>OW285239.1:44269118-45469118 GCA_935421215.2 Melolontha melolontha
TATATATATTTCATTACATAATTGTATACATAACTTGTTTAATTATGTCTCTTTTTAAATTATGAAAAATGTCTGTGAAATAATTATTATACAAAGGTGAGTTTATCAACAAATTGATTTCCGGCGTCAATAATACAAATATTGAAACATATTTAGATGGACGCCTAGGAACATGGAAGTCCAATTTAAACAGTAGATTGGTGCAGTCAATAATCCCAATTAGTAGATTCCGCTAAACGCTACTCGAAATTGTCATAGTCATAACCGATACAATGTCAATTATCGAGCGCTTAGTACTTCATGATCGACTTTTGAAAATAAATCAATTAGAAGAAATATCTATCTTGATAGTATTGCTATTGGTACTCAACGTGCAATTCCCAATTGTGGGCTTCTATAATTAGATCTTTGCAGATTTAGTTTTCAATATTAATTTTTTTCTTGGCAGTCTTAAACAACAGCTTCGAAAGAAATATTTTCAGCATAATAGCGAAGTGCAAGAGCTATGATACTTAATTTTTAAATAGAAACTACTGATTATTTTCGTATAGGACAGAATTTGTGATTAAGCGATTTAATAAGTGAAAGGTTATTATAATAAAAAAATAAACAACATGTAATTTTACATCACTATTCTTGCGTAATTGGATCGAGAATTTATACACACTTACCACGTAAGTGTGTATAAACATATTAAATACATCATTTTGTAAGACTCGATCTTCTTTATAAGTATCGCTTCGCTTTGTATTTAAAGTAACGATGAGTACATATGCTTATTTTTAGAATACTACCGATTTCAAATCATGTCTACATTTGTATAGGTATGCATAATTGGCCTAACTACGTACAATATCGTCGTGATTTATGTGTATACTCCGGCATATTTATTATCAATGAAACTCTGGTCTAGATAAAGGTAAATGAGTATTTTAAAGTATTTTTTAAAAGCTGGTCGATAATATAATTGAATTTTACTATCGGAAGAAATTTAAACCGGCAATTAAAAATGCGTAAACCCATTTGATGATAGGCCATTTATCGGTAATTTTTCTTTTGAGTTATATGTAGTCGGTAAAATGTATTAGCTAATGTCGGGTAAATTAATTATTCAATACGATAAATTGATTAATCAATAAATATAAGAAATGTTAAAATAAATATGAAGAAGTTAGGTAAATTAGGTATATATCCCAAAATGACTAAAAAATTAATTAATAAAATCGATATATATTTTTAATTACTTCCATTTTATTAATAAAAATCGAATTACTTTTATGCTTTCTTATTTACAAATAATTATTATTATTAAATTCATTTATATTAATAAATTTTTGTTTGTTTGTGTCTTCGATAAACTGCGAAACTATTCGGCTCATTGAGCTCAAATTTTGGTGTTTGTGTTTTGAAGAGAGGAAAGTTATGAATACTATAATTATTTTGCAATAGATGGCGCTGAACAACAGTTCAAAAAATTGACAAATGAAGCAGAAATTGACAACCAACACTATACTGAACATATTGCAAATGAGAACTAATGAGTATTAAATCTCACTTTACTTGTAAATGTCGTCTAATGTCCTGCGTTAATTTCTACATTCAAGCTACTTGCAATTAGGTCAATACTTATATATTCGCGAAATATAGAAGTGGAGGTCATATCTATCTCCAGGATACTGTATGTTGACAAGCTCCAATAAGAGCGTAATGCATCCACACATTCCGGAATTAATGTGGGTTTTCACGAATTTTTTATTATCCTAAAAAACCAGGAAGGTAGCGTCGCGAAATGTTGCGTTCTGCATACTGGTACAAACTTAGTCTGTCGAAATGTAGAAATTAACGCAACACATTAGGGGACATTTACATGTAAAGCGAGACTTAATACTCATTAGTTCTAATTTGCAATAAGTTCAATATATTACCTATATATACGCGACGAATAGAAGTTGAAGTCATGTTTGTTTCCAGGATACTGTGTGTTGATAAGCTCCAATAAGATATTTCTCACGACAAATGGAACATTTTATTACAAATTTCACAATTATAACACGGAAACCATGACGAGCAGCAAGCACATTTCGCACTGAAAGTGCCATTGAATATGAAAATCAGGGAGACACCCGCATGTATCATTAAAAAAAAATGAGGAATGGGTAGAGTATTACGATCATATAAGCTCATTGTAAGGGATGAATGCACAAGGGCCTACAGAAAATTATTGAAACTCGTACGCTTCAAGGTTTGAGAGAAAGCACACAGCCGTTCGGAGGTGCTTTCATTTTATTGGCATGTGATTTTCGCCAAACTCTACTAGTTATACCTTGTTTTATACCAGCCGATGGACTCAACGCATGTCTCAAATCGCCAGTTCTTTGGCACAACGTTCAAAACCTAACATTGACCACCAATGTATGTGTTCAACTGTAACAAATTGCATCCACTGCTCGATTCCACAAACAATTTATATATTGGTAATGGCAAAATTTAAGTGGATGCATCAACGAATCGTATTACATTGCCAACAGATTTCTGCATTTTTACACAAACAATTGATGAATTGGTCTATACCGTTTTCCCTAATATCGCTCGTAGCTTTAGAAACTATCAGTGATTATGCTAACGAGCATTATGCTAACGAGCAATGCAGTAAATACGGCCACTTGAAGTCAAATATCTGGCAATTCAAGAGCCTATAACTCAGGTGATTGTGTTATGAATCAAGACAAAGTCGTAAATTATCTAGTTGAATTTCTGAAATCACTAGATTTGCTATGCTTGCCACCGTACGTTTTGACATTGCAAATTGGTGTACTTATCATTATGACACGTATTTGTAATGGTAAGAGATTTTTAGTTAAACAGTAGATGAATAACATTATTGAAGCCACAATATTGAGTGGCAAATATAAAGGAGAAGATATGCTACTGCCAGGTATACTTATAATAACGACAGATATGATATTTGAGTTAAAAAAACTGCAGAGACACAATCGCTATTGAATTTACAAAATCCATGCTTTTGACATGGACAGCTGTACGTGTCCTGTTCATGCGTTGGCAAACCGATAAATTTATTTGTATACGGACCAGATGGCCGAACAAAAATTATTGTCTACCCGAAGCCATTACAATAACTAGAATTGCTTTAAATTTAGGGACGAAAATAAAAAAATCATAGTTCAATAATTGTTCAATAAATATATAGATAAACGCAGAAAAAGAAAACATCTATTTCATTTCTTTAAATGCCGTTGCGGCGTATGTGGGGCATCCACTAGCAATTAATAAAATTAATAATAATAACAATAATAATACTTTAGTTGCTCAAGGGAATCATTTATTAACTATACAGAACTAAATACACTGCTCAACAAAATTAGCGTGAGTAGAAGACTAATTTTTTTTTTATGTTTTTTATTATTGTCTGGAATGTTTTAGCTAAGCACAAAAGAAAATTACGTTGAGACATTTTCTCCCTAGATGTTCAAATGTAAAACACTACCCAAAACAAAATGGTTTTTGTTCCTTAAGCAAACAATAAAAATTTCTTAAGTGGACTATCAACTACAAATCAGTTCATTGTTTATCTGTAGAGCATGGCATAGGTATCAAGAAACGGGCAGATACTATTCGAGAGTATGGACAAGGACGTAGAAGAAAATCTAGCCGAGATGACCGTTACATCATCAATTCCTGCCTTCGCCGTCGAACTTCCACCACTCGTGACTTACAAAACCTATTTTAAAAAAGTTAGGGGTATTACAATTTCTGGTCAAACAGTTAGAAGAAGAATTAAAGAAGCAAATTTGATTTCTCGGAGGCCTGTGGGAACTCATCGTTTGACCAGGGATCACAAACGGATCCGCCTAAACTTTGGTCGCGAACATGTGGAATGGCAACTTCGACACTGGAAATCCGTGCTTTTTAGTAATGAATCCCGATTTACTTTAACTCGTTGCGATGATCGTGTACGATTATACAGACGTCCTGGGGAGAGATACACTGCAGAGTGTATACAGGATGTGGATCGATTTGGAACAGGATTAATTATGGTTTAGGGTCTGGCGTGCAGCAGCATAGATAGTCGTACCGATTTGGTTATTGTTCCTCAACATCTCATTGCACTGAATGATGTTAGAACGATCTTTCAACAGCATATTGTACCATTTGCCAACAATTTTGGTGATGGATTTATCTTCCAGCAGGATAACTGCCAAATTCACACAAATTTTAGAACCAATTTTCTTCGAGAACAAAAAATTCTAGTGATAAGTGGCCGGCCATGAGTTCAAACTTGAATCTTATCGAACATGATTCACTTGATACGAATATCAGAAAGTGCCTTGTTGCACGTCATACTCTTCAGGAGTTAGCTGAAATTCTTGTAGAAGAATGGCAAAATTTTCAACAACACATGTTAAGAAGCTATTTATCTGCAGCATTCCTCGACGATGCCAAGCTGTAATTACAGCTAACGCACACGATATTAAATCTGGATATTCGGGTCTAAACATTATTCTTATTAATTATAATAGTAAGATACATTTTGATTTTGGTAGTATTGTTAACTGTTTATTATTGTACAAGAAAATTGTTAAATTAAAGGATATTTGTTATTAAAATCTTGTTAACTAATGTTGAAAATTTTATATTCCAAAGTTGATAATTATGTCTCTCTTTTAATTAAAAAATCTTGCAGTATTAAATTTGTGTTCAGCTAATTTTGTTGAACAGTGTATATATGATGTTTTAACCTCGTACGGACCCTCGCTTAACGGAACTTTCATTCTCGTTGTTCTATGCTCTTACCACTTGCACCGTTCAGCAGCTTGAACAGTATAATGAAATTAAGTTTAGATGCCTTCACAAGAGAGACCTCTAACTCTTCATAGTGCCTCAAACAACATTTTTAGCAGGAAAAGGAGCCTTGAAACTATTTCGAAGTTATCTCCTCGTGAACATACGTTATGTATTTAAGTCCTTCAAAACGAGTCCATTTGACATGAGTATCTTTGGGAAGAGGACGAAGTCACAAGGTACGAGATCAGGACCTTACGAGGCATAGGAAAACACAGGAATTCTTTTCGTAACCAAGAATACGCGAATAATCAATGCCGATTGCAATGGTGTACTATAGCTATGCACTAGCAACCATCCGTTCTCGCTTAATTCCGAGTAAATGCAGGCCAGGCCATCTTCGTTGTCAAACGCGTCAAACGAGATAGAACGCAGAATGAATTGTTTCACTGTCCGGCACAAATTCTCGATGGATGTACGATCTGTGCAAATTGTTTATGATGGTGTGTTCTCCAACACAGCGTCATTAACGATTTCTCGTGAGTTCTTGAATCGATTCGCGCATACGACCAATTTGATATTGATTCTTTGCTCTCATATTTTTTAGATCGAGGGTACGCAACACCACCGTTTTAAAAATTTATATCTCGAAATATGCTGTTATTAGAAAGGTAACATATAGTAAGCCATCGTTCAACGCCTGGCGTGTATCAGGGACAAGTACACAGAAAAACTGACTGTTAACATATATTAACGTACCATCATATTGAGAATGGAACTATGTTCCAGGTTGCTGACCGTATAAAAGGTCCCGCGGTATGACGCCCTTTTCTTTAGCTGTAACTGAATCAACTCATTGTAAATGATGTCTATAATGGAATCGAGAGAGACGTAACTAAACACAAGAGTAAACCACACAGTTTTCCAAGTCTTTATTAATCCTAATGGTCAACGTTTGATGACAAAAACTTTCTGGACGGAACAAATTATGTTTACTCGTTATATGGACCACAGGGTGGCGCAATTGTGTGTGGTGCAATAATTATATAACACAGAGCAGTCTAATACAGTTTCAAGTCACCTTTACTGTACAGCGCTATATAGAAGCCGTGATCCCGTTCTTATAAAGGAAGAGCAATATTTCAGCAGCTCAATACATTGTGTGATCTCTTGCCCGCGGTCTTGTTATTTTTATTAGATACTTTAGCCTACTCTAGATACTCTTTCTGCATTTACTAATTCCTTCGAAGTAAAGAAAAAGTATAAATCATATAATTTGAGCTGTCTATATTTTATTTTTTTAACTCGGTATATTTACCAATGATAAATAAAATCATTTAAAATTCCAACATTTATGACTATTCATTTCCTGGTTATCGCATTTTGGCATTCGATCAAAACACTTATTTCGGCACTGGTACATGACCACTTCTTAAAAGTACGTCTTTGCAAGATTTATTTGTACGTTATAAATTCTATATATTCGGACATATTCACTACTTATGCATCACATCATACATGTAGGAATGATTTAGTATTTGAGCTTCGGGTTCTCATGACCTTTGCCGATTTCGCTCATCTTCAATTGATGAAAAGGAAAAAATCACAAGCTTTTTTCTCTCAAAATTTTCACAATATCGGCGTTCGTCATTTAAAAATATTAAGATCCACTTGGATCATTCATTAATCAAACGAGCATAGGATTTAATATTTTAATTCATAAGCTGAATTATTTTTTAATTTTATGTATTAAAGGTGTTTATAATGTGCGAAAACTTTCAAATTAATTTATTTTTATTTCAACGAGAGCCAGTGTTGCCGAATAATATAGAGTAGATTCGAAATTTTGTATGTATTTTCCATATGTATATAAATATATATATATATATATATATATATATATATATAAAATAACTTCGTGACCTTGGTATGATATGGTAAACCCAATCAGTAGGCGATTAAAGGTCTGTATATTACTTCAAAATATATGTATTTAAAAAACTCTACATGTTTCGGCTATATACGCCTTTATCAAGAGAATGCAAAATATGAATGATTCATATTTTGCATTCTCTTGATAAAGGCGTATATAGCCGAAACATGTAGAGTTTTTTAAATACATATATTTTGAAGTAATATACAGACCTTTAATCGCCTACTGATTGGGTTTACTATATATATATATATATATATAGTAAACTCAATCAGTCGGCGATTAAAGGTCTGGTTTATTACTTCAAAGTATATATATTTAAAATAACCCTACATGTTTCGGAAATGATGCCTTTATCAAGGATACAAAATATAAATGACAGTATTAGCCGAAACATGTACATGTAGGATTGTTTTAAATATATAGTTTTTGGAGTAAAACCAGACCTTAAATAGCCTACAAATTGAATTTACCATAACATACTAAATGGTATTATGGTAAATTCAATTTTTTGGCGATTTAAGGTCTAGTTTTACTTCAAAATGTATATATTTAATGACAGTATATTAATATACTGTCATTTATATTTTATTTTCCTTGAAAAAGGCATCATTTGCCGAAACATGTAGAATTGTTTTAAATATATACATTTTGAAGTAAAACCAGAGCTTAAATCGCCAACAAATTGAATTTGCTATACATATAAATATATATTTAAAATAATCTTACATGTTTCGGCACAATTTTCAAAGAAATTAAAAATATAAATGACAATATATTATTGTCAAATTTATATATCTGTAGTTGTCATGGATATAATTAAAATATTCAAAAATACATTCAAGTTTAATAATAATAATTCATGCCTCAAAACTCTCGACAGCAAGACGTCAATTACGGGGGGGTTGGCAAGCCATGAGTTATTATTATGTCCGCGCCCGTGGAGCGACTTCTTTTGTGTGTAGCTGTAAAGCATGTTTGCACATGGAAGGAGGTCATGTCGAACATTTAACTTAAGCACCGCTTGTTAGTTTTTGTATGTATGTTTTCCTATTAAGAAATATTTAATGACTAAACCGCTTTATTCAATAACAATATTGGAATTGTTTATGTCTTCGAAACGACTGATTTTAGTACGTTAGTTTACTAGGACATTTTTCTTTACCTAAATGAAAACCATTAGTGGGTAAAATTTTCGAACAACTTTTCCCAACACTCTGTATATGTATATATATATATATATATATATGTATATATATATATATATATATATATATATATATATATATATGAAGGTGTAGTTTCTCGGGTTCTTGGCCGCGTGTGAGTTTTATCCTGAAAAGGACTATTAACTGTGAGTAAATAGTCCTTTTCAGGACAAAACTCACACGCGGCCAAGAACCCGAAAAACTACACCTTCATCATACGTCCGCGAGAACATCAAGAGTAACATATATATATATATATATATATATATATATATATATATATATATTATATATAGGTAAAATTCCTTTGAGTGTAAAATGCTGAATTAAATTAACTCTAATATGTATGTCGTTATTTTAATGTGCGGGTTGGACCCTCAGAGTCAACAATTACCCGTCTGGTTGCAAATTTTCGAGAACAACAAGGGGCTGTAAGGAACCTTCCTGGTGCCGGCAGACGATGAACGGTGCACGCGGATGACAATATTGAACGGGTACAGGAGAGTATTCGGGAAGATGGAGAAACATCAACCAGGAGACGTTTGACACAACTTGGCCTCTCAAGAGGGTCGCTGCAGAGAATTTTGCATACAATAAGAATGTTTCCATACAAAATTCAGCTTGTCCAACAATTGAAACCGACAGATTATCAGCAACGACTTGATTATGGAATTTATTTTCGTCAAAAAGCAGAAGAAAATCATGATTTTATTCATAATTTAATTATGAGCGACGAAGCCCATTTCCAATTAAATGGGTTCGTTAATAGGCAAAACTGCAGGATATGGGCTACGGAAAATCCAAGAGTAGTTCAACAGCAAGAATTACACTCACTTAAGTGTACCGTTTGGTGCGGTGTTTCGTCGGAAAGAATAATGTTGGAAAATTTTTTAAGGCCAGCCGTGGGAAACCATCCGCAAGTATGGTTCCAACAGGATGGAGCCACAGCGCACACTGCAGGGACACAATGGCTCTTTTACGCGACATCTTTGGTGAACGAATTATTTCCCGTACAAGCGATTTTAATTGGCCTCCACGTTCACCGGATTTAACCGCTTCAGACTGTTTCCTTTGGGGTTTTTTGAAAGGAAAAGTCTATATTAATAAGCCTCGAACCATACAGCAATTAAAAAATAATATACGCGACGAAATCAACAACATAACACCTGAAGTTTTGCGAAAGGTTATGGAAAATGTTTTGGAAAGAGCACGAATATGCGAAGCAGAAAATGGCCACCACTTGCGACATATAATTTTTCATAAATAAATTAAAAATATTCTCCATTAATATACTGTATGTATTTAAAATAAAAAAAAAAAAAATTAATAATTATGTCTTAAATAAGAAGTTATAATGAACTCAAACCCCTTCGGTCATTTTGGGCCACGCTGTATAATCAAATAAAACGATTTGTTGCTACGTAACGTTTCAAAACTTTATTCGTTTCTTCATCAGACCTATTAAATTATTTACAGATTAGCCATACAAAATAAAATAAAATATAAAAATGTACTTATATTAGCAATTAAATTCATCATTTTGAATTAGGATATTGTATAGATGGCGAACAGTTCGCTTTTGAGGACCTTCGCTATCTGCACAATATCCTAATTAAAAATGATTACTCTAAAAATATCATTAATAGATTACTGTTCTCCACTTATAAACAATATAAATCGGGCACTAATAATATTCCACAATCCATAAGTAACAACACCAACAACAATGCAGACATGGAGCAATACACCTATAAATCTCGTCTATACATACCCATGTTAACTGACAAAAGTAAGACCCTTTTGTAATCATCAGTCCAAAATAACTTTTTACGTCTGCTGTTCCAGAAAGGAGATTTCTATCCCAATTAAAGAGCACAGTACCTTCGCTTCACCAAATCATATAGTTTGTGCAGTCAAATGCAATGAATGCTCCAGATATTATATAGGTCAGACAGCCCAGAGATGGCGTGAACGTATCACCCAACATCGCAGTGATTCGAAGGTAAACCCCAAAAACCCCAAAAAAATACTTACAAGCACAATGTCAATATTAATAGTGTAAATTGCTTATTCAGCAAAAATAATTATTACAACTACCCTAGAAAATTTAGCTATCAGAAAAATCACTAATAATCTGAACACCAAAGAACGCACATTCACGTTTAGGAATGCTTATAATGGACTCATGAAATACATTAAAATTAAATTAAATTGACTGTTTTATATCTTCTGATCTGATTTTGTGTCCAGTCCCTGTATTTCAATTTTATTTAATTTAAAACTGTTAAATACTTATGTATATATTTTTGCCACATCTGCTTTTTTGTATATCTTATCGCTTCACGAGTCTTTCTTCGGAGTTATGTATGGTCGTTTCTGCCTTTGTCTAATGCACTGGCATTTGAACCATTACACGATAAACAAAAAATAGTTTTGTTTTATTCTAATATAAATACAACCAATACAGTAGTACCCCCATATTCGCGGGGTTTGATTCTGTGGTCTTCCGCGGATACTGAAAACCGCGGATAGTAGCGAACGCTTTATTTTCGAGTACAATATGAAATATGAAGCAAAGTTGAAACAATGAAACAAGAAAAAATAAGTTATATAATATTGATTTAAAATAAATAAACAATAAATAAATAAATATTCTTGTGCTGTGGCACAAATAGAATTTAAGTTTAATAAATATATAAGTTCATACATATGTACGTATAGTACATATTTACATACACAACAAGAAAATATACAACAAGAAAAACTTTATCATCGTGAGCTACATATTCATTCATCTTCCTCCAAGTCCAAGTTAGCAGTCGATTGTTTACTTAGATCCGAAGCAAACGATGTTGATGGCTGTGCATTATCAATAGTTTTGTCGACTTTTTCAAAGAGCATTGTTATTGGTAGTTGTCGTTTTTGTCTTTTCAATTCAATAAACAAATCCTCCAAAGGTTTCAAGGCTTCTGTTATAATGCGAGTAATTTTTATACTGCGTTCCATTATTGGATCATATTCTACTATCTGTTCTTTTAATGTTTGAGCAGTTCGAAATATCGCTGAAAATTTTCCAAGCGTCCATGCTGGCGGTTCTTGTTGACCCTCATCCTCACCGTCACTCGCTTCTGGAGAAGATTTCACAAGGTCTTCCAATTCCTCGTTGGTGAATACTTGATCCTCTTCGTTTATGTAATCACTGAGTTCCTCTTGGGTTATATCGTTAAATCCTTCTCCATCTATTTTCTGCGCTATATTAAATATCGTTGTTAGATGTGAATTAATATCATGTGTGTCTTCAGAACTAAGAACGATGTCATTCCACAGATTTTTCCAACATGCTATTATCGTTTCTGACTTTAATTCCTCCATCGTTCCTTTGATAAATAGAATTGCGTCAGCAATTGTAAATGACTTCCAGCATTCCATGAGCCCGATATCAGAGCATTCGTTAGCCATTGTATACAGCATTTCGAAAACCTGTCGAATATATATGGCTTTAAAGCATCTAATGACACCTTGATCAAGGGGCTGAAGCAATGAGGTCGTGTTATGTGGTAAAAAAAGCACTTCAACATTTTTACCTTCTGTGCCTAGTGACACAGGATGCCCAGGAGCATTGTCTAGTATCAGCAGCACTTTAAATGGTAATTCTTCCTTTTCCAAATATCTTTTCACTTCCGCAATAAAGCATTGATGAAACCATTGTGTAAATAGAACAGCCGTAACCGACGCCTTTCGATTTGATTGCCAAAACACAGGCAGGCAAGCTTTATCTTTGTATTTAAGAGCACGTGGATTCTGTGATCGGTAAACAAGTCCGGGTTTAATCATATGACCAGCTGCATTTGTACAAAATATCAAGGTAAGTCTATCCTTAATTGCTTTAAAGCCTGGTGCACTCTTTGTTGTCTTATGAATATAAGTCCGTTGAGGCATTTTTTTCCACATAAGACCAGTCTCATCGCAGTTAAAAACTTGCTTAGGATGATAATTCTTTTCTGCAATAATTTGTTTAAATTTTTCTGGATACAGCGCAGCAGCTACATGATCAGCCGACGCAGATTCCCCTGTCATTTTTATATTTTTTAGATTAAACCGAGTTTTAAATCTATGCAGCCACCCCCTACTTGCTGTGAATGATTTTCCTTCCTCTTCAGTATAATCTTGGGTATGCATATCTTCATATAAAACCAATGCCTTTTGTTGTAGCACTTTGCCATCGATAGGAATATGTTTTCTTGTCAAATCTTCCACCCATAAATTTAAGGCATTTTCTACCTTAAGTAACACTTTATTACGTATTGTGGTTGCAACTTTTGCAGTTTGGGGTGCACTAGAAAAACTAGCTCGAATCTTATCTTTGTTTTTTAACACTTCTCGTATCGAAGATTCGTTTTTATTGTGTATTTTAGCAACAGTTGCAATAGATTTTTTTTCTATTTCAATCATATTAATGATTTTTATTTTTTCACTAATAGTGAGCATTTCACGTTTTCTTTTTGGTTTAGAAGCCATTTTAAAATGATTTTCAAATTTACTTGCTTTATTTAAAAACTATTGCAAGCACTGTCTTGTCCGACAATTCGAATAGTACTAAACTCATAGTCATCAGGAGCGTTTATATGTACAAGTAAAAGCGAGTGGCACCTTAAGCACGTTCCAACTTGTTTAACTTATCATAAGAGAGTGCCGAATTCAGGGGATGACTCATATATATGACGATATATCGACAAATGCTCCTATAACTTTTATATTTATTGATATAACGCGTTTTCTGCTCATCATAGGTAAATCGCGGATGACTGAAACCGCGGATACGGAGTCAGCGGATAACGGGGTACTACTGTATATGATTGTAAATTTGGTATTTTCATTCTATAGCAACAAATCGTTTTACTTGATTATACGTTGACCGAAATTCTGTTTTTATTAACAGTAAAATTATATATATATATATTTATAGTGTGTTTCACTTTTCATTGGGACACCTAAATAACTTTTTTATTTTGAAAGAAATCAACATAAATTTTTATCAGTTGCGTAACTCACGATAATGCACTTTTTCGTATTAATAGAGTTTTTATAAAGTCAATATCTAGCCAACTATAATTAAAATAAATAGTAGTGTTTCAAGTAAAGTCATACTAGCGATTAAGATAGAGCAAAAAAGTATTGGGAAAAATTTTTACAAATCACTCAAGAACCTCTAATACCAAATTTCGCTGAACATTTTTCATTTTTAAATTCTTCTACATTTTTATGCTATCCGTAGATAAAAGTTTGTTATTGCAATAATAAGAGTGCCATGAAGAAAGAAAATAATGTGTCAGTTCAAACGTCAATTCACTAAACAGTTTACTTCAGTTGTAATTATTGAACTTTGCTGAGCAATGGCCGATAGACATTTAAGTATTACTCGAAAAGTAGAAATTATTCGAATTATTGGTGATAATGTACGTTCTACCCGAGAGGCTGCGAGGATTATTACGATACGCTGCTAATATTACTGCATCGAAATGGTGTTCTCGATTGTTCAATTCTCGTTGACGTGGTTTGGCAATATTTCCAATAGTATGGAAATAGTATATTAAAAAACAAGTTTCATAAGGTACCATTTTGCCGCACGAGATCAGTTTAGAAAACGAGCCGCGATAGCGGCGAGTTTTCTAAAGAGCGAGTGCGGCAAAAGGCCTTATGAAACGAGTTTTTTATACTATTTTTTCTATTTTGCGTTTTTTACACTAATAAATTGCTTAAATTGGAATTATTTAATTTGAAAGTTCAGAATTTAATTTTGATATAAAGCATGCAGTTGGTCACATTGATACTTGACATTTTCAAATTTAAATCTTGCTATCCGCGAAGTATATTATATTACATATTATTTGCTAATTTTCGTTAACATTACTTGATACTTCATTTAAAAATATAAACATGAGTGACATAGAAACATATATATGTTGTTGTCAATTGTATACAACATACGTTGTTTGTATAAAATACGGACATATATCATATCTGTCAAATGTACATAAATTCTTAAAATCAAATGACAGCAATGATATTTATTTCTGTATTCGAACAACGCCAACATTGAAAAATTTAAAAAAATCTGTTTTGGGTTTTATAATGAGTTCATTTCGAACGCAAAATAGAAAAATGTTATTCCAGTATACAACATTTCGATGACGGATGGGTGGATGTTCAGAATGTCTCGCGTTAAACTCTCTAGCAGCCTCTCGAGTAGAACATACATTACCATAAAAAATTCGAATAATTTATACTTTTTGAGCAATAGTTAAATGTCTATCGATAGTTAGAACTGAAGTAAACTGTTTAGTGAATTGACGTTTGAACTGACAATTTTTTTTGCTTAATGGCACTCTTATTATTGCAATAACAAACTATTATCTACAGATAACATAAAAATGTAGAAGAATTTAAAAATGAAAATTTCTCAGCGAAATTTGGTATTAGGGATTCTGGAGTGATTTGTAAAAATTTTTCCTAATACTTTTTTTGCTCTTAATCGCTAGCATGACTTTACTTGAAACACTACTTCTTATTTTAATTATAGTTGGCTAGATATTGACTTTATAAAAACTCTATTCATACGAAAAGGTGCATTGTCGTGGCCTACACGACTAATAAAAATTGTATATTGATTGCTTTCAAAATAAAAAAGTTATTTAGGTGTCCCCATGTAAAGTGAAACACACTGTATATATATATATAATTTAAACGAAATTATCGACCGTAATTTATTGAATAAAATAAATTAAAAGCGGGCAAGCGGTCTGTCAATTAAAAAACTCATTTATTAAGTATCCCTATATTTCGCAACAACTTTGTTGCTTCTTCCGGAGATACTACAAGATTAATGAGAAATAACATTAAATAAATAAGAGTATAAATCAGTAGTAAAATACTTACAAAATGTAGAGTTGAAAAAAATAATAAAATTGACGTACAAGGGCAATAAAATTGATTAGATTTAAAACTTAAAGTAACTATAGATACAAGCCTTTAAAACCTTTAAAAAATATGATATGTAAAAGTTAAAACATGAAAAATAAAAAAATATATATAAAACGAAACATATAGCAAAAAACTAAAGTCCTTGTACGTCAATTTTATTATTTTTTTTCAATTCTACATTTTGTAAGTATTTTACACTCTTATTTATTTAATGTTATTTCTCATTAATCTTGTAGTATCTCCGGAAGCAACAAAGTTGTTGTGAAATATAGGGATACTTAATAAATGAGTTTTTTAATTGACAGACCGCTTGCCCGCTTTTAATTTATTTTATTCTATATATATATATATATATATATATATATATATATATATATATATATATACACCTATATATTAGTTGAAGAAACTAAGAACATAATTAAATTAATTATCACCTACGAGAAAGTTAAGGAACAACTGTAGATATTAGTAATTGTACGCTGGAATATCGGAAGATAAGCAACACATAAAAAATTACAATAGGTATTCGATTTTAATGTATGTATTAACAAAATTACCTATTGATAATTTTGATCAAATATAGAAAGAAATCATTGCTGAAAACAAAAGCGACTTTTATTAAATGTTTTCCTCGTTAATAGAATTTTACATAGATTTTTGCTGATGAGTATTAGATATCAATTTGCAGTGAAAGTAGATTAAATTTTATTAGCTACATTATTCTGAATCTGTTATTGACTATAGCGGGAATCTGCGTGAATGTGTTTGAAAAAACATTAACTATATTATTAAAAATAATGACATTTTAGAATTGGAACACATTTCTGTTTCAGTTTCGACTATTTTGTGATTTCTGTTGCAAATTTAGAGTGGAATGTAGTCTATTTTCAGTTCTTGTCGACAGTAAGTGAACCAGAATGAAATGCTAATTGTAGTTAGATGCTTTAATGCGGTCTGGGTTGCTTTGTTTACTAATTTGAAATGTTTTATATCTTTAAGCAACAAACTTCAGTAACGCATGACTACAAACATCTAACAATGATGAATTGCCTATATTAAAATACTTTACATAAAGCAATATCGCATAAATAAAACCAAATTACTTTGTTTATTTCTAAAATTAGTATACGAAACTAATTGAAAAAAAACATCATAAACAATAGTCGTTGAGTTTAATGACCTACTTGGCAAATATTTACTATCGTCGTGAGTTGAATAGTAAAGCAACAAGCCAACGAAAATTCATTAATGACAGTAAAAATAAACAGACAATTTGTCTGATAATTCCTTTGTACAGTGAGTTAATATATTTTTTTGGCATGGTAAGTTATAAGAAAGCAGCGTTGCAAGTATACTTGGAAACAAGCTTTATTCTTGCAAATATTATGTTATTTTATTTGTGAAATACTCTTAGGCTGAAATAAATATTTTTCGTTAAAATGGCCACAAAGGTCTATTATCTTTTAATTTTCTTAATATAGGATAACGTATTTAATTTTCCTTTGATACGTACAGGTCATAATATTTTTTTAGTTGCAATTTATAATTTTGACGTTAGAGTTAAACGAAAGAAATTTTCTATAAATTAATTAGGTTAAAAATATATTCCAGAAAGCTTCTTAAAGTACCTGTACGAAATAAAAATAAACCGTCGTCTTTTATATCTTCGAAAATAAATGGTTTTCTCTAAAATCTTAATTCAAATTAACATCCAATGACGCATTCGTGCTTACTAAAAAAATTTCAAAACAGTGACTGATTACCAGGGTTCGGCAGTCAGGGGTACATTCCAGCAGAGAATATAAATAAATTTATAGCGGTTCGATCTATTGTTTAGTTTTATTAGTTACTTGAGTTCTATTGGGTGGACAGCTACACAGAAATGTTTATACATCGAACGAACGATCTAATAAATCCGGAGTTGAAGTAGGTTGTGCATGAGAAAACGTATTTTGTATATTTTGCGTTCGTAATGAACTCATTATGAAACCCAAAACAGTATCGAAATGAGCTTCATTTTAATACGCTTTTTTTCCTTTTTCAATATTGGCGTTGTTCGAACACAGAAATAAATATCATTGCTGTCATTTTAAGAATTTAGGTACATTTGACAGATATGATATATATACGTATGCTACACAAACAACATATATTGTATATAATTGTAAGCAAGATATATTAGTTTCTATGTCACTTTTGTTTATTTTTTTAAATAAAATATCAAATAATGTTAACGAAAATTAATAAATAATATGTAATATAATATACTCCGCGGATAGCAAGATTTAAATTTGAAAATATCAAGTATCAATGTGACCAACTGCATACTTTATACAGGGTGGCCCAAAATGACCGAAGGGGTTTTAATTCCTTATAACTTTTTTATTATAATTTTTGTTTTTCTTTTGTTTTAAGTATTTTGTAAGGAAGACTTGGGGAATTTAAAATGGAACAGTACACAATTGAACAACGTGCCAAAATCGTTGAACTTTATTTCTCAAATCAACGATCCATTGCGAGATATAATTTTTTTAAAAATATTCTCCATTAATATACTGTATTTAAAAAAAAAATTAATAATTATGTCTTAAATAAGAAGTTATAATGAACTCAAACCCTTTCGTTCATTTTGGGCCAGCCTGTATAAAAATAAAACTGTGAACTTTCAAATTAAATAATTTCAATTTATTAATGTAAAAAATGCAAAATAGAAAAAATAGCATAAGCCTCGTTTCATAAGGCCTTTTGCCGCACTCGTTCTTAAGAAAACTCGTTTTCTTATCTGAACTCGTGCGGCAAAATGGAGCCCTATATATACTGTTGTGAGCAAAAAAATCGGGACAGTGTCAAAATCGTTATGTCAATTTCCTTTATTTTTAAGCGTTGTAATTTTGACGATATTTGATTAACTTTCAAACTCTACGTCAAATTATATAACGGGTGTTCAGAAACATTCGAAGTCAAGTGGGCTCTGAACAAAAAATCGTATATCTTTACTTAAGTATTAATATAATAATTTGGTAACCTATAAAATTGTATTAAGTAAATGTATCAATCTATCTCAGACATGATTTCATATTTTCAAGGACTACTTTGACTTCGAATGTTTCTGAACATTATAGTTATTATAGTTTCTAATTCAAAATTGAAAATGCCGCATCTTTCGAAAACTGATAAAGCCAGACTTGTTGCGAGTTTGAAAAATGGGAAATCATTAAGAAGTGTATCGGTTCAATTTAGTATTGTTAAAAGTTCAGCCCAGGAATATATAAGAAAAATGGAGGGAAGAGGATAATTTAAATCGGAAAATAATTTCCAGACGTAACAAAATTTCGAATACGCAAGAAGACGAAACATTAGTTACTGAGATTAGGCACAACCGTTTCAAAACATTAAAGGAAGCTATAAGAACAACACAATTTCCTGTCTCATCTTGTAACACAATGATTACATGATAATGAAATTTAAACTTGAGATATCCAGCCCTACAGTCCTTATCTAAATCCCATTGAAAATGTATGAGGATTAATGAGATAGAGCTTCTACCCAGGAAGAATTTTGGGAGAGTATTAAAAATGCTTGGCATCAAATTTCTATAAATGTTGTATAAAATATTGTCGGTTCTATAATGACTAATTTTAGTATTCAAGAAATGGTGAATATGATATTTATTCTTGTGGAGTGTACAAGAAATTGTCTCCTAGCAAGTAGAGTATATGCAGAGAGATTTCCAAACCTTGAAAGAAAGCCAAGACCGGAAGCATTTGAAAGGTTATTAGAGAGATTTACAGAAACTGGTAGTGTAACCTACAAGAAGAGAGATAAATAAGCCGGTAATCAATGAAAAAAGCGAATTGGCCGTATTATTAACAATACAGGAAAATCCACATATAAGTGTAGACGGTATTTCAAAAGTATCATCCGTACCATATGGAATTAAATCAGGAATTGCATGGTGATGATTTCATTAAAAGAAAAGACTTTTGTGGTTGGTTGTTAAATAAAATGCGAGAAATGCCAAATATTTTAACAAAGATTTTGTTTAGCGATGAGGCTACTTTCAAAAGTAATGGGGCGGTAAATAAACATAACATGCATTATTATGCAACAGAAAACCCGCATTGGATACGCCATGTAGACAATCAGAATAGATCGTCTCTTAACGTCTGGGGAGGTATACTTGGTCCATATATCATTGGGCCGTACTTTTTCGATGGAACCGTTGCAGGCGATACGTATTTGGAATTTTTGCAGAACGAACTGCCTAATTTACTTGAGCATGTGGATGCTGACACCCGACAAATTTTCTGGTTGCAACACGATGGTGCACCTGCTCATTACAGCCTTAACGTTAGGGAGTTTCTAGGGCGATGGAAGGAAGACAAATGGATAGGACGAGGTGGTCCAATCGCTTGGCCTCCACGATGTCCAGATCTTACTGTCTGTCTTGGACTTCTACTTTTGGGGATGTGTCAAGGCTCTAGTTTATGTGTAAGTTCCTACAACAAGGGAAAATATGATGGAACGCATAAGAGAGGCATTTAGAAATGTTCGCCAAGAAACATTACAGCATGTTCAACAGAATTTCACCAGGCGGCTTCATTTATGTATTGAGAGACATGGAAGGACATTTGAAAGTTTTCTTTGATTTATTTGCATTTACTATTTACATTTACTTTATTTTTATTTACTGTGCTACTACTTTTGTTAATTAAATTTGATGTTGTGGTTAATAATTAGTATTTATTTAAAATAGTGCAAACTTTTAATACTACTCGTACTTGATTCTTTCCTACATGATTTCGATTTATGTTAAGCTAATTAGGTATGTATTTTTTCATATTAGATTTTCGTAAAATAGTTGGTTTTACAAAATTCTTTAAAATACAAATTAATTAGTGCAAATTTTTTATTAAACTAACACCAGATAACTTAATCGGCAGTGAATCTATTGGAAATGGTATATTACTTTATATTCATTTAATGTTTGCTTTCACCGTTGACTGAAAACCAACTGTTTCTCGTACTTAATGGGGTTTTTTCTTGTTATAGACCATTTATGGATAATTAATTTGTTGAATATCCGATCTTACAGAAGGTTTAAAAGCGCAAATTAGCTACTAAAAATACAAGCATTTTTCATTAATTCAACACTAAAAAGAAATAATTAGCAAATGATCCATCCTAGGTGCATCAAATGAGGTATCAATAGAAAGTGTAGTAAAAGAGCTTTTCAATGAGCTAAAAGCATACAGGGTGTTCCATTTAAAAATTACGAGATTTCTTCGATTTTGCGAAATTGTGAACACCGTGTATAACGCGAGCAGTTGCAGAATTTATTTCACGTAGCAACGAAAGTGCATACTAGTAGAAAATATTCTATTCTATTGGTTTCGGATCTTTTGATTTTCCTTATGCAGAATAGCCTACTGAAATGTATTAATTTATCAAGTAAAGTAATTATTTACACAGAAACTATCAACTTTTGACCCATACAACATTATATCGATGTAACCAGCTTTCAAGCGCGGATCATTTTATCTATTAATATATAGGTTGTTCTATTTAATAAAATGCAACTTTAGTCTGGCATTTCCATCTGGAACATCCTGTATAAAACAAAATATTTTTAAAACGTGCGCTTGATGGTACGGAATGATATCCGATGACTAAATATTTGACTAACTTTCAAATACACGTGTAATCTTCCGTCCCCGCTTCGTTGCCGGACCCTGTATAAGAATATTTTAATTTAATTATTAATTTTATTTAATTATTATTTTTAAATAATATTTCTTCTTTAAATATCTCGAATATTAAAATATAACTTAACCTAAAAAGACATTTTTCTGTACATATTCGTTTGCAAGTAGAAGGCCTTCCTTTGTTATCACGCTACGCTAGGGTCTTCTACCTGCTTACAACCATAACGTTCACTGTGGAATTTTTATATACATTTCATTAAGTTATTTAATTTAATTACCTACATCTCTTATGGTGTTTCATGTCATTTGAAAGCTTGTTTCACAAGGGCTATTTCAATAATATTTATGCCATCGATAGAACACATCTTCAGGTCGCGCTTCTTACTAATTATTATTCAAGATCGACAATATATAACCCCACTCAACTTAGGTCATAAAAGACCTTTTTCTAGACTAGTGTTCTATCTACACAAACTATCGGTCTTCTCCTGAGAACTCTCGAAAGATATACATCTTACCCGCCGTGCTGTTCAAGTACCGGCCGTCATGCACGTGCCCTTACATCTCTGCAATTAGAAGATAATCTGTATTGTTCAATATATATTATTCTTTGATCTAATTCACATTAATTCAACTAATTAATTTCTAGTTCCTCCGGCCAAACATCGTTCTACATATACTTGTCCAAGTATATCTTCGCAGAACACGTGGCCGACCATCTTCGCAACTCAAAGGTAACTCTGTATTGTTCGATACAGAGATTATTTTATATTAATCGTAATGAATTAACATTTAATTTACTGCTCAATTTAACGTTCGTTTCAGTATATTTTGTGTTAATTTTTAATTACTTATTTACCGCTCCTCGTGCATATATTACTTTTATTCAATTACTTTTAAATACATCCAGCTCAATTTCCTTCTTATGTATAATAAATACAAACTTTAAGGACAACCTGTGTTTTATTTAGTTAGTAAGTTGTAATATATTTATTTAATTTAACCGTTATCACACACGTCCTGGATCCTTGATGAATACTTCACCAGCACCCCAAATTATTTTATTTGCTACCAAAACGCGACCAAAATAAAATAATGCAAGTAATAAGGAGGTTGGGAGATGTTCTGCAAGTTCGCCCCCTCTGGCCTGAACCCACCTGGTGATGGTCGTCCCGAGTCTGCCGGCTAGCTCAATTGAATAGGAGAGTGTCGCGAGTCTCTAGGTCGCTTGATGGAGGATAGACGCCACTGTATTAAAAACCCTGCAGAGACCCCCCAAAAATACGGAAGCGGTTGGGACCCTGGTAGCTTCAATTTGAACTAAAGAGACAGCCCCTTATTACTTGCTATTGATATAGACAGAACTTTGCTCTTCACAACACTTGTAGGAAAGGGATCAAACAAACAATCGAAGTCAACAATAACAAAGTTTATTAACACGAAGTAGGTTCAAATATATATATATATATATATATATATATATATATGATTAGAAATCAGTTGACGTAATACACAATTTTGAATAGGTTATCAAAATTGAACAAAGTTAGCAAAAATTCAAATATAAGAAAATTTCAATACAAATTATAAGATAATATTAATTCAAATAATAAGACAATATTTATTCAAATTTTAAGATAATATTAATTCAAATTTTAAGCGCCAAAACTGTAATTAAGCTAGTAATTAAAATGAGAACGATTAAAAGGTTACAAGTCTTACAGATTATCTTTTTCCCTAACAAAATTATAAAAGTAACGCACCAGGCGTAAAACAGTGAACCCCTATCAATAAAATTCACTCGTCAGGTCGACACCCTGTATATTCAGGTAGTAAAATAATGATTAAATTGAAAGATCTGAATCACAATCCCAACTGAGATTAGCAGAACACAAATCATGTATACGTAATTTTCTGTTCTTTACAATATGGTTATACAGTTTTAATTATGTAAAATTAATGAGTGACGTTCCACCAAGATATTGAAAATAACAAAACGTAGGCACGTCTGAAGGATCTTTGATACGTAAATTAGATCTACAACTACTACAACTGCCTGCCAGTGAAGCTGACGACCAGCTTGATTATAATATTATAATCGAATGCTGGAAACCAGGTGTTCTAGCCTCTTTCTGTTAAAAATTAAATGCAATTTGCCTTGAAGCTATCAAAGGTTTTTGACCAAAATCTAAATAGTGTCTCGGAAAAGCAAACAGATGTTGTAAAGCAGTGAAAGTAAAAGTTACGGATAACAAACTAGATCAAAATCTAGCAAATTGATTAAACCCAAGAGAAATTAACCCGATATAACCTATCAGGATTCTACGTTACTAAAGTAAATGATGTGAATTCTAAACAACGTCTGCTCCAAACTGAGAAATCGGCTTCTCTAAAGCCTTTCTTAGGTGTAAACGAGATAATATTTAGACAAGTTAATAATATTTGCAAAAGTTTGAATTTAATATAAAAATTAGATTATCTAAACCTACTTCTACTGTGTTCTCAAAATCGCCCCCACAAAAGTCCTGTGTGGAAAAGCCTTCCACGAGATTGCTCGGACTAACCAATTTCAAAATTATAATTGGGTAAACCATTTGCTGCCACTCTCGCCGCCATGATGTCTAAGAAACGCCATTTTGAGACGCCGTGAAAATTTGATTAAAAAATTCCAGAAAATGGTACCTTCGCCGTTTCCAATTACACCCTCGAAAGTGGATAGTGGTTTCTTTGCACGGTTCTCCTCCAAAAGAAGTACGATGTTTAAAGATGCTCCACTGCGTGGAAAATTGCGTAAGCTAAATCAGTCTTCCACGTGGTGTGGTCCTCGATGAGATTCCGAAGTATTATAGGATTAATTACTTAATTATTTGGGCGGTAGCACCAAAATTATATCCGCAAAGACTAAGTTCACTCACAAAAATAAAACAGATCTAGCACTAACGAAGATCAAGAACGAAGTGCCGGTCGATAGAAGTACGTATGAAACGGTCGGGGACCGATCTACGTCATACACAGCATCGATTGACAGAAAATTAGAAATAAAAGGATTTTATTTCCCAAAAACCCTCACAAGGTTTAAGGATGAACAACAAAGCTAACGAGCGGAACTTTGGTAATTAAAACACCGCAATTAAGGCTTAAAGACAAAATAAATATCTAAACAATAGACAAGAGAACTGTAAATGGAAGATAAACCAAAAGTCGTGAAGATGGCGCTACAAGCGAAAGAAAAGTGTACGCAAGATTTACGTTAATTGAAAGATTAATCAGAAAATTTAAGCACCCAAATAGGTTCACAAAATTCTAATAAAAATTACCACAATAACAGAATTGATTAAAGAGAAACAAAAACTGATTTAATAGAAAATATAAAACGTAGCATGACTAAGCATATAATTACCAATAAGTCGGCCTGCGTCGAGGTATAGGAAAATAACCGGAAAAAGGAATACGGATATAGCGACATCCAAAATATTCGAACATAAGTAAATTTTATGAAAATAACAAAGTTGAAGATGCCTAAGGAGATTGATAATTAATAACAAAAATAAATAAAATTGCAATAAACGAAAATGTTGAAAAATGAGAAGCCTAAGATGTCTTTACGTAAGCAAATAATGAAATAAATTCATTGAAAATTCCCGAATGGTCTCTAGGTAATTTTCGAGCGTAACATATTATAGAATAATTTCATTATTATTAGCACAGTAGCCGAAACCAGAAAAGTGAAAAGCCAGTGTTTGTAATAATATGAAGTCGTAGACTGTTTTAAAATAATACTTTGCTGAGAAAAGGTCAAATATACATTTATGATGATATAGGTTCAAAATAAGCACTTATGCATAATAACAACTAAAATGTGCATTTGCATATGCACTTACGCAAATGCATAATTATCCGAAGCCTAGTAATAATTATAGTTCTGGTGATTCTTAATCAAACCTCGTATTTTAAAACTTGAAACGAATAGTTTAGGCCCCTTCCAATGAACCGGAATCGTTTAATAAACAAATAAAAGTTCAAATGTAAGAGGTTTATATCGTTCACTCTGTTGAATAAATAATTCATTTAGTTACCATGAAACAGAACTCAACAATTATATTTAACGAGTAAATGCTCTTAATGCTAATTTTAAGGCGCAACCGCGAACGCTTAATCAAAGAAAACTATGTCAACAAAGGAAACATAAACGAAGTATCCGTATTTTCTTAATTCGTTCTATTTCATTTTCTTCGACGCCTTACATTTTTTGCGCGAGTGGGTGTAAGTACTAAAGTGATAATTTTACGACTTTTGAAATAAAATTATATAGGAGCTGGGCGATCCAGTCGTTGAAATCTGGTGTCATGAATTGCAGCTTGAGAAACAACAGTGACGTGAATAGAAATATTTTAATGCAATAACCGAACATCTTCCATTAATTTTTGACATTTCTTATGAATATAAACAATGTCTGTAACAGTGTCTGTAACTATGTAATGTCCAATTCTACGTTACCTGGTATAATAATTAAGATAAATAAGTCCGAAAATGACAATTAACCCTATTGATATGTATTTACGAGGAAATATCAGAAAATAACGAAACTGGAGCTGTAGTACAAAAATGAAACATTTATTTAGAAAAGTTCAACAACTTTCCTTCAAAGTATTTTCCATTCTGTGCAATACACTTGTCATATTGTATTATTCACTTGTCATAAACATCTGAGAAACTATTTTTTGAGAGTCTATTTAGTATACTCATCACCGCGATGTTTAGCCCTAAATTAGACTAAAATTTTCGAACTCTCAATTCACTTTTGACTTCAAGAAACAAATGGAAGTCACATGAAGCACGGTCAGGTAAGTAGGGAGGGTAAACCATAATTTACACTAGCAATTATTCAAGTGTTCGTTGACAAATCGCTGATCTGTGGGCCGGAGCACTGTCGTGATGCAGGATCCAAACGATGGTTTTATAAAGCGACAATTTTTTCTTTAATTTTGCCTTTAGGGTTCCTCCAAGTACATTAGAATAGTACTCTACAGTTACTGTATGTTCTCTAGTTACAATGTGATCATAAATAACGCCCCATTTACTAAAAAAAATTAAACCGGAGGTTTTCAGTTTTCGCCTTCTGCGATCTTGTAATACCTTTGTGCTTCTATTGCATATTTTGAGCCTTTAATTCAGGTCATAACGATAAAACCAAATATCTTTACATGTAACCACATTGTTTAAAAACTGTAGATTATGTTACAGTTGCCTTTTTCACTGCCGACAAATTGTCACTCGATTAGATTTTATGTCATCAGTCATCATTAGGGACCGGACCCGAGACTCGCCCACGGGTGTACTATTGAAAATTTGTATTTTTAAAGAGTTTCTAATTTTATTTATATAATTGGAAAACAAACGGGTGGTGATCTATAAAATATGAAATACATTTTCATTTGTTCCTTCTGTAATTCAAGTTGAGTAAAGGAGGATTAATATTAACTAGCAATAATTTCTCAAGGTTCTCTTCTGTAAAATTTGTTCTCTTTGAATGAAATACATCCTTGTAGATAGAAAACATCCTTTCTTCATCGCAACTGGAAATATTCTTTTATTTCAGCGTATTTAGCAGTTAGATTTTAAGGCATTATCCCCATACACAATTGCCGCAATGCTATTAAATCTTGATATCTATTAAAAACTGCGTCTAACTCTTGCCGCAGGCCACATCCGAAGTAACTTGGAATATTTTTCAAATTATTAATAGCCACATATAATGTAGTTAATACATTATTTCATTTGAGATTTTAATTTTCAAAATAAGTGATTAACTTTAGCAAATTTCCAAAGTGTTCCTGAAGAAAGTACAACTGATTTTTTAATTTTGGAATTTGTGTTAGTTCCCTGCACCCAGAAATACTTGGAGCATCGTCATTTGAACAAGTAACGAAATTTTGGAAAACTATCGAAATTGTCTGCATAAAAACTAGTAGCTTCCAACCATGTTCCCCATCTAGTTATTACTGGAGAGGGAGGTAGTGACAAAGATGGAAGTTTTTCCCTGTAAAGAGCTACTCTCCGGCGAGCATTACTTGCGGTCGTGGTCAATATTCCTACCTGGAGCGCTGAAGGGTTTTATAATCCTTACCTGAATTGCGGTTAAGACATTTCAAATGCAAATTTGCATAATCATTATCTTATCTTACGCATTTCTTATTTTACATAAAGTTTCCGTGGAACTTTGAATGGAAGTGCAATTATGTTACATTAGGTGTTTGTACATTTCTTAAGATTCTGTGAATAACATAAAATTTGGCAATAGATAAATCAAATACAATAATATCAATGGGGAAAATTGATTTTAAATGACTGCATCATGGAGAGAGGTGGATGTATATAAGGTACAAGTTCATTTATTTCGTATATAGTTCATTCCCGTTATTTCTGAGTGCTAGTATAATATCTAACCTACTCTTGTTTTTGTTAAGTGTTGGTAAAAGTTTATATATCTTGAGATTTTTCAAATTACAATGGAGTTTAAAACAATGCTCAGCGAGAAAGGCAAACTCCTTCTAGTAATAGACAATTTTAAATTCCGCCAATATCGAGAACTGAAAACTAGTGGTGAATTGTGTTGGTGTTGTACTTATAAATCTTTCAAATCGAAGATATATACAGTTGGAACAGAATTTGTGTTTTCAAGAAAAATAGGTGAACACTGCCATGAATCAGTTAGTGATAAGGTGTTGAATCGACAGATAATAAGCAACCAGGTAAAGCGAAAAGCTGAATCTGTAATTTTCGATAGGCCTAGTAAACTAATCCATTTAGAATTTGGGGCGCACACTGAGGTTCTTGAAACAATGACGCGCCGCGATGTTAAATACATTTGCAATAATATTAGTCACGCCAGACTGAAGAGTTATCCAAAACTGCCGAGTTCAATATCTGATGTCCACGAATTCTTGAATGGTATTGAAATCAAAACAATCCGGGAAGAAGACTTTCTGATTGCAAACGAAAAAGAATTAAATATTATAATTGATTGAGGTCTCGCTAGGCACTTGGTGAAACATATTAAATGATAAAGGTAAAGAAAATACACACTTGGTTATTTGTTTCACTGCAATTTTATTTACAAAATACGGAAAAATTTGTTTCGAACTTCACAGTTCATTCTCAACTGAACAAGAAAGGTTTACTTAAAATATGAATAGATAATTTGAAAAGTGGGAGTAACACTGTGAAACATAAACGTGAGTTATGTATTATGGGGGTTTTCCTAGCAATTAACGAGAAACAGCCTTAATAATAGGGGAGATTACAAACTCTGTTTGTTCATTTACTATATTTAATGATTTGTTTATTGCTTTAGATATTTCCATTATTTCCAAAAAGTCTAATCGTTTACTTTTATTTGCAGAGTGTAAAATTTCAAAATTATTTATTGATACCCTGTGTTCTTCATTTATACAATGCTCGGATATACCTGAACATTTCTTGGAATATAAAATTGCTTTCCTATGTTCTTCTATTCGTGTGCGAAAACATCTTCCAGTTTGACCTATGTAGAAAGCGTCACAGTCTAAACAATTTAATTTATACACGCCACATTTATCTGCTTTTTGAATTGTATCCTTATTATTTGTCCAAAGTTTACCTAAATTTAATTTATTGACTATTATAGTTTTTATGCCTAAATTAACTAATCTATTATTAATTTTATTCGTGGTCTTTCCTATGTAATTAATTAAACGATAATTACTTGGTTCTAATTGGGGGGCTGCATAAAAGAATTTATTAATCTGTTTATGTTTTTTCTTTGAAATTAATCTATTAATAATATCAGGACTGTATCCGTTGTTTACGGCTAGACATTTCAAGACTGCAACTTCTTTATCAAAATTTGGTTTTGATAGGGGAACGGAGAGTAATCTATGTATGAAACTGTTGAAAAAAGAAAACTTAATGCTATCGGGTTGTTTGCTATCTGCAGATATGAGGGTGTCAGTGTATGTGTGTTTTCTGTAAATACTATAATCTAGTTTGCCATTTGATTTTGTTAATGTAAGGTCCAAAAAATTTAAACTGTTATCTAATTCTTTTTCTATGGTGAATTGTATTTTTTTTTTGTTTTGTTCTAAAATCCCAGTTGTTAATTGTATACACAGTTGGTTTAGATATGTGGATGATGTGTTATGTGTGTGGACCGGTACTGACAGGCAATTAGACTTATTCTTCAATCGTTTAAATGAAATCAATCAAAAAATACAATTCACCATAGAAAAAGAATTAGATAACAGTTTAAATTTTTTGGACCTTACATTAACAAAATCAAAAGGCAAACTAGATTATAGTATTTACAGAAAACACACATACACTGACACCCTCATATCTGCAGATAGCAAACAACCCGATAGCATTAAGTTTTCTTCTTTCAACAGTTTCATACATAGATTACTCTCCGTTCCCCTATCAAAACCAAATTTTGATAAAGAAGTTGCAGTCTTGAAATGTCTAGCCGTAAACAACGGATACAGTCCTGATATTATTAATAGATTAATTTCAAAGAAAAAACATAAACAGATTAATAAATTCTTTTATGCAGCCCCCCAATTAGAACCAAGTAATTATCGTTTAATTAATTACATAGGAAAGACCACGAATAAAATTAATAATAGATTAGTTAATTTAGGCATAAAAACTATAATAGTCAATAAATTAAATTTAGGTAAACTTTGGACAAATAATAAGGATACAATTCAAAAAGCAGATAAATGTGGCGTGTATAAATTAAATTGTTTAGACTGTGACGCTTTCTACATAAGTCAAACTGGAAGATGTTTTCGCACACGAATAGAAGAACATAGGAAAGCAATTTTATATTCCATGAAATGTTCAGGTATATCCGAGCATTGTATAAATGAAGAACACAGGGTATCAATAAATAATTTTGAAATTTTACACTCTGCAAATAAAAGTAAACGATTAGACTTTTTGGAAATAATGGAAATATCTAAAGCAATAAACAAATCATTAAATATAGTAAATGAACAAACAGAGTTTGTAATCTCCCCTATTATTAAGGCTGTTTCTCGTTAATTGCTAGGAAAACCCCCATAATACATAACTCACGTTTATGTTTCACAGTGTTACTCCCACTTTTCAAATTATCTATTCATATTTTAAGTAAACCTTTCTTGTTCAGTTGAGAATGAACTGTGAAGTTCGAAACAAATTTGTCCGTATTTTGTAAATAAAATTGCAGTGAAACAAATAACCAAGTGTGTATTTTCTTTACCTTTATCAATTAAATATTGTTGTGTTTTCTTCTGTTTCAAACTTAAAATTTTTATGTAGTCAAGAAACAATTCTTGTCCTAAGTACTAAGTACTTTCTACAATTGTTTACAATTCATACGTACACGGGAAATACGTACATCCCTTTAGTGTATTGTCTGCTGAAGGATAAAAAAAATGCAAACTTATAGTAATTTATTTGAACTACTAAAAACTAAGTGCGAACAGTTAGGAGAACTTTTTGAACCCAAAAATGTCGTTGTTGACTTGGAAAAGGCTACACATTTGGGTATTCTGCAATGTTTTCGGAATATCAACATAATAGGATGCATATTCCATTTGACACAATCTTGGTGAGTACCATACTTACGTAAAATTACAAATATTTAAAAACGTATTTCACAATCTTCACTTCTAATTAGATTCACTTTTTTGTATTTAACGATATCCATTGTTTGACTGTAAACACTGAAACGTTGTTTTTTTTTCAATACGTAGGTGGCGAAAAATTCAGTCACTGGGATTATCTAAGGAATACAGCAGTAAAAGATCCCAATTGGGAAAATGGCTCCACTATGTCTTCGGTTTAATATTTTTGGATCCTAGAGAAGTAGGAGACGCCTTCGTAGAACTTATGACTGAGCAACCTGCAGATGCAAGACTAGGCAAATTCACGGACTACTTGGTTGATAATTACATAGACGAGGACTCTAGTTTTCCAACTGAAATATGGGCAGCTAATACTGCAAATTTATGGCGTACCACTAACGGATGCGGGTCCTTCCATTCAAAGTTTAATGCAAATTGTCCATCTCCCCATCCAAATATTAATGTTTTTTTGAAATCCATATAGAATTGTCAAACAGACACTTATATAAAATTAAATAGCGCTAACGATCCGAGGTATCAATAGAAAGATGTCTTAAACAGGAAAAAATTTGTTTCAGATAAAATAACGCAATACAAGCAAAATAAAATAAGTAGAATAGATTTTGTGAAATGTGTTTCATATCATTATAATGGTTGTGATGTCGTTTAAAAAATATTGTGTAAATATTGTGTATAAATACCTACTGTTATGCGTAAATAAAATAAATTTTATCGAACTCCACACCATCTTTCAATTATTGAAGTATAGATAATTTCTAACTATTTGTTGAAATGCTTTAACCGCAATTCAGGACAGGATTACCTAGACTAGTACTATCTGTCAATTTTCAACCGCAATTCAGGTGTGATATTAAAGGATATGATGACCGCGACCGCAATTCGAGCTTACCCCTACTCTCAACGGTGCTTTTCTGAGAACTTTTTGGAACAAGGGGGGCAATATAATAACACATTGGAAAATGTAACCATTATCAATAAGCAAAACTCAGTCACATAATATTTGGCTTGCACCTCATTTGGCAAAGAAACATATGGCTGCCATAGCAAGAAAAGCTTTTCAGTTATTTATAACTGAAGTTATTATGCAAAAAATTTTAATTTGCATCAAAGAGAAAGAAAAAAAATGATTTAAGTAACAGTTTATACGTTCTGTGAATTACATGAATGCTGAAGTTGACAGAAGCTGGAGTGTTCCTATATGAAAATTATTTTCTGGTGAATTAACTCTTCCTATATATTGTGTCACAATGTCTATATTTATACTTGCGGAAATACGAATATTTATCAGATATGAGGATAAGCCTATAGATCAGAGTCAATAATTTATATTTGGCAACTGTTTATTCAGCAATGTCAGACAAGCAACTGAAGTTTTTAAGCAGGATTCAAGGCAAAACAAAGTAGATGTTACGAGATTATCTGGTGCCACCTGATAGGAGAAAATTTACTAATTGTACCAAAGACAAACCGTTAACATTTCTTCATGGACTTAATGAAGAAAGGAATTTAAGTATAATATTGAAGTAAATGCGTAACTATTCTACGACAAAAAAGCAGAAGTGCGGTTAACCGAATGAATAGTGCTTTTCAATAACTGCGTGTTGTACTTTGCGATGTTAGACAATTTATATGTTTCATCGTAATTTCGGCCTCTCGTGTCCTATCCGTAGTCATCATTTTTGGAGTTCATTTTGCCGCGTCCTTTCGGTTCCCTAAATCTTCATTAAAAATTTTTTGAGTGGAACCATAAGACAAATTCACAATGTCAGAAATTCGATATATGCATTTACTCTTACTTATTCTCTACTTATATATATATATATCGGGTTACAACATTTTACGTCTTCCGATTCCTAATCGCCATTCCCCTCTGTTCATCCATAGGCCCTCCTCCAGATCCGTCTCTCGAATTTCTTTATCCACTCCGTCTCTCCAGCTTCTGCGCGGTCTTCCTCGTTTTCGGCTTCCTTGGGGTTTCCAGTTTAGCACTTTCTTTGGGATTCTGTGTTCTGGCATTCTTTTGACGTGCCCATACCATATTAGCTGTTTGGTTATAATATCATCTATAATGTCATGTTGTATTCCCATTTCTTGTCTAATGGTTTCATTTGGGACTCTATCTCTCCGGGATTTTCCTGCCGCTCTTCTCCAGAAGTCCATTTCTGTGGCTTTTATCTTTCTTTTTGTTTTTTCTTTTATCGGCCACACCTCCGAGCTATATGTTAATATACTTTTCACGATGGAGTTGTAAATCCTTTTTTTATTTTCTTTTGTAATGGTCTTGTCCCACAGAATACTGTTCAGCATGGAAGTAGCTCTTCTTCCCTGTATATTTCTGTCTGATATTGCCTCATCTAGTGTCCCATCCTTGGATATTTTCATTCCTAGGTATTTGTATATATTGCAATGTTTGATGAGCTGTCCCGTTGCTAGGTGTAGGTCTTCTTGCTGTCCGCCTATGCACATATATTCTGTTTTTGCTATGTTAACATCCAGGCCCCATTTTCCGTATTCTTCGATGAGCTTTCGGCTCATATATTCCATGTCATGTATATCTTGTGCAATAACTACTTGGTCGTCCGCAAAAGAAAGGGTATATACTGTCGTGTCGTCATCCACTGGCATTCCCATGTTATTGCATTTCCGTTTCCATGTCTTTAGTGCATATTCCAAGTATATTTTGAATAGTGTCGGAGATATACAGCAACCCTGTTTAAGACCCTTGGTTATTATGAATCTGGATGTTAATCCTTCGTTGGTTTTGACTCTAGATGTGGAACCCGCATATAAAGACTTCACGGCTTTTATTATTTCCGTGTTTATGTTGGTATGTTGAAGAGCCTCCCATAGTTTTACTAAAGGTATACTGTCGTAAGCCTTTTTCAGATCTACGTACAGGAGATGTACCTCTTGATTTCGTGCTGTTTTCTTTTCTAAAATTTGAGTTAGCGTAAACAGGTGATCGATTGTGGATTTTCCTGCCCTGAAGCCTGCTTGTTCTTCTGCCTCCATATTGGCATATTCTTTCTCTATCCTGTTCTTTAAAATTTTCCCATAAACTCTACTTATAGCACTTGTAACGGCTATTCCTCGATAGTTGTCACAGTTACTCTTGTCCCCTTTTTTGTGTATCGTCGTAAGGTGGGATGTCTTCCATTCCGTTGGTACTTCGTGCCTGTTAAGGCATCTTTGGAATAAATTTCTTAATAGCCCGTAGAGTTTATCTGTGCCGTATTTTAGCAGTTCGTTTGTAATATTACCTGGCCCTGGAGCTCTTCCATTTTTTAGGTTTTTACAGACTTCTTTAACCTCCACCACAGTTATCCTAATTGGGTATCCTTGTATAACAATCCCCTGGTTTTCGTTTTGGATGCCTTTGAATTGCGGTCTGTCCTCTGTTAACATCTCTTCAAAGTACTTGTTCCATTTTTCAGGTGTTATAGGTGAGATTATGTCCTTCGTTCGTCCTCCTGTCATACTTTTGAGAAGCCTCCAACTTTCTGTACTCTTCCTTCCTCCAATGTATGTATTGATCTTTGAACACGTCCTTTCCCATTGGTGTTCTTCTTTCCCTTATTTTCTTCCGTACTCTCCTTTGCGATTCCTTGTATTTCTCCTTGTCTTCCACAGCTTTCGAACTTAAATATACGTGGTACCTTTTCCTTTTTTCTTCTATTTCGTATTCAACTTCTTCTCTACTTAATTTATTTAATTTCTGTCATGGTGAAAGATTACAGCAATATGTTCTTTATAACAAGATATGGAAGTGTTATGTTTTGAAGAGGGGTAAGTGACGTAAATTTAAGTTACTTAAAATTCAGCGTATATGTTCTTTTGTGTTAGCTATACTGTGCCTCATGCTCAACACTTTATTTCTTACTACTGAGGATGACAATTTAGTTGTCGAAATACGTATTTAGGATACTAATATTAAGATGGTAAGGAATTTTATATAATTGAATAGTGGAAATATGAAAGGTGCTATGTGCCAAAATCATAAATCAGAGTTATTGACAAAAAACTTTAAATATAATTTATATTATAATGAGAACTAAAGAGTATTAAATCTGACTTTATATGTAAATGTCGCCTAATGTGTTGCGTTAATTTCTACATTTCGACAAACTTAGTTTGTACCAGTATGCAAAACGCTACACATCGCGACGCCACCATCGTGGTTGTTAAGATAATGAAAAATTCGTAAAAAGTAACATATCCGGGAGAGGATAACGCTCGTTCCGGAATAAATGTAACTTTTCACGAATTTTTCATTTTCAAGAATAAATAAGGAATACGGAAAACAAAGAAAGAGCATTACGTAATAACAGGATAACGCCCTAATTTTAAGAGATGGCGAAAAATAACGTATTTCTCAGCATATTATTGTATTCTGTACACTTTAACTGTCAATACTTCTTTTCGATGTGCATTACATTACGAACTCACTGTATAATTCGCTTCTTTTGTTTGTATTTAATCATATTTCAATATCAAAGCTAGGTCCAAAATTATACATTTTGTCAAGTTCTCGTTGCAGTACTTTCTTCAATCCAGATATACAGAAAAGTTACAATAATAGTACTACTAATGATGTACTCAGCTAAATCTGAATTCATTCAATTCAAACATCTTTTGCCAGATTATCTAAATATTTACGTGTTTTACATTGGTTGCATTGCTTCAACAATATAAATTAATTTTTATTATTGCAAAATTCGGACACTAATAACCGCATTTGAATTATTTATTGTTGTATCGTCCTCTAAAACATCCCTATAAAAATAATTGAATTCCCGCTATCCAAAATTAAATTCGGTTTGTTTAATACGTTTCACATTTCTGTGTTTACGACATAAATTTAGCTTATTTATTTTTAATTTCCTCTTCTTTACCTTTCCTTACTCCCACTAATTTAATGAATAAGAATAGTGATTATGTATAGCGAAAAATATTCACAGAAGTTATAACGGTTGTGTTTCCTTACAAGTTAATAAGTCCCTGAATAAAGATAAAAAGGTGAGAAAATGTAGAACTAAAACAACGAAAAAATATATTAGTTCAAATTGTAAATAAATACTAACCCTTAACAGTGCTGGTGAAATAAGCTAACACTTATCTGCTGGTGGGGTCCGTCCGAACCCCAATTTCCAGTTGATAAAAACAAAAAATGTTTACATTGCTTATTTATTTTTTTAAAGAAATACAACAAACAGTAATATTTATAAGCGATTAAACGTTATTAAAACATATATTGCAAACTAAACTGGTGTGATCTGGGCAAATGTGTTTGCCGCATTTTTTGCATACACTCTTAACCTTTCGGTCTTTGTCCCTGGAGCAGAGATCGCATCGCTTTTTTCGTGTTGGCTCATTGTTCGTAAAGGTTGTAGGTAGCTCTTTACCCAACTGCTTGCAAATTATTGTTTGCAGTTCACGCGGTAATCGGCTGAGATTTCTTCGTTGCATATGCGCAGTAATGAGGCTTTTTCCGAGGCTTACCAGCAAATGTCGCCTTTTAAATGTTTCTTCTCGCCCACAATTCAATACTACCATACTATATACACCTGCTATATTTATCATAGCGTAAAAAATTACCATGGGCCAACGCCTGGTACGTCTAGCTACTGAATAATTGGCGCATAACTGATCTAATACATCTACGCCAACTTTGGTCCTATTATAATCATTGATCATATCAGGTTTTCCATTCTCAGTGCTTATTTTTTGATCGTGGTGCATGGTAGATATCAATGACACCGATCGGTTTTTTTTAGGCACATATGAAGCTATTGTTATATCATTGTTATGTCCAAATATCGTAGAACCCACTTGTCTCCTTCTGTTAGGCTTAAACTCAAGTGGTAATTGCGGTTTGTTGATTCTTATAGTTCCTAAAAGGGTCAAGCCTTGTTCTCTCAGTTTGTTACATAACTCGACTGACGAGAACCAATTATCAGTTGTGACATTCCGATTTGTGTTTTGTATGGGAGGTATGAGCTTTAGGACGTCGCGGGTTGGTACAGATACTTTATCTATTGATACTGTATTTTCCTTGCCAGTATAAACAAATGCATTACACAGGTAGAAAGTACGTGCATCGCAGAGGCACATAATTTTTAGACCATACTTCGCCGGTTTCTTGGGCATGTACATTTTAAATGAACATCTGCCTCGAAATGGTACCAACATCTCATCGATGGTGAGATATTCTCCTGGAGTATATAAAGAGTCACAATTCGCAATAAAAATATCCCAACATTCCTGTATTGCAACCAATTTATTATGCTCTTTTCTTTGATCTCTTGTAAGTGCATCATCAAATCGCAAACATGACAAAATAAACAGAAAACGAGTTACACTCATTGTAGCCCGAAAAACATCCCGACCAGTTCCATCATTGGCAAATAAAGCAGATATATCCTCGTGATTAGATTTCATAACACCTGATAGATACAAAAGACCAAGGAAAGCGTTTAGTTCAATTATATCCAGTTCAGCTGTGTACGATGGCCGAGGTACTTGAAATTGCTCATGTCTGTTCCTTATTTTCACATTTGTATGCAACAAGATGGTCTCTAGCATATTATCAGTAAAAAATAACTTCCAGACTGTTGTAATGTCATTTTTATCGATATTTTTGGCTCTCCCTTTGGGGTCTGGTAGATGTATAATCAGATTGTGAGTGCGAGTACGTGAACGACTTTTACATGCCTTCTGCCATTTAAAATTTTTATCCTTACCATAAAATACATTACTATCATCAGAATCGTTATCAAAATGGCTTTCATCGCCATCTGAAGAAGCTTCTGAATTTGTTTCATGATCGCTAGCTTGAAATTCGTTTTCTTCAGCTGCGCCTTCTTCATCGGAATATAAATTTGGATCATTCGCTATTTCATTTAATTCTGATTCAGTCAAAGGTCTACTCCACTCATTCATTGACATGGTAAAATTGACAAAAATACACTAAAAATAATACATTATATAGTTAGGTTTTTGAAGAGCTAATAATAATTTCACTGACACTTACGTGTTGGTGGGGTCTTTAAAGATTCGAGGTCTTATAATTTTCAAAATAATTTAGCTGTTGACTTTACAGCTACACACGTCTCTTATAACTAACCTAATTTAAGATTACGTTGACCCACAACGCCATCTGTTTAATACTCTAAAGAATGCTAACAGAAAACTATACCGCCAGGTCCACGCGGACCCCACTAGCATAGTTAAGGGCTAAAAAAGAAAGAAATTGAAACTCGCAAACACTAGATGATTAAATATGTAAATAAAATAACTGTCCTGATACGACAGCACGTGACATATTATTATAGAGAGGTTATAAGAAATAAACTTTAATGCTCTTCACTCCTTCTTCTTCTATTTCCTGTTTCTTTTCCAGTAGAATGAGAGCGCTTTATTACAGTAGACTTCCAATTATCCGAAGTGCCGGATTACCAAAAATGTCGGATTATCGGGCGGTATTCCTTGCGATCGCTAAACGCTAAGTTGTAGAGCAAATGCATACATACATGTGTTGGGCAGAAAATATTGTTTAACAGGAATATAAGAATTAATATTTCTACACAAATACAGGCCAAAACTAAATTTTTATTGTACATTTTAAGGGTCGATGTAATGTTTCCAAAGTTCTAGGAATTGAAATATATTTTTTTTATTTTGTCAATTTTCATCAAAATTACAATGTAGTTTTTCTATTTTGCGTTCAAAATAAACTCATTATGACACCCAAGACAGTATAAAAATGAGTTCATTTCGATAGGCTTTTTTTATTTTTCAATGTTGGCGTTGTTGTAACACCGAAATTAATATCATTGCTGTCATTTGATTTTAAGAATTTAAGTATATTTGACAGATATGATATATGTACGTACTCTACACAAACAACGTATATTGTATACAATTAACAACAAGATATATCTATGTCACTTATGTTTATATTTGTAAATAAAATATCATGTAATGTTAACGAAAATTAATAAATAATATGTAATATAATATACTTCGCTGATAGCAAATCTAAATTTGAAAATGTCAAGTATCTATCTGACCAACTGCATGCTTTATATAAAAATAAAGCTCTAAACTTTCAAATTAAATAATTCCAATTTATTAATGTAAAAAATGCAAAATAGAAAAAAATTGTATAAAAAACTCGTTTCATAAGGCCTTTTGCCTCACTCGCTCTTTAGAAAACTCGCCGCTATCGCGGCTCGTTTTCTAAACTAATCTCGTGCGGCAAAATGATGCCTTATGAAACTTGTTTCTGAATATACTATTTCCAACATAATCGCCATTTAATTAATAAACATTTATCCCAACGAAAAATAATTTTTGAAGCCATTCTCAAAGTACTTTTTTTCGTGTCTCCTCAACCCATGTACTTACGACACGTTTTACGTCAGTTAAACTCTCAAAAAGAACAAAAAGATGTTTTCAAATCTGGGAGCAGATTAATATCACTCCGTGCGAGATCCAACGAATAAGATGGATACGAAAACAATTTATATCGTAAATCGTTCAAAACATCCTTTATTAGCGAAATCTTAGATAAGTGCCTGTCGCAGTGGTTCGGATAATAAGTTCGAATAATATTCTGTATTAATTGTAGCGCCTTTTGCCAGATAATCCGTAAAAATAATCCCTTTGCAATCCCAGAATACAGTAAGCATTACTTTTCCAACACATGGAACTGCACGCGCCTTAAGTAGAGGCGCTTCTTCGGGTTTACGCCAATCTTTGTATTGACTTTTGGTCTCAGAATTTAAATAAGAAATCCACGTTTCATCAGGGGTTATTATCCGTTGCCACAATTTATCACCGTAACGGGCTAACAGCAGAGCAGCTCTTGAAGTTGGCGACAAGTATCAAACTTATTGAATTTCTATTCTTGTTCCAACAGCCTTTGCACTCAGCGGGCTGAAATCGCTAATTTGAGAAATAGTCATTCGTCTGTACTCTTTCAGTAGGTTCTCCACGGTAGTAATGTTTTTTTTTCATTTACTGATGTGCTCGGGCGACCACTGGATCGTGGATCGTCTTCTAATGATGTTATACCACTTTTAAAACCATCGATCCACCGATATACAGTACTTTATATTCTGCAGAGTCACCTAACACCCCTTGCAGACGTTTAATAATTTCTGAAGTTTTCGCAACCTCTTTCCACAAAAAGAAAATTATTGCTCTTTGAGATTTAGCCATGTCTTCCATGGTTACACAAACAATGCTACGAAATGCGTCTATATCGGTCAAACACCTAAATCTGACTGAACGATATTGCACTGGATAGCTGCATAAATATGTCAAGACTGGTCTATCACTAATAGCATTGCCTATAAGTTCTGCGTAATTTAATTAGAGTACAATTCCCAGAATTTTGGAAACATTCCTCGTATGTACGTACATACATACGTACAAATTCGTAGCAGCACAGTAATGAATTTACAACGTTAATAATACATACACATATGGCCTATAAACAATTGAAATCAACTACTAAAAAGTTTCATTTAAAAAATTTTCGACTATCTTCTTGTTTTCGTGAGTTAAATCGCTTTTTAAAAAAGTTATTTCTAACAATATGTAAATTAATTAGTTCTCCACAATTACAACTTGAATTGGCTTTAATAAAGGCTATGAATTTGTTTAGTGCGTCTGCCGCCTCACCCCAGCTGATACGTTCCTTTTCTTTCCTTTCATCTTCATCCGACTCTTAGAGATTTACTGATTGAGGATTGACAACACTTTGAATAATTGCTTCAGCTGTCACTTCTTCCTCAGCAGGTTCATTCTTATCAATCTCAATCCATTCTATAATTTCCTCTTTGGATATGTTTTCCAAAGAATTGTCTTTAGAACCACTCCTAATAACATTTAACACTTCTGTAAATGTGTCCAAATCTTCTTCTACAACAGTTTCACTTGTTACATCATCGACTTCGGTGACTGCGTTTGGTCAAAGCTTCCTCCAGCATCGTTGTAAAGCCACTTCTTCTATTTGAGACTAAGAGAGTGCAGTAGCATATACGGTATCTTGAGCATTATATTTCTTTTGAAAGTCAGTAACGTCATAATCTGAATTTAAAAGGCCTTGCACGAAGGAGCTTTTATAAAAACATTTAAAGTTTGGATAACCTCTTGATCCATAGGTTGGATCAATGAGGTAATGTTAGGTGGCAGAAGTGTTGCAAAAATGTTGCCAGAAACTAACTCGGCTACAAGCAGATGAACTTTGCAATTGTCCAAGAGAAGGACGGCTTTGCTATCTTATGGTAGTTTAACTTTTTTTAAGTTGTCCTTAACCTGTGGGACAAAGTGATGAAAAAAACATAATTGAATAATTTGAATAATTCGGCCGTCATCCAACTATTTTGTTGAGCGTCATAATGAACAGGCAAATTCGTAACATTCTTAAAAGCACTTGGCTCCTCAAATTTACCAATTACAAAAGAAGTTAATCGGTGGCTACCAGGCCCATTAGAACGCAGTAAAAACTGTAATTCTATCTTTGTTTTTTTTAACCCTTAGCTGTTTTTTCATCTCCCCCAGCTCTGTTGCTGTTGACTAACGATGCCTAAACCGTCCAGTTTCATCAGTGTTTTATACTTGATTAACCGACAGTTCATTTCCATCAATAATTATTCCGAACTCGACATTGTATTGTTTTGCCGAGTCTTCGTTAGCTGAGCGTGTCTCTCCCGTTACATCCAGCCCGCGAATGCCATGCCGAAAATTAAAGTTTCTGAGGCATCCTTACAGCCTCAGGAAAGCCTGTTCGGATAAGAGTTATGAAGTGGAGCAGATACCTAGTCAGAGTAACAGACAGGGCAACGTAACTCTTTTGCAGATGTAGAAGAGTTGTTGGTAACACCTGGACTAAAATCACGTAATTGAAGCATACCTATTTCGTAATCATAATCGTAAAAGATCGAAACAGGTGTATGTAAGTTGAAGTCGTTATTGCTTATACAGGGCAATCCAAATTAAGTGTTCACCATTGGTAACTTTGTTATTATTAATGATACAAGATTGTTTAAATTAGCAAACTAGTAGTACTTTTAACGCTCTTTAAGATGGAAGGATTAAAAAAAAAAAGAGCAGCGCGTTTTCGAGTTTTCCCGAAAAAGATGTTTTTTTCAAATGGAAACCCCTGTATATTATATCATTTTCTGTTAGAAATTCAATTTTTAAACAAAAAGTCTTATAAGAAATTTGTCAAGTCAAGTCAAGTGCATTTCTATATTTCTATGATAACGACGTTAATTCTTTCTAGTAAACGTCAAATATTAGTACAGTTTTATTAGTCTTTCACTCATAAATTTCATTTTGCTAGTTATTAATTTGACAAAAAAATGATTTTTACCCATGCAGAAAAGTGTGATATGTTAGAATCTTATTTAGTGTGCAGAAAATCCTCTAGGAGGGCAAAAGAACACTACGCTGAATTATATCCACTCCGAACACAACCAAATGAGCAATTTTTTCGAGACTGTACCCAAAATTTAGAGGCAATGAGAGTGTTTTTGCCAAAACAAGAACAAGAAGGACTTTTATAATAAGCGAGGCCACGGAAATTCTAGTTCTTGCATATTTTGAGGCCAACCGTGAGAATTCCATACTAGATATTATCAAGGAATCTGATTTGAGTCACGGTACTGTGCATAGGATTCTGAAGAAACACAAATTCATTCCTTATAAGTACAAACCAGTTCAAGTTTTCTTGCCAGGGGATCCAGAGAGAAGAATGTTTTTTTGCCACTGGTATCTTAACTTTTGTCGCCAAAATATAAACAACTTTCGTTATATTTTATGGACCGATGAATCAAATTTCTCAAATTCTGGAATGTACAATACAAAAAATCATCATTACTGGTCAAAGGAAAATCTTCTTTTAGTACATCCAAGATGCCCGCAAGTCCGTTACAGTTTTAATATTTGGTGCGGTTTAATTGGTTCAAGGATTGTTGGTCCTTTCTTTTATGAGGGTACTCTAACTGGTGAAAGGTACATAGAATTTTTGACTGAAATTTTGAATAATTTCTTAGACGATATTGATCTCATAAGTAGACAGAATTTGCATTTTCAGCAGGATGGCGCACCTGCGCACAACTACAGAGGTACTCAACAAATTTTAAATACTATTTTTAACAATTCATGGATAGGAACAAATGGTCCTATTCAGTGGCCTCCCCGATCGCCAGATTTAACACCGCTTGATTTTTTTATGGGGTTATTTAAAGACAGAGATTTATAAGCAAAGGTACGAAAACGTAAACGCCCTAAAAATTGCAGTTAGTGAAAAGATAAACCAAATATATGGTAGGACCATACTAAAAGCAGTTCGACAAGTTCAGAAACGTGTTCAAAAATGTATTGAACAACAAGGTGGTATTTTTTAACATCTTCTATGAAAAAATCAGTGATTTTTATTTTCTTTTAATGATATGTTTATGTATAAAATAAAGTTTAGAAAAATTATTTAGCTGTTTTTGTTAATACATTATAACTCAAGTGTTTTTAATCCCAGTAAAAAAGTTCTTATAAGATTTTTTGTTTAAAAATTGAATTTATAACAGAAAATGATATAATATATAGGGGTTTCCATTTGAAAAAAACATATTTTTCGGGAAAACTCGAAAACGCGCTGCTCATTTGTTTTTTTTAATTCTTCCATCTTAAAGAGCGTTAAAAGTACTACTAGTTTGCTAATTTAAACAATATTGTATCTTTAATAATAACAAAGTTACCAATGGTGAACACTTAATTTTGATTGCCCTGTATATGTTCATGTATGCATATACAGACGTTTTTACATTTTTGTATTTTCTATTATTTACACTTGATGTTAATAACATCGATATAAAGAGCTGTTGGCAAGACCTGAAGACTTAAACCAAGTGCGGTACATTGGTTGTACACAGTAGTAATAAGACCAACGATTACCTATGGGGCAGTTGTTTGATGGAGGAGGACAAATCTGCCATCGACGGTGGGGCTCCTTACGACTCTCCAGCTATAGGCTCTGTAGGGAATCACGGGACCCATGAACAGCACAGAACCCGCCTCCATGAATGTCATCGTGGGCCTTCCTCCGCTTGAACTATTTGTGAAAGCGGTGCCATGGCTGCGATTCTGAGCCAAAAGCCCAACAGCTTATGGCGTCCTAATAAGATTGATATACTGGAAGAGACAATATTACAAATAGCGGACAGCGGACAGTATGGCATCTGAGATTATGTTTACAGCTAAGCTAAACATATCTATACCTACCAGGGAATGGCCAAGAAAGTCGCTCGAGCGATTGGGGTGCCGGCACCTGATACACGAATTGATCACATCCAATTATGACATAGGTGCAGGTATATGTAGAATGGGCCATAAAAGGAAGATATCATTAAGTCTGGAAAAACAAATACGGTTACAGAATTTTGTCGCATCCTGCGCGTAGAAAATTCGGGCAGCCGGCTGCGGCTACTAAAGCCATTTTAAATCCATTTACCAGGTCTAAACTGGCGAAACATTGTAAATACGTCCTCAGTAGACTGGCACAAGACAATACTGTGTCACTGACATGGGTGCCAGGACATGAAGAGATTAAAGGCACTGAGAACTGGCCAAGGAAGGTTGTAAGAAGATCTTCATAGGACCAGAAGCTGTGTATGGAATCGCCAACAATTCCGTTGGACTTCAAAGAGACCTGGTTATGGGCTAGAAAGAGAACATAAAAAGAAATAGAGGCTAACGGAAGGTAAACTCCATACTAGGACACTACTGGAGGAGTTGAACGCTAGGCTTTCAGCTAACCGAATTCGTAGTACTAAAAAAGAAATTGAAACTATTACCGGCTTGATAACCGGACACTGTCCTTTAAGGAAGCATCTGTACAGAGAGCCCTGGTGTAGGAGATGTGAAACTCCTGTATTTCACATCTCCTACACCAGGGCTAACGAGCCTTCGTGAAATATGCCCTTGTGAGGAACCGCAGGGGACATTTCGGACGAAATCTATTGGAGCCTACGAGGGTAGTCAAATTTCACCTGAGGAGGATAGTGTCTTTTAACGAGGAAACAAGACTAACAGAGTAGAACTGAGCGATATGTTGGAGGTGGTACAAAGACTATTGTGCACAAATTCCTGAACTGGATATAGTAGTAAGAACACTGAAGATGTCCCTTGAAGCAGTGGACGAAACATCGGTCAAGAAGGAAGCACTGTCAAGGACGCGGTTCCAGCTCGGAATTCTAGAACTAGTCACTGACATTGACCACGGAAACCTACAAACCTGTACTCTGTTTGCAATATGCATTGTTATTTACACTAAAGAACGATAACTAAGCTATAATTATGGTAACAATTAGGAAGATAAGACAAACAGTTGAAAAAAAGAAATGTAAAAAAAGAATTATAACATCTTTTATGAGGTGTGGAAAATCGACAGTGTTTTTTTTTTAGATAAATTATTTAGCTTTAAATAAATTTAAATTGGATTAGAACCTGCGAAAATTAAAATTTAAAGCCTTTATACACTTGTTAACAAATTAAAGCAAAATAATTGTTAAACTTAAACTTCAAAGATCGACAAACTCCTAAAAATACACTTAAAATCACATTTACGTAGAAGATTTGATGTAGTACAGGAGTAAATTATAATAAGAAAACGCTATATTTACATTTAATTTAAATATAAAAGGCACCATATATTTACGTTGCAAAATATGTTTATTAGTTTAAAAGTAATAGTTTATTTTAGACTTATATCTATCAATTCTCACAATATTTCTGTAAAACAAAGAGCGTGTGGAAATTCTTAATTCCATTAGTACAACATTATCTGTTTTTATGTCTAATTTATGTTTTGTTCTTGAAAGTGGAATTTTACTGTCTATACACTAATGTTTAATTTACAAATAGCTATTCTAAATATCTGGTCGTAAATTAAGACTTGTATTACATATTTCCGAAAAAATATGACTCACAAAACACGTAATGTGGTGCTTATGTTTAATTCTTTTTTGTAACATTTTTGCCAATTTTTTTAATATTGAAGATCAAAACTGTATGCAATTTTAAATTGTCCAATTAATGCAAATCTTTATATACAGTGTTAGTAAAAAGTATGAAATCAAGTATCTGCAACGATTCATTAATTTTAAGTAAATTTGGGTATACCTTTGTAACAAGCTTCAAGGATTCTAAAAATAATAACAGATTCCTCACTTCACCTCCGGTTATACCGGAAATAGATATACAATTTATTATTTTAAATGGAACATCCTATATATTTTTACATTTTTGAATGCCTTGTTAAATTCTGGATACAGTAAATCTCCACATTGCTATTGAGATCAAAAACAGTACTTCAGTTTTCATTAGTAACATTATAAGCCATGAATGAATTGGTAAAATAACTAATTTCCAAAAAGACGTCTTTAAACTCGGGATTTTAACAATTTATTTATTATAACAAAAAGAAACTGATTTGCTGACTAGATTAAATGTTCAAACCCTCACATTCATACTTTTATTGAACATTAAATGCACTAATGAATAATTTTACGTTTTGTACTGAGTTAGCTATGGACGAACTATTACACAACAAGGTCATTTTTAATTGTGAAATAAATGACTTGTCTTGTACTCTGCCATTAGTACAGTACAATTTCTAAAAGCTTTTTATTTCAAAATCGCCTATTGTTGTTAATATTATTTTTCTGTGGTGTTTGTTATGGTTATTTGGTTATTATGGTGTTCCTGACTAAATCGAAACGTATTTACATTTTAACTTTGCGAGGCTATGGAGACAATCAGCGTTCTTACAATAAAGTTTTAAATCTTTTCAATGAACTTAATCCAGGTAGTCAAATCACAAAATCAGCGGTTGTGAAAACTGTAAGACGTTATTCACGAACTAATCATGTAAAAAATGAACCTAAGTCTGGAAGGCCAAAATCGGACACAAATGATAATCTAAAGTTGGATGTGTAATTAGTAATTAAGGAGAATCCACAAACATCAACCACACCTCTTGATAATGATATATGCCCCAGAGTTCCGTTATGAATATACTGAAATCCGGAAAGCTAAAGCCCTATAAATTTCACTTCTCTCACGAGTTATTTGAAGACAACCCTGATCGCAGGATAGAATTTTGTAAAAACTTGCAGAACAGATTCGTAGCAAGTCCAAACTTTGTCAGAAAAATTGTGTTCTCACATGAAGCAACATTTCGTTTGAGTGGTATAGTCAATAGATATAAATGATATAATTTATGGTTATTGATTTTTTTGTCATTTCCATAATTCTTGAAATTATAGAAGTCTATAGAATTTATTCTATTTGTAAACATTTACGGACTATACTACATCTATTGAGTATTATTCATCGCTGCATTAATTCGTGGACTTTGGAAGGTAATGATAATGATTTGCGATCCTTAGAGAACTGATGAAGTGTAATTCCGCTAATTCATACAATATAGAGGTTTTTCTGCTCCCAGATACGTTGAAGTTCCATCTTCAGTAGTGAGTACTTTTCAATTATGTTTGAGTGTTTGCTATTAATGTTACTGTCTGCTGGTACAGCTATGTTTATTAAATATGTGATGTGTTGAAATTTGTTTGTCTGTATGTATTGTAATATTCCAACAGAGTTTGTATCTTTGGTTTTCATTGCTATCTTTTTGAATGCTTGTGTCTCGAATTATGTATTTCCTATAATTGATGGTGCAAATTACTTGATCTTGTATTGCTGAAATGAAACCTTCGGTCTATGGGAAAAGTTGTCCACTTTCTAGACATTGTCGTGAATGTATTGTCGAATTCCCCCTAATTATTATTCCTTCCTTTACTCAGGAAATTAGAAATACTTCGGCACTCGTTTATGACAATTATGTATAAGTCAGTTAACTGCTATTGTTTATTTTTTCTTGATTGTACGAGGAAATTTCAGAAAATAACGAGACTAGTGCTGTAGCTCAAGAATGAAGCATTTATTTAGAAAACTTCAACTATCCTTCAATGTACTCTCCATTCTGTACAATACACTTGCCCCATCATTTTATCCACTTGTCATAAACATCTGAGAAACCATTTTTTGAGAGTCTATTTAGTATACTCATCACCGCGTTGTTTAGCTCTAAATCCGACTCATATTTTTGACCTCACAATTCTTTTTTGACTTCAGGAAATAAACGGAAGTCACATGGAGCAAGGTCAGTTGAGTAGGAAGGGTAAACCATAATTTTCACCCCCAATTCTTCAAGTGTTCGTTGACAAATCGCTGATCTGTGGCTAGAAGCATTGTCGTAATGCAGGATCCAGCCGATGTCTTGATAAAGCGACAGTTTTTTCTTTAATCTAGCCTTTAGGGTTCCTCGCTGTAGATTAGAATAGTACTCTTCAGTTACTGTATGTTCTCAGGTACAATGTGATCATAAATAATACCCCATTTATCGAAGAAAATTAAATGAATCACTTTACTGGCGTGTTTCACAGTTTTCGCCTTCTGCAATCTTTACATACTTTGGAACTTTAATTCAGGGTCGTAATGCTAAAACCCTCTCGCCACATGTAACCACATTGTTTAAGAACCGTGGATTATGTTGCAGTTGCCCTTTCCACTGCCGACAAATTGTCACTCGTTTGTCTTTTTGTTCATTGTTCATTACTTTTGGATTCCAGTTTGCTTCGAGCTTTCGGTACCCTAAATCTTCTTGAATATTTTTTTTAAGTGGAACCATGAGACAAACTAACAATATCAGAAATTCGATATGTGCCAATGTGACGATCATTTTAGATCAAGTCGTTAATTTCTGCAATTCTTGAATCAATCCGTGGTCGCCCGCATCGAGGTTCATCTTCCACTGATGCACTGATGCAAAGACAACCGTCTTTGAATTTCTTACGCCACTCAAATACTCTACATCGTGATAAACTATATGTAGGTATGCAGTTTTAGTAATTTCAAAAGCTTCAGTTGGAGTTTTATCCAACCGAACACAAAATTTTATCGCATATCTTTGCTCCACTCTGATTTTTTCGATGGGTACGTCAAACAGTGACAATTCAGTAGTTAATTTATAATAAACGTCAAAAGTTAAAGCAAAGCTTAATTGAGGATAAGTACATTAAAGATGGGGCTTCATGTTCTATTCTTTGGACTATAATATTCTAGTTGTGAAAGAAGTTGTATATCAGTCTCGTTATATTTTATATACCCTCTATATCTATTTATATGATCACTTTAGATATTGTTTCCCCTGTAATTGGAATTTAGTTTATGTTGCAATCAAACTTATTATTATTATTTTATTATTAAACTCCAAGTTTCACATTGAGTTTTATTAATTCCTTTCTCAAATTCAATGTTTATCATAAACGTTATTTATTTCTGAAATTGACCCCAAAACACTTTTTGCAACACATATTCATGTAAGAAATCGCAACTGCGTGTTCATTTCCCATTGAAACAATGAAATCATTAGTCAAATCAGATAACACTTTTCGTAATTGCACGTTGCTGTGAGCAATTGGAAACTTTTAAACTTTAACCAAAACTTACACACTACATTCATCATGTGGATATATAATCATTCTACAACTGAAATAATCTAGAAATATTAATTTATTTAATAAGAAATAGTATGTAAAAATGTAGTGTAAGAATACATAATATTCTTATACTGTGGTAATATGTTAAGTCAACCTTTTGATATCCTAAGTTATAAATAAAGGAGCACAATTCTATATTGTTTACATTAGCATAATAAATAAAATTTTAATCATTAGTATATAATCAACTTTCAGCCTCAAGACATTCATTCAAACTATTTGCATAAATCTGTTATAAAAGTGGATTGGATTAAACTAGATTTTATTTTGAAATTCGAAATTTCTTTCGCAATTTCGTGTAATAACAATAAATTTATAAGTTATTAAGTATGTGCGGAACTGTTGAGAATATTGATTAGTTAGGTTAGCAGTAGCAACTTCGTTTATAAATGTTCTAAATATAATATTTTGATGTCGTTTAATAAAGTGATTAACTAGACAAACTTACGCAATTTCTTTACTTGAAACAACATATTTAAAATATTCAAAAGGTTATGGAACCAGAGGGATGGATATGAATGTAAGAAAAGTTTAAATAAGCTGCTAAGTTACGCCGACATTCATAGTGTCCCAACAAAAAGAATGTAATTGCCATATCTACAAATGTTATCTAAGGTTTTCCACAATTAATGCACAATTTATAACTAAGTGCTTGTTATAGAAAAGATTTCTTAAAATTCAGTATAAAAAGAAATCAAAATTGAATGTAATTTACTTGACAAAAGCCAAGTACATAATATTTACTCACGAAAGACATAATAGCAAAGTGTGCCGGGTTCTTTTTTTATCATTACACATACATCGCCCTATGTGTAGAGCTAAAAAATAAAAGTCAATGCATTGTATGGATAATAGACAACCAGTTATACATTGGTGACGTATTTTTCGAATTGTCAAATATTTTTGATTTTCCATTTATACTTAAATCTTAAATTAAATACATTTTATTGATTAATAGATAATTTAAATCAGTTAATTATCCCAACAGGCGTATACTTTGTGCGAGGACAATTTTATATATTTTAACAAATTCAAAGATGAAGTTGTTTTCTAAATTTTCACAAAAAAAATGAAACCAATGTTAACCAACGTGTTAACAGAACACATGAAGCTGAACATCCTGTGTTATGTAGGAGAACGGTGTAGGATTGCTTTTAGATGTAGTCAGGCCATTTTGGCGTATCGCACAGTTCGGTGTTAAAAACGCTGAACGAATTAAAATATATATAAGCCACACAAGATATCAAACCATCAAGAGCTTTTCGAGGAAGATAAAGTAAAACGAACTGACTTTTGTGATATATCTAAAGTTTAATTTGTTAAAAGAAAACGAAAAAATAATTTTTACAGTTCCGTAATAGATTTAAAGAGTTTCATGTACATTCTGTATGGCAATCTAAATAATTTCCCTTTTAGTGCTTAAACATTAATTCCTTTAATAGTTAAAAAACATAGTAAGATGAAACCCATTGAATTATTTTTTAGCTAATAGGAAAAGGTTGGGTCTAATTTTATTAAAATAAATACATACTTAGGTTACTTCAACTTAGGTGTAGATTTCCGCTTTTGTTCTCTAGATGTAGATCTCGGTTTCCGGGTTGGAACCGCGTCGAGTTAGGCGTAATTGCGTTAGGCAAGTCATAACTTCAGAAATGTCAGCGATACATTTTTCGTAAAAATGCCACACATTAATATAGTTTGTCAAACAAGAATAATTGCTAATGCAGACTGTCCCACTTTTTTTTGTCAGTAACTGTACAAAGCGAGTTTGTTTACCTAGCTATGAAAACAATACGCTATCGTGATAATTTTCTTACTCATGTTTCTGGGGCATTCTATTGTGTCATCTCCAAGTTTGGTTCGAATCGCTTAACATTTATTCACATTCGTTTAAAGAAGAGAAAATGTGTGAATTAAAACTTGAACACAGAAGCGTCATAAAATTTTTATCAAAAGGAGACAGTAGCCCGAGGAATATTCATGAGAGAATGGTGACAGTATATGGAGAAAATAGTCCGTCCTATTTGCAAGTAAAATTTTGGTGTAAGCTGTTTAAATGGGATAGAGAATTCATTCATGTTGACCCAAACTGTGGAAGACTTCTGGAAACACGAATTGAAAAAATTATCAACCAAGTTGAAGAGTTGGTGTTGACTGACCGTCGAGTAAAAGTTTCAGTTATTGCTAGAGAAATAGGAATATCAGAAACGAGTGTCTTTAAAATTCTACACGAAGATTTGGGAATGAGTAAAGTGTCGACACGGTGGATTCCCAGGCTGCTCAGCCTCGAACAAAAATTGTGTAAACGACAAATTTGTGAAAAGGATTTGACTGTTTTATCTCAAGATGAAGATATATAGCCCCTCGTATAGAAGGAACATATATGGAAGAAAACTGTTTTTACTCTTTGCTCTCTGTACCCTCTTTGATGTATAAGTACATTACATGAAAATCTCCAAGTGTATATCAGAAAACAACTGTTATAATCAAGTGAAAATATTGAATTATATGATCCTTGTGCCAAGTTTAATATAAATATTAATAAGACATAAGAAACTACAGGAATGGTGTAATGTTGATGAAGGTTTAATATTGTAATATAGTATTATAAAGTGAATTAATAAATATACAAAAATACATTGCTGTTTTACTTGAAACAATATAAGTAACATATTCAAAAGTAATGACTTCCATTCGGTGTGTGTGCTGCAATAAATTATTTTGCATTACACATTTTCGAAGAATTGTAGGTCAAAATAAAATTAGTGAGTCACCTATTATGTCATTATTTTAATGAAATTTTCAAATTCTCTCGTCTTACGAAATAACTATTGTGAGATATCGGCATTCTTTTAGGGAAACGAAGCAAGATATTATATGTTTATATGCACAATGTTTAAATTTAACTAACTAAACAAGTAGTTACTAAAAGCGCAAAACTGAGGAGGTACGGAACACTTTACAATGGGATTTTTGTGATCTCACATTCGCATTTTATTTTCTTATACAGTCTTTTATAAGCCCGGCTTTAGAAAGGATGCTGAGAATCCAACGTTTATTATAATTACTCTTCATTAGGAAACCTGTTCAGCAGGTCAAGTTACAGAAAATACGCTAAAAATAATTAGGAAATATCAAGGCACAAATATTTTACAAGGCATTAGCAAATTATTTTGTAAGTTAGCGAACTCTGCAAGATAAACAGATTGGTATTGTTACGCTTAGCATATAGAATATTTCATGTAATTTTAAATAATATTCTTCTTAAAATATCTCGATATTAACTTAAGACATTTTCTGTGTATTCGTGTCCAAAGAGAAAGTATTTCTTTTGTTATATATTCTTGACAGAGACCCTTACTTTTCTACCTGACTCAACACCGTTACTGTGGAATTTCTATTTACATTTCCTTCATTCGATTGTTTTAATTCAATTTTACATCTTCCTTTATATGTTGTGTTTCATATTATTAGAAAGCTTATGTCACAAGCGTTATCTTAATAATATTTATGACATCAATAAAACACATCTTCAGGTCCCGCTCTTAATTAACTATTATTCAAGATATCGACCCCTCTCTTCGATGGATCATAAAATAGACCGTTTTCTAGACCTTTTCTTTTCGATACCAAACTATCAGTCGATCTTCTCTTTCGAACCTTCGTGAGTTACACACACATCTTACGCGCGGTACTGTTCAAGTAAACGCCACCATGCCGCCCGGTGTCTTTCGCTTCTAATGTAATTCTGTATTGTTCTATATATATTATTCTTTTAAGCGAATCCATATTAATTAAACTAATTACTTTCTTGTTCCTCCGGCTAAACATCGCTCTGCATATCTGTCCAGGTATACGACGCACCACGTGGCCGCTCATCGTCACACAAAGGTAACTCTGTATTGTTCTATACAGAGGTTATTTTATTTACATTAATTAACCCATAATTTACTGCTCAATTTAACGTTCGTTTCAGAGTATTTTTGTGTTAATTTTCAGTTACTTAATTACCGCTCCTCGTGTATATATTGCTTTGTTTAATTACTTTTAAATATACCAATTTCATTTCTTTCTTATGTAAATATAAATACAAACTTTAAGGGCAACGCTTATGTGTTTTATTTAGTAAGTAAGTTGTAGATTTATTAAAATTAACCAATACCACGCACGTCCTGGACCTTTGAAGGAACTTCACCAGCACCACTAATTATTTTATTACAAAATAATTTCCTTATTATTAGCCCGAGCGGTCGTTTGTAATAGTATCAATGTCCAAAATTTTTGAAAAAATACATTCCGAAAAGGGAAATTGCCGTTAACGGTAAAGTGGTGATATATAGTTGGAAATATATATGATGGTACTGTTGTGAGAATGTCATGGGAATTATAAACAAAAATGGCTTTAATAGGCACATATGCATAGAAACTAGACAACACAACAAATAATTAAAATATTTGTTACAATATTTTATTGATTAATCCCCGTACACATTGGTGTGTTTTTTTTGTCTGTATTATACAGGCAACTCCAAAATACATTGACGGTTTTTAATATGAAATAAATTTTAATTGGTTAAACATTAAAAAATTACAACCACAACATCTTAATCTATAACTCTAGAAGTTTTTTATTTAAAAATTTAATGGCGTAGGTGGCTTCCTTGTGCTGCACATTCTTCTAGCCGTCGCAGGAAATCATCTATCACTCTGTCTAGCATCTCCAGTGGAATCGCTTTAATTTCGTTTAAAATGTTTTAACGCTGACGCTATTAAGTTAGGCGACTGAGCTGGCCAGATTATGTACTCGTTGCGAGAAACTAAACGGCCAAGAAACATATCATACAGCATATTAATACTGATTCTCGCCGTGTGGTCCAGTAATTACCATCAAGTTGTTCAAACCTTAGACGGAAAAGTATTAATCAAGTGACAATATATTTTTGATGTTACTATTACGTTATGCGTTACTATTACGTTATGCCTGTTCTCTTGAAAAATATGGCCAATTATTCCTATGGCTAATAGCGCACACCAAACCGTTACTTTCGCTGCGTGAACTGGAAGTTTGTGAAGTTGACGTGGGCTTGTTGTTGTCCAATATCTAAAATTTTGTTTATTAATGAAGACATGAGCCTCGTCGCTCATAAACGGGCAACGCGTAATATTGGGTACACCAACAAATAGATCTAAAAATTGTCTGCAAAATTCAGTCAATTTTGTCTATCTAATGGGCTTAGTATTTGAACAAGTGCCGATTTATAGAGGTGTAATTTAATACGCCCAAGTATTCTTTGAACGCTAGTTTTCTTTAAATTTAAGGCACGTGCATGTCGTGAAGTTAAGCGTTGTAGACTCGTCGTAAAGAAACTCTTACAGGCTCAATATGTTCAGCAGTCATAGTACTTACGTATCTCCCAGTCGGTTTTTTGTTCGCAGTATTGCCTTTACTAATACACTTCTAATACCATACCAAAATGGTATTGCCGTTTGGTGCATCACGACGAGTAAATTGACGACGGAACAAACGTTGGGTCGCCACAACCGATTTTGTACGCAAATAATGGGTAACACTAGAAACGCGCTGCTGAACCGTTGTTCGTAATAATTAATTACACTTAATGTCAAACAAACTTCAATGTTCCCTTGATTAGAATCCTCATACAAATTCAAAATCTAACCATAATTTAAAAACATATTCCATACGAAATGCCATCAGTGCATTGTGGTATTCTCTGTATTTCACTGATGTCGACACTAGATGTGCATGCATTAGAATTTTCCAACGAAGTGGTGAAAAGGGCTGTCTATTAGTAACTTTTCACTTTTGTTCTACGACTCTCTACCTCAAGTTGCACGTGTCGAATAGACGAAGTCTGTTTAATGTGAGTTACCTGTTTCGTTGATGAAACTTTTGGAAAAATTTATCACCCCTAGGTGAATGTGACTTCGTTCTAATCTTCTAATTAAGGTAGCAAATTGTCGTATCACGACTATATTATATTTAATCGTCCAGGAGTAGCATCAATTTTAAGTCTAAGGGCAGGGAAAGTTCTGGAATGAATAGCGTCAGCTACTGTAACTATTATTCGAAATTTAGAGTTATATGGGAGGATTATTCGGTCATCTACATCTAGTAAACGAAAGGTAATGATATTTATTTAACCTTCCATTAGACGCGTATCACGTATCAGGTGCATGCCGGCACATCATCGCTTATTTCAAATAAACGGGTGGAGGTAAGAAGGTGGCATATTTTCTATCTTCCTAAGTGTTTTTGTTCTAACGAACAGTGCATGAGTTGTAATTGAATAAGTCATATCTCTCTGTCGGTGAAAGAATAACACCTCACAGGTGATTGCGACAATCGACGTAAGTTTTTTTTTTTATCATACGACTGTTTTCTTTTCTTAAGCTTGTTGGTTGTTGCTATTACAATTATATGTTAAATTTTCGTTTATCAAAATTTATAATTTACACCCAAAACGTACTTGTCACCCGTGAGGTGCTCGCGACTGTATTTGTTATAATTTTGTTTTAGAAACACTATGGCTTCCAACAAACAGAGGTTTAATATAGAAAATGAAGAAGACATTGCTGCAATTTATAAGATACTATTTGATGACGAATCAGATAACCAAGACGAATTAGATGTGCCCGATGAGTCCGATCTTGAAGACGAGGACCAGGTTGAAACTAGAGAAGAAAATTCAGATACTGAGCAAAGTAATGAAGAATGTGACTCTGAAGAATCAGACTGTGAAAATTATCTAGCTTATCGACGACAAAGAGGCAAGGATATTGACTGCATGTCATGGAGAAAATTACCGTTTTCTGCAAGAAGAAAGTTGGGAAAACAAAATCTGTTGCTACACCTTCCAGGAGTAATCGGTACCGCAAAGGATGCCAAAACAATCTCTAGTAGCTGGTATTTCTTTATGAACGATTCAATATTAGATCAGATAGTAAAGTATACCAACCAATATATCGAATTTATATCATCAGAATATTCTAGAAGTCAAGATGCTCGTAAAACAGACTTGATTGAGATTAAGGCATTTATTGGTTTATTATATTTAGCTGGCGTTTACAAAAGCGCTCGCCTGAACCTTGAAAATTTATTGGCCTCAAAGAGGCCTTGAGATCTTCAGGCTAACAATGAGTTTATCTCGATTCCGATTCAAAATGAGATGCCTGAGGTTTGACGACCGAGAGACTAGACCAGAACGAAAACAGCTAGATAGACTTTGTCCTGTAAGAGAAATCTTTGAAAAATTTGTTGAGAATTGTAAGAAGTCTTACTCTGTAGGAGAAAACCTTGTGATTGAGTAGAAATTAGAGGCGTTTCGTGGCAAGTGCGTATTTCGTCAATATCTACCGTCAAAACCTGCAAAATATGGAGTTAAAATTTTTGCATTAGTAGACTCAAGGATATTTTATACGTCTAATTTGGAGATATATGCAGGTGAGCAGCCACAAGGACCATTTTCACTGAGTAATAAAACTACTGACGTTGTAAAACGACTAACTGCACCAATTACCAAAACAGGTCGTAACATTACCGCCGATAATTGGTTTAGTGACGTTACTTTGCTGAAAGATTTAGCAGATACCAAATTATCTTTTGTAGGAACATTAAAAAAAAATAAATGGCAAATTCCACAGCAGTTGAAAAATGTAAAGCATCGTGATGAAAAGTCTAGCGTTTTTGCTTTTAGACAAGAGGGAACAATGGTCTCTTATGTTCCTAAAAAAGGAAAAAATGTAATTTTAATTTCTAGTCTTCACTTTGATGCTGCAATAGATGAGGAGTCCGGTAACCACAATAAACCGGAAATCATATCATTTTATAACCGGACAAAAGGAGGTGTAGACACCGTTGATAAGTTATGTGCAACATACAGCGTTGCTCGAGGTACTAGACGATGCCCATGGTCATCTTCTTTGCAATGTTAAAAGTTCCTGGAATAAATGCGCAAATCGTATTTGCAGGAAATGGCGGAGTTATAAAGAATCAACGAATGTTTTTACGTCAACTTGCAAAAGATCTAGTGCATGAACAAATGATTCAGCGTGTCTCCAATAATAAGCTTCCCACGTCCCTGCACAGTAGATTATTAGAAGTAACAACAACTCCATCTACATCCAAAATTCCCGAAAATGACGAAAATATCAGGAAAAGAAAATTATGTGCGCCATGCCAAAAGGACAAGCAAAGAAAAAACACAAAATACTGCTGTAGAAAATGTGGCCAATATTTATGCCTTGGACATGTCGTCATTACTTGCAATTCGTGTTATGATCAGTTTTCGTAAAGAAAATGTTAATTTTGGAAAGAAGTACAGTTTATAAAATATACAGTTTTTTGTAAAGTGTATTTAAAACAATAAAACACTTAATTATCTTTTCTCCTTCTGTGTTCTGAGTAAAAGTAAAAGAATTATTATTGTTTATTTTTTCGTTGTTTTGTTTTTATTTTTAAATTAATAAATGTGTTCGTTTAAATGTGCATACTTGTTTTCTTCACCTTAACGTAATAGAATACAAAAATATCAGTTTTAGATTATCTAACTTATCGTTGCACCTTCCAGGTGATACGCGACAACTCATGTTATAAAATAGGACGCGTCTAATGGAAGGTTAAATGAAGTGAAGATTAAATTATTAAAAGTTTTATTTCCATTTTGAATTTTGGATCTTCATCAAGTGAAAGCCGAATCAATCTAATTGCTTTCATTCCTCTTCTAATAGAATGAGAAAATATTGTGAAAAATCGCAGAGTAAAGATTTAAGTCATCAGTAAATAAAAGAAATTATTATAATAACAGTGTGTAATAACAATTTGAAAGTGCAGAAACTTTAATTTTCTAATGTTATATTAATCTTCAAATTTATTTAATAAAATAATATTTTTGCAATGTAAAGCGAATAGACTTCAAAATTTTATAGAGCAAACTTTTGTTGATTTATTAATATGTAAAATCGCATTATATTAATATCTAAAATATATACAAAAACTACACTTCAGCATTTATATAAATAAAAGTTATTGTGATGATAACTATTAATTTCACTTTGCAATTAATACATTTTGTGAGAATTTGTAAGTTGTATTAGTGCATAAATAAGCAAAACAAGGACAACACAAAAGTTACGTAAAACGGATAACGTGATAGTCTCCATGACCTGCAGATACGGTTTCACACAAGCGTAACTAACAAACGACCTTGTATTCGGTATACACACGCCTATGATAATAGGCAGATTGTCCCAATTAAGCGGTATATATTAGATTTGAAGGAGCCGTTAAGCCGTTTAAATTAACCTGGTAATCTTTCAATTATTCAGTCAAGAGAGATGTTTTTATGTGGTGGGTGTTTTGATTAAAGTCAATTGAATTTATGTCATCTGTATGTACATAGTTGCGCACGATTTTTACAGCGAGCTTATCCGAAATTAAACTCTAATTTATAATCAAATAAATGCGTGGAGATCTTGTTTTATTGTTTAACTTTTGTTAGACATTAAATTTTAAAGACGACATGAAAATGTTTCTAAGAGAGAATTGGATTAGGATCAAGATTTACGTAAATTAATATCAACACAATATATATAACTCACAAGGATGAGTTTTGAACTGAGTGTAGGGAAAAATGCTTATATATATATATATATAGATATATATATATTGTATATATATATATATATATATATATATATATATATAGGGTTATGATAAAGTAACCTCACAAAATTCATAAAACGTACAATGATCATTTTTGAAAAAAATGCAAAAACACATCAAACAGTTTATTTTATTCCGCGTCTTTTAACATAAGTCAAAAAAATAAAACGTCAAATTTGTCAAAGTTATGACGTCATCAATATTTTTTTTTAATATAAAGCTTGGTTTTTTTTTACTTTATTTGATAAAGCTTGTTTTTCTGCATTATAAAGAAATATTTGAAGTAGGGGTCACATAAGAAAAAACTGAGAGAATTAATAAAAAACAAAATAAACTAGTTTTTGAATTTATGAAAAGAAACTAAATATTAAAAGAATTAAAACTTAAAGTTTCCTAGTAATAAAACAACTGTTTGTGAGTGTCAGTCTTACAATTAGTGTCATACCAATTTTATTATGATGGCTCCTTTAACGGAAAGAGAAAGGATAGAAATTCTAATGATGGTAGGTTACGGCAATAGACTTCGAAGTGAAGAAGAAGCATGTGCTTTATTTAACGAAACACATTTTGAAAGACCTCCAATTGCTAGAAGCACAGTAAGCAGAATTGTTGCAAAATTTAATGAAACAGGAAGCGTAAGTGATGCTCCAAAATCTGGAAGACCGGGAATAAGCGACGATGCAAAGTTAGATATTTTGCTGTCATTAGAAGACAACCCTCACGCAACTACAGCAGAAATTGCCTTACAACAAGATGTTAGTCAGTCGTTTGTAGTAAAGTTTTTAAAAAAAGAAAAACTGCACCCATACAAAGTTCAACTTGTTCACGAACTCTCAGAAGATGATCCGGACAGACGTTTGGAATTTTGTGAAATCTTCATGAAGCATTGTGACGAAAATCCAAATTTGCTTAATAGTTTAGTATTTTCAGACGAGGCAACGTTTTATTTAAGTGGTACAGTAAATCGACACAATTGTCGCTACTGGGCTCGGGAAAATCCCAACTGGATTCAGACAAAACACACCCAGCGCCCCCAAAAAATTAATGTATGGGTAGGAATCGTCAGGGGAAAATTTATTGGTCCTTATTTCTTTCGTGGGAATTTAACAGCTGAGCGATATTTGGAACATCTTCGTATGGCAGTGCTTTCGGATCTAATTGCGGCATTTCCGGATCCAAATAATAGGGAAAACTTGGATACCAGTATTTGGTTCCAACAAGATGGTGCACCACCACATTATGGTCTTAATGTTCGAAGGTTTCTGGATAACCAGTTTGAAGGAAGGTGGATTGGAAGACGTGGACCAATGGAGTGGCCACCTAGGTCACTTGATCTCACCCACCTTGATTTCTTTCTGTGGGGACATTTAAAAAGTCGGGTCTACGTTAACCGACCAGACAATTTAGAAGACTTAATGGAACGAATTAGACATGAAATGACTCGTATAACTCCGCAGATGATCGAAGACTCTGTAAATCAGGTCTACCATCGTCTTGGCCTATGTCAGATAGTGAACGGGACACAGTTTGAACAATTCCTGTAAGAAATCGTTTTGGTATAATGGACTGTTTAGTTAATTTAAATGTTATTACTATAATAAAGTTTATTTTGTTTTTTATTAATTCTCTCAGTTTTTTCTTATGTGACCCCTACTTCAAATATTTCTTTATAATGCAGAAAAACAAGCTTTATCAAATAAAGTAAAAAAAAACCAAGCTTCATATTTTAAAAAAATATTGGTGACGTCATAACTTTGACAAATTTGACGTTTTATTTTTTTGACTTATGTTAAAACTCGCGGAATAAAATAAACTGTTTGACGTGTTTTTGCATTTTTTCAAAAATGAACATTGTACGTTTTATGAATTTTGTGCGTTACTTTATCATAACCCTGTATATTTGAGTATATATGTTTTAATTATCTGATAACCATGTTGCCTTTGCCATAATTATTCCATTAAAAGAGTTAAACGTTTTTGATTGCTTTTTGGATTCCAGGCTGTAACTGCGTCCTGCAGGATGAATTTAACGTTGTTTTTTTAATTTTTTTATGCAAAGCAAATCATATTGAAATATTCAATGTAACTATTTACTCTTAGGAAATACAAAACTCAATCTTTTGACATGTCGAAGAAATTACAATGTGTGGAATTTTTCCTAAATTAAGAAACTAATTGACTTAATTTACTATCTAAAATGCTTCCCATATCGCACTGGCTAGGAAAAATTTATTACTTAAAACGACATTGAAACATTAATTTAAGGAGATAAGAAATACTACAATAAATAAAAATAAATAATGTATTGATGAAGTGCCATGTTATTGACCTGTGTTGGACGTAATAGTAACGCCTTTCCAACGATTTCTTTTAGTTTCGGAAGCATCACTTCCTTCTGCTTGAATCGTGCACTATTTTTTTAATTAATACGAAATTACGAGGGTAAGCTGATAAATTCGGTAACTAAAGTATAACAAAAAAACAATATTTCAGTGAAATGTGTTTTATTTTTCGACATAATCTCCCTCAAGATCAATATATTTATTTAGTCGATGCTCAAGTTTCTGTATGCTTTCACAGTACTCATTTTCCTCGAGCTCCTCAAAATAGTGGTCAACGGCAACTATCAGCTACCCATCCGAAGCAAATCTCATACCGCCGATATGTTACTTCAGTTTGGGGAACAGACGATAGTCCGATGGAGCTAAATCCGGGGAATAAGGGAGATTCTCAAGCGTTTCGAACTTTAATTTAGCCAATTTTTCTTTGACAATTCCGTTCGTATGAACTGGAGCATTGTCTTGATGGAAAATGATTTTTTTATGCTTTCTTCCGGGTCGTTTTTCGACGATAGCTGCCTTCAATCGATCCAATAGTTTAGAATAGTATAGAGCAGTAATCGTGTGTCCTTTTGTCAGGTAGTCGATGAGCAAGATTCCCTTCGCCTTCCAAAAAACGGAAGCCATCACCTTTCCTGCCGATAGACTGATTTTGGCCTTTTTTGGAGCCGGTTCACCACGTTTAGTCCACTGTTTTGATTGGTGTTTATTTTCTGGTGTGTAGTGGTGGACCCAAGTTTCATCGCACGTCCAAATTTGCGCAAAATCTGTTGGATTAGCCGGAACAGCTCCAAAATGGCTGTAGTTGTTAGTAAACGCAACGCCCATCTAGCGCACTGCTTAGACATGTCTAATTCAACATTTAAAATGTACGACACCTGTTCTCTGGAGATGCATGTAGCCTCAGCAATATCAGCAATGCGTATCGGCGATTAGCTTCCACAAAATTTTAAAACTTTTTGCACACTTTCTGCAGAAGTGTCTGTTTTAGAACGTCCAAAACGGGGATCGTCATTTGCGCTCGTACGACCTTTTTTAAATTCGTTCACCCATTTGCACAGTCTTAAAACAAGGAGCTTCCTCGCCTAACACATTTACCATATCAACATGAATTTCTCTAGGCGAAGAATACTTTTTGCACAGGTATTTAATAACTCCGCGAATTTCGATATTGTCCATTTTTAAGAAGCGACAAAAGTACTTTACTTTGAACGAGTGTACACAACAAACTACTTGATAGATCGATATGAAGTTTAACGCGTACATCATTGAAACATCTAGCTATAGAATAGCTAATTTTAAAGTTTCGACTTTTATTATCGTCTTCATCAGAATAAATGTTGATTACAATACTCGATGTTTTTTGTAAATACAAATTTATATATATATATATATATATATAAGGTAAACTTAATTAGTCGGCGATTAAAGGTCTGGTTATTACTTCAAAATGTATATATTTAAAATAATCCTACATGTGTCGGCAATGATGCCTTTGTCAAGGATATAAAAAATATAAAATATCAAATTTTATATTTTTTATATCCTTGACAAAGGCATCATTGCCGAAACATGTAGGATTATTTTAAATATATACACTTTGAAGTAATAACCAGACCTTTAATCGCCGACTAATTAAGTTTACCTTATCATACCAAGGTCACGAAAATACTATATATATATATATATATATATATATATATATATATATATATATATATAATATTTTCGTGACCTTGGTATGATATGGTAAACTCAATCAGTCGGCGATTAAAGGTCTGGTTTATTACTTCAAAGTATATATATTTAAAATAACCCTACATGTTTTGGCAATGATGCCTTTGTCAAGGATATAAAAAATATAAAATTTGATATTTTATATTTTTTATATCCTTGACAAAGGCATCATTGCCGAAACATGTAGGATTATTTTAAATATATACACTTTGAAGTAATAACCAGACCTTTAATCGCCGACTAATTAAGTTTACCTTATCATACCAAGGTCACGAAAATACTATATATATATATATATATATATATGGTAAACCTAATCAGTAGGCGATTAAAGGTCTGTATATTACTTCAAAATATATGTATTTAAAAAACTCTACATGTTTCGGCTGTATACGCCTTTTTCAAGAGAATACAAAATATGAATATTCATATTTTGTGTTCAATTCAAGAGTGGCAGATTTTCCATAAATTTGTGGGCTTGGATATCAGCCCGTGGACCTGGTGTTCTGTGGCATATTGACAGTAGATTTAATAGCGAAGAATACATACGGATCTTAGATAATATCATGTTGCCTTCTGTGTCCCAATTATATCCTAATAATGAATTTATATTTCAACAGGACAATTGTCCCATCCATACAGCTCATGCAGTAAAATACTGGTTCAGAGAAAACAACATTAATATGCTTAACTGGCCTAGTCGCAGCCCCGACTTAAACTGCATTGAAAATGTTTGGGGACTGTTATTAAGAAACATCCGAAACCAAAATATTAGACCCAGAAATGCCCAAGGATTATTAGAAGTGATTAATAATGCATGGGAAAATGTTGTTACGGAGACTTACTGATGTTATCAACCGCAATGGTGCGATGGCCAAGTATTAGAAAAGTTGTAGTTTTAAAAAATATATGTGTATTAAATCTTTACCGAAATTAAATTGTTCTGTTTTATATGTATTATAAAATTATTAACTTGCATTTGAATTACAATTCTGGTAAGTGAGGATGTCTGTCAAAGCCTAGTTTACATTAGAAAAAAAACACTGTCCTATTTATTTATGTCCATTGCTGTACATATCTCTGCAATATGTTTGAGGTTTCGATAAACCGTGCAAATAGCATCGACATGTCATTGACTTATTGAATAATATACAAATGAATATCGGTTTTCATTCAAACATAGTTAAACAGTTTACATACAATACCATTGTTATGAAATGTAACTTAGACCGTTGTTTAAAATGTATTATAAAGAGACCTATTTTATAAACCTTTAGGTGGACCATAATATATTTCCATGGAAACAGTAAAATCTTGAAGAATATCAATATCTAAGAAATGCATTTCATTTGCATCACATATCATGTTATAGTATTATAAAATCTACTAAACTTTTGGTGCGTACAACGCAGAAAATAAATATATACTTTGTATATTAGACATATATATTTCACATGAAATGTAATCCCCAAAACCGGATCCAGTGTATGTTATGGTGTGGTGAAACGCCAAAACATTTTAGTGCACTTTATAGACTTACTATCCACAGATTCTATATTTCCGAAACAAATTTTGAATACGTATGTACGTGATTCGGGTAATTATTATTATGATTAATAATGATTATGATACTCGTACCAAATCAAAATTGCAATTTATAAATCATTAGTATGCGACACAACCTGACGTGACTACTTCAATGTTTCCTTTTAATTAGTATAAGCCAACATATGGATTTGTAATAGGAGCGGAATTGATTTTTACGACCACACAGGAAATAGAAAACTTACAAAGTTAATATACAGGGTGTAAATGAAATATTCCGACGTACCCTAATATAATAATAATCTTTATTGCCCAAGAGATAATTCCATTTACAGGACAAATACATAAAAAAAATAATAAAAGAAAGAAGCAAATGTGTGTTAAATTATATAAAAATATAAATATAAATGAATGAAATAAAATAAATAAGAACAGTAAATAAACTAACACAAAAACTTATTCTAAACACCTCCAGTAAAAATGTCACCATAAACATTATCCGCACATTGTTACATAAAATTAATTAATTCTAGCTCTTGGTGGGTAAAAAGTCGGATTAGATCTTGACATCATTCGAGGCACATGAAAAGCTATACAGTTTAATATTTCAGGCGAATCAATTCAACCACACATAAATCGCTCAGTATTAATCTCTCGACGATGTTTTAATGATTTGAAGTTATATGAAAAATCGGAGACCGTGGCTTTTAAGTGAATAAAAAAAAAATTAAAAACCCTTACCACAATAGAATTTAACAATTCTATATACGTATTTCGACAACCACGTTGTCATCCTCAGTAGAAAAAGCAGTGTAACACTTGAAAGCACACAACACTCACTGAGCGCTATATTGCACGGCTTCTCGTTTAACCTAAATTTTAAAATTTTAAAAACCTGAATATTACAGAACTTACCTTATTTGGTCCTATACCAAGTTCATCTTTATTCGAGTTAATTGACAGTTAGATGTTATTAAACCAAAAAAAAAAAGATAGGAAAACCATTAACAAACTAATCTAATTCTATGTAAGTATTTAAATTTCGTTTCCTTACAACATTAGCCTTTAACAGATATTATGACTCAATATTAATTTCTAAATGACATATAATTTAAGATAAGTTTTATAATCCTTTCTTTATGTACATTAAATTAGGGTGTCCCCTTTGTGTAATTTTCTAAAGGGCCTTTCTATAGAATATAGCATTAATCGGTTAATGGTATCTTAATGCATGTACGTATTTAAGTAGGGTTTTCCCAATGAGGTAAGTTCTGTAGTATTCAGGTTTTTTAAATTTTAAAATTTAGTGTTAAACGAGAAGCCGTACAATATAGCGCTCAGTGAGTGTTGTGTGTTTTTTGTGCTTCCAAGTGTTACACTGCTTCTTCTACTGAGGATGACAACGTGGTTGTCGAAATCGTATATGGAATTGTTAAATTCTATTGTGATAAGGGTTTCTAATTTTTTTTCTTTTTTTTATTTATTTGAAGTTATGTCTGTCTAGAAGGCGGTTGTAGTCAGTATTTCTTTTGATATCTACCATCACATCTGAAGGAAAGGTATTTCAAAAATCTCCTTTGAACCCGTTCAAGTGAGGAGTCATGCGTCGAGTAGTAAGGAGACCATATTACCGAAGCATACTCCAATCTACTCAAAACAAAAGCCTGGTACAGCGATTTCAGAACAGTTAAATCCGTAGATCTCATAACGAAGCCCAACATTCTAGAAGCAGACGAGATGGTATCCGAAAGATGAAAGTTGAAGGACATATCCGAGTCGAATTTGACGCCAAGATCACACATGGACTTCCTTTTCACTAACTTTTGACCGCCAATACTAATATGATGACTCTTCTGTGATTCGACGGATAAGTATAATTTAGTGTCATCAACGTAGGCCAGTACAGAACAATTGAAAGATGTGAGGAGATCATCAATGAAAAGCAGAAAACGAAGATATAATAGATACGTAAGACAGAAATCTAAGCAATTTATCGAAACTTTAATTTTTACGGAAATTTAGGAACACAAACTTTTCAAATACGGTCCTGTATTCAGTTTGAATCTAAATAAATAGAAATTCCATGTTTATATGTTGCCGATTCAATAAACAAATGGGCATTTATTTGTTCAAGTTTACCAAAAAATTTCGTTCACATTTTGGGTAATAATGGGTATGGCTTTGTGTTTATTCATACATTTTCTTAGGCATCAGCAGTTGTCTTGTTATTTATAAATAGGTCAACGTACAAAAAGGACCTACAAAATACAATATCCAGTTTCTTTAAAAATTTGAAATGGTATAACAGTCTTGTGGTGATATGGAATTTGTAATTTAGTTGTCTTAATTTACATTTACGAGAAATAATAGATTGTGTTCTATTTGCCTCTTTTTTAAAAAGAATTTTTTTGCCTTAAAAAAATCAAATATGTGTGAAACAGGTGGAATGCTTAAATAGGATATTCAATGTGGCTGTCATTTGCATAAATGCAAGTATGTACACGCTTTAACGGCTCAATCTTCAGGGATATGGCCTGCAGGTTGAAAAATACGTGAATAAAAACTCAAAACTTTACGTATTCAGAATACAAACAAAAACCTTAAGTTATTAGAAAGCTTAAAAATCAACAGGTATAATAAGTTAGGTTTAGTATTAAATGATCAAGTAAACCTAAATAACTCCCCTGTTCAAAATTTAAGATCGTAACTTGTCACCCCTTCTATTTTTATTAATGTTGGCATATACGATATATGGGTGTTTGCATTTTCGTCACCAAGGTAAGAAAAGTGATAATCGGACATGCATTTTCGTCACCGTCCTGAAAAGCAGACGTTACTTACACATGCATTTTCGTCACCGACCATTTTCTTATCTTATTAAGTAGGTACTTAGCAATTGAAAATGAAACGAAACAATTTATATAAAACAAGGTTGCTTATTCAAATATATATAGATAGGTACAGAGCTATATAAAAAATATGTAAAACATCATTTTATGTAAAATAACAATGATATGAGAAACATTTAACTAGATGTAACCTGCTTATTTCAATGTTTTGGTATTGTGTAAACATAGACTCAATAAATTGCTGCCTTTTTTTAACTTTACGATTGTGAATTTTTGTAGGCATATGCAAACTTTATATTTTAATATAGGTATCTATTTGAAATTCCTTCAATTTTTCTATAAAAACAAATAAATTTGGATGATCCTTGTATAACGACTCGTTAAAATGTTTATGGAAGGATTCACACGCATTTGTTGTTCGAGTTAAGGTAGCTGAATGCTCTACCCAGATTGAAGGCGGAAAAAGTGATTCGTCAGAGATATACGTATCAACCAAATAATCAGCATATTTAACTACAACGACTGTAGTCGGTCGTCTTGTGGCATATTTGGTATTAAATCAAAGGCAAAGCATTCACCTACCTCTTCTGGACGTAGGTACATAAGCGAAACCCGGCCCTCCTAAGTACCTCGTAATAGCCCGTTGCTTAAAGGAGTAATCCGTAATTAAGCACTTTGGTGACGAAAATGCATGTGTCATAAATGCCCCAACTATTGCGCACGGTTTATCTACCTGGTCGGTGACGAAAATGCATGTACAGTTATAATAACCATTATGACATTATACAGAGACGCATATGTTTAGTATCCTATCTGTGTAATATCTACGTTCTCGGTCAAGAGGGTAAAATACCATATCGTATTACAAACATCGACAACGTCTACCCTAAAGGACCACCTAGGAGTACCGATACTTATTATAGACATTTTTAAAACATATATACTTTGTAAGATTAAGAAAAAGACCAGTTGTTACCGAATCACTGTCAGAGTGCTATTGTAGTCAAACTCACTTAATATTATACATTTTATGTTAAATTTAAATATAAATGTTAAAAGTGTAAATAAATAGTTTTTAAAACCACAAGTTTGTTATTCGAAAACATAATTGGCGCAGTCAGTAAGGATCCAGAAAGGTAGAATCAAGAAGAATAAACTTCATTTTCAACCTTTGGTATCAACCATCAATTCTGGACCGAACCGACGAAGAAAATAGACTCCGAAGAAACTTAAAACAAGTAAGTTATTGAGTTCCTATTTTTCTCTCAACCTCATTTACCTTGAACAGCAACAATCGCTTTAATTTTAAATAATTATAATTTATGACAAGTAATTTTAGTATAGATAATCTCGCTGAATCCTTAAGCAGAATGACATTAAATATTTCAAATATTCAAGCAGCCAAAGCCATTGCTGATTGTCTTCCAACGTTTCACAGCAATTATATACAGTTAGAAAGTTTTATTAGCTCTTGCGATGAATTTTATAACACGTATGGTGTCACTACTGACAATAATTTAAATCATTTCGCATATGTTTCAATAAGATCAAAATTAAGAGATGAGGTAGCAAATTATATAATGTGTAGACCAGATCTAAACACTTGGACCTTAATTCGTAAGGCTCTTAGAGATCAATTCGGGGATAGGATAGATAGACAAACATTAAATAGAGAATTTTTACATATGACAAAAAACCGCAATGAAAATATAATAGATTTCTTAGAAAAAATTAAACAAATGAAGTCGCGATTAGATTCGAAAATTAACTCAGACTCATCAATTCCGACCGAACGCAAATCCTTGTTTCTTGACCAAAATGAAAGTAACTCTTTAGATATTTTACTTGTTAATGCAGATGATACATTACGAACAAAAATTGAATTGAAAGAAGCAAAGACCTTAACGGAAGTCACTGATATTGTCTTTCGACACTTTTATAATACTCAGCGAATAAATTCGTTACAGGATATAAACAAGAGCAGAAATCCAATTAATCCAAAACCAGTTATACCGTTCAATTCTCATTTTAAACCAATACCTGTTTTTAATACACATAACAATGCATCAGTTAGACCACCGGTTCATATCAATCGAGGAAACAATTCAAACTTCTTTCATCAGAATCCACCATGGCAAACACAACAAAACCGTTCGTATTTCCCCAGTCAACCCATTAATATATAGCCTAAACCACAAATGCAGCAAAAATATTTTACGAATTCACAAGTTTTTGGCAAACCAAAGAACGTATTTACACCACAAAATTCTTATCAACCTAATTATAGACCCGAACCAATGTCAACAACGTCACGAATTCCATCTGTCCGTACAAATCAAAGTACCAATAATAAAAATAACATCTTTCAAAATCGAGGACCTAGAAACTTTATTCCAGAAGAACTCACAAATATTGAACACGAAAGTCAAAATAATTATGAATATACAGGGTGCTACAGTCATGATGAAAATTCTGAAAATTATTATCAGACATCTCATAGTATTCCCAAAAATTTCCATACCGATTATTCTGAAAGTAATCTTTATGATACCTATGGATATAATCATTCTTATCATCCTAGTTATTTCAACGAAAATAATTCCTCTTATGAATCAACCTCCGAAATTGGCTATCAGCCCAATACAGAACAACATCAAAATTTTCACAGGCGCGAACTCACACACCCGGACACATAGACCTCAATAATATTTCTCCAAATTCTTTACCATTTATTCAAATTAATGAACCGCCCATGAAGCTATTAATAGATACCGGTTGTCACCCATCGCTAATGAGACCGTATATAGCAGAAAAGTATTTTGCCGATACGATATTTAAAACAGACACACCTATTATTACATGTGCCGGTTCATGCAAAGCTCAATTCAAAGCTCATATCCCTGCATTCAAAGAATTTAATTCCTCAAAAGGTGATTTAGAATTCGTTTTATTCAATTTTCATGATTATTTTGATGGAATAATATGTATCCGTGATCTGAGAAAATTAAATTTAAATATTGATTTCAAAAATAAACTTCTATTTAACGACTATATTGCAATCCCTCTACAATATAGAAGTGACTTTGAAACACAGAAGATTGAAATACCCCCGCTGTCCTCCATTGTAAAAGAAATTAAAACAAATCTTCCTGACCACGAGATTTCGATACCCGAATTAAAAAATGAGCAAAACACAATTGTTATTCCAGAAAGTTTATTAAGTATAAAGAATGGATTAGTAAAATTAGAAATTACAAATACTGCAAATGACACACAAATTTTTGAAATTAATAGAGATTTTCTAACGCCTTTCGCATCAATTTTCATCGAAACCGATTATGAATGTTTTTCTTTCGAGCAATTAACAACTTTGTTTGCTAGTGAAATTGAAAATAATGATGAAATATCCTTGTCCAATGTAAGAACGGATCATTTAAATTTAGAAGAAAAACAAGTATTACGAAATTTAATTAACGAATATCAATCTATTTTTCATGACTCTAACGACAAATTGACTTTCGCGAATCAAATAAAACATGAAATTAAAACTATAGACGAAATACCTGTTCATAGTAAATCTTATAGATATCCTCATGTTCATAAACAAGAAGTCCAAATTCAAATATCCAAAATGCTCCAAGATGGTATTATTCGACCATCACAATCCCCGTGGAGTTCTCCTATCTGGATAGTCCCCAAAAAGTTGGATGCAAGTGGTAAACAGAAATGGAGAATAGTAGTTGATTACAGAAAAATAAATGAAAAAACAATTGATGACAGATATCCATTACCAAATATTTCAGATATTTTAGATAAGTTAGGTCGTTGTCAATATTTCAGTACCTTAGATTTAGCCTCCGGTTTCCATCAAATTGAATTACATGAAAATTCCATTCAAAAGACAGCTTTTAATGTAGAGAACGGTCACTACGAATACCTTAGAATGCCATTTGGCTTAAAAAACGCGCCCGCTACTTTTCAACGTGTTATGGATAATGTATTGAAAGATCTTCAAAACAAAATTTGTCTTGTATATATGGACGACATCATTATCTTTTCCACCTCTTTGCAAGAACATATTGGTAATCTTAGACAAGTTTTTTCCAAATTAAATGAAGCAGGCCTTAAAATACAACTCGACAAATCAGAATTCCTATGCAAATCTGTAGAATTCTTGGGACACGTAATCACCCCAGAAGGTGTACGCCCAAACCCAAAGAAAATAACAGCAATTGAGAAATTCCCTATTCCTCAAACCGCGAAAGAAATCAAGTCTTTCTTAGGTCTTGTAGGTTACTATAGGAAGTTTATAAAAAATTTTGCCCACATAACTAAACCGCTTACACAATGTTTAAAAAAGGGTGTAAAAATCGAACATTCTCCCGCTTTTGTGAATTGTTTTGAAACCTGTAAGAAAATACTGATAAACGACCCCATTTTACAACATCCTGATTTTTCCAAACCGTTTAACCTCACTACTGACGCTTCAAACGTAGCTCTTGGTGCAGTACTCTCCCAAGGACATATAGGTCAGGATCTTCCAATAGCATATGCCTCTAGAACCCTTAACCCGGCGGAATGTAATTATAGTACCATCGAAAAGGAACTTCTCGCCATTGTATGGGCCGTCAAATATTTTAGACCTTACTTATTTGGTGTTAAGTTCAATATCCTTAGCGATCACAAGCCTTTAGAATGGATCTTCTCCCTTAAAGAACCAAATTCTAAATTGGTAAGATGGCGACTCAAACTCGAGGAATATGATTACAATTTGAGGTATAAAAAAGGTAAATCAAACACAAATGCTGATGCCCTTTCCCGAATAGAAATCAATCCTATAAATACAGATGATAACGCTTCAATCATTGCGAATCCTGGAGATTTCGAAGATATTCTGAAGGAACTCTCACAATTAGGTCCCCAAGATATCATTCTCACGGATATTGACGATATTGACAAAATCTTGTCCGACGAATATAGGAAATATCAAACTCCAAATCCTTCACCTACCACATCTAGAGTAACAATTTTACAAGACATACCACTAAAGCCAGATTTTTCGGAAAACGATACCATTCACACTAGCGTAGAAAACCCTGTTATGGAAATTCCTTATACGGAGAAAAATCTAAACACGTTCGCAAATCAAATTGTAATATCTCTGAATAAAACAAAAAGTGAACGAAATATAAAAGTCAATAAAATAAAAGTCTTTGATAATAATCGATTCTATTTTAAAATTTCTGTCAACAACATAGAAAATGATCTCCTAAATGTCATAAAAGATTATTTGGAACCGAAAAAACTATATTGCATATATTTCACACATAAAGAATTAGAAACACCTCTTATAAAAATAATACAAGAGTTTTTCAAAAATAAAGCCTTCCACCTAGTAATTTCAAATAGCTTTGTAACAGATATATTTGACGAAGAAGAACGCAGAATAAAATTAAAATTATATCATGAAACCAAAACATGTCATCGCGGCATTCAAGAAAATATCAAAGCGATCAAACAATCATGTTACTGGCCTAGTTTGGATAAAGATGTCAAAAGGTATATAAACGTATGTGACATTTGTCAAAGATTCAAATATGAACGTCATCCAACCAAATTCGTTTTCAAACCAACACCTTTAGGGCATGAACCGTTCGATCACATATACATAGATACCTACAAATTCTTGGGACAATGTTTTATTACAATTGTTGACAGCTTTTCAAAATTTGGACAAGCTTACCCTTTACAAAGCCCAAATTCCATAGAAACCACCAATAAACTCATATTATTCATAAGTCATTTCGGTCTTCCACGAAAAATAACATGTGATAATGGTACTGAATACAAAAATGATGTTATTCAAGAATTTTGCAAAATACATGAAATTCAGTTGCATTATATAACAATCTACAATCCTAACAGCAACAGTCCAGTAGAACGCCTTCATTCCACTCTAGCTGAAAGCCTTAGGATCTTAAAAGAACAAAAGAAACGAGAAACCGTGTCAAACCTTATGAATTATGCTGTACTCCATTATAATAACAGCGTACATAATGCTACAAACTATACACCCTTCCAAGTCATTAGAGGAAAACTCGATTATAGGAACCCGTTCGAATTAAATGAGGAAAACAAAATAACGCAGTACATTCAAAACCACTCCGAAAATTTAAGTATTCTTAATACAATAATTCATAATAAACTAATAGATAAACAACAAGAAAACTTAGAAAAAATAAATAAAGTAAGGAAAAATCCCGTTATTAATATAAATGAACCTCTCCACCGTAAACAAACAAGGTTTACTGAATCGAAAAAAAGCACTCCACCTTTTATTACTGCTATAGACCCTACTGTTGTAGATGATAATAAAATCAAAATAAATTCCAAAGTTTATCATCAATCGTTGTTGAAACCTCAACGTTTTGGTCCAGATAACGATGGATACGGGTCTGATCAACGCAAAGTTCATGCTAACACTCAAAATGCCTATTTGGTACCTTAGGCTCTGATAGCTAAATCAATATTGATTCTCAATTCATAAATTTGTATAAAAATAATGAAAAATTGCATAACACCATGTGTGACCAAAACAAAAAAAAACATATTGAAAGAGTTAGTAAAATATACCATAATAGCTTTGAGACGTTGAAAACAAATTAAAATATTTTATAGAAAGTCTAATTCATCAAAATGTTGTAGTAAGCTTTCTCATTTACTGTCATTTACAGTTTAATGATACAATTTTATTTTATCCAAAATTTAATCAACAACATAGAGACAGCCTTTACTGTTTTCAACTCAAGTGATAGTTACAGCCAAAGCTGTTCAAAATCCATACACCTATCTTTGCTGTCCCATACAAATATTTCCAGTTATACTCTGGTCCTGTCTTTAATACTATGACAATACCTGCAGAACCCTTCCTTTTACTCAATAACACAGATTACTGGATTACATCAGAAAAATGTGCAAGAATCGAAGAATTCACACTATGCAACGCCTGTTAGCATAGAAGAAAGTCAGTGCAACAACAACGGAACCCTCATGATACCAAATCAACATCGTGGCCGTTATCAAAATTATGTAGGTGACCAAATATAAATAATACACGAGAAATTCGCGAACCTTCATTTCTCGACTTAAGGAGGGAAGAGTTATAATAACCATTATGACATTATACAGAGACGCATATGTTTAGTATCCTATCTGTGTAATATCTACGTTCTCGGTCAAGAGGGTAAAATACCATATCGTATTACAAACATCGACAACGTCTACCCTAAAGGACCACCTAGGAGTACCGATACTTATTATAGACATTTTTAAAACATATATACTTTGTAAGATTAAGAAAAAGACCAGTTGTTACCGAATCACTGTCAGAGTGCTATTGTAGTCAAACTCACTTAATATTATACATTTTATGTTAAATTTAAATATAAATGTTAAAAGTGTAAATAAATAGTTTTTAAAACCACAAGTTTGTTATTCGAAAACATAATTGTACCCATATATATGCTGATGTTGAATTTTAAATATATATTTCACGCCAACAGACTAGTCACATGATAAACAATTACTTCGGGCCAAGTAAGATTTAAATTACAATAATACCTAATAATCCTAGTAATTAGCTTGATTCAGTGAATATATTATCTGTACTGGGCATGGTTGCCAGCTTGGATACTGTTAAATGTTATTTGAATTAGTGGTTTACAACAACTTCATATAACTATTTTTTTGTATTATTTTTGTATGTATAGTCTAGAATAAATGTATTTATATTTTGTTTATATTTTTGTATATACGGAGTGTCCCAAAAAAATATATACGCACTTTAATATTTTGTTCTTTCTAATTATTGTTTCTGTTCTAGGTACAACATATTTAAAGTAATAGCTTATATTAGACTGGACTTTGAGAAACATAAATTTATTTTAAAGTCTAGCATAAGTGTACGAACGCAAGTGCAAAGACCGTTTAGAAGGGAGTTTCAAAGAGATCCACCTACGAGACTCACCATTACTCGCGAATAAGTTTGAAAGAGACGGAACTGTTCAAGATGCTCACAAACAGCGTTCTGGGAGACCACGAACATCCACAAGCGCCGCAAGAGAAGAAGAACTACTGGAACATTATCGGGAAACTTCACACGAAAATATGTTCGGCAAACGGTGCGTGAGGTAGGCATATCAAAATCGAGTATTCATTGCGTCTTGAAGCGCGCAAAATGGAAGAGTTACATTACAAGATTAATCCACGCCCTCAATGAAGATGATTATGATCGGAGGGTGGAGCTTTGAGAGTGGTACTTAGAGAATTGAGCAGAGCACGTACAGTTTTCACACAAGATTATTTAGAGAGATGAGGCAACATTTAAATTAAACGGGTTGATCAATCGCCACAATTGAAGCTACTGGGCACCAGTGAACCCTCATGCTACAGAAGAACATCATTTAAATTTACCAGGAGTTACGGTGTGGTGTGGATTGTCAGGGAGGGGTTTAATTGGACCATTTTTTGATAACACTGTGACTGGTGTCGTTTACTTGAATTTGCGACAGGAAAATGTCCTGCCAATTATTCGTGGTCAGTTTGAGGATGAAGAGGACTATTATTTTCAGCAGAATGGAGTACCTCCCCACTATCATCGTGATGTGAGAGCTTATCTCAATTAAAATCTGCCGAACAGATGGATTGGGCGAAGACGTGCCACCGACTGGGCTCCGCGCTCTCCAGACCTCACACCACTGGTTTTTTTGGGGGGACTCATCAAAGATAAGGTTTACCTGCCAAAGCCGGCTACATTAGATTTATTGAAGGCGGAAATTTAAAGAGAATGCAATTAAATTTCTAATGAAATAGTTCGTCACGTTTGCAATTCCATTGCTTCGCGCTACCAGCAATGTTTGGATCAAAATGGGCATCAATTTTAACATTTGCGCTGACTAAATAAATTCTACATCTGTCTTCTTTAATTTGTACTTTTAATCTGTAATCCATCTAAATACATACTGTTCTTATAATCACGTAAAGTATGTAAACATTTTTTTGGGACACTTTGTATAGTAAAATAAATTAGCGGATATTAATAGGAATTGTCAATATTTTAAAATGACAACACGAACCTAACCTCATTGATTATTTACTAACAACAGCTGACTCAAAGCAATGTAGATTTATCAACCCTGTTACGTAAATGTTTATCACATGACCCGTCTGTTAACGTGAAAGACCTATATGTAGTTTTATCCACACAATAATGTAGTGATTTGCAATAAAATATTTTAAACGATAAAATTACTACTTATTTCTTAACGCTATAAGGAAGTTTTAACATCTATCTTGTTCGTCAATCAACGATTTACCTATTAATCCTTCTTATTCTAAACCTTTTTTTGAAAATATGAGACTTAAATATTCATTTCAGGCAAAGAATTTTCTTCAAATTAATTTAGTAAATATTAATATAATGTCCACAAATTTCTTTGAAAAACTTTATTTTGATACTTACAATTGAATATGTATTATGTATTATAATTTCATGTGTAATCTTATTTAAATCAAAAAATAACAATGACTGTCTTTTTGTTATTTTTATATTTAAAAGAACGTCTAAAACGTTTAAGAAAACGTCTATATTGCATCTATTTATATAATAGTAATATAACAGTATAAACCGCCTATTTTCTATTTAAACACCTGCGGTTCTACACAAATTCATTTAATATTCTATTTATTACGTCATATGAAACACCACATGTTATTTAATGTTCTTCTATACTTAATACGTGATAATTTAGCGGTTGATGTCGTTTATACTTATAGAATAAAAATATTTTTAATACCAAGCCAATTTTAAAATCAAATATTTATAATTTTCGCATTTATTATTTTCATTGAATAAAAATACCACATTCTTTAGGTAAAGTTAAAATTAAATACTTAATAATACTCCTAAACATACATTTTGTAACATGGAAATTGTTAGGTGTTTCTGATGTATTTTGGTACCTTAAATAAAGACGAATTTAAAAACAGAAATTGCTCACGGATTTTTACTAACCAGCATTTATATTTTGCAAGTATGTAATATATGCATATTGCATCTCCCTGTCTAATGTATCAGCAGTGATGATGTCCGTGCTAAGACAAGGTAATTCCTGGCTATTACATACAAGAAATATGCACCCAAATCAGATATTGTGCATTAGTAGGCATTTACCGGCATATAAAGTTACCGCATTTCCCATGTCGTGCTGCAAAATGTCGTTGCTAACGTGTTTCTATTCCACATAACTAAATATAAAATGCGCTTTACAGTACCAATTGTGTGGAGAAAACCGAACAACTATTCCACATATCGTTACTCTTGTCTCACTAACATACTGGGCGACATCGGAACGGACTGCAAACATTCTCTGCAGTATCACAATTTACCATCAGTTTTACGACCCATCGATCATAGTGAAAAACTTCCTATTATAAAACCACCAGAATCTTGGAGTTTCGACCAAGAAGAACCTGAATATGGCGAATTTTCTTGAAAATATCAAAGCTGAAAATTACAGAGATCGTGTGACTAAATTACTTAGTGCCTATAAAGAAATTACTAGTAACATATCTATAAATTCCCTTTCTGAATGCTCATCTAGATTTCTTTCCGGGAAATTTGAGTGCCGTAAGCAATGAACATGGGGAACGGTTCCACCGAGATGTTGCAACCATGGAAAGCGATACCAAAACAAATGGAATCCTAGTATGCTTGGTGATTACTGTTGGACATTAATCCGGGATGCTCCAGGGTCAAAATATCGCGTGAAGCAAACGCAATAACATTTTGCAGTAACTGTAGTATTAAGAACATACCAACATTCATATATTCCAGTATAACTCACAACACTTACTAAGCAAACAAAGTGTGTGTGATAGAAAATCAAAGATAATTTTCTTTCTGGTGAAATTTTACATGTTTTATCCATGTCACAAACAAAAGTCAATTTTGTTTTACCAATCGAATCCATACATATTCACAACGGAATGAAGAAAATGTATTTGATAGTGAAAACAGCACCCTTCTATACAATAAGAGTGTAGATGTGAAACATCGATTGTAATTTAAGGAAGGGAATATAAAGTAAAGTAAAAAAATATTTTTAGTTTATATTATTATTATTATTATAATCAATAAACCTTAAAATTACCCTACGGGTGTCAAGGTATACACTTAATTTTCAATATGAAACTTAATTCTATTTTCTATTATAAATGAATTTTTCCCATTCTTTCTTATTTTTGGCCGCAACTTCTGCTTCTCTCCATGTCATTCCACGTTTTTGCAGGTTTTCCGCTACTGTCTTGTCCCATGTATTCTTTGGTTTGCCTCTCCTCCTTTTCTGTATTGTCTTAGCTTTCCATACTCTCTCTGTCTGCCTTGTTTCTTCCATACGCACATGTCCCAACCATTTCAATTTCTGTCTCTCTATACTTTCGAGAATCGGTTCTATATTTAGATCTTGCCTTATTACTTCATTTCTTATTCTGTCTTTGCGGGTTACTCCTTTGACTGCTCTTAAATACCTCATCTCCATTGCTTGTATCCTGGATTTTGTTTTGTTATTTAGTATCCAGCTTTCACACCCATATGTTAGTATTGGTCTATATACGGTTTTAAACACAGTCATTTTTGTCTTCGTTGAAATTTCCCTATTTCTGATAAAAGTCTTGTTGAGTGTATAGTACAACTTTGTCGTGCTTTCAATTCTGCCATTAATCTCTGTGTCTTCTTTCCCTTCTCTATGAATGTTTACTCCTAAGTATTTAAATGTTTCCACTTGTTCGATGTCCTTTCTTCCTACTTTAATTGTTACCTGTTTATGTTTTTTCCCTATCGACATCACTTTAGTTTTGTGTGAGTTAATTTTCATGTTTCTCTTTTTCTCTTTTAGTTTATAATAATAAGTTAATTTTACAGTCGCTGAAATACGTTTAAAGTTATGTGAATTGTCAGCGTTGACAACTAAATATCAAATGTTAACATTGACAAATATGTATGCATGGATGTTAATGTTTTCTCATACTTACACAACTTACTTCAACTACGGATTTATTTGATTGGCCGTTATTTTGTGAGTCGCCGCCAGACCACGTTGAGCGTACCGCGCTCGGGATGTTACGCTGATGGAATGTTACTCGAATGAACCTCTCTAAGTGTAAATCTCAGTTTGAAGAAGATTGTTATTTATTATAAGTTAGAGAATATATTTAAAATTCTCTAACTTATAATAAATAACAATCTTCTTCAAACTGAGATTTACACTAGTGAGTATTTGGGACTGGGAGTAACTACATACTGTTGTAATAAAAAAGTTGCAACGTATTCGGTTGGAAATACTTTGTTATGCTCGAAAGGATCCTCCGATTGTAATGAAAACTTGAGACGATGCCGTGTACACAAGTAAAGCGACTATAGTGTATAGCTTGGTGGGAGAGCGGAGAGATGGGCGCCAGTATATACACAGATTATAGCGTTTACCGATATACACGCTACTATATGCCCCACGAGCACTAGTCTTGCGCCTACTTACGTAATACCTACTACTTATGACTTACCCAATTTACCTCAATACATGATTGCACTGGAGATGCTTCGGCTAAAGACCAGATCAATTTAGAGGCGAGTGGAAGGGAAGTTCTTATATCATAAGGGCGCCACAATATTTACACCTTTAGCCGTAACGGAGAATACAGACTCTGCCGATAGTAAATTGAATAACTCTAGGTAACTACCCGTATAGTAGCTAAACCAAATAAAACAACCAAGTTCAAAACAATAACAATAAGGATTTATTGTAATCCAAAATAAACAGAACAAACAAAGGGATATCGTACCCCAGAATGTCAAAATAAAACGGTTATACCAACTTGGCTAACCACGTCGCAATAGAATATTAAAATGATTCAAGAAAGATTTAGATTTTAATGAATAAAAAAAGACTATATTTAAACTTGATCAAAGCGATAATGACATTAAAGTAATGATATATTTCTTAATAACAAAGTAAATTCTGGTCATGAGTAAAAGACTCACCCAGTATAATATATGAATGAAATAATTTAAAGTGCAGACAATAGATCGACTAATATGTAAAGTTAAAATATATGCACCTGAAATCAGGTGTTTTAGACAAATTTTAAAGAAAATAAGATCACAAGATTTAATAAAAAAATTAAGGTCAACGTCTGAAATGTCACCAATATAGAAAACAATTAAATTAACTAAGAATCTTAATCTGAGAATGGTATAAATAATTTATCAAATATCTTTAATAAACCATACATTGCTATTGACACACCCTGTATATGCAATCATTATTTATATAACACACCATTAATTATTTAATTGCGTAAATTTCAATTTACAAAAAGTTATACCAAAATAAATCACACTGTATATGCAGAAATATAGTAATTATAATACAAAATAATTTCAATGATAATAATTACACAAATTATATTACTTAAAATAATACTAAAATTTATGTTTCGGCACAGTATATGTAGAAATTATTCTTACGTAATAAAAAAAACTTGAATAATTGAATCGGTTACACATTATCCACTACAAAAAGCAAAAGGCAAATTTATACTAAATTGAATGACACCAATATCTTAATACAGCAAAAAATTTAAAAATTAATTAATTTATATATGTACTTATATATGTACAAAATTAATACAATTTCTTCCTGACGATGATGACTAATTATATCGAACTCTTCCAAAAATATACTTAAAATAAGTACTACAAATGCTTCTTAAAAAAAAAACGGCGAACTCGTAATCCACAGTAAGTTCATTTAAAGAAAAATTTTCAGCATACCGGTCGTTCTAGGATCTGCGGCAGTTGATTACATCCGTTTGCCCAATTTTATTTTTAGGGATGTTAGCGCTCTTACCAATTTTGCTCTTGTTCAAAGATTTTCGCTGTCTATAAAATGGCGGATTCAACACATGACCAGGAAAAAAATCTTAAATCGGTGACTATTCACGATAAAATAACGGTAGGACAATACCTCGTTACTTTTACAAGATTAATTAAAACTAAATACCGCTATTGCGAACAGAAACACTGTTTTATCAAATTCTAACCATGAATTCCTCACAATAAAACCATAGAACAAACCACTTAGACTTAAAATAAGAGCTAAAATGAGGTAGAATCTTGCCCCATTTGCATTTTTATTCGAGCTGTTCTTACGTCATACGAGCAAAAAACAATATTTGAAAGAATATTCCAATTATCCCATATTTAATTATTTTTGAAAAGGAAATTGACCGCAAAGAAAACATACTACCAATATACAACCTCTTTCCTTTTAAATTTTACTAATTACGATTTGTAAATTAATACTATTATATCGTATTATATCACAAATAACTACGTATAGATGTCACTGTATGCCTACTTCAATGAGCTTCCCAAAATCGAACTACCAAAATGAGTTACCCTAATCAAGTACAATTAAATTATATCTTAAAAAATTTCGATAAATGATTAGGATCCAATCCAAGTAGAAATACTACATTAAAACGACGTGTATTAATTTACAGAATCCAAACGACTGCAGAAATTCATTAAACGCACACATATGCATATTGCTTGTTCGTATGAATCTAATTCGCATGTACGGCACATGTACTATTAATGTAAAAGCATATTATTTGAAAGGTGTTAAGTAACACTCAAAGCACAGGGAAAAGATTATTTAACTAGGAAACCCGTACAAAATTTTAAGCACTGATAAAGTTAGAAGACATTAATCTGCCTTTGTTCTAATTAGCACTTTACAGATAACGAACGCTAGATCGATTAATGGAAGAAAATTAACCATTATATAAACAATGCAAGCAGTTGTTATTAAACGTGTAAACTATTTTAGCTTTCCAGTACGAGGATGATAAGCATCCCAACATGCAATCAAGATTGGGGTCGTTGTCGTTCTGGTACTTCCGAGTGGCATATTTTCTTTTGCGAAGGGATGCATCAGATTCTCTGATATGTGAAGCTAATATTTATTATTTACAGTACCCTTAATCCAGTACAGTGAACCAAACTCATTTCAGAAAAAAAAACTGCACATTTCAATAGTGCCTACGCCGTTTTGTGGAATATAAATAAATTGTTATTTTCCTTAAGGATTAGGTGAAGTAATGAATACGTGACTATCCGTATTACGTATTCGAGTAAGTTCAACAATTGTAAATAGACAAATATACTTTACGCGATTACTACTTTTTACCATAATGATTCTGATAGGTTTCATAATCAATAAATATAATGCAAACACCTCATATGAAGTTTTCTGGTCACACCTATTTTCCCGCTTTATTCATCAAACATAATTACCATTAATGAATAACTAAGAAGCATATATGAGTATTATCTTTTTGGTTTAATTAATTACTAAACTTCCACAATTTTATACTCCTAGACCATTTGGAGTAGATAATGTAAATATACATATGACATTTCTGTAATCGAATATTATACAATAATTAGAATTAATAAAAAATTTTTGAAACAGACAGAAACAAGAAATATACCTGACCATAACATAAATTAGTAAACTCTAAATAGGTATTTCGACAACTAAGTTACCATCTTCAGTAGAACAATACTATCTTTACATTTACGTGGGATGTCTTTTTAGTGTTACATATAGACTCATAGAGGGCGCCAGTAATAAAACATCACTTGTAAAAATTAATCTCAATCTTTCGTTAACCTACATCTAAGGTTTCATCAAGATACGGCGAGTGATTTAGTCATAGTGAATTTTTAAAGTTTATAAATTGACCGAAATATGAAATTGAGTCGAGAAAATATTCGCGCAATAATTTTTTTTCAACTTTCGGAGAGGAATAACTCAACTACAATGTCTTGCTGAGTTGGTTTCTGTTTTTGAAGATTAAATGATCAATCGACAATTTTGAGTTGGTACTGTGAATTCCAACTTGGACTCACCAATATCAGCCACGATCCCAGGACAAGCACGCCAAGAGCGGCAGTCACCCAGAAAAAATCTATGCTGTGCGCCGCCGGATTAAGGAAGATTGTCATGGGACATATCGCGAAATTTAGATATCCATGAGTATTTCAAAGACCTCAACCCAAACGATGCTCCGTGATTAACTGGGTGTGAGAAAGTTAGTTTCCCGTTAGATTCCGCATTTTTTGACCGAAGAGCAAAAGTTGGCCCGCGTTAACTGGTGCTGAAAAATCTTGAGCCCGTTCAATAACGGAAAGTCAAAGAACGTCTACAGCATCGTGAGTGGCGATGAGTCATGGATTTATTCCTATGAACCCGAAAAGAAACGTCAGCCCACTGTTTGGGTGTTTCAAAATGAAGAGAATCTGACAAATGTTACCCATTCGCGACGTGTGTCGAAGAAGACACACTTTTTCGACAACCTTTGCCTCTAAATCAGATCATGTAGCTGCAATTCCTTTGCAAGATCGAAGAACCGCTAAGGAGACCGGTACACAATCGTTTGTTTGCCCGAAACAATCGCCGTCCTCCGAGAAACCAACCCACAAGGGCGAATCATCCTGCATCAAGACAATGCGAGTTTGCACACAGGTCGAAAAACAAATGTGTTTTTGAAGCAGCAAAATATCGAATTGTTAGATCATCCGCCGTATAGTCTCGACTTCTGTCACAATTATTTTTTTACGTTCCCAAAGATCAAGAATGAAATGCGCAATTCATTTGAATGAATGCAGAGTGTATCAATTTTTATGGAAAATATTTATAAAAGCAATAAAACACTTTGAGTCCATCCACTGTTTGATTTTATGCCTATATAGACCACTAAAAAGACGTCCCTCGTATTTATAATGAACTAATTACACTACCTTCAGATATTCATAAAATTGTCAAAATTCTAAAATTACGTATTTTCATTTCTATAAAATCTTCACTGTAACTAAACACATCACACCTGCTGTTTCTATTGCTCTAGTTGGATGTAATGCTAAGTTCCTCTCTTTTTACGAACACCAATTAATATTTCTACAAACTCTTCATACAGAAGCAAAAATAAATCATGCCAAACATTTCCTGCGAGATCGACCAAAATTCACATATATCCTGATTTTATTAAAATGTTGCGTCACCTCTGATGTGTCATTCTGTTATGTTTAATAATAAGTTTGAACTGGGTCGAGGAGGCAGAGAAGGCATGTCAAGGTCTGCCCGCACAACACACTGTTACATCGGCTCTGGACCTCGAATGCGTTTCTTTTTTCCAGATGTAATGTGTATATATATTAATTACATTCACGCTTGGCAATTAGTTTTGCAATTTCTCGAGAACCTTTTATAGTGATTTAACACATGCGAATATTTTCAGAAAACATCTTCGCGTTTCTACTCGTCAAATATAGAGTTTGACTGGCTCTCCCGTAACATTTAAAACATGATTAAACGCAAGCAAAAATAAAGTATGATTGGTCAGGAATATTTAGCAATTGCTAGAGATGTGGAAGATTTTTAAAATTGGTTTATATTTTATGTATTGTTTTATAGTGATTATCATTACTTCAATCACACCATATTTTAATATTTTTTTTATTTAGAGGAAAGATAATAATAGATATACCGGGTTCTTTTTTATTATTGCACATACATTTCCCTATGTGTAATTCCAAAAAAAGAATTGTCAATGCATTAGCGGCATAGTAAACAACCAGTTATACACCAGTGTAGTCTTTACCTATTGTCAATTCTTAAATTAGTGTGCAGTGAGGAAGTTAAAAAAGTTTTTTCATGTCAAATATTTATGAATTTTTGTTCATACGTGAATCTTACCTTAAATACACTTTATCGAAAAATAGATCATTTACTTAAAACATGAATAAATATAATAAAGATGAAATTGCTACCTTTTCATAGCAATGATAATATGATACCAGAAGAATAATAGTCGGTCATAAAGAACGGTCAGAGACATGTTTTCCGTTAATTATCCTAACAGGCCTATACCTTATACGAACACAATTTTAACTATTTTTAACAAATTCAAAGAAGATGGTTGTTTTCTAAATTCCCACAAAAAAATACAACCAACACATGAAGCTGAGTATCCTGTGTTATGTAAAGAAAGTCTGTAAGATTGCTTTTTAGATATAGCCAGGAATTTAGGAGTATCGTACAGTTCGGTGTACAAAACCCAGAAAGAATTCAAATATAAACCATACAAAATCCAATCAAAGAAGATGGTTATTTCCTAAATGCCTACAAAAAACAATCACGTGTTAATACATGAAGTTGTATATTCTGTAGGAGGAACGGTCTGTAGAATCACTTTTAGATGTAACCAGGCATTTTGGAGTATCGTACAGTTCGGTGTTTAAACCATCAAGAGTTTTTGAGAAAGATAAAGTAAAACGAACTGTTTTTTGTGATATAATGTTTAATCTATTAAATGAAAACGAAGAAATTTTAAATTAAATAATTTTTACTAATGAAGCAAACAGTATTGTAATAGATTTAAAGTGTTTCACGTACATTCTGTATGGCTATCTTAATAATTTCCCTTTGAAAGCTTAGACATTCATATCTTTAATAGTTAGAAAGTATAGTCAAATAAAACCTATTGAGTTATTTCTTTAGCTAATAGAAAAAGGTCAAGTATAATTCTAATGAAATAATCACTTAGATTACTTATTAATATTTTTTTAATTTTTGTTTAGGAACATTAACATATTAATATTTTTCAGTTTTAGTCTTGCACGGCTTTGTTCTATTATTAAACCAGCTGTACTAAACATTCCTTCACTTTCTGAAATACAGAAGTATTTCCTAGCACATTAACACCCTGTATATTTTTACCAATTTAAATAGAGCTCTGCTCTGGGAGTTCAGCAATAATATGGTTTGATAACCTTTTCTTCAAAAGCGACAAAGATATTTAATTAAAACTGATATTTTAAAATCATGTTAAGTAAGCCATGGAATTAAAATTCAGTACTAGACTTAAGCTGTCAGAATTAACTTTGTAGACGTCCAAATATTAATAATGGTTCAATTAACTGAAAAAGATCGCATCAAATTCTGACGATGATTGGTTTTGGTGACCGCGTCAGAACTCATTTTGGCACCCTTCTGTTCAACAACGACAGAGATACTTAATTAAATCTAATAAAGCAAATTTTATTGAGAACATAAAAAATATACACAAAAAAATATAAGTAAAAATCACTTAAAAAGTTTTCGAAATGATGACCGCTCACTTCTTGACAATATGCAAGTCTGTGAACAAATGCTTAAATGAAATTTGCGAAAACCTCCTCACGAAATAAATGCACTTTCTCAATTATTCTCTGCTGTAATTCGTCCAGATTATGCGGTCGTCTAGTATAAACCACAGATTTCAAATAGCCTCAAAGGAAAAAATGTAAAATATTTAAATCTGGAGACCGTGTGGGCTATTAAATGAATTATTTACTACCAATCCACAGATTTGTGAATGTTTCCATTAAAGAACTTCTAACATTGAGGGCATAGTGAGGGGGCGCTCCCTCTTGTCGGAACCAAACACCTACAGGTAATTCCCCATCTTCCTCAATATTAGGAACAACATTGATCACGTCAAAGATCTAAATATCTCTGTCCAGTTAGTATACTATGAATGAATAAAGGACCTATAATACGGTTCCTGAAAATACCAGATCAAACGTTTACTTTCTGCGGATGTTGTGTATACGTTTCTAGAATTCAAATAAACCGCATACTTCTTCATGATCTATCGACCAATATCGACATTAACGGTACCATTCAAACAAAATTGTGCGTCGTGGGAAAACGGCAAATTGTATATAAAATATTGGTCGTTTCTGCAAATTTCCATCACTCTTCCGCGAAATTCAATACCCGTTCAATAATGCTTGCACTAAATGTGATTATACGGATGATATTTTTCGTGCTTAAATATTCCAGCTATTAACCGGCAACTTATATCATAGTTTTGTGCGACGTATGTAGTAGTAGTTTATGGTAATTCTATTAATGCTTTGGCAATATTTTGAGCACTAACTTCATTAATTGCGACTTTTGGTCATCTGCTTTTCGGTAAATTTCTAACATTTCCGGTCAAGTTATACCTTCTTAAAGTTTTACCAATGGCAGTTTGTGATATTGGATACTGATCTTGATGCAAATTATTAAATAAATCGGATACTTCTTCATGAGTTCTGACGCGGCCACCAAAACCAATCATCATCAGAATTTCAAAACGTTCCTTTGAGTTAATTGAACCATCATTAATATTCGGACGTCTACGAAATTAAATCTGATTTTTAATTCCATGCCTTACTAAACATAAACATGATTTAAAAAAATCAGTTTTAATAAAAAAAAAATTTGCACAAAAGTGTACCAAAACTGATTATTGCTGATCTTCCAGAGCAGAGCTCTATTGAAATTCGTAAAAATATATAGGTGCTTTCTTTTTAAATAAAAAAAGGTAACATCGTTTCCGGCTAAACCGAAAATCTGATTCAGATGCAAATATACTTGTCGAATCTCCGATTTGCATTTAATTAATTGTGGAAAGACTTATTAAAATATATGTAGCCATATTAAAGATATTCGAATGGATCCATAATTAAACTACGAGGGTAGTCCACAAAGTAACTTCCGTTTATGTGTAGCGCGATAAGTAGTGGAGGTAGCACAACCATTTTAACATCAGTGTACGCAGTGATTCAGTATGCTTCTAGCTGTGCAAGGGGAGTATCGTATGGTCGCGCGTTCTCGATTTATAACCTGTAAACATGTGTGCGGCAATAGAAAATCTCGAGAAGTGGGAAGCGAGATTTCTTTGTGCGAAAAATCACTCAGCAGCTGAAATTCATCGTGAATTGTGTGCGGTGTATAGTCCAAACATTATGAGAGAATGTGTAGTCCGTCAATGGGTACGTTTTTTTTTTTAATGGAGGAACTAACGTTCATGACGAAGCCAGGAGCGGTAGGCCATCACTTGTCAGTGATGACTTACTTAAACAGAGTGAATGACAAAATTCGTGTGGACCGTCGCTTCACAATCTCGAAACTTTCCGATCATTTCCCTGAAATTTATAGGAGTCTTCTACACGAGTTAGTGACAGAAAAACTAGGCTACCACAGGTTTTGTGCTCGTTGGATACCAAAACTGCTTACCGACGACCACAAAATCAAAAGAATGAGTTCTGCCATAGACTTTCTTTCTCGGTATGACGTTGAAGGAGAAGAATTTTTTACAGGATCGTTACTGGAGATGAGACTTGGGTAGACTATGTGAATGCTGAAACAAAACAGCAGTCAATGCAATGGGGTCATCCAGTTTCTCCAAAGCCAAAGAAAGCCCGTCAAACTTTCTCTGGGAGGAAATTGATTGTGACGGTGTTTTGGCATACTAAGGGCATCTTGCTCGTTGATTTTATGGAGTGTGGTACGATAATCACTTCTGCAGTGTATTGTGAAACTTTGAAAAGACTACGACGCGCTATCCAAAACAAGCGTCGTGGTCTGCTGACACCTGGTGTTGAGTTTGTTCACGACAATGCTCGCCCTCACACAGCTCAAAGAACAAGTTAACTTTTGGCCAAGTCCAAATGCGACGTTTTTGATCACGCCTCCCCCCGCCCCTACAGCCCGGGTTTGGCTCCCAGTGATTTCCACCTGTTCCCATACATGCAGCGGTGGCTTACATCTCAGCGGTTCGCCAATGACGAAGAGCTTCAACACGCCGTGACAGGTTGGCTACGTTCACAGGCGGCAGATTTTTATATTTTTATGCAGAGGGTATTTCAAAAACTGCTAAAAGATATGACAAATGCTTGAATTTGTTTGGAGATTATGTCGAAAAGTAGACAAAAGTTGTAGTTTTAAGATGTATATAATAAAATTTTTGATTTTCATTTTTATTTCAAACCGGAGGTTACTTTGTGGACTATCCTCGTATGAAACATTGAATATCGTTTTAAAAACAAGTCTATAAAACAAGATTATAAAGGCTGTAAATATTCAAATTTCAACATGGTAGATGTATTGAAAATATATGAATCTTTGTACTTGCATAATAAAGAATTTGCTCAAAATGTGTTACAGGAAATTCCATTTAATTATGCAAAGTTATAACTGTAAATTGTCATGAAATAAATGTTTAATTTTAATGAATCATCAAAATAAGGAGCATAATACTGCTTCTTATTTTGATGATTCACTTTCATGCAAATACATTTTCGTTCTGCTTATGCATTTTAATATAATTAAACATATATTAGCGTGTTGTACGCATATCGTAACGTGACATACATACTAAAATATTAACTAATACATGCTCGTACACATGTGTTTCGTTACCTTCTGCGGCTATGAGAACATGATTGGTAAACGTTATTCTAATGGAGGTTATTATTCGCATTATTAACATTTAACTTAGGTTTGTACTTAGTTTTGACTAATATTTATTTTTTCATTGATTTTTTTAACAGAATACTTTATTTATACTTGATTAGCATTGTTGGCTTCTGAAGATTTCTCTATTTTCTTGCTTACTTTGACTTTATAATATTATATATTTTTTCTACGACAACATCGAAAAATATTCATATCAAGAGTGTAAATTGAATCATAAGAAGCTACATTTTGTACTGAATTTCATTTTGCATCGGTTGCTAGGCAAGTTGCTAGACAACAAATGCAATTTGAAATATTTCGCGTTCGGTCTGCTGTTTTTGATAACAAAAAGTAAGGTGGCTTAGAGAATATAACGCCGAACGACAAATGTCATCAGTTTGTTACAGTTTGTGCATTACAAATAATTTCGTAGTTATTTCAAAGAAACCTGATAATTAATATGGAAAGTGATAGTGATAGTGACTAGGAATTAACACCTCCAAGTATAACAGAAGCAATAAATTTAACAACACTAAATTTATTGCCGGAAACATCAAAGAAAATGTACAAACGGACTTATAACCTATTTTTGGAGTGGAAAGGAGATCGGAACGCCAAATCGTTTTCCGAGAACGTCTTAATGGCGTATTTTGGCGACTTGGCAAAAAAATTTAAAAGTTCCACATTATGGACACAATACTCAATGCTTCGAACGACTCTCAGTATTCATAATAATATAGATATTGCAAAATACTTAAAACTGAAAGCATTTCTTAAGCGACAGTCCGACGGCTACAAACCCAAAAAGTCGAAGATCTTTCATCAAATGACATCAATAAATTTATTAAAGAAGCCCCAGATGAGATCTATTTAGCGACAAAAGTAAGTTTTTTATATCCATATAATGAAATATATATTTAATCTATATTTTAGGTCGCATTAATTATGGGCATAATGGGTGCATTAGAAGACATGAATTACATCAAATGAAAATTACTAATTTCAATGATTTGGGTTCAGCTGTTTTAATAACTATACCAGACACTAAAAACAAAACTATACGAAGTTTTACTGTAACTAGTCCTTATTATGAAATTTACAAAAAATATGCAAACCTCCGCCCTTCAAATGTAAATGGTACATGGTTCTTCATTAATTATCAAAACGAAAAATGTACCGTCCAAAGAATAGGCGTGAATAAGCTTGGAGGCATGGGAAAAGAGATTGCTAAATATTTAAATTTGCCAAACTACGAATTATACACCGGACACTGCTTTCGTCGATCTTCAGCAACAATTCTTGTTGATGCTGGTGGTGACATAACTAGTTTGAAGCGTCACGGTGGCTGGAAGTCCACGACAGTCGCCGAGGGATATATCGATAAATAGGAGAAAAATAAATTTGACACAGCTAATAAAATTGTAAATGCAATACAGAGCATTTCAAATATACCATCGACTTCAGGAATAGGAAATCGTGAAATGCCATCTACTTCGACAATGGAAAATTGTCAATATCAAGAAAATTTTAGTATCCAGCATTCCACAAGTTCTCCAAAAATGATTTTCAATAATTGCACATTTAACTTTAACAAGAAATAAAACACGTAAGTAGGAAGTTATTTCATAGTTCTTCTTCTTAAATGGTTGGGCACTGTCCAGGCTCTGCTAATGAATAGGTAATTTCGTATTTTCATGGATCCAAAGCAATAAATAAAATATTTTCATATTTATTTGTATCTATTTTTATAATTGTCGTTGTCGTAGAAAAAGTATAGTATGCAACGCGCACAAAATAGCAATTTTGCACTCGTTTCAATTGCAACACTCGCCTTCGGCTGGTGTTGCAAACTTTGAAACTCGTGCAAAATGTGCATCATTTTGTGCTTGTTGCATAATATACTATTTCCAATATCCTTTCTTACAATACAATCTGCCTGTGAATAGATTGAGATTTGTAGTTGAGAGAAATACCTACAAAGATATGTCGGATTTCGCACATGTGTATAAAATTTTGTTAAGCGCGGAAAGAGAGAGTGACGCTTCTGTATGTTCTGTGGCAATTCAGTATGACACAGAATAAAGTATATCGAAATTTAAAAATATATTTCTAGTGTTACATAATTTGGTATGATAAAGAAATTTTAATTATTGGTACGTTTGATATGTTCCCCTTGTACTTGAAGGCAATTATCGTATCTGTCTCGCAAGTTTCTGAACATTCTCCTGATAGAAGAAAGTGTTGCAAACTTTGAAACTCGTGCAAAATGTGCATCATTTTGTGCTTGTTGCATAATATACTATATTTTTCTATTTTGCGTTCGTAATGAACTCATTATGACACCCAAAACAGTATCGAAATGAGCTTAATTTCGATACGCTTTTTTTAATTTTTCAATGTTGGCGTTGTTCGAACACAGAAATAAATATCATTGCTGTCATTCAATTTTAAGAATTTAAGTACATTTGACAGATTTAATATACGTACGTACTCTACACAAACAACGTATATTGTATACAATTTACAACAAGATATATAAGTTTCCATGTCACTCATGTTTATATCTTAATATATAAAACAAAGTCGGGTTAGTTACACCTTTTATAACTCAAGAACGGCTGGGCCGATTTTAACGATCTCTCATTTGTTGGATTCGTCTTCGTCCCGAATAGCAAAATAACTTAAAATGTCGGAAAAATTCACGCAAAAAAAATTATAGAGAAAATTAATTTTTAAATAAATTAGGTTAGGAATTTATTTGTAATAACTGTCCATTGCAAATCAGTGACATAAAATTGTAATTTTTTTTTGGGTTTCATGTTGTCTGTTATTTGTTTTGAAAAAAGCATATAAAGGTTACAGGTCGATTTGTTTGATTTGCGCGAGTGTTATCAATAAATCTTATTGTGCGAGTATTATTATTAACGATGCCGCGACCCGGAAGATCTAATCTTTCCCAACAAACCCGTAATGCAATTAGGCTTCTAAATATTGCGAATCAATCCACTGAAGAATAACGAGAAATCGCACGAGAAGAGCGCCACATTAGTATAGCTCGACTTCGTGCTTCTCAAACACAATCGCAAAGACAGGTAGCCCGTGAAACGGCTCGGTTGACAATGAGAAATCGTCGAGCTTCTCGCACAGATCAACAACGAGATAATCTTCGACGCGCAAGAAGAAATGCTTCAAGTGTTGATTTGAATCGAGCAGCGTTTCTATACGATTGCACAATTGATTACAGCTCACATCCTTTCGTTCGCATTGGTCCAATGGACGTTGTTTGCGAGTAATGTGGCGCATTGAAGTTTGCTGGAGAAACGCCTAGATTGTGCTGCCTTAATGACAATGTGAAATTGCCATTACGCATGTTTTGCTCATGGTCAATTGTACGTGGCACGTTCACGTGTCGGCAAACCATCCGCTTTGAATTTGTATTTTCTTTATATATATTATCCTAACAAACTATTGAACTTAATAAATTTTTTGTATTCATTTTATTGCGTTAATAAAATCCTAAATTAGGTTTAACTGAAAGTTAACACAACATGTATTGACAGTTAGGCGGTACCAAGTTCGCCGGGTCAGCTAGTTTTTAAATAAAGTATCAAGTAATGTTAACGAAAATGAAGAAATAATATGTAATATAATATACTTTATTACTAGTACCGTTTCCCAATGCATTAAGAATTTAATGTACGTTTCAACATCACTTGAATTACTTTACGTTCATCCTTTGCTTGGAAGTCGGATTATATTTAGCGTTGCTGTACGTGAATACAAAAATCACTCCCTACAATAACTTTTCTTATTGTAACAAACACATAAACGTCATTTAACCAGGAAAATAAAACATGAAATACCCTACACGTGCATTTAGGTATAACAAGGGCGTATCGATCCATTACCGAGTTTTAACATTAATATTGCACGAACGAATCTTTTTTCCAAATGAAAGAAACTTTATTCTCGCCGAGACCATTAAACCTAATTGCCTTGCAGACACATGTTATTCAATAATACAGCTCCCATAATAAATTGCGCTTATTAAAGCCGTTACCAAATCACCCTTGTTAAAATTCTATTCTGCAATTACGTCATCCGTTTTTATTGTTCTTAATTGTCTTTGTTTGTTTAAATTTATTAGATTTAAATTACCAACAATGACTTAAATTCAAATATATTGTTTAAATATTGAAAACGATCAACTTACCACTCTCATAAAAACAGGATTCTCTTTGATTGCACTGTAACAACTAGCTGTTGCCAGTAAAATAGCAATGACTCCTGTTATTAAAAAGAAAATTGCGCCTTGAGTTAGTGCCCTCAAGGCATAATTTGTTTCTGTAGCGATTGTGTTTGTATCTGGATCAAGTTCAGTTTTTAATTCCTGTGTGAAGAAAATTGTTCCCATGGACAATAACGCAACTCCGACGATCTGTAAGAGAAAAAAACAAATTTAGTATATAATGGCAAATAGTATTTTTTATTTATATATTTATTGTACATTACAAGAAAAAATTCCAATCAGTACAATTGCATAATACAATATAAAACGTGTACAAGTTGCAAATTATAGTTATAAATAAAGAAGAATTAAGGGAACTGCAATTTTTTTAGGAATTGCAGAAAGGCGTGTTTTGAAATATAATGCAAATCGACTCCAGATAAAAGATTCAGTTCTAATAAAACTCAGTGCATGGAGTATGCTTACTATTTTCAGTTCGATGGAAGCGAACGTGAAACGTGTCATCCGAGCGAGCACGAAACGGTGGAACATGGAAAAGCAACAGAGAATGAAGGGCAGAACAGTCTATGTTATACACGTTTAATGAAGCCGCATAACTGCAAGGATTTATTTATAATATGATCTACAGGTGAGTTTTTTTGAATGTTTAGCATTGGGATCTAAGAAACTACTGGAGATAGAAAAACCCTTAAATGAGGAAAGATGCGCAGTTTTACGAGTTTGATTTAAAACTGCTTTTGTTTCTCCGATAACTTTCATAGCTTATTAGATATTCAAAGAAAACTAAATTTTACGATTTTCTTTAAACATGCTTAGCATCGTTAAAAGTAATTTTAGAGAAAAAGTGTTCAGACAAAAGTTTTAGATAATTTTACGCCAAATAAAACTATGTAGCTAATATTTTTTTTTCGTTCACCATTATCGAGTTATGACACAAACTTGTGTTTTTTTTAATGGAAACCATAGTTGGTTTTGACATCATTAAAAAGCTTATTTTTTGTTGATTACAATGATATAAGGTTTGATATGGTTATTTTAAAAAATAAAGAGGATATAGACATTTCTATGATTGTTCACTTTATAAGATAAAAACTTAAAAAAAAAATGTTTGGTGTTTTGTAATTCAAAAAACGAAAAATCTGAGTTACAATAGTGTTCGTTGGAGCAGTCGAGATAAATATACTAACATTGCTTTCACGTTGAGTCACAGAAGTGAGAGCTGTTAATTTTACTTTTAAGTCAAGTTAATTGTCAAACATTGACAATTAACTATTAATTAATTTAATTGTAATTTAACTATAAGCTGTGCAAACGGCTGTTAATCATAAGTTTGCATTGGCTATGGAATTTTCTAACGTAGAAAAGCGTGAAATGGTTGAATGTTACATTCAGTGCCAGAAAAATTCTACTAGAGCTGCTGAAGTTTGTTTTGAAAATTATTTCGATCGACGTCAGCCGTCGCTACCTACTTTTAAGAGATTATGGGATAATTTAGCAGATTATGGTTCGTTCGTTAAACCAAAATCAAAAAAAGGGATGGATGAAGATAGAGAAATAAACATATTAGCAAGTGTCGCTCAGAATCCATCTACATCGACCCGACAAATTTCAACAGAAATGGGCTCCTCTCAACGCACTATTGTCAGAGTGTTGAAGAAGCATAAATTTCGTCCCTACAAATTATCAGTATCACAAACTTTACATGAAGGTGATAACATCAGGCGAATAGCTTTTTGTAGATGGTTTAAAGATCAGTGTCAAAACGATCCACACTTTTCAATGAAAATATTATGGACTGATAATCTCGTTTCACAAATTGTGGAATGTCTAATAGGCACAATGAGCACATATGGTCTCAAACAAATCCACTTCACGTTGAACATAGGAGACCACAAATTAATTTGGGTTTAATCTTTGGTGTGGTGTTATAGGATCAACTGTTCTTCCTCCTTTTATTTTTGATGGATCACTAACTGGCAATCGATATCTTAATTTTTTACAACAAGATTTCGAAGAAATGTTAGATAATTTAAATTTAAGAACCCGAGCAATGCTGCAATGGTTTCAACATGACGGGGCGCCTCCGCACAATCAACTGAATGCTAGAAATTATTTAAATTTGAACTTCCATAATCAATGGATAGGACGAAATGCACCCATTGAATGGCCGGCTAGATCCCCTGATTTATCAGTTTTGGATTTTTTCTTGTGGGGTGTACTAAAGGACACAGTATACAAAAGAACATATGAAACAATCGACGATTTAAGAGAAGCTGTCTAAGTTGCTTTTAATAACATCGATAGGCGTAAAGTACGCAATGCTACAAATTATGTTGTGAAGAGATGCAATTTGTGTATTAATAATAATGGAGGTATCTTTGAACATTAATAATGTTGAGTGCCCTTAATAAAAGTTCTTATAGTTTTCTTTTTATTACTACATAAGATTTCAAAATAAGTTTTCGTTTGGTTTGTATTTTATCAGTTCGAAATTCAATTGTTTTCCATAAAAACCATAAAAATGTCTATATCCTCTTTATTTTTTAAAATAACCATATCAAACCTTATATCATTGTAATCAGCAAAAAATAATCTTTTCAATGATGTCAAAACCAACTATGGTTTCTATTTAAAACAACACAAGTTTGTGTCATAACTCGATAATGGTGAACGAAAAAAAAATATTAGCTACATAGTTTTATTTGGCGTAAAATTATCTAAAACTTTTGTCTGAACACTTTTTCTCTAAAATTACTTTTAACGATGCTAAGCATGTTTAAAAAAATCGTAAAATTTAGTTTTCTTTGAATATCTAATAAGCCATGAAAGTTATCGGAGAAACAAAAGCAGTTTTAAATCAAACTCGTAAAACTGCGCATCTTTCCCCATTTAAGCGTTTTCTATCTCCAGTAGTTTCTGAGATCCCAATGCTAAACATTCAAAAAAACTCACCCTGTATATGTAAAGTAAATGATAAATTACTATAAAAAATAATATCCAAGTCGGTAACGTGGTCAACTCTTTTCAGGGCAGTATTTTGCAAAATGTAATTAAAACATAAGTATTATTTGTCTTTGAAAAAGTGATAATATGGCATTTACCAAGATTAAGAGACATATTGTTGCTTATATATCATGCCGCTAGCAAATCAATATCATCCTGAAGCGCTCTACCGCCATTGCAAGAGTCCACACATTAAAATATTTTCAAATCATCTGCGTAGGCCAGGAAGTTGGAAGAAGTGAAGAATTTATATAAATCATTTATAAAAAGCTGAAAGATAATTGGTGCTAAGTGACTGACCTGAGGAGCAGCGGAAATAATCGATACAGGCCTGGATGTTTCCGATGACAACTTAACTATTTGAGACCTATGATAGGTAAGAGGCAATCCACAAAATCAAGCTACCACCAATTTCATAAAGACCAAGTTTATGGAGCAACAGCATGTGATCTACACGATCAAAAGCCTTAGAAGAATCCACATATACGTATCAACTTGAGATCCTCGCTCCAGTGCATCACCAATATAGCAGCAAAACTGCAATAAGTTCGTTTGGGTGCTACGGCCAGACAAGAAACCATGTTGATTAACGTGAATTACTTCACAGAAGGTGTTATAGATAGAACTAGATACAATATGCTCAAGAACTTTTGAAATATTTGATATAGTATCGATATTGGACGCTAATTATTAATAAGTGATTTGTCACCAGACTTGAAAACTGGAAAAATGTGAGCAAATTTTCATTGATCGGGAAACATCTTAATTTTATAGAGAGCTGGCAAATAATTGATAAAGGAAGAGATAAAGTACAACTGCACATTTTGAGGAAATATTCCGGAATATTATCCGGTCCAGGACTGAAACGACCTTTCAGAGAGGAATACTTAGAAAACACAATGTCGCTGTCAATGATTACATTATTAAGAGAAAATGGATTTGTGAAATGAGACAGAGTTTAGAAAAATTAGTGGCAGTATCATTATGGCTAACATATACTATTCTAAAAAAATCTGCAAACATATCACACACTTCTTCAAGTTTGTCAGATTCAATCCCAATATAACTGAGATGTTAGGGTAGAGTTGATTTTTTCCTTCGCGAATCAACGAAGTTCCAGAATGCGTGAACATGTCCGGACGTTGATTGCTGCGAGAACAAAATAAACTTTTTATAGTCCTTGTCGATAAATTGCTTAACATGTAATTTTAACTCCTTGTATTTGATATAGTTATTGTTGTCCTTGCCTTTTCTAAATTTGTTACAGAATTTATTTTTTTTCTTTATTAATTTCTTTGTTGAAGACGAAAACCATTTAGGATATTTATCAGAATGTACTAGATATTTAGGGACAAATCTGTCGATAGCGAAGTGTAAAGTTTGATACAAATAGGAGAGACCATGTTCCAAATCATCTGATAGTAAAATAGACCAATCGACAGAAGAAAGGAAATCATTAATCTGGTCATAGGAAGCCTTCCTGAAATTGTATTTCCAAGAGCTATCCATAGTCATTTCCGCAATATAATCATACTTCGGACCTAAACTCAAACATGGATGATGATAATCAGGGCCCACTAGACAATAAGATTCTTGAAAAACTTTAACAGGTTCGGAATTAAGTAATAAGCCTTCCTGAAATTGTATTTCCAAGAGCTATCCATAGTCATTTCCGCAATATAATCATACTTCGGACCTAAACTCAAACATGGATGATGATAATCAGGGCCCACTAGACAATAAGATTCTTGAAAAACTTTAACAGGTTCGGAATTAAGTAATACTAAATCTAAGATCACACTATTAGCGTTTGCTACGAAGTTAGATTGACGCAAACCATTAAAAATTAAATTATCATTAAAAATAGCTTAAATGTGGTAAGTTAAAATCCCCGGAGATACATAGAGTAGCATTAGGATGGCGATCAATTAGAGAGTCAACGCTGCCAATAAAGTCCAAATACCAAGCCGAACCCGACAGCGGCGGAATATAAACAGCTCCTATTATAAAACGCTTCCACCCAACCAACACCGACACGTATATCTCTTCAGTACCACTGTCCGGAACCATCACAAGACATATGGTTTACTTCCAGCAGCATGGTGCAACTGCACACACATCACATGAAAATTCTTCGTGAGTTTTTTGACGATCGGATATAAGCTTACATACGAAGGGTTAATTTCCACCACGATCACCTTGTTTGACAATTATGGGCTTTTTCGTGTTTCCTAACCTAACGAATAGAATATTTACAACAGTTGTTGTTAATCTGCAGCCAAGAATTATTGAAGAATGTGCATTAATAACTCGCGCAATGCTGCAAAACGCCTTTAACAGCATGAGAAAGCGTATAAACTAGGGAATTGAAAATAATGGACAACAATTTCAACACTTGCTTTAATTTCGCTTTATTCTATTAATAAAATCCTGAATACCAGCTGAGGTTGTTGTTATATGGTATATTTAAATGACATATTTATTGATATCAATTTTCAAAAGTTAAGGTTGAGTTACGAGTATGATAATATGGCTTAAGTTCAGACAAAAATTTTCTATTTCAATGCCATCTTCGTCTTACAAACTTGACGTGCAAACTTTTATGCGACCGCCAATTGGAGCAAATTAGACAGCCCTAGTAATTACAAGTTAACACCTTCAGTCTGGACTAAAGTAAATAATAGTATCTAGAAAAAAATCTGAGTCAAAATTAATTCAACAAGAGGAGAGACACCACGTAAATGCAGAGACCGAAAATAATGAAGTTATCAAAAACTGATATCAAATTATGACAAGAATATCAGGATGTAAAAGTATTCCTGAAGCAGATGTCTATAAATGGTTAGGGAGTGATTATGTGGATGATGAAGTATTTGACCAACAATTAATTAAGAGTGTTTGCAATTATGCTAATGGAATAAACAGCGATGACGATTATGATAACGAGTTAGAAGTCACTCGCAACATTTCAGTAATAATAAATTAATGCGGAAGGAATAGAGCCACTAGAGAGAGCGTTTACATACGTGGAACAACAATCAAATGCAACCGCTGCTGACATTTCGCTTATTAATTGTTGGAGAGGCATTGCACCAAAAAATAGTAGCGCAAAACGACTGCAGTTAAAAATTACTTCATTCTTAAGACATTAGGATTAAGTAAGAGAATGTTTAATATAATGCAAACGTTGCATGTATGTATTATGTTCATCAAAATTAACTAATAAATATGCAAGTAAAATAGTCTAGTTTTCTGAAATATGTAAATATACACATGTTTGTAATAACATATATATTATATGCCATGCTGTTTAAGTCATCGGCAATGTTATGCATTTCAAACTACCATTTTATAAACAAATCCGGATTAACCGAAATTTCGATTATCTGAAATCAATTTGGTACAAATTATTATTATTTTATACTGTAGTTTAATATTTAATTTGCGTACCAAATGAAATTCATTTCGATTAACTCATTTTCAATAATTTCAGGACTTGTAAAAGTCCTTACAGAGTTAACAAGATAAAGTCTTGAGGCAAAACTTGCTTATTAAGTTTCAGAAGATAAAATCTAGTCCCATTTACTTAGAAAACTCGTTAAGAAGGAGCTTATTCAGAGAAGCAAATAATTAAATCATAAAACTTAGAGGTCGTGTAATTTAATAGAGTGCACCTGTTATTCGTGTTGACTAATGTTGTCAGTCAATAAATCCATGGGCAATTCTTTCAATATATAGACTAGCTGTACTTTATAACTGCATTTTTGTATAATCCGACAATTTCCATTTAATAAATAGATTTAAATTCAATTATTCATTGTGATTTGTAAAAGTATGTTCGGACCCGTTCACAAAAAAATATTAATATTGAACTTGTATATTTGTGTTCTTCACACCAGATTTTTAATAATATTTTATATTATTAAAAATACTTTTGTATTATATAAAACTGGTGAGGTGTTACCCACTCATATATGTACAAAACAAAAGTATTTTTAAGAATATAAAATATGATTAAAAATGGGGTGTGAAGAACACAATACAAGTTATATATTTGTAAATGTATCTCCTCTCCAGAGACGCAGATACGTATTTCACCTTTCTACAGGATCGTCGGTACGCTCCTGCTGGAGAAGAGATACATTCAACCAAACAAAACTACCTTGCTATCAACCAGAAATTATTAAGACAGAGCGTGGAAGAATATTCAGCGCTGTCTACATAATAACTGCCGAACTAAGCAACGTGTTTCTATAGACGGTAACAACCATATCTATAAAAAACTGTATTATCGTGTCTTCACTACTTGTCGGGCGAACCGAATGCGTATATAACAAAATAATTTGAAACATACATGGGTGGGTAAAAACCACACCAATTTGCATAATACTAAAGTATTTTTAATAATATAAAATATTATTAAAAATGGGGTGTGAAGAACACAATACAAGTTATATATTTGTGAATGTATCTCCTCTCCAGAGACGCAGATACGTATTTCACCTTTCAACAAACAGGATCGTCGGTGCGCCCCTGCTGGAGAAGAGATATATTCAACCTAACATAACTACCTTGCTATCAACCAGAAATTATTAAGACAGAGCGTGAAAGAATATTCAGCGCTGTCTACATAATAACTGCCGAACTAAGCAACGTGTTTCTATAGACGGTAACAACCATATCTATAAAAAACTGTATTATCGTGTCTTCACTACTTGTCGGGCGAACCGAATGCGTATATAACAAAATAATTTGAAACATACATGAGTGGGTAAAAACCAAACCAATTTGTATAATACAAAAGTATTTTTAATAATATAAAATATTATTAAAAATGGGGTGTGAAGAACACAATACAAGTTATATATTTGTGAATGTCTTAATAATTTCTGGTTGATATCAAGGTAGTTATGTTTTGTTGAATGTATCTCTTCCCCAGCAGGGTCGTACCGACGATCCTGTAGAAAGGTGAAATACGTATCTGCGTCTCTGGAGAGGAGATACATTCACAAATATATAACTTGTATTGTGTTCTTCACACCCCATTTTCAATAATATTTTATATTATTAAAAATACTTTTGTATTATACAAATTGGTGTGGTTTTTACCCGCTCATGTATGTTTCAAATTATTTTGTTATATACGCATTCGGTTCGCCCGACAAGTAGTGAAGACACGATAATACAGTTTTTTATAGATATGGTTGTTACCGTCTATAGAAACACGTTGCTTAGTTCGGCAGTTATTATGTAGACAGCGCTGAATATTCTTTCACTCTCTGTCTTAATAATTTCTGGTTGATAGCAAGGTAGTTATGTTTGGTTGAATGTATCTCTTCTCCAGCAGGGGCGTACCGACGATCCTGTAGAAAGGTGAAATACGTTTCTGCGTCTCTGGAGAGGAGATACATTCATAAATATATAACTTGTATTGTGTTCTTCACACCCCATTTTTAATAATATTTTATATTATTAAAAATACTTTTGTATTATACAAATTGGTGTGGTTTTTACCCACCCATGTATGTTTCAAATTATTTTGTTATATACGCATTCGGTTCGCCCGACAAGTAGTGAAGACACGATAATACAGTTTTTTATAGATATGGTTGTTACCGTCTATAGAAACACGTTGCTTAGTTCGGCAGTAATTATGTAGACAGCGCTGAATATTCTTTCACGCTCTGTCTTAATAATTTCTGGTTGATAGCAAGGTAGTTATGTTTTGTTGAATGTATCTCTTCTCCAGCAGGGGCGTACCGACGATCCTGTAGAAAGGTTAAATACGTATCTGCGTCTCTAGAGAGGAGATACATTCACAAATACATAACTTGTATTGTGTTCTTCACACCCCATTTTTAATAATATTTTATATTATTAAAAATACTTTTGTATTATACAAAACTGGTGGGGTTTTATCCACTCCTGTATGTTTCAATTATTCTGTTAATTGTGATTTTCGGAAACAAAATGAAAAATGACGAAAAGGGGACCTGGGACATTACATTTCTCGAAGAAGGAATTATATTCGTTTTTATTGGGTGTCAAAGGATGTAGAACAAAACTCATATACATACATTTTGTTTTTTACACTTGAACTAAATTCGAATTTAAATGTTTCAGTGATGGATCAATTTTGTTCATGGTTAGAGTAACTCACGCCAAAGTAAAAACGTTTGTATCTCATCTCGCCGTCGGCCAATTCAAATCCTTTTTGATGTGGATCAAACTACCTACTTATAATTCACGAATATAGGATTATTAGAGGACTTTAAAGTTTTTCAAAGTTAAAACAAAATTTAATGTTAAGTTCCATTGAATTCTTTCTTAACAACGTGAAATAAATTTGCTTTCACTTATTTTAACAAAGAGAAGAGGCATATGACTTGAAACTAACTTACATATACGAGAGTGGTTTAGAAACTACGTTGCCTAATAAAGACTACACAAGTTTCTTTGACAAAAAATATTTCATTTTTCAATATAGACTCCTGCTCGCTCAACACACTTATTCCATCGATATTCCAAATTAGTAATGCTTTCGCGATAGGCCGATGAATCCAAGTCCACGAAATAGCTATTTACAGCAGCCATTACTTCGGAATTAGACGAAAATCTCTTACCGCGGAGCCATTTCTTCAGGTTTGGAAACAAATGAAAATCGCTTGGAGCCAAATCTGGGAAATAGAAGCGGATGAGGCACTAATTCTAATCCCAATTCATAAATTTTTGCCATTGCAATCGCAGACGTGTGGGCAAGTGCGTTATCCTAATGGAGAAGCACTTTCTTCTTTGCCAAATGAAGCAATTTCTCTTTGATTTTGTCGCTTAATTCTTTAAACAAATTGGCAGAATACCCCCTATTTATTGTTTTCCCCTTTTCTAAATAATCGATCAAGATAATTCCATGAGAATCCCCAAAAAACAGTTGCTATAACCTTTCCTGCTGACAAAACAGTTTTTGTTTCTACTTGCCCATCGTCATTTTCGTCAACTATAATAGTTTAATTGGTTTATTTGATTGTTCCATATTTTTTATTAAGGTTTTTTCTATTTATGCTGTGAAAAACTTGTTCGTAGTCGACGAATGTTATGTGTTTCTGTTTTTCTCAAAGTCCTTTTTAACCACTTGTTTTAACACGAATATTGCATCTATTGCTGACCTCCCAGTAAAATATACTTCTTAACTATATTTTTATAAAGGAACTAAACTATTATTTTAAATTAATATACAGGGTTAGGGACATGCATGGATCCATTCAAATATCATTGATATAACTACTTACGTTTTAATAATACCTTGCACAATTAATTAAATGTAAATTATGGATTAGATGAGTATATTTATATCCGAATCAGATTTCCGGTTTACTCGGAAACGATGTTAACATTTTTATTTTAAATGAAACACCTGTATATTTTTACGAATTTCAATAGAGCTCTGCTCTGGGACTTCAGCAATAATAAGGCTTTTCTTCAACAAAGATATTTAATTAAAACTGATATTTTAAAATCAAGTTTATGTTTAGTAAGACATGGACTTAAAATTCAGTACTTAACTTAAACTGTCGGAATTAACTTTGTAGACGTCCAAATATTAATAATGGTTCAATTAACTGAAAAAGAACGTATTGAAATTCTGATGATTGGTTTTGGTGACCGCGTCAGAACTCATGAAGAAGTATGCGATTTATTTAACAATTTGCATCAAGATCAGCATCCAATATGAAGAACTGTCATTGATAAAACTTTGAGAAGGTATAACTTGACCGGAAATGTTAGAAGTTTGCCGAAAATTGAACTATGATATAAATAAGTTGCCGATCAGCAGCCAGAATATTTAAGCACGAAAAATATCGAGATATAAACCAGATTTAGTGCAAAAATTTTTGGACAGGGATTATGATCGTAGAACTGAATTTTGCGAAAAGAGATTTGCAAAAATGACCAATATTTTACATTCAACTTGCTGTTTTCCGACGAGGCTACGTTTTGTTTGAATGGTAATAATTATCGATATTGGTCAAGAGATAACCTTCATTGGATGTTAGAAACGCATACACAACATCCGCAGAAATTAAACGTTTGGGCTAGTATTTTCAGGAACCGTATTGTTGGCGCTTTTTTCATTCGTGGTACACTAACTGACCAGAGATATTTAGAACTTTTACGTCATCAGGTTGTTCCTAATATTGAGGAAGATGGCGAATTACCTGTAAGTGTTTGGTTCCAACAAGATAGAGCATCCTCTCACTATGCCTTTAATGTTAGAAGTTTTTTAAACGAATCTTTCTCAAATCAGTGAATTGGTCGTAGAGGATTCATTGAATGGCCCGCGCGGTCTCCAGAGTTAAATCCCCTAATTTTTTTCTTTTGAGGTCAATTAAAATCTGTGGTTTATACTAGACAACCGCATAATCTGGACGAGTTACGACAGAGAATAATTGAGGAAGTGCAATTAATTCGTCAGGAGGTTTTGGCAAATCTCATTCAAGAATTTGTTCACAGACTTACATATTGTCAAGAAATGAACGGTCAACATTTCGAAAACTTTTTTAACTGAAATTGATTTCGTTTATATTTTTATGTTCATTTTTCTTGTTCGCAATAAAATGTGCATTATTAGATTTAATTCAATATCTCTGTCGCAGTTGGACAAACGGGTGACAAATTTTATTATTGCTGAACTGCCAGAGCAGAGCTCTATTGAAGTTCGTTCGTGTTTCATTTAAAATAAAAAATAAATATGCTTTTCAAATTCCCGGCTTGCATTTAATTAATTGTGGAAAGTCTTGATTAAAATCTAAGTAACCATATTAAAGATATTCGGATGGATCCCTACATTTCCCTAACCTTGTATAATGCTACTAGTGCGGCTAAATAGGACTATGAATTATTTTCGAATGTCTTTTAAAAATTAAAAGAAATCAGAAAATACACGAAGCAAACATATTTCTGAATGTTAACTTTAATCAAAATTCATTGAACCATCAAATGTATTTCAAAGTACGATAAAAATAAAACAAAAGGACCAACAAAGGAAACCTGACCTCATTTAGAAAGGAAAAGGTACCCTGTATAAAAAGGTTTTAATTCGAAAATTTTCAAGTTGCTGCTTCGATGATTAGAATTAAGCTGCTTCGGTGATTTCAACTAAGTTAGAACAGACACGTCAATGAATGTTAATGTGAATAAATTAATAACGTTGGAGGGCACGGCGAGAATCTGGAAGCGAATTAAGCAAACATCGACTAGTATTATCTTTTATCGTGTTCGATACGAGTATATAGAAAGACTAATGTGTGTACAGGCATATATAGAAAAAAATAATTGTCTGATTTGAATTTATTCATTAATTTCGACATACTAATGCGTATATTACAATCGTGACTTTGACGATTACAAACTTTGAAAGATAGTATTGATTATTCTATGATAATTATGATTCATCCAAAATTAATTTACTAATATTAGATTCTTATCAGATCTTCCGTATGTAATTTTTGGTATTTGTGTAAATACTAATATTGTTTTGTGATTTTATGAATACGTAAATTTTGTTAAATATGTATTTCCTATTTCTAAATAAAAATTATAATTGAGTTTGAAAACAAAATATTTTTCATTTTTATTTAAAAATAGCTGCTTTTCAAATAAGAACCAAATTAACAACAAATTGGAAAGTCACCAGTCGGTCATTTTAAAATATCACCTTTAAAATCCCTCTAAAGCGCTTATTTCTAAACACATGACTAAGAGAGACGGCCGAACGTTTCTCTGGTCACATTCCTCAGAGGCTGTCGTTCCTGGTGTGGTTCTTTGACCGATGTCTTATGCTATCCGTCCATCTGTCGATACGTTTCTGTTGCTCTCGGGCCATATAGGACGCAATATCGTTCGAATTACAACAGTAGCAACAACGACAATTTGCTGATGGCAGCAGAGAGGCTGCCGACACCGCTGTTCAAACATCAGCCTTTTAGAGGGCGCAGGAAGCTTCGACATATTTTGGCCGTGACAACCTTCGCAATAATATCATAATGTGTCTAACGTATGGAACATAAGTTTTGAGATAAAAATCAAGGCTAAAAATCGATTAGTAGTAAAAATTTTATTAAAACAAACAAAAAGTAAATTCACAAAACTGATAAGGGCCCACGGTTCTCAATAGCGCGCTAGTTTAGTAGAATTCTCCACATCATTCTCTGGAGGAAGTTTATATTCACTTCTCGGATCTTCTGGAATATTCTGGCCCGTAATTGTGCTTCATTTTGGGCTTCCCAACCCTTGTCGTAAACTCTCCACCTCAGTAATGCCCAAAATTCCTCAATGAAGGCGTCTGGGGTACATTGGGGGGTTGCCTTCCTTAGGTACATAATTCGCGTTATGTTCAGTTAACCAGTTCTGAGTGGTTCTAGCATAATGGCATGGATTCAGATCGGGCCAGAATATTATCATCATTTGGATGATGGGCATTAATAATATTTATCAATTTAGATAGGCATTTGCGAATATAGACGTTTGCATCCACAGCTTCATCTTCTAATTCTCCCAAAGTAAGGTCTTGAAATTCCTGCTTGAGAAATAGTGCACCAGACCATAATCTTGTCGGCAAATTTCGCTTTCGGTTTGAATTTTAGGTTGTCAGGACAATTTGCAATATTGGACGTGTAAAAACAATCGTTAGCCTTTATTTCCGAATTGGATAATGTGAGATATTTTTCATCGTCTAAAACAATAACTCTGTTGCCAATAAAATGTTGACACCTTAATGTTCGGCAGCATCAGGGGATTCTCTCTAGAATTTTAAAAGTGCTGCACAGTTATTAAAAAGTTAGACGTCATCTTTGTGGCCGGTATTGTCAATACTTTTTATTGCTTATAGCCACAAATCACAGCCAGGTATTATTACGCTGACTGTAAAATATTCAAAATTATGCACTTTCCACGAAATATTATTATTTACTGACATGAAATTTAACTTCAGAAGAACTGTATAAACGTATAAATAGAGAATTATTAAATTATATTTCAAAGCTAAATTTAGCAAAATTTGAACTCGCAACACTGTGTAAATATGCATTTGCATTCTGCAACCATGTTTCGCGAAAGAGCTTATTTAGATACGAAACCGATTTGTTGTTCCAGGATTCGTCCATAATTAAGAATAATATATTTCAACGGTAACCCAAAAATATCTAATTCGTAATTTCCTTAAATAATTTGTTTTGTGAAACTTTGTTAATGAGAGAAATAGTTAAAATTTCAGATAATATATAAGCATAAAATAATTTAAATAACTTGCAAAGGCGTGACTAATTTAACTAGACTATTATTTAGAAGTCAGTGTCTATTACATCATGACCTATAACGGTTTTTAATATACGAGAAAAACCGAAAATTACATTTAAAATAAAAGATAAGAAAGAAGTTTTTTTATCTCGACACAACACGCTCACTTGACAATAAATCAATCTCTGGCGGAAATCTTCACCGCACATTAAATGTACAAATAAATCATATAATGACTCTAGTCGATCCACTTCCTGGATATTCGGACTGCGCTAAACAACATCAACAAATAAAATATACAGTCACTGTCAACAAAAGTGTACCAGAATTAAATATAAATAATTTTCAATATATATATATATATATATAAATAATAGACTTTTTATTGGTTTAGCGACCTTTTATTGAATTATGATGTTTTATTCTACGACGTTTCGACTTTTATTATTTTTCAGTCTTTTTCAAGTATCGTTTCTTTTGGTTTTCAAAATCGCGCATTCTGTGTAACATGTGTATCGGGGGCCCGAACCGATCGCACTGGTTGGAATATTGTAAGTGAGTCACTTACAATATTCCAACCAGTGCGATCGGTTCGTTACAAAAAAAGGTCTCGGGCCCCCGATACACATGTTACACAGAATGCGTGATTTTGAAAACCAAAAGAAACGATACTTGAAAAAGACTGAAAAATAATAAAAGTCAAAACGTCGTAGAATAAAACATCATAATTCAATAAAAGGTCGCTAAACCAATAAAAAGTCTATTATTTTTAATATTAAGACACGGCCAATAAAATAAATAAGAAAAATAAAATTCTTATAAACACTAAATATATATATATATATATATATATATATATATATATATCTGGTAACCTGGAAAATAAATGTACATAAATAAATTATAAATTTAAATCATCTAAAATATGTATGTATTTTAGATGATTTCAAATTACCCTGAACGAAAGATTTATACGATATAGGTGCAAACTATTTATATATGGGTAGTCTTTATTACTTAAATGTCTATGAACAAAAACTTTCATATTTTTGTGAAAATGTTTCTCCATAGACATTTAAATAATAAAGACTACCCATTCCTTCACCATCCAAAACATATTGTTATGATTTTTCCCCGAAGATAATTTTAAATTTATAATTTATTTATGTACATTTATTTTCCAGGTTACCAGATATATATATATATATATATATATATATATATATATATATAATAACTTCGTGACCTTGGTATGATATGGTAAACCTAATCAGTAGGCGATTAAAGGTCTGTATATTACTTCAAAATATATGTATTTAGAAAACTCTACATGTTTCGGCCGTATACGCCTTTTTCAAGAGAATACAAAATATGAATATATCCTGTCATTCATATTTTGTATTCTCTTGAAAAAGGCGTATACGGCCGAAACATGTAGAGTTTTCTAAATACATATATTTTGAAGTAATATACAGACCTTTAATCGCCTACTGATTAGGTTTACCATATATATATATATATATATATATATATATATATATATATATATATATATTTTGAAAATTATTTATTTTAATTCTGGTACACTTTTGTTGACAGTGACTGTATATTTTATTTGTTGATGTTGTTTAGCGCAGTCCGAATGTCCAGGAAGTGGATCGACTAGAGTCATTATATGATTTATTTGTACATTTAATGTGCGGTGAAGATTTCCGCCAGAGATTGATTTATTGTCAAGTGAGCGTGTTGTGTCGAGATAAAAAACTTCTTTCTTATCTTTTATTTGAAATGTAATTTTCGGTTTTTCTTGCTTTGTAGTATTTTGTGCTATAGTAAGTCATTACCGTATTATATACGAGTTTTGCTTTTCTCGTATTTTTGATGTAATTGATAACTCACTTGCAATCTCTCAAAATTAGTTTTTTTTCTGTGTGTGAAAATTTTACGCTAGCGTAAGTACTTTTTCATACCAAATTTATATTATTTCTTTTCATTGTAATTTGATTGTAATTTTGATGATTTATATTGATTGATTTATTGTTATATTAGTTTAATAGATAGATGTTGAAGAAAACTATCATTTTTTATATGGGAGTTTTTTGTTGTCACGTTGTTCTAGAACATTTTGAAATTCAGGTTTGGAGGGAAATTTATACTCGTGTTATTGCGCATGAGTGAATGTTATTTACGCGTTTGACAGTTGATCTGTTTATTTTTGAATTTGGGGTTAATTAGTTTTTGAAATTGAAAGTTTTCTAAACAATCTATTAGGATTAATTTTGCTCGCGTTTCAGTTGAGGTTTTCATTGTGTGCGTGCTATTTATCACACAATCCTTTTCCTCTGTGCTTTTGTTAAATGACGCATTAGCTCTCTTTATAATTAGTAAAGAGTTTTTTTTTTTTTTAATAAAATATAATATAGAATTGTGTATTTTTACTAATTGACATTAATTTCCACATTCCTTTACGGGAAACCCTGGATCAATAAGGGTCTCAATTAAAGTCAACAAAAGCTGACTGAGTTCAAGTTCGGACATATTGTGGTGAACAGTGGACTACCTTTCAATTAAACCCACTATTCACAGCAATGTTTGTTACGGTATATTTATGTAAAGATATGTCTATAAGTTAAGGTATATGTCTGATGAAGCTCCTGTGTGAGTGAAACGATCGTAACTTTGTAAAGTAAAAAGTAATGAAATTCATTAAAATTTATTTTATTTTATCCCGATAATAGTGAAATGTCTACTTATTTTTTTCTTCAAAATACCTAAATAGGTTATGCAACTCACTTAACTCCCTTAAGCTTTTTTTAAACCGACAACGTTGGTAGCTTAACTAAACCACAGAAATAATCGAAATTAAACTTTAAACCTACTATGGAAAACGCAACTGTCACTAAACTTAGGCTAAGTACCGCTAGAGGTTAAGGCGTTATAGTATTTTTACGATAAGAGATCTGTCACGTCAGTGCGCGTCACACAACGTTGACAAATCTAGTGTTTACATCATTTGGTTTATAGGTTATAGTACATTTAAAAACTTCAAAAATCTTCTTTTTTACAGATGACATTTAGGTTATACCTTAAACTGTTTAGAATGTTAATATTGTATATTTATCACTCTATATTTAGAAAAATAGATAGTTTATGTTAAGTAATAAAGGCAATTTTATAAGTACTTTTATTTTGCAAAATTAATAAATATAATATCAATGTTTTAGAATAAAAAAACGGAAGGAATGGAAATAGTTTATTACAGTCAATATACATGATATAATATTACAGTACATATATTAAATTTAACAATAGAATATAAAGTTTTTATATTTTTTAGTTTTTATCACATTACGCTCAGAAGTCTCTCTTGGGCACAGATAATAATTGGTGCTGCATTTGAAGTAAACTAGTAATGTGCCTCTAAAGCATATAAATATGGTGTAATATAATGTCAAATAGATATTAAAATAAAAACACTATATTGGCTGTAAATTTAACAAATATTTTCACTGGAACAAACGAATTCATAGATAAATCTATGATAAAAAGGTAAAAGTGCAATCGTAACTTATAAATCCAAAACCACTAATCATATGTTATGAATTTTCAATATCAACCAGAATAGTTAGTTCTTTACACCTAAATACGTTAATGAAGTATACCTTTTTCTAGATTCTATTTTTATTCTTGTTTATACGCAAAAGAATTATTTCATGAGTAAATGTCATAAACTTCTGAGTTGCTCTAATTTATCTATAAAACATGCTTCAGCAGTTACTTGACTTAGTGCTTCTTCCACAACCTTTACCGCCTTCATTAGTCCTACCATATTTATATATATTACTAGAATAATATCTTTTTGCAATTTCCCAAATTAATTCTATAGGGTTAAAACTACAACGATATGGACAAAATCGTAGAACTGCGTGGCCATATTGCTCTGCTAATTCATCGGTTTCATAACTATGTGACGGCTTATACCATTAATTAAAAATTATTATCTATTTGAACTTAATTTAGTAATTATTGTATGTTCTAACAGTATAACCAACACCAGTAACTGTATTTTTAAAGCTGTCTTTTGAAAGTTGATTTTATTATTAGTTCACCATTACTGAATTTGGTATTTTGTTGAAGATTAAGTAAGAGATTTATTTCTTATTGTCGTATGATAGCTCAACCTATCCGTAATAAAAACTAAAGGGCTTTCTAAATTTTTAAACCGTTGATTTTCGAAACCTTTCTAGAAAATTTTCTTGATTTATGTCACGGTGGTAATCCATACTTTTACTATTTGTTGCAAAGATTAATTCTGCTCCAGGAACAAAACTATTATTACTTCCAGCATGTACAATAGGGTGGGTCAAAAATTGTTTTTTTCTCATATCGACTTCTAATAGCATAAATATGTTGTATTTTTGTCTGCATTAGACCCCTGTAAAATATTATTAATTTATTTTTAGTGAAAGAGCCCGCGCTAATTTGTCACCCATTTTGAGTACTCCAACTTCAAAATGACGTAAATGATTCAACGATTGGTTTGAACTCACTTAACTTAACTTAAATGGAAAGGTGTATAGAATTTAATGGTGAATATTTCGAAGAACAACAAATAAACAATAGTTATTAGCGTATTAAATGTTTTCTTCATAGCTTTTCCCGAAATTCTCCGACTGTCCCTCAGACGAATTGTTCGATCATATCTTGCTAAAATTTTCATCGTTTCTTAATACGAATAAAATACATATTTTTTTACACTTTCATTAAAATATGTTTACTAGGTGTTCATTTACTTATGGAAGCCAGGATATTTAAAGGTGTACTTAAAGCAATAAAGTCTTGAAATCTATGTCAATTGGATAATGCCTCGTTTTTCTCTCTTTTCAATTAAACAACGGAACCAAAGATTGAAATATTTAGTATAACTTATCGGAAAGGTACAACAGATAATATCCCAAAGTGAATGGCTAAAAAGCAACCCTAAACGTGCATTCATGTCCTTTGTATGTCAAGAATATACACCCATCAAGTAGGCAGTAAGCAGAGTAGGCAGTATCAGAAGAAACGAAATATGCCCAGGCAAATATTTAGACAGCCTCCATAATAATAATGTCATTGAAGGTAGTCGATTTATTTATTCCGTATGTGAAAATTAGATATTAATGTATAAATCGCCTTTATGACAAGAAATGGTCATAATAGTTATTTATGCACCAAGGGTGTTGTGGGTATTATACTGCTCCGAGGTCGACGTTAATTCAGTCCGAGGGCCTCTGGCCCGAGGGATGAATGTTGACCGAGGGCAATATAATTGCCATAACGCCAGTGGTTCATACAACATTTTATTTTTCACGAAGAATTAATTTCTTAAGCGGAAAATTCAAATTATATTGGAAAAGTTCTGTCAACTGTCATGTCGTTGACAGTTTATTTTAAATGACAGTTGTTGACAGTTTCTTTAGACTTTCTTAAAAAATCAAATTATTAGTTCTTTAAAATATATATCCTTTCTTCTCCGGCCTTATTTATACTCACACAACATTAAAAACTGTGAATAAATTAGTGGGGGTTATGAGCCACAGCGCCCAGTTATAACGCCCACGGGCGATATGACCATGTTTATGGTAACCATATCCAAGGTGAAATGAAGAAATAATACTTAAGTGAAAAATAAAATTAATTTATACACTAATTCTCTAAATTTTTCAACCAGTCTAGAGCTGCAAGAGTCGCCTTGCTCAGTTTTTAGGATGCGATATTTAGGATGGGAGTTGTGGTTCATCCTACTAATATAGTCGATAATTACGAATGAATGAAAAAATTTAATAAAACAGTTTTTAAATTATATCTAAATTACCAGCTACAACTCGTGCTCTAATTGAGAGAAAGACATTTAATTGCAATTGTTCGATTTTACTTTTTTGTCTTATTATATAACATTGGAATCCTGTATAATAAATAGTTAACTAGTTATGCGGCCAGATGATATAAATTCCGAGATAGAAAAAAAATAGTAAATGAAATGAATAACAAAAATTGATCACACCCATTTATATTCAATGATAAATTTGAGTAGATGATTTTGATAGTTCATTTTCTAGACTTTTATATTAATGATGGAAAGCGTGATATATGATTGATAGTTCCACCGTATCCCCTATACAATTACAAGCGTGATGGATATGTGATTGATACAAATATAATAGTATGGTTTATTAATATTTATGTTTCATAACAATTTTAGCATCTTATTATATTGGTATATCATGCGTGAAAATCCAATTCATCATAATACCTCAATAAATACACTTATATTTCATAGAAAAGCAAAATATTTAAATATTAAAACCATTTCTATGCTATCGGGAAGTTGTAGCCAAACTTCGAATTTACTACTTTTATAAAGCAAAATGAGAAGAACATGCGTATATACATACTGTTTTTAATAAAACATAAGTTACGTTTCATTTAATATGTATGATTAATAGCACATGCATATGGGGTCGTGCTTATCTCCTCGGACCAGAGAGCAATAAATTTTAATGCAACTTCCCATTATGCTTTAAAATCACATTAGCCTTGATAACGTGTATGTCAATTTACAAAACATTGGAAACATTATTAATTTTATTATCTGTCAGTTTGCGTGGTCGCGCATTAATTTTATATCAAAATGAACAAAATCGAATATAAAGGCGTTATAAAGTTCCTTGCAAAACAAGAAAATTGACAAAAATTATTCTTGAAGAAATGTTAGCTGTATACGGGAATGATTGTCCTTCCAAGTCATCTATTTGCGAATGGTCGAAATTGTTTAAACATGAACGATGATGTAACCACCTCAAATGTTGTTGAATAAAACAAGTTTTTGGTACTGGAAAATACAAAATAGAAAAAGCAACAATTAGCAGGTTTACTAGGTGTTGCAGAAACCACGGTCTTTAGAATTCTACACTAGTACCTTGGAAGGGCGAAAGTTAGTTCCACGAATCATTTCGTCATTGTAAATGCGTTTTCGGCTAGAGACGTGTGACCAATTCTAAGCGTTTTGTGGGACGAACCAGATTGAATTATCGACCAACTTGTCCCTGGAGATGAAACTTGAATCCATTAGGATGATGGGGAATCAAAACAACGGTCGATGCAGTGGCGTACATAGGTCTCGAACCACCCACCCTAAGAAGTTTAAAATGAAAATTAATGCTAACCGTTTCTTGTGACAGTCAAGGAATTTTTCTGATTATCTAAATAAGGGTAGTACGGTAAAAGTAACGGCGCGAAAAACTCACTCAAGGTGTCTTGTTGCTCGAAGACTTTGCACTAGTGCACGAGTTGAGAATTTTAAAAGATGCTTTAGGTGATTGTGGCTTTAAAAAAATTTGGACATCCGCCTGATAGCCCAGGTATAGCACCCCAGTAACTACTTTTTGTTTCCGAATCTCAAAAAGCACTTAAGGGGGAAACAGTTGAAGAACCATGACTAAGTTGCCAACTTCAGTAAAACAAAGTCAAAACAGTCTTTGGGTAAGGTACAACATTTGAAGATATACTCTTCACCAAATCGCCAGTAGAATACATTTCTGTACCTCTACTCTTTTAATTAAACCCAGTAATATTCATCATTGCGCTAATACGCGTTCTGGTCAACACTTCGCATAGGTATAGTACCTGAATCATGATTTCCTATTCTACTTGACAGAATTTACATACGATTCCTTTTGTCAAAATCCATATTGTTCCTATGTTTGTTGAGATTAATAGGCCCATTATAATGTTAATAGACTTTCTGTTTCTATTCAGTAGATCTGTTGTAAACTAGGACGACTGTTATCTAAGGAAGTGTTCTGCCTGTCTAAGGTCAGGGACAGACAAAACATACTCCACTTTTCCACTTTTTTCAGGATATATTTTCGGCCTACTTTTTCATGGCTGTTTTGATATTTGTTGTTGTTGTTATCTAAATTCTACGAAAGCCATAGACGAAGCTTATCGAGGCAGTTCATCCATCTTTTCGGTAGCCCTAGACATACACGAAATCTCGTTTTTCTGCCTGTGTATGCTGGATTAACTTACAAATTCGGATTTCAGTGAATCTTTGAAGATTGTAAAAGTGTCTTGAAAATTGAATTCGTACGAGATTTGTTGAATAAAATTTATATCTATCTAATTTCTAATGATGCAAATGAAAAAATCTGGAAGCTAACGTGCCCCTTTTGGCTCTAAAAAAGTATCCAGATTTTTTTAAAAATGATACGCTGTTGAAAATAAATCTGGTAAATATGATGGACGCTGTAGAATTCCATAGTAAATTGCTAAGTTTAGAAGTAGGCATCTATCTGCTAATGAAAACTAAATACTGCATTTTGAACTGCGTGGGCATTTGAGAATGACTCTAGGAATTTTCGGAAGGGCGGGCCGATCTCTCAGAAGGAGATGTGAAGCGTGATTTGAAATGAAGGATGGACAAGTTTTATTTTAAATTATATTTTGTTTTACATATTTTCTTTATCATTTTTGTCCTAATAAAACAATATTAAATCGACTGCAGGTCAGAAATAGTTGAATTTCAGACCCATGTTGACTAAGACTTCTTGTTTGTTTTCACCGGTACTATAATTGGGTAAAATATCCGACATCTGGTGTATTTAGTACTTCAAATGGTGTAATTCCGTTTTCCATGGGTTTATAAAATAATAGGTCTTCAACTGCTGGCACTCCTTCGCAAAATCGAACACAAGCAATTAAATAGCAATTATCAAAAATCACGTAGTTCGGAGAAAAGTTTGATTTGATAGAGGAATGGAGTTCAGGTGTTAGGCAAAATTATATCCAAGCATACTGAATTTCAGCTGGCAAAATAGGTTGTTCTTCAAAAGTGTGTGGCTTATGCATCAGGGTATTTAATAAAACTTTATAGGAACCTAATATAGTTACTTTTAAAGAAATTTTGACTCCGTTTTTTGCTTAGCCCTAAAATCCGTTGTCAAATCTTCTTAAGTGTTTGGTTTTAAGCTGTCCGCAGCCAAAATTAACGCACAAATAACGGTCTCGATCACTTCTCGTTGGTTAATTTACTTTTACGAAAATCCAAAATTTAAATATTGATTAGAAAAGAAGCAAAATGCTAAGGAAGATACAGATGATGATTCATTTAAGAGTAGAAAAAGGACAAAAAGACAAACTGAAATAACGAAATTAAAATTAGAAGTTGGTATATGAAATAAAATAAGAGCTGTATATATAACATTTTAAACATTTTCTCCAAGTACATGCCAAATAATTTTGAATAATAGACCCAAAAAAAATCCCAAAAAACAGAAATGAACATATCGATTATTTAGATTATTAAATTGAGAACTGTTTATATTTATAAAAATATATATTTTTCTGCATATATGAAGGCTGCTGGTCGGCTCTTACAACAAACATACAATAGCATGACGTATATCACATGTTTCGCACATGCTCTTCATCGAGTATCAGAGGCAAAGTCGGAAAATACTACTCGAATACAGATAAATTGATATCTTCTGTCAAGAAAGTTTTTGTGAAGGCACCTGCACACAAAAATTTATTTCGTAAAAAACTGCAGCATATGCTACTACCATCAGAACCTGTTATAACGCACTGGGGCACATGGATAGAAGCAGTATCCTATTATCACATACATTTTGACGACGTTAAAAGTATAATACTGCTACTGAATCTGAATGAAGCTGTTTCTATTTTACACGCTAAACCAGTATTTGTGGACCAAACTATTTGGGTAAATGTAGACAATATTCTTTGATATTATTATAACCGTCTGCCATCTAGAAGTTATTCCGACCAACCCACGATATTCTGTAACTAAGGCTACGAATATTCTATCTAATCTTCGTCAATTGATTTCCCAATTACCTGGAGCTGCTACTGATAATGAAAAAGAAAATTTAGGACAATAGTGAACAGTCAGAATGTGTGATATCTTTTATAAACCCTGCAATATTCCTACTGGAGAACATGTATTTCCTCTAGCTTGGTAAGTACTTGTTTCTCTATCATGATGTCCTCGTTCTGTCCCTGGCACTGATGTCATATACGTTCATGTACTGCCGATCTCTAGCGATAACTATTTCTCCGTACATATAGAAAAAACGAATACAAATGGTCGACCATTAGCAGATTATTTTGTAACAGAGCTAACTCAAGAGCATTTACGAAAGTAATCGCAACATCACAATAGACAATTGATTCACTTCTGTGCCACTTTCCGAAATATTGCTGACAGATATAAATTCACTGTTGTTAGTACTCTTCAAAAAAATTAAAGAAAGATTCCACACGATCTATTGCATGCGAGAAATCGTAAAGAAAGCACATTAATGTTTTTCGCATATGTTTTGTTTTTGAATAGTTAATTGACGAAGGAGATACTTGTTGAAACTTCATTATAACGCTAAGAAATAAGTAATTAAACTGCTAGTTTCAAAAATTCTTTTATTGTAAATACCACTACAATATTGTTTCGCCAGAAATACTTCTACTACTAGTATTTCATCCACCTGATGAAGCCATTGTATGGCGAAACAATATTGTAGTGGTATTTACAATAAAAGAATTTTTGAAACTAGAAGTTTAATTACTTATTTCTTAGCGTTGTTTTGTTTTTACCTAACTAAAAGCTCCCGTCTCGTATGCACCGAAGAGGAATATAAATGTTATCCTTCTACAAAATTTAAAAATTCATTGAGATATTTCCTTGACACTTTTGTGCGCTTGTTGATGAAAAGAAGCAGGTGGTAGCAGTTCATTTAAAAGAACAAAAAAGACAAACTGAAATAACGAAATTAAAACTAGAAATTAGTATATAAAATAAAATCAGATAGCTGTAGCATTTTACAATTTTTTTTTTTATATATTCCAAATGATTTTGAATAATAGACGCAATTTATAAAGAAATTTATCCGGAATGAATATATTGATTATTCAAATTATTAAATCGGGAACTGTTTATATTTATATTCTTTTAGAATATGTCTAAACATAACGCCAAAAATTTATTTTCGGATTATAATTTTTGAGCGTTTTTGTTTGAACTAAAATTTGATTATACACAATTTGACAATAAAGTTACAGAAATATAACAAATAAAAGTTCTTCCGCCTCCGCTTTGAATAATACATTCGTAGATTCAAACGGGTATTATATCATTCGACATTGCTTTGAATGCCTATCAAGTAACACAAAACAGCTAATTTTGAATGAAATTTTGAGATTGAAAAAATACTCAGATATGAATATTATGGATGAATTAAATATACTTCAAATAGTTTGATCTTACAGAAAGATATTATTTACAAAGAATAATCTTCTGCCCGTCTATAGAAACACGTTTGCTAGTTCTGCAGTTATTATGTAGACAGCGCTGAATATTCTTTCGCGCTCTCTCTATCTTAACAATTTCTGTGAGATAGCAAGGTAGTAATTTTTTGTTGAATGTGTCTCTTCTCCAGCAGGGGCGTACCGATGATCCTGTAGAAAGGTGAAATACGTATCTACGTCTCTGGAGAGGATACATTCACAAATATATGAACTTGAATTATGTTCTTCACACCCGCTTTTTAATAATATTTTATATTATTAAAAATACTTTTGTTTTACTTTGTTTTGGCTAAAATTTCCATATTTTCGCGCTTTGTTTCTAAAACATAACAAGTTACATTCGATTTAAGAAAATCTGAAAAATTACCTGCTCTTACAATCTGTCTACAATTTTCAAATATCACTCATTTTCATTCATCAGTGAGCGTTTGTGAAATAGGTTTTGAGCAAGCTTTTGTTTTTTGAATTACTCTTCAAAATTAAATATTATTTTCCGAATAATACGAAGGACATCTTCGACGAATTTTATTATCTTGATGAGATAACTATACAAACGGCTTAAGAGAATTTGAATTATTTCCTGCTCTTATAATCTCTTTATAATGTTGAAATATCACTCATTTTCGTTCATCAGTAAGTGCCCGTGAAATACATTATGTGAAAACTTTTGTTTGCCGAATTTCCCTTGAAAATAAAATATTATTTTTCAAATAATACCAAGAACATTTTCAACAAATTTTATTATCTTACAGGGATAGCTGTACAACTGATTTAAGAAAATTTTAATTATTTCCTGCTCTTACAATCTCTCTATAATATCCAAATATCACTCATTTTCCTTCATCAGGAAGCGTTTGTGGGATAGATTTGATGCAAACATACAGTTTTTGAATTCTCCTTCAAAATTAAATATTATTTTCCGAATAATACCAAGCACTTCTTTAACCAATTTTATTATCTTGAAGGGTAGCTGTAAATACGATTTATAAAAAAATTTAATTATTTCTTGCTCTTATAATTCCCGAAATTTGAATGTGGCGCTTGAAAGGATGTAGTATAGCTCTGTAGCGCTAGATGGTGTGAGCTGTCTCTATACTAAGTCAGTCTGTGAAACAGTACTTTGCTAGGTAGTGACAAACAGTTTTCGTGTTGTAGTGTTTCGTTGTATTTGTTGAGATGTGTGAGTTATTCAGCGACACTACAATACCTGATATAAAAGAGCAAAAAATGTGCATAAAATTCTATACAAAAAAAGGTTTAAGTATATCAATACGTTAAGCACGTATTACGCATTTGTTACAAATGAAACGTCTGTAACTGTACACATGGACAATACACCTCGCATTTTCCAGCATTTACTTCTGCTTAAGGCACGTGTTTCTGCCATCTACTATCAAGGGAAGGGTTGCCACTTTCGGCATAGTCTCTTTCGTCCGTCAGATGACACTAGATTATATGGTGCCACCTGATAGGACAAAATTTGCTATACCTTATGAGGCGATTTAAGCTTTATTTACTTCACTCGCTTAACATAGTAGATGGCAAAAACACGTGTCTTAAGCAGAAGTAAATGCTGAAAAATACGAGGTGTATTGTCCATGTGTACAGTTACAGACGTGTATATTGCATGTCTGTTTCACTAACAATAGCGTAATACGTGCTTAACGTATTGATATAACGTGTGTTCATTTGAAAAGTCAATCTAGGTTACTTTGAAATTTTGATAGAATAAGACGCATATATATTAGTATGTGTTTGTTGTTCCGTAAACGTAAATCCAAATGACATTTGATAATGTCAATCACATTTGTTATTTATTTGTATGTATGAAACTGTCAAAATATACGACTTCGTAGGTTAAGTAGTAAATTTTAATTTACGACATATTTCAAAATGTTCTCAGTAAATCACATGCTACTAGATTGACTTTTCAAGTGAACACCCGTTACTTAATTAAACCTTTTTTGTATATTTGCTGCCATCTGGCATCGTGTTAATGGACTTACACCTATATACGTATTTTCTTCTCTTCTGTACAGGCATAGCCGATCAAGGGAAGGGTTGACACTTTCGGCATAGTCTCTTTCGTCCGTCAGATGTCACTAGATTATATGGTGCCACCTGATAGGACAAAATTTGCTATACCTTATGAGGCGATTTAAGCTTTATTTACTTCACTAGCTTAACTGATGACTCCTAATAGTGGACGGCAGAAGCACGTGTCTTAAGCAGAAGTAAATGCTGGAAAATACGAGGTTTATTGTCCATGTGTACAGTTACAGACGTGTATATTGCATGTCTGTTTCAATCATAAAATTCTACTTTGGAATTGGTAAAAAAACGGTTGTCTAAACTCTTAAAATGCTTAAACAAGCATTTGGTGAAGATTCTTTCGGGCAGATGGAAGCTTATGAGTGGTATAACCGTTTTAAAAATGGAAGTGTGTCGTTTGCCGTCCATCAACGGGAATCACGCCACAAAATGTTGCAAAAGTGCGTGATGCTATCCTGCAAGACCGAAGGAGAGCAATCCATCACATTAGTAACATTGTCGTCTTATCGTACGGTGTTTGTCCGTGTATTCTTTCTGACGAACTCAACACGCGGCGTATTGCTGCGAAGTGTGTGCCAAAGATTACTCAGCATTGAACAAAAATAGCACCGCTGCATGTGTGCATAGTGCTGAACAAAACTGCCGAAAGGGATGCGAATTTCAGTACCAGAATTATTACTGGAGAAGAATCATGTGTGTACGGGTATAATCCCGAAACAAAGCAGCAGTCATCGCAGTGGAAGACGCTATGTTGATTTGCTTCTTTGACGTTTGTGGTATTATATAAAAAAAATTTCTCACATAGGTGAAACAATTAATGGACAATTTTATTGCGATGTTCTTGAACGACTAAAAGAAGACATTCTACGCAAACGACGTGCCAAGTGACTCAACAATTCGTGGATCCTACACCACGACAATGCACCAACCCACACGCCAGTTTCTAGCCTCAGCGAAAATGGTAGTACTACACTCTCTCTAATCCCCAGATTAGGAGAAGTACAAATAGGATGCCGCTATTGAATTTAAAGGCGACAATGTTCACGTTTATAAAAACGCTAGAAAATAACATTGTGTCTAAGTTTCGTTGCGGCATGGCTTCGATAACCTGGTACGAAACTCAGCTGTTAAAAGTTTGTCTAAATATTTAAAGTTAGCACATTGAAAGAACATGTAAGATGTGTGCTCTACGGGCATTTAACGTCCTATTTTGTAACACTCTTTAATCGAAAAATTCTATCGAACGTACGTAACGATCGACAAATGAACGAAATTGAAAGCGAAATGAACAATAAAAAAACATTTTTTTTTCTTGTTGGCGGTCAACTTTAAGGTATCGTCTTTTTATATTCCATCGCACAGTAGCGCGACGAAAGTTTTTTAAATATCCTTGTCATTTTTTTTACCTCACTTACGAGAGGGAATTTTCGAAAAATATTTTAGGTATATATTCTATATAACTTAATCTTTCCATTTTTCATTCGTTCTCTTTTTATTACAAGGACACGTGGTATATATTTTTTTAATCACTGGAAAATACTATTAGAGAGAGAGAGAGGCAAAGAGATTCTACTTCAAATTTTATACAGTCACACGTATCGAATTATTTAGGTTGCTGTATAATTTGAACATGTTAGTCACAGTAGAATTAAAGCTTTCCTAGGTAAGGCCTCGTTTGTCACTGTATTATATAGTGTCTTCAACCTTCTTGATCATAATAGTTAAGCACAAAATATTAACATTAACAAAATTTCACCAAATATAATAAATACAAAGGGATTAAACTACGTATAAAACGTGAGTAAAAAGCAAGCAAAATCAATGGCGGAACCTTTATAATAATGTTTACAAGATAAGTCTAGAGCAAATGTTGAAACTCTAATTGTTTGCCGCAGACTGATAACGTTTAATTTTTCTCTGTCGGTTTCGAGGTAATAATGTATAACGTCATTGTGATTTTATTTAAATAGAAGCTCGGAATGTTTATACATTAAAGTCAATAGTGGTGTTCTTTAGTTTTATTACCATTTATATTGCATAAGAAAAAAAATTCGAGGAAGATACGTACAATAAGTTATCAACAATAAATTACTTCAAATAGTTAACTGAACGGGCTGATACTTGTTGAAACTCAATTTTAAAGTAATAAAATAAACCAGGGTAGTTTCAAAGTTTTTTATTGTTCACTACAATACTGTTTCGCCTAACTTTGGCTTCATCAGGTGATGATAAACTGAACAATTTTACATATATTTCTTTTAAAGAAGTGTATGGGTATATTCTAAGTGGGCGTGTGTTACATATTTTATATAAGTAGTAGAGGGGAGTTATTGAATTATGTTTGTTCATTTAGGGTTAAGCCTAATTTCTTATATCTATTTAAGTCTATATTTTCTGCCTTTGTCTTTTACATGCTGAATCTTGAATTTTCTATTAAATTTATGATTTGAATCTAAACAATGGTTTGCAAAGGCTGAGTCCGTCCTCTTGTCTTTGTAGCTTCTTTCATGCTCTTTGGGTCTCTGTTAAAATGTCAGATAGGACGTACCCTTGAATAGAGTTCAGTTGTCATTCATATTGCTGAACTTCCGTATCCAGCCAAATCGGTCTCATAGATTTCAGTCGGGACCTCGAACGCTCTCCGAATCATCGTGTATAAGAAGATCAATGTTATTGAGAATTTTATCCCATTCATTCTGTGCTGCAGCGAGACGAGATATCCGGCGGGACTGTGATAAAAAGAATCGGTAACCGGAGACTAATGCCCGGTTGCACCAACATCCGTGATTAAATTTGTTAACTTGGATTAGCAAATCCTATATTACCAGTTAATCTGTGTTAACTTCGTAGTGGTTGCACAAACAAAAAATTAATACGGATTACTTAACAGGGCGCCATATTGATGATGTCACTAAAGTTTGTGAGGTTGCATTCTGTGATTGGTTGTGAAGTGCGAAGCGCGTAGTAGCGGGTTAGTTAGAGTTGTTCAGATTTGTTGTTGGCTGTTTAATTTGGAAAGTTGTTCTTTTTTAACGATGGAAAAACGCGATAGATGTCCTAATTTTACCGAAACAGACAGAGAATTATTAATGTCTGTTGTGGCTCAGTACTTCGATAGCATTGAAAATGAAAAAATCGATGGCGCAACAATAAAATAAAAAAACCAGGCATGGGAGCAAGTAGCTGAGGCATTTAATACAGCTACCGTAAATTAATTATATAGATATAATAAAACACAGTTGTATAGTTTCAAAATAATATATATAATGTTAACACACTACATATGTTTCACCACACTGTGGCTTCATCAGGTGGATGAAAATACTAATTCAAATTATCAATTAGATCTTATATATATCAATACAAAGTACAGAACTAATCTCATTCTAAGAGGGGGTGGACATGTATGAGTTTTAAGTTTAGTAGGGGGGAGTTATTTATGTCTAGTTGGTCATTTAAAATTATACCTAATTTATTATATTTGTTAATTTCTAAACTTTCTAACATATTAAGTTTTTTACTTTTATCTAGAACATGCAAAGTTTTAAAATTAGTGTTGAATTTGTGATTATGTTCTAGGCAATGATTAGCGAAAGTTGAGTCTGTCTTCTTATCTCTGTGGCTTCTTTCATGTTCTTTCATTCTAATATCAAATGTCCGTCCTGTCTGTCCGACATACACTTTTTTACAATCTTCGCATGTCAACTTGTAAACCCCTGAGTTTAATCTATTGTTCGTTTTATCTTTGTTATTTTTTATAGCGTTCTGTAAGGAATTGTTAGTTTTGAATGAAATGGTCTCTTCTTTACTTGTTTTGATTAAGTTTCCTACTTTGTTTGAAATTGTACCGATGTATGTGATAGAATTATAACTAAATGTTCTATTGTTTTTTACTGTGGTGTAGATTGAAGATATCGTTTTAGATTTCTGTAGTTTTTTTAGAATATTATTAATTAAATTTATGGTGAAACCGTTATTTAGCGCTATAACGTGTATTCTATTTAATTCTATATCGAAGTTTTCTTTACTCAACGGGACGTTAATTAGTCTGTGAAGCATTGATTGATAAGCAGATAATTTATGTGTAATAGGGTGAAACGAATGTGCGTGTATAGTTGTGTCTGTATGTGTAGGTTTGTGGTAGATAGAAAATTCATGTTTTTTAGTTGTGTGTGTATTAATTATGTGTGTATTAATTATATTATTATTATTACTTTAATAGCAGAAAACCAAATGTATATTTAATTAGTTCTGATAGAATAAATGTCTCTAGTTCTATACTTATATCGGTAAAAAGCTCATGTTGCATCCCTATTCTATCGCATATTCTAATACAGTGCGATTGTAAATGTCTGAAGACAGTTCAAATTTACCGCCGTAGTTTTTAGTGTAATTCATTCGGGCATTATATTAATAATTATTACGTGATTCTATTCGATTCTGTATCTGTATGTATTTTAAAATGCTGTTTAATACATATATTTTCGTATTTGGACAAGATAAGACGAATTAAATTATTCTTCGTTTATTAGGAAATATTTAAAGATGTTGTGTGTTTACATTTGTTATTAAATCTAGTAATTTAGATTAATTAAAAGCCTGTTTTTGACATCTTCTATAGAAAATCCAATTGAAAATCGGTACTGACATTTAGAAATATTAAGTTTGCTAAAATTATAACAACATTTTGTTTAATATTATCTTAAAATATATGTATACATGCCTGCTATAAATAAAATATGTTGACATGTATTACGAAATTTTCAAGATATGTTGTAATGTGCATGCTTTTTTTCTTTTAATTAATGGCGTTTTTAAATGTTCTAAGATAATAATCAGTAAAATTCAAATTATATGCATGTAAAAATAGCCGATGCACATATTTTAACAAAAAATATGCACAAAATATTGACAAATATGCTCTATAATAGAAAAATATGCTAAATATTTTATAACTTTCAACAAAAACCTCAAAGAAAACTTTATTTTACATTTAAGGTCTGTTACATTACATAATATTTGTGTTACACAATATATTCTTGACATAATAAATGCTATTCCGTAAGATTGAGGTTAACATACACGTTAATTGACGTCTAGACCCTAATCAACTAAACACGGTTAGGTGATTCGACGTTAGGTCTAATCGGTGTTGGTCTTCTTCTTCTTCTGGGGATGGATTTTTCCTCGAAATGAACTTTGTTCTATGTTTCGAATCTTGAATGTTTGTTCTTGGCGTGGATGGTTTGTTGATGTGGTCGTGATTTGTGGTCGAAGTGTGCTTCGATAATTCCACTACGTTGATTTGTTTCCCAGGGTTGTGAGTGTTTGTGTCATCAGAGATTAATAATTATTAGTTATTAATCGTGTGTGTTGTGTGTTTTGTGCGGTCATGTATTGAGTGTCTGTCCGTGTGTTTTGTCGCTTTTTGCGTTGGTCATGTGTTAGTTTGTATGTGTTTGCTGTTTGTTGTTGTAAAGTGTTGCACCGACCTCTGTTAGAGCGTTGTTAGCTAATCTTTGTTAGTAAACCCTTGGTTAGGTAAAATTTCGTTGCACCAACACCGATTAAACCTAACGTCGAATCACCTAACCGTGTTTAGTTGATTAGGGTCTAGACGTCAATTAACGTGTATGTTCACCTCAATCTTACGTGAATAGCATTTATAATGTCAAGAATATATTGTGTAACACAAATATTATGTAATGTAACAGACCTCAAACGTAAAACAAAGTTTTCTTTGAGGTTTTTGTTGAAAGTTATAAAATATTTAGCATATTTTCCTATTATAGAGCATATTTGTCAATATTTTGTGCATATTTTTTGTTAATATATGTGCATAATTGGCTATTTTTACATGCATATAATTTGAATTTTACTGATTATTGTCTTAGAACATTTAAAAACGCCATTAATTAAAAGAAAAAAAGCATGCACATTACAACATATCTTGAAAATTTCGTAATACATGTCAACATATTTTATTTATAGCAGGCATGTATACATATATTTTAAGATACTATTAAACAAAATGTTGTTATAATTTCAGAAAACTTAATTCATTTCTAAATGTCAGTACCGATTTTCAATAGGATATGTCAAAAACAGGCTTTTAATTAATCTAAATTACTAGATTTAATAACAAATGTAAACACACAACATCTTTAAATATTTCCTAATAAACGAAGAATAATTTAATTCGTCTTATCTTGTCCAAATACGAAAATATATGTATTAAACAGCATTTTAAAATACATACAGATACAGAATCGAATAGAATCACGTAATAATGATTAATTATAATGCCCGAATGAATTACACTAAAAACTACGGCGGTAAATTTGAACTGTTTTCAGACATTTACAATCGCACTGTATTAGAATATGCGCTAGAATAGGGATGCAACATGAGCTTGTTACCAATATAAGTATAGAAGTAGAGACATTTATTCTATCTGAACTAATTAAATATACATTTGGTTTTCTGCTATTAAAGTAATATGCATAAACACACGAAAAATAAGAATAGTACATATTATAGCAGCGTTGTATGTACCTATAATAATATAATTAATTTACGGTAGCTGTATTAAATGCTTCAGCTACTTGCTCCCATGCCTGGTTTTTTTGTTTTATTGTTGCGCCATCGGTTTTTTTTATTTTCAATGCTATCGAAGTACTGAGCCACAACAGTCATTAATAATTCTCTGTCTGTTTCGGTAAAATTAGGACATCTATCGCGTTTTTCCATCGTTAAAAAAGAACAACTTTCCAAATTAAATAGCCAACAACAAATCTAACTAACCCGCTACTACGCGCTTCGCACTTCACAACCAATCACAGAATGCAACGTCACAAACTTTAGTGATACATCAATATGGCACCCTGTTAAGTAATCCGTATTAATTTTTTGTTTGTGCAACTACTACGAAGTTAACACAGATTAACTGGTAATATAGGATTTGCTATCCCAAGTTAACAAATTTAATCACGGATGTTGGTGCAACCGGGCATAAGTCTCCGTATTCGCTCTCCATGAATTGCTAGCAAGTTTATGTACTGTTATGTTATTACGGGTCTTCACCTTTTGACTAGTTTTATAGAGGTGCTGCTTGAATATCAGAAACCGGTCTAACGTTACGCCCAGATATTTAGGGTAGGGTTTGTGGTTGATCTTACTACTACCAAATTCAACATTCGGCCCTCTGTCGCTTCTTTATTACACAAATGAAAGGCACGCCATTCAGATTTTGAAGGGTTTGGTTGTAAGCACCATTTCTTATAATATTCGCCTAACTCTTGCAGATCTTCAGCAAGTTGTAATTCTCCACTCTCTAAATCCTTGGTTCGGGTGCATAATAGAGGAGACAGAATCGAGCCTTGAGGAAGGCCATTCATCAAGGTTTTGCCATTACTAGTACGATTGTTTAACCAGACTGCGATTGTTAAGAATATTCTGGATAAGTTTGCTTAATTTAGCACAAGGAATGATTTTTTGGCATTAAAAATAATTCCATTCTTCTATATTATGTCATAGGCATTGGAAAGACCAGCAAAAGTAAGGGATGATTTCAGGCCTTTCTGAAAAACTGTTTCAAGAGGTGTTGTTAACGCCAAAACGTAATCATAGCAGTTCCTTCCCGTTCTGAAACAGACTTGCTCCTTAATAGCCTCATCGAAGGTGGGCGCTATTCTATTGTAGATAAACCGTTCTAGAAGTTTATAGCAAACAGATAAGATAACAGAGAGCTATAAATCTATAGCTTCCAGGATCTTCCGAGGATTTACCAGGTTTTAATAAACTTTGAATTCAAGCTTTTATACGAAATACAAAAATTTTAAGGAGCTTATTTACAAATTTCTTTCTAAATAATTAGCAACTGAGGGATTAAAAAATATGGAAGAACCAAGAATAAATTATGTAATAGTTAATTTACATCTAAATATGCTTTCTACATATTACGACGCTAATTTATTCGAATTTTTTATAGGAAAAAATTCGCCCTTAAGTGGAGTTCGCACCCACGTTCATGGCTTGCGGGACAATCGCTCTAGACCACTAAGCTATTAAAGGCAGTGGCTCCGAATCTTTCTGGGGATGCCTTGAGTTACATCAAGGAACCAGATGATATATATCTTGCCAGTAGTAGACCGTGTACAAATTTGTTGCATTTTTCGCGAAGTAATGTAAATGTAAAATATTACGAAGCTAATTTATTCGAATTTTTTATAGAAAAAAATTCGCCCTTATGTGGGATTCGAACCCACGTGCATGGCTTCCCGGACGATCGCTCTAGACCTCTAAGCTATTGAAGGCCGTGGGTTCGAATCTATCTGGGGTCGCCTTGAGCTACATCAAGGAAACACATGATATATATCTTGCCTGTAGTAGGCCGTGTGCAAATTTGTTGCATTTTTGATTGCAATTTTTCCTAAGAAAATCAGTAAAAATATTATGTTACCATTATTACCAAAGCTAATGCAAAACCTGGTGAACAGAACTGAAATATAATGACTATAAATTTATTAATAAATTGTTAACGAGCAAACTAAGCTTTCATATTTTAATTTTAATCCTTCTGCTAACAGGAGATAAATATATCGAGATGCAAGTCGAATGATTTAGTAGTTGAGCCACGTAATTGCAGTCTGAGAAATACCAATGGTATGGGCAGGTGCACTGTTATGCAGCAGTCGAATATTTTTCGCATATGTTTTATTGCATAATTTGTGCATATAATCAGAATGCATAACAACAGCGACCGATATTGAATCGTGTTCAAAGTATACATACAAAATATATTTACGATTTTAGTAACGCAATTACGATAATTATAACCTTTTTAGTGGAGATAAACTATCATTTAATACCTGATGAACTTTCTAAATGAATCGAACGCAAATATGTGTATTTAATGACAATTCATCCCATATTCTCGCATAATATTTGGTTTTTGATATTAATGACATTATAGTAATCTAGTCAAGTGTTTATACTTCATGCAATAGGGTCTTACTAACTACAATACAACAACGCAATCCTGTTCAAATGAGTAGAACCAAATACATGAAAATTTATTAGTACTTGCACAAATAACGTTCACTTCGATTAAACACTTGGCGACCAAGAACCACTGTTCGTTCATACATCAGATCAAAAGTTTAAATATAAATTCACTTTCCATGTTGTACACTACTAAGTGATTCTAAGCCGTTTCATAAGAATCTTTAGTTTATGGGTAAACATATAAACAAACTTTTCCCCTATATCTCGTAAACTAACACGATTGTATAGTTTCATGGTTATTTCAAATAAAAAATATTATCTGCCAAATATTTATAATCGGTCGAATTCCTTCTCTAATCTTTTAAGTCCTGCCAAATTAGTAAATTATGTTATTAGAATTGAAAATAGCTTGTGCTTCACACAAAGTTTAGATATTTTTAGACATTTAAATGTCTAATTTGTCTAAACATAAATCGTCAAGCTCTTAAGTTATATATTTTTTAAATACATAAACATTGGGCATTACGCTTATTTGTTCATTTACTAGATAAACCAAAAAAACGATTATTAATTTAAAAACAAATGAATGAAGTGTAACCTCATCAGGAGATATTGTCAGGCATAAATTATTCTTTTCATATTGAATCGCAAATTAACTTTGTATTGTATGTACAGTTTGTGGAAAAGTAAGGTCTCCACCTCGCGTCACATGAATACTCTCTTCTAAGGCGGATCAGTAAGTCTATTTATTATATTATATTATATTATATTATATTATATATTATATTATATATATATATATATATATATATATATATATATATAATATTTTCGGGACTTTGGTATGATATGGTAAATTCAATCAGTTGGCGATTAAAGGTCTGGCTTTACTTCAAAGTATATATATTTAAAACAACCCTACATGTTTCGGCAATGATGCCTTTATCAAGGATATATATATAGTAAACCTAATCACTAGGCGATTAAAGGTCTGTATATTACTTCAAAATATATGTATTTAAAAAAACTCTACATGTTTCGGCAGTTCGCCTTTATCAAGAGAATACAAAATATAAACGATTTATATTTTGTATTCTCTTGATAAAGGCGAACTGCCGAAACATGTAGAGTTTTTTTAAATACATATATTTTGAAGTAATATACAGACCTTTAATCGCCTACTGATTAGGTTTACCATATCATACCAAGGTCACGAAGTTATTATATATATATATATATATATATATATATATATATATATATATAGATATGGTAAATTTAATCAGTAGGCGATTTAAGGTTTGGCTTTACTTTAAAGTATATATATTTAAAACAACCCTACATGTTTCGGCAATGATGCCTTTATCAAGGATATAAAATATAAATCACGATTTATATTTTGTCTATAATACAGAAAAATGTAATTTTAACAAATTTGCAATTTAATTACGATCGCTTATTGCGTTTTCTTTTCTGTGAATATTTTTTAATGTACATTAGTTCTAATACTGACCTAGCTTTGTATTTTTTCTGTATTTGGAATATTATCTTTGTAATTGAAGGTGTGACTATATTTGTTTTCGTTTTTTTTAAAGCTGTAATTTTGTTTGATTATTAATGACCATTGATTCTGGCTTTTAAATGTTATTCTGTTTGATCTATATAACCGCCACTACAATCATTACATGAAAAGCTATAAACTAAATTCGATTTTATTTTCCGTTGGAATGGCTGCTTTAAATTTTATATTGGTGAAACTTAAGTTATTATGATTTTTTTGAGCGATGTGTATATGATATTTTTTAAATGAACTTGTTTAAATTCTCAGATAGATGAGTGATGAAAATTTTTTCAGCGTGTTTGTTTGTTCATTTACTGTGTATTGTTAGTGATTATACATTTTCTGCATTCTTTGTTTTGCTATTCTATTATATAGTGTGGATGGATAATTATTGTTTGATCAAAGAGTTTTTATTTTATTTAATGTCTTTTCTGTATTCTGTATCATAGTGCCCGGATATTTTCAATAAAAAAATGCGTTATTATAAATCTTGTGGATAGGAGCAACGAAATTAACCACCCTTCAATACAGAAAAGACACAAAAAAAGTAGAACAATTCGAAGCAGATTACCGAATAGTAATTAAATAGCCAGTTCTCGGAAAACTGTTGTGGAATAAACATCTAAAATTCACTAAAGAATACAATACTAGAACTGGCCGAAAAACGCTGGCGTACTAACTTGTGAAGTGAGGAAAGCGGAAGTAGAATATATGCTAGACTACCGGTAAATACAACTTTCAAGTCACAACACTTATTACAAACCATTAAACAAGGCGGCTCTAAAATCATGGTTTTGAGATGTTTTCGTTCTATGGTACAGACATGGCGGATATTTTCCAGCATCTAAACGCTTAACGTTTATGATATAGTAAGCATTTACGACGTATATTTGCCCACTAGTTAACAACACAGTATTCTTTAACTGCTATGCTATTCTCTTTTCATAAAATGTTTTTTTTCAACAGCTCCTTGGTAAGAGTTTTAGTGTTTCAATATTTAGCATTTGCGCACTCAGGGTATTATTATTATTGTTATGTTATCTTAAGCTATAAGATTCAACAGTCAGTATAGTACCGTATATATATACGTTTTAAATGTAATAAATGTAATAGTTTTAATGTAACAAAATAGCAAATATTACAAATAATATAAATATAATTCAAAATTTACCTAATTCCAAAATTAGACTGCTGTCTTCGTCTATTTCGGCATTAACTAAAAATATTACAGGAGATTTTTTGAATAAAATCAAATAAAATAAAGTAGCACTGCTTTTTGTGCAAGTAACTAAAAATATAACCAAATATAATATTAATTTACGAAAAACTACTTAAAATTTTAAATTGAAAAGATAGTTAAGTAAAAACTCGAAAGTTAGATGATATATGATTTTAAAAATTCAAATCGGTAATTTAGAGCAAAAGAAAGACAAAGATTTTAGTATTAAAAAAATATACCAAACGGATTCACATGTTATCCTTGTCTCGAGCACGGAGATTGCCTGGAAATATCGGTAATTAGAATCATGGAATTTCGTGATCGAGATTAAAGGTGTCGGTGCATGGATTACAACTTCCAGATGGTTTACACTTGTTCCGCTAATTTACATCCAAGAAATGCCGCCAAGACTCATACAAAAGGAAGGTTATTTTCACCCTTTTTATTTCTAAAGCCCAAACGGGATGGTAAACGGCAACTTCCAAACTTTTTACGTTCTACGTCATTATTCGCAATATACGATTTATTCAAAAATACGTAGATTTCGTAAACTTAATTCCCTCAAGAATGTGAAATGCACTTAAAAAAACAACCAACAATTCTTATTCACCGCTGGAGCACGAATGTCCACGCATGCATCTAATGCATCGCAAGTGGTAAGGGGTGATACGATAGAAATAAAATTACACAGATGGCAACAGCGTACTCGTAAGATCAAAAATTTAAAACAACTCGTGACTGAAAACTAGTATACCGGTAGATCAAACGTTAAATATTTAATAATAAATATTAAATTTCAACACATATTTATATATATATATATATATATATATATATAGATAATATACTTATGGAGGTGTATATAGTGGTGTATTAAAAATATGCCACCATGTTATAATAAAATGAAATGCAATGAATTAATTGATTAAGTATTTTAAAAATAATGTGAATTCGCAAGTGTAGTTCAAAATAGGACCTAAAGATGTAGCTAAGTATTAAATTATACAGATGTCGTTTGACTAAATTACAAGACATAAATAAATGTAAATAAACAACTTGTACTTAACTTAAAAGGCCTCTTCCAGGTGCAAATTCTTATGGTTAATACCTTATGTGTATCTATGTATGAACGCCGGCTAACTGAAGTGGTGAGAATGAAATTATATTTTCATAATAAAAGTGCGGCTTTGGTACTTAGTATAATATAAATTTGTGTGAATAAACAAGTTGTTATATATCGAATGATTCTGGATGAATAAAATGATAAATAAAACAAGAGAGTGAAGAGCATAAATAAATGGTTTAATTCATAATATACTTATTCAAAAAGGTAAGTGATAACATAAATATATGATGCATTAACCTATAAATAGTCACGTGATCAAGTAAACTTATAAATGCTAGGTTAATTATTTGTAAGGAGATAATGCAACAAAATTTACTAAAATTACTTCAATTAAAACGCAAGGAACTGTATTTTTCCAATATTAAGGCAAACTTATCAGTAAATAAAATGTTTTGCATAAAAATAATAATATCAACGATTGTGTTTAAAAAATTAATCAAAATAATTTCAATGTTATAGGAAATAGATATAAATAAAGTTCTGAAGTTTGTTGAATGTGGATACTGGATAATTCGGAAGGTTTTCGGATCCTTTTTCCTCGGGATTAAGGTTCTGGTAATGGTGTTATGCGGTAGCGTCCCTCGGTATAGGAATTTCGTTTACAAACTACCACGAAGGAGTTAGGTTGCTGAATTTGTGTCAATCGTGGCTTTGTAGGTTGGTGATACGTAGGATATATCATTGGGTATGATATTTATACTTTTATTAATAATTTTTCACTAAGTTCTTCGGACACTTTTTAGAATATGTCGACGCGTGCAAATTATTTTTAAGAACGACGCTAACTCTCGTTTGTTTTATATCCAGGCTTCTTATTCGTGATTCTTGTTTGTACTTTATAATTTAATATTAAATAATTATAAATGGAGTAATTCACTAAAACAAATCGTTTGGATATTTTACAAAAATAATAAATTTAATTTTGTGATACAAAAAATTATCTTTGGAATGTACAATCTTTAGCTAGATACCTGTACTAAATTGGGATATTTCCCGCCGTAAACAATTCAAATAGGTACAGCTATATCCAAAGTATATGTCTATAAAATATTCAATCAATCAAGTTAAAAATCTTCGATAATACAATATTATTAATAAAAATGACTAAAGCAATTGACTAAAAGAAATAAATAAAGTTCATGATACAAATTTAAGCAATTAAAAACGCGGAATTAACTTCATTGATATGACATGTGAAATATACAGTTCCAACAAAATCTTATCTTCTAAATTAATGTAATCAACTTTAGTATTGTCCTGTATTTTTGTTCCAGGGCCTCTTATGTAAATGGGTATGCCCCACCACAATATATATATATATATATATATATATATGTATATATATATATATATATATATATATATATATATATAACAATTTATCAATTGTTATATTTAATAAACGGCTAAGAAATTATCTAAACACTTATATATATATATATATATATATATATATATATATATATATATATATAAGGGTTGAAATTTAAAAAGTAACACATGAAAGAATGAGCAGGCGCATTATCGTGATGAACCAACACTCTTTTTATCAACAAATGCGCCCGTTTTGTCTTCATTTCTGCATTAAAGTGTTAGCAAATCAGCATAATTTTAGACAGTTATTTTTTTTTTCCTTTTTTAAGTAATCAATAAAGATAACACCTCTGGAAAAAAAACTGTGGCTATGACCAGTCTATAGTATATGTCCAAGTTTTATTTACTGTGATATATCGACGGAAGAATTCTCTTGGATTACGTTGAAGGAGCCAAACATTCTCCTGATCAGCAAACGCGGCACCCATCTCGTGGATAACTTTTTCATATTTAAATGTTCATGCAAAATATTGCATACCCATTCATTTGAAATGTTTACTTCATTAGCTATCTCACGTACTTTCAATCGACGGTCGTTACTTAGAAGGCCATGGATTTTATTAACTATTGTTGGACAAAGCACGTTCACGATAATATTTACGTAACCTTTCCTCGGTTTCTTTAATTGTTTTTCCACGGTAAAAATAATGTTAAATTAACACTCAGAATTCGTTTTTCTCCATATTTACACAACAACGAAAGCAGTTTTCTCTAAAGCACAACCCATCTGTTAGACTTGTTTGAAATTTTGACAGTATACATCAGAAACATGACGGAAATCAGCAACATAATCAACGTAGCGAAAATGTTGCAATTTTTGAAAAGTGAGCCTTCGAACAAACCGCCATCGTATTTCTGCTATTAGTTTAGTCAGACCAATTACCACTTGCTTTGACTAATATTGATTCCATAGTTTTTACTTCCAAATAGTAGAGATGTTGATATATTTCCATTATTTAGAAATAATATAAATTTGTTGTTCTGCTATTATAATAGCCACAACTTTATATGTACAGTGGCGACCATTAATTTGGAAGCACTGGCCTAATCTAGTTACTGGCTGCAAATTAATTGCATTTTTCGCGAAGTAATATGAATGAATTTAACATTGCTTTCTACATTTTATGACGCTAATTATTCGAATTTTTCTATTGAAATAATTCGACAAATGCCAATTACAGGCAAAAATATTAACATCTGTCTCCTTAATGTAACTTAAGGCTTCCCGATGTATTCGGAAGCACAGTCCTTAATAGCTTAGTGGCAGAGTAATAGTCACGAAAACCAGGGACATGAGTTCGAATACTGCTTAAGGGCGAATTTTTTCAATAGAAAAATTCAAATAATTAGCGTCGTAATATGTAGAAAGCAGTATTTAATTCATTCACATTACTTCGCGGAGAATGCAATTAATTTGCAACAAGTTCCGACTACAGGCAAAAATATTAACATCTATTTCCTTAACGTAATTTAAGGCTTCCTAATGTATTCGAAACCACAGTCCTGAATAGCTTAGTGGCAGAGCAATGTTCCGGCGAACCAGGTACGTTGGTTCGAATCCTGCTTAAGGGGGATTTTTTCAATAGAAAAATTCGAATAATTAGCGTTGTAAAATGTAGAAAGAAATATTTCATTCATTTAGTTAACTGGCTCTCTCTAATATTCGATAGTGTAAGCGGTATGTCATGAAATCTGGATATTCAACAGACTGTCGCAGTCAAAGCGAAGGTTTCGCTTCACTTTGCTTCGTTTAAAATGTCTGCTGAACGTTTAGGTTGCCATTTGAGCGCTTCCAAAAGTCCACGCACAGTCCACGGCGTCAACTAAATCGATATAGACGTAAAATTGAAACAATTATTGTCAAAATTGATATGTTAATAACATTGTCAAAGTGACGAACAATTTACAGAAGAAAAATCCTTGTGTTTCCAAACTAATGGCCGCCACTGTACATATAAACCAGGATTCTAACACGTGTCTGCAAATTAGATGTTTACACAAAACGTTAATAATTTTTTTTGGACGTGTATTTCCGGTTTTCGAATTCAAATTCTATTGGAATGATATATATAATTGAAGAAACAAAGAACATAAATTAATTTAATTATATCTTATTAGCAAATGAATTTAAATTGGTGTGAAAACAAGAAAATAACGAAAAATTTAAAATCGTAATGCATCCGCATTTATTAACATTAAAGAATAATAGGAACTTGTTATTTTGCTATTAATGAATTATCTATCAAAGTTTATAGTTTCACATAACTTTTTAATTTACCGGAAATGCGTTTTAAAATTTATAGTAGTTACGAAAAACATTTTTAATAATATAAAAACATTATTAAAAATCAGGTGTCCTATTGCATGAATCTGTTTCTATTGTGAATAAAACAAATGACAAAATTTGTAAATTAAAGGGGTTAGTTGGTGTTAAAAATAAAGTTTTATTCAATTATAGAAAAAAATGTTGGCTTTAAAGAATTAAACGAAATCAATGAGACTTTAAATAGTAACTTTGTAATTGGATTAGATTTGGAGCCACATTTCATCAGGAAATGTTCTATTTAACAACAATGCAGGTTATAAATAAACTTTTAGTGACCGCAGACAATTTCTAACACTTGATAATTTAGAGAAATATTTATGGTTTCAATTTGAACATTTATAAATTATAATTAATTTAAATCGATAACGTAACCTAATCATTCAGTTAAAATTATATATGTATTATACGAGGTGTATTCAAGTTCTAAGGCCTCCGATTTTTTTTCTAACTAACTACTCACCCGAAAACTATGAAACTGGTGTTACTTCTCGACGTAATCTCCCTGCAGACGTACACATTTTTCGCAACGTCGACGCCATGATTCCATGGCCGCGGCAAAGGCTTCTTTAGGAGTCTGTTTCGACCACTGGAAAATCGCTGAAGCAATAGCAGCACGGCTGGTGAATGTGCGGCCATGGACAGTGTCTTTCATTGTTGGAAACAGCCAAAAGTCACTAGGAGCCAGGTCAGGTGAGTAGGGAGCATGAGAAATCACTTCAAAGTTGTTTTCACGAAGAAACTGTTGCGTAACGTTAGCCCGATGTGCGGGTGCGTTGTCTAGGTGAAACAGCCCACGCGCAGCCACGCGCAGCCTTTCCCGGACGTTTTTGTTGCAGTGCAGGAAGGAACTTGTTCTTCAAAACATTTTCTTAGGATGCACCTGTCACCGTAGTGCCCTTTGGAACACAATGGGTAAGGATTACGCCTTCACTGTCCCAGAACATGGTGTCCATGTTCTGGGACAGGGACAGTTTTTCAGCACTGGCGGTTAGCCGAAATTTTTTTGGTGGCGGTGAATCTGTGTGCTTTCATTGAGCTGACTGGCGCTTTGTTTCTGGATTGAAAAATGTCATTGTCACAATCGACGAAAAGAAAGTCCCATTCATGCCTTGGTTGCGCGTCAACATTGCTTGGCAACATGCCACATGAGCAGCCTTGTGGTCGTCCGTCAGCATTCGTGGCACCCACCTGGAGGACACTTTTCGAATTTTCAGGTCATCATGCAGGATTGTGTGCACAGAACCCACGGAAATGCTAACACTGGAGGCGATCTGTTAAACTGTCATTCGGCGATCCCCCAAAACAAGCCTCTCCACTTTCTCGATCATGCCGTCAGACCGGCTTGTGCGAGCCCGAGGTTGTTTCGGTTTGTTGTCACAAGATGTTCTGCCTTCGTTAAACTGTCGCACCCACGAACGCACTTTCGACACATCCATAACTCCATCAATACATGTCTCTTTCAAGTGTTAATGAATTTCAATTGGTGTCACACCACACAAATTCAGAAAACGAATGATTGCACGCTGTTCAAGTAAGGAAAACGTAGCCATTTTAAGTATCTAAAACAATTCTCATTCTCGACGCTGTCTACAGTTCCATCTGCCGTGCGGTGCTGCCATCTCTGTGACGTATTGACAACGAACGCACGCTCATTTTAAAACAATGCACATGCTTCTATCTCTTTCTAGTCTGGAGAAAAAAAATCCGAGGCCTTAGAACTTGAATGCACCTCGTATGAGTAATTTTAATCAACTGGAATTTATTGGGCGATTTAATTTTTGAAAAGGAAAATTTCGTAGGAATGTATGCAATTAGTTTAGAAAGAAAAATCATAAAGCGACGGAAAAAAATATTTTTACGAGTCTGAGAATAAATTTCTGGATAGATTTAAAATAGATAAAAATGATACAAAGTTCAAATTTATTGCATTTTCGCGAAGTAATGTAAATGCTTTCTACACTTTACGACGCGATTTTATTCGAATTGTTCATAGAAAAAAATTCGCCCTTAAGTAGGATTCGAACCCACGACCTCTGGCTTACCGGACCATTGCTCTACCACTAAGCTATTAAAGGCGTGAATTCGAAACTTTTGTGGGATGCCTTGAGTTACATCAAGTAAACAGATGATATGTATCTTCTATGAAGAATTCGAATAAAATAGCGTGGTAAAGTGTAGAAAGCATATTTACATTTACATTGCTTCGCGAAAATGCAATAAATTTGTACAACTGCCATACTACGGGCAAGATACATATCATCTGTTTCATTGATGTAACTCAAGGCATCCCCACAAAAGTTTCGAATTCACGCCTTTAATAGCTTTGTGGTAGAGCAATGGCCCGGTAAGCCAGAGGTCGTGGGTTCGAATCCTGCTTAAGGGCAAATTTTTTTCTATGAAAAATTCAAATAAAATAGCGTGATAAAGTGTAGAAAGCATGTTTACATGTTACAAAGTTGTTGATAATGTAAATTTTTGATACAATTTTCCCGAATAGCAAGAGGTAAATGTATTTTAGAAATATACATATATTATATTGTTTTCAATAACTGCTTCACAGAATCTATAAAAGGAACAAAAGCTTAATTCCAGCCGAAATGGTTTTAGATATTCTGTGATTCTTTGCAACTAGAATTACTCAAGTATGGTAAAAGATATTAATGAAACCAACAAACAATTTGACATTTCATTCAGATATGAGGCACCTATTCATCTCATGTTCTACTTAATTTAGATATTAACGATAATTTCCACTCAGGATGAAGTACAATTTTGAAATATACGGGTTAGACAAACATATGGATCCACTCGAATATCTTTGATATGACGACTTAAATTTTAATAAGACGTTTCACAATTAATTAAATGCAAATTAGGGATCCAATGAGTATATTTATATCAGAATCAGACTTTGGTTTAGCCGGAAACGATGTTAACTTTTGTATTTTAAATTTTAAACAGCCTATATATTTTGACGAATTTCAATAGAGCTCTGCTCTGGGAGTTCAACAATAATAAGGTTTTGCACCCTTTTCTTCAAAAACGACAGAGATATTTAATTAAAACTGATATTTTAAAATTATGTTTATGTTTAGTAAGCTGTGGAATTAAAATTCAATACTTCACATAAACTGTCAGAATTAACTTTGTAGACGTCCAAATACTAATAATAACTGAAAAAAAATGTATTCAAATTCTGATTATGATTGGGTTTCGTGACCGCCTCCGAACTCACGAAGAAGTATGCGATTTATCCGTTAGTAGTCAGACACAAATTGGCTCTATTAAGATGAAGAAGTATGCGATTTATTCTCTAGCAGTCAGACACAAATTGGCTCAATTAACAAAGCAAAATATATCTAAAGAACCATCAGAAGTATTCATGATATTATTAACAAGTTGATTTAAAAGAGAAAAGGCAGTTAGATTCGTAGACATTAAGATATGTTTATTCCTTTTGAAACTAGCAGATATCACTGCATTACATTAGAATGTTAGTCAAGACACTTCTGACAAAAAAGAAATCACACATATTTTATTATTCTGTTTCGCTCAGTGTTGTAAACATATATGTGCATAATTTTAATCGTATTGCGTAGAGTCGAAAAACAGACTTTATACCCGGTTCTTCTTTTATCATTACCAGAGAACGGATGCAATTTCCATAAAACGCAATCGGCAATTGGAATTGTGTACAACGTCCCTCAGTACATCCCGGCGTAATTCAATGAAGTATTTGTTTGACTTACTCGGCCACCTGGTCTCGCAGCGATAACAATGGACAACCCAGCTATTGTATTCGGAGAATATAGTGTTTTCAGTGGTGTCGTGTACGTAGATAAAATAAATAAGTTTATCGTATTTCGTAAGAGAAATAGCACGTACATTCCTTTTCTTTTCATTTAGCAACATCTTCCAATTATTTTCACGTGAGTGTGCATAAAATTTCGTTATTTAATTTCGTTTATTTGGATCCAGAATATTCTTACTTTTTCAGACAATGGAAGAGCGTCGAGAATGGCATCGTGAAACAATGGCGAATTGGATTGAGGGCCATACTGATTGTATGTACATTGCCAGTGATTCCGAAATTTATTGTGAAGTGTCTGAAACGTTATTGAAAAATTGCTATAAATCAACCGTAAAACGACACGAAGGATCGTTCAAGCACGAAAAAAAATTTAACCCGTTGGAATCTGACAATTTTAACGAAGAACTCTGTGAAACTTTTATGGCAGCTAATATTCCATTATTTAAATTGAACAATCCAATTTTGAAGACATTTCTGAAAAAATATACTGGTCGAAATGTTCCTGATGAATCAACTTTACGCAAATATTATGTTTCTAGGTGCTATACGAGAACAGTAGAACGCATTAGAAGCCATCTTTTAAATCAATACATATGGATAAGCGCCGACGAAACGGTGGATATGTTAGGACGCTGTGTGGTAAATGTTGTAGCTGGTGTACTACATCCAACTATTCCCTATAACTCATATGTAATAGCAACAAGTGTTATAAATAGAGTTGATGCGGAAACAGTTGCTGAAACCATTAAGGAGAATATGCAAAAAATGCTTCATTCGGACGCCAGGTACAAAGAAAAAATACTTTTATTTGTCAGTGATAGTGCTGCGTATATGTTAAAAACAGGCAGACTATTGAAGAAAACATATCCTAATATGCTGCATATTACTTGTGTAGCACATGCTCTCCACAGAATCTGTGAATATATCAGAGACACTTTTCCGGAAGTTGATAGACTTGTATCAGCTTTTAAAAAGGTTTTAAGAAAAGCACCATTGAGAGTAGCTCTTTTCAGAGAAAAATTTCCATCTCTGTCACTGCCTCCCACTCCAGTAATAACTAGATGGGGAACATGGCTGGAAGCTACTAGTTATTATGCTGAGAATTTCGATAGTCTAAAACATTTCGTAACACTGCTAAAGGAGGATGCTAGAAGTATTGGTGAGTGCAAGGAGCTGACACAAATCCCAAATTTCAAAAATCAGTTGTACTTTCTTCACGAACACTTTGGAAAATTGCCAAAACTAATCACTTATTTTGAAAATAGAAATCTCAAATTAAATGACGGATTAACCACATTAGATGTGGCTGTTAATAATTTGAAAAGTATTCCAAGTGACTTCGGATGTGGCCTTCGGCAAAAGTTTGAAGCAATTCTTAATAGAAATCCAGATTTAATTACATTGCAGCAATTATGTATGGAGACAATTCCACAAAATCTAACGGCTAAATATGAAGAAATAAAAGAATATTTCCAGTATGCACCTATAACCAGTTGTGATGTAGAAAGGACGTTTTCTATTTATAAGGATGTACTTAATTCAAAGAGAACAAAATTGACAGAAGAAAACCTTGAGAAACTATTGCTAGTCAATATTAATACTCCTTTACTCAACTTGAACGACAAAATGAACAAATAAAAATGTTCCAATTATAGAAATAAAATTAAAAACTTTAAAAATACAACTTATCAACAAATACATATGTATTTCGTAATTTTATAGATCACCACCCGTTTGTTTTCCAATTATATAAATAAAATTAATTAATAAATATGTATTTCGTAATTTTAGATAGATAGATCACCACCCGTATGTTTTCCAATTATATAAATAAAATTAAAAACTTTATAAATACAACTTTTCAACAAATAAATATGTATTTCGTAATTTTATAGATCACCACCCGTTCGTTTTCCAATTATATAAATAAAATTAAATATTTTAGAAATACAGCCTTTCGCCAGTACTGCACTGGGCTTTGCGTCATGTGGTAAGCGTGTCCGTTCTCTAATCATTACACATAGGTATAATTCATTGATTTTTCTTCTTTTAGCTTTACACATAGGGATAAATATATGGCGGCACAGTAGGCAACCTGTTATACACCAGTGACCTATTTTTTCAATTGTCAAATATTTCTGATTTTTCATTAATACTTAAATCATAAATTATATAAGTTTTATTGAAAAATACATAATTTATTTAAAACAGTTAATTATCCTAACAGGTATATACCTTATGCGACGACAATTTTAAATATTTTTAACAAATTCAAAGAAGATGGTTGATTTCTAAATTTCCACAAAAAAAATTAAATAAAACCAAGCCAAATATTCTGTGTTATGTAGAAGAACGGTCTGTAGGATCTCTTTTAGATGTTGCCAGGCATTTTGGAGTATCGTACAGGTCGGTGTTCAAATCTCTGAAAGAATTCAAATATAATCCATACAAGATATCGAACCATCAAGAGCTTCTCGAGAAAGATAAAGTAAAACGAACTGATTTTTGTGATATGTTTAATTTGTTAAATGAAAACGAAGAAGTTTTAAATAAAATAATTTTGACTGATAAAGCAAATAGTTCCGTTATAGATTTAAAGAGTTTGATGTATATTTTGTATAGAAATCTAAATCATTTCGCTTTGAATGCTTAAACATTCATATCTTTAATAGTTAGAGGGCATAGTCAGATGAAACCCATTGAATTAGTTCTTTAGCTAATAGGAAAAGGTTGGGTGCAATTTTAATAAAATAAATACTTAGTGTGTAAAATGTGTAATAGTAAAAAAAGAACCCGGTTTATGTATAATTAAAATAATCGTATTCGTAGAGACGAAAAACAGACTTTATATACGTATTTGCACCTATGTTTGACACAATCAGTAAGTGCATGTTTCGACACAATTAATAAAGGCAATTAGTAAAGGCATGTCATAGTTAATTAATTTAATAGAAAATTTATAATGCATCCGCAATCTTTGAGGAATTTCACCTTATTAAAAATTTCAAAAACAAAATTATTTATTTCGTAACCATTCTCGTACCTATATATTATGTATAAATAAAGGAAAATAATTTTCATTTTACGTAATTTTACTACATATAAATGTTAATAGCTTTCATTTAAATATTTATAGGTTAAGGTTAAATGACATAATTTCGTTAATGTCAATGTTCGAATTATTATATAGAATACCTGTAAATGATCGTTGTGAAAAAGATCCTTCATTTAAGTCAAGAACAGAGTTAAAAATTAAATAATGTATTAACAATTTTCTGTCGCAATCATGCCTGTAAGAATTTAAAGAATTAGTTTAAAAATTTGACACGAATTGACTCCGCGTGAGTGTTGATTATACACAGCAACGACAAACGATCTACCAGAGTATTTTTTAAAAGATAATCACTTTTGCATACAAATAGGAAAACAAGTCTAAATATGTGGAAAGATGGTGCAACATTATCTTGCGGTTAATTGTAGATTTGTAACGCAATTTTGTACTGTTACTCACCATATGTCTAGTCACGGTAATGATAACCTATGGTTTTTGACATCTTATATACATATTTCTGCTATCTGGTTTTACATTCTTGTTAATTCTAATGTCGCATTAAAATTTTAGTGGGCGTTTTAACAAAAAACCTTAATAATAATTTGTACGAGGGATGTCTTTTTAGTGTTGTAAAGCAATAAAATTAAACAGTGAAGAGTCTCAAGTGCTTTAATGCTTTTCAACATATTTTCCACAAAAATTGATATACTTCTGCATTCGTTCAAATCAATTGTTAACCTTTTTGTGTACACCCACATACCTGGGTGTTTTTTTCGTTTTCATATTGAAATATTTTGAGTTCTAGGTGGCGTATCGACTTGAGTTTTTGGGTAGCTTCCTAATATATATATATTTTCTATCATATTCCAAAAGAGAAAAAAAAATATTTTTAGGGGGGGAGACCAAATTTACAAGTAGTTTTTCCGATTTACTCCTTTTAACTACAGCCAAACCAACCGGGTGCGCATAGACAAATGTATGTAAATTGTTAGTTAGAAATGAAGAAAAACTTTTTTTTGTTTCATTATAAATCATAACTTATTTATTTGACATTATTTTTTATATTGCATGGAAACAAGAAGAAAAATATTTAATTTTATAAAAAAAGGTTTTTTAGGTTGCATATCTATTACATTGAGTTATACGTATCTACTGAATGTTAAGCACAAACTGCCTTTTAGCATTCTTTGCAGGCTTTTCTTATACAAAAAAGGTTTAAGTAAATCAATACGTTAAGCACGTATTACGCATTTGTTACAAATGAAACAGACATGCAATATACATATCTGTAACTGTACACATGGACAATACACCTCGTATTTTCAGCATTTACTTCTGCTTAAGACACGTGTTTCTGCCATCTATAGGCGTCATCAGTCAAGCTAGTGAAGCAATATAATACAAAATAATACAAATCTATTTAAAAAACAGATTTGTATCTGTATATACATTTAAGCTTAAATCGCCAACAAGACATAGCAAATTTCGTCCTATCATGTAGCACTATATAATAAGTGACATCTGACGGACGAAAAAGACTATGCCGAAAAAGACTATACCGAAAAAGGCAACCCTTCCCTTGACCGGCCAAGCCGGTACATAAGAGAAGGTCTTGTTCTGCGACGTAGGTAATAATTTCCCTTCTGCTCGATTCTGCCAGAACTGTCACGTTCTTCTCGAGCACATACTGGAAGATTTTCAACAGTTGGTGCTACTAGGCGGCACAATATACTTTCAATTCCACGACGTGATGGAAAATTTCGCATGATTTGCGAATTTTGTGAACGATTCTGCATTTCTGTCAGGGCTAATTCTTCACTCAACTATTATAGGAACAACTTTCTATGGTTTATTGATGTCTTCAAATGTGGATTATTTTCCATGTAGATCACGAACACTGCAAATGCAGCCACATCTATAATGTTATAAAAAAAGCCAAAGGTCATATTTTCGTTGAATATTCGCCAAGGCATTTGTCCATATTGTCAACGTCTCCTTTGCTTCTATCATTCTTGGTTTTCGTTTAGGACCTTCGGTTGCGATGTTATAATGGGAAGTGGAAAAAGCACAACTGATTTGTTATTTTTTTTGGAACATATTAACACATATCTACGTTGTTGCTAAAGCCAAAGATTGATTATTCAACTGCTCTTCCTATTGGATTAGAAAATTCGGTTGGTACAAATGTACGTTTTTTAATTACAGTGCCAAATATTGACAAATTATAGTCTAACACCAAAGTATAACCCAAATAATAACTTGTAAAAAGGTTGTCACATACAATGTTTCGTTCACTTCCACGAAACATATTATAACAAAAATCTTTGACCACACGTTCACCTTGATTTCTTTCTCCAGAAGGTGCCATACCAGTATAGATTTGTCCTTTAGCTGGATAAGAAGTAATAGCGTCACATACCCACCAAGCTTTAACACCATACTTCGCCGGTTTTGAAGGTATATATTGAGTCAATCCAAGTTAAAACGAACATACAAAATGTAAGGGACACCCGGGTGTGTTGGTTGTATGTTCATGTATAATTTCTTGGCTGTAGACACAAAGGTTAAAGCAGTTATTCCAGTCCTCTGTTGGGATAGTCAAAATTGCCGTTTTGAAGCCATCTACTGCTTCTTTCGGTAACTGAAATCGTCGACCAATGCGTTGGTAATTTTTACTTTGTAATTGTAGCTGCATGACCTGATTTTGAGACAAACGTTGCGACCATCTTTTTCGGCACACTTCGCGAATAGATAAATTGTAAAATTCTCTCTATCTTCAAATGTCCAAACAGATATTGACGTTTATTTTCGGCCTCATAGGAATAAATCCATGATTTATCGCCACTCGCAGTGCTATAGATGTGTTTCAAGCTTCCGTTATTGAACTGCCTCAAAGTTTTCGGCACCAACTAACACGAACCGATTTTTGTTCTTCGGTTAAAACATGCGGAATCCGACGTGAAACTAATTTTCTCACACCTTTTGATATACTCATGGGTATCTCAATTTCACGATATGTCACATATCCATCTGACATAATCAGGCGGCGCTTAGCATCGATGTTTTTCTGGGTGAGTGCTGTTCTTGACGGACTTGTCCTCGGGCCGTTGATGATACTGGTGCATCCACGTTGAAATTCACAGTTCCTACGTGAAATTGTCGATTTACATGGTGCTTCATCTGTAAAAACAGAAACCAACTCAGCAAGACATTGTTGTTGAGTTAAATCTCTTCGAAAGTCGTAAAAAATGATTGCGTGAAAATTTTCTCGACTCAATTTCAATTTTCGACCAACTTATGTACTTATGTACCAAAATTCACTATGACTAAATTACTTGCCGGATCTTGATGAAACCTTAGATTTCGGTTAACGAAAGATTGAGATTAATTTTGACACACACATCCCTCGTATATCTAGCCATCACTGTTGTCTTCCCAGTTTGTTGATTTTCTATCAAATATTTCGTTAGTAGATCCATTCTAGAATATCTACTCTATTTCTCTTTGTCTTCACCCTAGTTTCCGAGTTTTTTTTTGTCATTCTATCATTTGACATTCTAATAACATAGGCAGACCACCTCAACTCACGTTGCTCCCGTTACTGAAATAGATTGTACTTTTAGATTTTCCCTCAGTCTATATTCTGTCATTTCTGATGATGCCTTTAACTTTCCCTAAGCATCTTAATTAAAAGGCTTACATTTTCTTCTCGTTTTTTGCAACATCACCCAACTTTCGCTTTCGAAAGTTAATGTCGGTCTGAATATCGTTTTATAGATGCAAGGTTCGTTTTGGGTAAGTCATTAGCCGCCGTTAACAATTTATCTATAGGATCTACTTTATTTCCTACCCTCTAAAAACGGTTTAGAATTAATCCTAGTTTTAAGAAGGGCTACATTCGGAGTTGAATAACTATCGACTGATTGGAATTCTCTGAAAATTTTGCAATAATATTTCAACAAGTGCTTTACAACCGCATTTCAGTTATAGTTTACTTATTATTACAGACGAGGCACGTCATAAGCATACGTCGTAATCGTGTCACCCGGTGTTGCTTATGTTTATAATTTTCAATTAAATTCTTTTTTCTACGCCCATGTCTGTAAACGTCAAAAATCGCACTGTCAACATTCCTTGTAAATGACATTTAACAATAACATGCACGTAATGAGATCTCATAACATACACGTGCGTTTTGAGAAGAAAACTTAAACTTCTTGGTTTAATCAAATTGCAATCAAATTTTTATCTACGTAAAACTTTATTTGGTCTAATTACACAAATTTAGTCAATTGAAAAACATAAAAACTTTTAGCATTAGCGAGATATATTTTGGATTATTCCAAATAATAGCGGTTGATGAAATCAGGACACACTATTATAAATAACGGAAACAACGGACTGAGACTGGTACAAGCGTTCCGCACACTCGGACGGGAAGGTTATGACTGCTACCTTTTGGGAGTGCAGTGTAATTCTCCTTATCGATTATCTTCAAAAAAAAAAACTATAATAGTGGAATACTGTACATCCCTTTCAGCTTAATTGCACGATACCATTTAACACCAAAAAGAAAACAAACGAGTGCTTTTACTCATTTAATGCACGTGTTCACACTTCGGCTATTTCAATGACAAAAATTCTTAAACTACATTTCGAACTACTTCCCCACCCAGCTTATTCAACAAATTTTGCCATTTTTTCCAACATAAAACTTGGTTGAGTGGCAAGAGATCAGGGTCGAATGAGTAAGTAATCCCTGAAACTAACACATATTTCGAATAGTTTGATGAGGCTTCCTTTTTTTAAAGAAATTAAAAAAACTTAAATTTTGGTGGACTAAATGAGTTTCAATGAAAAATACGACGAAAATAACATTTTCTTAGCCAAAAATTTTCCGTTTTCTTATCTATGCCCACTAATTACTGAAGCTCCGTCGTAATATATCACTGTTTGTCAGAAACAATGGCGTTTACAGAATTGTGAAGTACTTTCAATTAAGGAGGAAATTGAAAATGCGCTAACAAAATTTAAGGCCAAGTTAAAAGTGCAACCGATAAATCTAATACAGCTGACGCGTTAGTGTTAAGATGGGGTAGTATTAGGGCGGGGTAGGTGTAAAATGCCTACCCCCGAGTGATAAGCTAACGACTTATCCCTTAACTATCGGCATGCGGTCATATATTGCGCACTGAAAGTAAATTATGGATTTTATTTAAATCAATGACAATAATTTAACTAAATTTAATTTTGTTTGCATTGTTATTATTAGGGATCGGCTGTCAGGGGTACATTTCAGGAAGGGACTTAAATAGAATAATTTAATTCGAAATTGGATACAGTAATAACTGTAATAACAGTAAGACAATAATAGGTAACAAGTTGTACAAACTAGTAATATTGTAATTTACATATTATACGAATTTGCCCAACTCAGGATGTGTGAATGCAGGACGTGTCTTCATTATAATAAATGCAGGTTAGACGCGTACCAAACTTTATTTATTTATTCGCTTATTTCAAAAGCAATATACATACATACATACACAATTATATGCTATTAACCCGGAATTTGGCAACACCAACTGCATTTGATTCTGCCAAAATTAGATCTTCGCCCGTGCGTATAGTGGGAGCTAAAGAATATCCCACGCCATAGAACGAAATTATCGTACCAAAATTTATTTAATTAAGAAATTATGAATTGAAGTGTGGCATTAAAATATATACCTACTTTTTTATATTTATGCTATACGACCAATAGTAGTTACCTCCGATGTACCTCGGAGCAGTCATTTACCATCAATTTTATTCCTATTTTTTATAAACGACTTTTGCAAAAACTTTCTTTCTTTTCTGAATATCTAGCGTAGGTAGATAATTTAAAAATATTTAGATGTGTGAATATCATATTCACTTCGATACGAGTATAGAACATGTTATTGAGTATGAAATGGAGGGACGTGGAACGACAATAAAGAAAGAACACATCAATCTAAGATATTGCGCAAAAGTTGGAATCTAAACTTGATAAATGTTTTACGGCTTCTGTTCTCCACCGATTTAAGTCGGAGAAGATGTAATATTTCTGTATACTTCTATAGACTTTCAAATTAAATTAACCATTCTACGTTGGACTCGCTCAATCCAATTTATATGAGTTGCATGATAGAAAAACCATATCACACAACAATACTCAGGCATAGCTCTGACCATGACGTTATAAATAATAATAATTTTACAAAGGTATTTTAATAATATAAAATATTATTAAAAATCTGGTGTGAAGAACACAAATACAGGTTCACTATTAATATTTTTTGTGAACGTGTCCGAACATATCCCTCCCCAGAAACGCAGATAGGTATTTCGCCTTTCTACAGTCTCATCGGTACGCTGGAGAAAGGGTATCTTCAGACACATTCACAAAAAATAACCACATCGCCATATCACAGAAATTATCCAGACGGAGCGTAGAAGTAAATCCGAAGTACCTCGCCCTGTCCACCGTCTCTCTAGACTCTGCATTTTGTTTGTGTCTTCACTCATACTACGGACTAACCGCATGTGTAATGTATCAGAATAATTGAAACATATTTGCAATAAAGTGAAAGCATAATAAATAGGATTTAGCAGGTAAAAATTCCCGGAAATCTTGTCCAAAATTAATACACGTAATAAAAGATTTACATCAGGTAATGAGAGTCTATTTAACAAATTTCTTTAAAACCACAACAGAAAATCATTTTTGGGTTAATACCTAGAATTTAAAGTAGTACATTCATTTTAAAATGTACTAAAACGCCTATTATTAGATTCTTTTCATATTTTTTTCTTTTTCTTTTGTGCAAAAAAAATCTGTGGGTGGTAGAGACCAACTGTATTTTAATTAGTTATTGCTATATAAAAACTGAGCTTAACAAACAAAAATCACGTCATCACAAATTTTATGCAGGCCTGTGTAATTTAAGCACAGACATGCGTTTACAAATCCATGACTGTCCAGGACGTAAAGACTAATTGGACGCATGTCACTAGAGCAGTTCGAAAATTAAAAGAAAGAAACGGCCATAATTTCTTTATTTATAAAAATAACTACGTTAAGTGGTGCATCATTTGAATCGTCGAAGAAAGGCCTTTTTCATAAAGTCATGGCCGACTATTCCATTAGAAAAAACACAAGTTTGAGTCATAACTCAAAAATTATAACTTAAATGAAAAATTCGGTTAAACAGTATTATTAAGTACATAATTGCTTATAACTTTTTCCTTTACACATTTTTTCTAAAGTCAATAATAACAGAGATATAGGCGTCGGACAAAATAACAAAAAAAATCATTTTTGCGATATATCTAGTTAGCCATGTATTTTTTCCAAAAAACAAAAAGCTCATAATAATAATAATAATATTCTTTATTGTCCAACAGAAATATTCCAATTACAGGACAAAACATAACCTAAGTAAATACATACAATGTACCATAAAATAGTTACATGTATAAGGCACTGTTAAAAAATAATAGTCAATAATAAAAATAAAAAATATAATTCAAGTACAAAACAAATACCAAATGAAAATTGGTAGACACATGTGAAGTAATCAAAATTATCTCACATCACCGAGAGAAGAGATCAGGGTAGAATTTGTGAAGGGTGTGTACCATATGCAGCAAAGGGGTTCTGAGCAACACATTGTATTTGGCGATGGGAACGGTGAAAGTGTCCGACGATATAGTTAAACGTCCTGGAACCAAAAAATTCAATTGTGACAAAATAGACGGAAAATCAATCCTACCATTTAGTAAATTAAGGAAAAAGTTGGCACTAAGATGTTGTCTTCTATCACTCAGGGAATTCAAAGAATGGCGTTCCAGGAGAGACGTATATTCAGTGCCTTTTTCCAGATATAAACTGTCACAATTGAAAGAGAGATACTTCAAAAATCGTCTTTGAACACTCTCCATAGCCAGACGCAAATGCAAGTAATGAGGATACCATATATCTCCTATATGGTATTCCAATCTACTCATTAAATTGAGCTCGTAAAACTGCAATTCTTTTCCCATTCAATCATCTCTCTATCTCCGACAGTTTCCGAAATCCCTATACTAAACATCGGAAAAAACACAGCCTGTATACAGGGCAATCCAAATTAAGTGTTCACCATTGGTAACTTTGTTATTATTAAAGATACAAGATTGTTTAAATTAGCAAACTAGTAGAACTTTTAACGCTCTTTAAGATGGAAGAATTAAAAAAAAACAAATGAGCAGCGCGTTTTCGAGTTTTCCCGAAAAATATGTTTTTTTCAAATGGAAACCCCTGTATATTATATCATTTTCTGTTAGAAATTCAATTTTTAAACAAAAAATCTTATAAGAACATTTTTACTGGGATTAAAAACACTTGAGTTGTAATGTATAAACAAAAACAGCTAAATAATTTTTATAAACTTTATTTTATACATAAACATATCATTAAAAGAATAGAAAAATCACTGATTTTTTCATAGAAGATGTTCAAAAATACCACCTTGTTGTTCAATACATTTTTGAACACGTTTCTGAACTTGTCGAACTGCTTTTAGTATGGTCCTACCATCTATTTGGTTTATCTTTTCACTAACTGCAATTTTTAGGGCGTTTACGTTTTCGTACCTTTGCTTATAAATCTCTGTCTTTAAATAACCCCATAAAAAAAAATCAAGCGGTGTTAAATCTGGCGATCGGGGAGGCCACTGAATAGGACCATTTGTTCCTATCCATGAATTGTTAAAAATAGTATTTAAAATTTGATGAGTACCTCTGTAGTTGTGCAGGTGCGCCATCCTGCTGAAAATGCAGATTCTGTCTACTTATGAGATCAATATCGTCTAAGAAATTATTCAAAATTTCAATCAAAAATTCTATGTACCTTTCACCAGTTAGAGTGCCCTCATAAAAGAAAGGACCAACAATCCTTGAACCAACTAAACCGCACCAAACATTAAAACTGTAACGGACTTGCGGGCGTCTTGGATGTACTAAAAGAAGATTTTCCTTTGACCAGTAATGATGATTTTTTGTATTGTACATTCCAGAATTTGATAAATTTGATTCATCGGTCCATAAAATATACCAAAAGTTAAGATACCAGTGGCAAAAAAACATTCTTCTCTCTGGATCCCCTGGCAACTTGAACTGGTTTGTACTTATAAGGAATGAATTTGTGTTTCTTCAGAATCCTATGCACAGTACCGTGACTCAAATCAGATTCCTTGATAATATCTAGAATGGAATTCTTACGGTTGGCCTCAAAATATGCAAGAACTAGAATTTCCGTGGCCTCGCTTATTATAAAAGTCCTTCTTGTTCTTGTTTTGGCAAAAACACTCTCATTGCCTCTAAATTTTCGGTACAGTCTCAGAAAAAATTGCTCATTTGGTTGTGTTCGGAGTGGATATAATTCAGCGTAGTGTTCTTTTGCCCTCCTAGAGGATTTTCTGCACACTAAATAAGATTCTAACATATCACACTTTTCTGCATGGGTAAAAATCATTTTTTTTGTCAAATTAATAACTAGCAAAATGAAATTTATGAGTGAAAGACTAATAAAACTGTACTAATATTTGACGTTTACTAGAAAGAATTAACATCGTTATCATAGAAACATAGAAATGCACTTGACTTAGCTGTTTTTGTTTATTCACTATAACTCAAGTATTTTTAATCCCAGTAAAAAATTTCTTATAAGATTTTTTGTTTAAAAACTGAATTTCTAACAGAAAATGATATAATATACAGGGGTTTCCATTTGAAAAAAACATATTTTTCGGGAAAACTCGAAAACGCGCTGCTCTTTTTTTTTTAATTCTTCCATCTTAAAGAGCGTTAAAAGTACTACTAGTTTGCTAATTAGAACAATCTTGTATCTTTAATAATAACAAAGTTACTAATGGTGAACACTTAATTTGGATTGGCCTGTATATTGTATCATTTTAAACGCTTTTTCACATTGTGCTACTACAATGTTGAAATATTTTTACTAGTGAGATACATGGTAAAAATCAAAAATCGTTTAAACTTTGAAGGGTGCTTGTCCCCTGTAAAAGTTTTTCGACACAAAAAAATAGAGTTTCAATTTCACTTCAAAGTTCCAACATTTTCGAATTTTTCGGTTTGGAAACCATACCTGCTTAGATTTCTTTATGCTTGTGAAAATTTTCAATAATATTCGTCCTTAGTCGACGTAAAATTTTTTTTAATATTAATTTTTATGGAAAAGCATTTTTTTGGTTTATTAGTTACCAATGTGTTAGCGGAAAGAAAACCTGTTGAAACTTCATTTAAATGTAAATTAAAACATTGATTTGAAAGTTTCAAATATTTTTAATATATTATTACAATTGTTTCACAAATTATTGGTTTCATCAGGTTTGTTAACAAATTTGTCGGCCACCTAATAAAGCTAATATGTGGTGAAATAATTGCAGTATATTCAAAGTATACTAACTAAATTTTAATGTCGTCATTTGATTGAAAATAATCTAATAATTAAGGTCCATGAGTCATATTCTCTACCATTTTACCAAGAAATTGAAAAAATACTTTGTGATGTTTGCTTCTTAAGGTTTATACTTGTGCCCGTCCATAATGTAATAATCATACTAAAATGTCGATGATATCATAACCAGTAAACTTATGCATACATCGAAGTTTATTAACATACTTTTTATGGTATACATACAAGGATTACCGGTATTTATTTGTTTTGAAAAAAATATTAATAATTACACATAAGCGAAAGTGTTTCACGTAGGCGTTAAACAATCATATTTTTATATTTAAAGAATAAGCACATATGTTCACATGTAAAAATATTCGTAAAATACGAAATTTCACAGGGTGATATTACATATCAAAAATAAAAGAAATGCGATTTGATAAATGGCATATATAAGATTTGAAATAAACTGACGCGCGGGATATAATTTAAAACAACATTTTACGCTTCCTAAAATTAATGAAACCATAAATGTATCAAATCACTGTGCGCGTGCTGATTTGCAAAACAAATGCGATAACGTTTGACACTTGACAAATTGTACTTACCGCATAAACAATGTTGAAGACGAAAACTAAACATTTCATACATCCTAGAGAACAATTCATTTTGATCGATTTTAATTTATCCTTTTGTATTTATCGTGTAGATCAATCCTTTTCACTAAACAAGTTCATTTATGTATTTACTAAACGTTACTTAAATGTTCGCAAATAATTACACTAAATGCACTCACATTCACGTTTCGAATATGATCACAACGGAATAAATAAGGTAACGCGCGTACGGAAAAAACTAGGTCAATCAAAGAGAAACACGAATCATTCGTGAAATATTTATGTGTATATGCTTGTTGCTTCTTGGGTAAATCGACGAAACGCGTGGCTGGCGCGTCCAATATCTAACTAAACGACTAATCCGCGCTAATTCGCATTGCACACTTGGTTCATGCCACCGCTAAACTGGTTCTGTGCATGCGGGTCTGTCCAGTTAGAGGCATAAGCCTGTGGTTTCTTTCTACGAGTTAATATGGTGACGTCGTATGGTGTGAAGTGCGTGTAGATTAGAGCTTACGGGATATCTGCAATCAGAAACGAATGTTTCGTTGTCGGAAATAACAAAATTTATCTTCTTCTTTCACAACACACGAATAAAAACATTTATTTAATAGTTATAATTTACCGTCATATCCGAAGGAATTTAAGTTAAAACAAAAAATAGATTGGAGCAAGTTTAGCAAAGCTCATAGTTAATATACGGTGAATTTAAATTTCATTTTAACCCATTTTCCGCCGAAGAATCGTAAACCAAATATTTAAAATACACTTCTTTTTAATAGTACCTGTCACGCACTATAAATATGCTTGTATTATATACTGTTTACGGAAAATCTAAAATGATGCTCTTCGTAAAATAAATATATTTAAAAAATATTTAAATTTAGTGGCTTCACGTCTTAGTTAAAACGTAGAGTGCAGAAAGTTTTGTAGAAAAATCACTACAATTAATTTTAAAGTACTAACTAAACAGTTCTTATGTATTGTGAAATGTTTATAGTAGACAAAGTAATAATGTAGGTAGTGTAAAAAACAATTCTTTTTAAATATACAATAAAATTCTACAGCTCTGTGGGGAACAAAGCTAGGTGACAAATCGGTATACACCGTGGAAGCGAGATACCTATACGTCGGTACAGCAGAGATACAGATCCCTATCATCGTACATACCCCTCTCATGACGCACAGTGGTTTAGGAGCTGATACGTGATCCGAAACCGACAATTTGATGTTTTCCCAATCGTATCAAAATTGTGATATGATATTCTTATAACATTAAAATCAAGTTTTAGGCTGGGAATTGCAACCGATACATCACGCAAATTAAAGATACACGTTTTCAAACATCGTGAAATTCAAATCTTTTAAATAATACGATTTTAATGTTATAAATTCTTCAAATTTCAGAGAAATGCTTTGAAAATATAACTGTTTTATTACTATAAATTTAGATATAGCAGAACCCCAGTTATCCGAGGTCACATAGAGCGGCACCCTCCTTGGATAACTGAAAACTCGGGTAATCCGGATTTATTTTTTATTCATTCAAAATATAAACACCAATACTTTAAACGATTTATTAACGTTTTTAACATGTAAATAAGTACATACATACATTATACATTAACATTAACATTAACAGTGAAATAGGTATCTATGCGCTTCTGTTTCATGTTGCATCGTCTTTTTCTCGCTGCCATGATCCTCCATCTGTTAAGAAGAAGCAAATCCGCTGGTGTTGCCTGTGATTGTTGTTCGATATACCTCATACCTTTTTCCAGAGATGCAAAACCTTCTTGATGGAAGATCTTAGTGAGAGGCTGTTCATCCACCGCCTCGTCATCGTTATCGTTATCTGATTTTTCGATTTCATGAAAGGCATTAATTATTTCTTCAACACTCATTTCTTCTTCTATATCATCTGCTGTAACCTATTCAACGTTTTGTCTTGTCACATTTTCTCAACCTTTTGAGTTTTGCATTAATTCAAATAAACTTTGTTCTTCTTCCGTCTCGCTGTCAAACAGGAACAGGACATTTCTCCACGGCTTCTCCATTTCAAAGCTAATTCATGTATAGGAATTTCATCTTCACTGTCATTATAGTTCCCAATATCAATAACTTTCATCCAAGATTATTGAATAGTGGAACCACATACAGAATCCCAAGCTTAGTTTACCCAATAAATAACGTTTTTCAGTGTATTCTTTCTCATCCCACTAATAATCTTCTTTTTCTGTGTATTCTAACAGATATTCAAGATATAAACGCCTATTTTTTTTAATGTTTTCGAGGACGCCTGGATTCATAGGTTGCATTATGTTGGTTACATTTGGAGGAAAAAATTTGACAAGAATTTCGCCCACGTGAAGACCTTCTCCAGGGTGAGAGGGAGCATTGTCCATTAACAAAATTGCTTTCATAGGGAGACCATTTCGATTCAACAATTTAGTCACAGAAGGCGCGAATTCTTCTTTAAACCAGTTAGTCAATAAGGTGGCATCCATCCATGCCCTTTTCTGACTTTTGTAATAAACTGGTAGGGCTTTAGGTGATCTGTCTTTTAAAGTTCTTGGATGTGTAGACTTGCTAATATCTATCAGTGAAAGATTGTGCTTGCCAGATGCATTGGAACATGCCATTATGGTTATTCTTTCCTTACTTCGTTTGTGCCCAGGAGCTGATTTTTTCCTGTCGAGATGCCAATGTCTTTAATGGAAGCATTTCATAATTGAGACTAGTTTCGTCACAGTTGTAAATTTGATCGTATGTGTACCCATAATCTTTAAATTGCTTTTTAAAGTCCTGCTTAAATTTTTCAATTCATGATACATCAGCAGAAAGTTTTTCTCCACATTCAGTCAGTTGTCGTACACCGTACCGTTTTTTCTAGCGGTGAAGCCATTCAGAACTGCCGGTAAACTTATCTGTCTCTCTAATCATTATTGCTTTCCCTTGTAAAATTGGACCTGACCGAGGCACGCCTTTTGATCTTTGCTGGTTAAACCACATGAATAAAGCTTCGTTAACCTTTTCATGGTCGCCCGTTTTCATTGATTTTTCTTCTTGAGGACGAAGAGGCTTGTTTTATACACCACTCTTCCATTTTAGTGTGGTTTCTTTTCAATCTCCGACTGGTTACCTCACCTACTCCATAATCTCGTGCAACAACTTTAATTGTCTCTCCTGCTTCAATTCTTCTGATTTTCTGGTAATTTTTTTTCAATAGGAACGACAATTCTTTTACGCTTGTTTTGTTCCATTATAATACGGCAAACGAAAATTGAAACAAAGCAGCTCGTATTACACTTAACTAGAACTCCAACCAAATAAATTATGCGAGTATACTTCTCTGTATTGAACGCAGGAACGAACTGCATTCACGCAAATTTACATGCTAAAACAGTCCAAAAACATAAATAGGGAAACCCCTCACACGGGCCAAGGGGATTCCCCGATTTTAAATGAAAATATGTACATTTATATTTTAGAAGCTCGGTTAATACGGAGCATTGACGCGCGTACCTCGAATAAACAGGTCTTTAGATTGGCTCGGTTAATCCGAAGCTCGGATAATCGCAACTCGGTTAATCGGGGTTCTACTGTAATACGATTTTAATGTTATAAATTCTTCAGATTTCTTTCCTTGTCCAGAGAAATTCTTTGAAAATATAAATGTTCTATTACTATATAAGTCCTATCTTAATGATATCATTTAGTGCGATTAAATTTTTTTTGCTCAGGGCCCTGTCTGTAATTATATACATTTTTCTTATAAATTAGATAATTAATCGGAGTATCATTAAGAAGGACAACTTAGGACGGAATATGGTCAAGATATTATTGTTCATTAATTAGTTTTAATTATAATTAAAGTTTATTTACCGGCCCCCACCTGCCCCTATAGGTACTAGAACCTATAAAAAGTTGTGAGTCATGGGTAAATAAAATCATTTTGCAGAGCTTTGTCTTGTAAAAGTGTGTTTTTATGAGACCTCATACCGGTGTTTGCAGTTGTAAACTGCCAATCACACGTATGATCCTGCATGAAAAGATTATGGAATTTCATAAAGAATCCAAGAAATTGCGAAAAAATCTGGTTCTTTATTTCCTGAAAGAGCATTTTCAAACAAATAGTGACGAAATTGCAAAACAAAGACCCTTGTGAATTTTATCAGAGAATCTTTTTTTCTCTCTCTATCGAAATCGGAAAAGTGCCCAGTGAACAAACAATCGCTTCTTGGCAAAATTTGGCGTCTGATTGCAAGAAGAAATAAAGCTTCCTGGTGTCTTTTTTTGTTCTATTCCTGGTCCTTCTTCTACTAGCGGGGGCCGACCATCGAAAGACTGAGGATGCTTCAGTGGTAGTTAAACGTCGAAAAACCTAACAGTTTAGAAAAGATACATCGATTGCCGAATTAGCTATTGCGACATCAATGAAGCTAAGGGAAAGTAATGATCCAGCTGGAGAACAGCTTCTCGACGAAATGACCACAACAACCCCTTCGATCGAAGTGAATTTTAACTCATTGGAGGTCTCCAGAAAATGAACAGTCTAATTATTCATTAGAAGAAGCCGTGGCACTTTTAATTTCTGTAAATTTTACTAAGAAACAGTACAACACCTTAAGAAGTGGAGCTAACTAGTACGGACGTGATTTAATTCCACCATATTATAAGGTTCTAGAACGGGAAAAACTTCTTCATCCATTGCAAATTTCAATCTCAGAAGAAAAGTATGAAGTACCCCTGCAAAATTTATTGAATAACACTTGAAAGCATTTTAAAGTGTATTTCTCTTGTAGCACAATATAGTTCATCACTTTTATCGTGTAAGTGGGGTTCTGACGGCAAATCGGAATACACCGCCTACGAAAAGCAAATTCAATATGCACTACGTGCAGATGAAAGTATTTTTACGACATCCTTGGTTCCGCTCCAGTTGATCGATGAAAAAACCACAGACATTATATGGAAAAACCCACGACTTGCTTCCGAGAGATATTGTCACCCAATAATACTTCAATGACCGCAGGAAACTGCGCATATGACTCTCCAGTATGGCAAATCAATTAATCGTGGTTAACAATTGTGGGCGAGAAAGTACATAATGCGCTGACAAACACTTCAAGCATGACTTGCTATGTTTGTCCAGCAAAAATTTCACCTCTTGTATAGTTGCACTTTTTCTAAACGGTGCACACGTTTCCAACCTCATTAAGGGTTGAAGATGGCAAGCTGCATCAAATCTTTTGTCAGTCACCTCGTTTCATCAACTATTTAAGCAGCTAGAGATTTCGATCGCGTATATCAGATCCTAAACCATTGTCCGACGCCTTTTTATGGATGAGATATAGTTGCAAGTCATTTCGACACTAGCTCTTTTTTACAGTAGCTTGCAAACAGGCGTGTCGAGTGAAAGTGAAGAGAAAAAGATAAAATTGAAATTCGTGTTGTCATTCATTTCCTTTTTTCTGAAAAAGAAAAAGCGACATAAATTAAGAACAGGATTGTGTCTACATGAGATGTCAGTTTTTTAAGATTTACAATCTGGTAATTGTTCGACTCCACGCCAGATGAAATCCAGTGGTTTGTAGGTAGAGAAGTTGTGAAGCTAATCGAAACGGAAAATCGTTATTAAAGAAGATTCTTCGAAGTTTGTTTGATAAAGAGCCATAAATATTGAAGCTCTTACAAGCGAGCGAGATCATGACAAAGATCTCCAAACCAGGTTCTTGAATAGCCGCTTTTGTAATGTGAACAGTATGAGGACGAGCGTTATCGTGCTGCGAAGTGACTTGATTTTGCCCTTCTTGTCTATTTGCTTAAATTGTGGACTCAAATTGACAAAGTTGTTAACAATAAATCTTAGTAATAATGGCGACATTTCTCGGAAGAAATTCATTTTAGTCGAACCTTTCTTTGTCCCACCAGATAAATCAGCTTTTGTTAGTGGAGTTGCCTTTTGTTAGGGTTATGCCTGAAGGCACCATTTTTTGTCACCAGTAATAATGTTAGACAAAAACAGTCCATGTTCTTGACGAGCTAGTTTAGAGCCGCAAATGTTTACATGATTAGTTTTCTTATTTTCCCTCAAAACATGTAGGAACCGAACACTCAGGTTTTGAGCTTTTCCCATTGACTGAAGATGCTGTGTGATGGGAGATTGGTTATAATCCATTGTAACGGCCAATTCTCAAGAATTAAGGCGTTGGGATAATCTTTATCAGAGTCCAATTGATTTATTCGTGAACGTTGAGAATCGTTTATATCAAAATGGCTATGATTAAATCTAGAAAATCATTTCCGTGCTCCCCTCAATTACATTTTCTCCCTAAATCTTGGTACAAATTCACAAATTCTAAACCTATTAAACAATAATACTATATACAGGATGGCCCATTAGTGCGAGGAAGTCCAATATTTCGTTTATTACAACACATATCAAAAAATGTTTCAAATAGAAGTTGTAGCAAATGCAACACTGCATATTTGTAAAATTATTGGAACTATACAGGCTGCTCAGATTAGTCGAGGCATTTAACCGAAATATTTTTTTAAATAGCATGGTAGCTATATTTTTACATTATCGCAATCAGTATAACGGTGTACATAAGTCACTAGATTTTTTCGACCAAATTTTACCGCGTTGCCAAATTATTGCGAAAAGTATGAAATTTTAGAGAAAATTGCATGATCATAAATGTATCTCATAAAAGTTTACTAATAACATGTAAAGCGAAATTCTTCTTAATTATAAAGAGAAAGAATTTATTAAATATATGGCACAAGAGTATTTTTTTTTCATACACAGGGTGTTTAATATGAAGGCACAAAATCATCACATTTTAATAGGTCAAAACTTATTTTTTTCAAATGAAACACCCTGTATATTATTGCACAATTTTGTAAAGCTACTAAATCCCTTCAATTTATGTATATACCATATGGCCTCTAAAACCAATAGTTTCAGAGAAATTACCGTTTTATGAAATTCTTATTCTACATAAATTAATTTCGAAATGCGACATAATTTATAAAATTTATTAACCCTAAGTAAAATATAAAAACTTAAATTTCTTTTCTTCTAGATATCTACAAAACAGTTACTTTATTAAATGCTCAAAATGGCCACCATTTACTTCTAAACAATAATACATGCGGTCCACAACATCTTCAGCGGCGAGGTCGAAGTATTCTCCTTGGTTTCTCGTCGTCGAATGATATCGGGACTTGGTATGAGTCCTTGAATTTTGTTTCGTGGTCAAAGATTGCCTCCATTTCCACTCCATTGTTTCTTATATATCGGGACTTGGAGATCGACGGTTTTAATAGTAGAAGTAGGGATCTGGGTGATTTCGGACTGGCCAATGGCAGAAGTAGGGGTGGGGGTGACATTTTCTAATTTATTATTATACTACTGTCAAGAATAAATAGTTTAGTATACCTACTCTACATTTCGTGTAAATTAGGTTGCAAAAATGAACTTCGACAATCAAAAACTGATAGATATGATTTTTGTTCTGGGTGAAAGTTTAAAAAATTGCTTATTTGCCTCAAGATTATATCATGAAAAATATCCACTTAGAAGGCAGCGTAGAAAAGAAGCATTTGAAAGTTTATTGTTGAGATTTACACAAACTGGAAATGTTGCATATCCAAAAGGTGAAAGAACAAAGACTGCAATAACAGCAGATGATGAGATGACAGTTATGTTAAAGGTTATAGAAAATCCTCACACATCTATTAGAGAAATTTCGCATCAGACTAACATAAGTCGCACTGTTGTCCAACGAATTCTGAGCAAAAACAAGATGCATCCATACCACATACAAATGATGCAAGAGCTATTACCCGATGATTTTGAAAAAAGAATAACGTTTTATGAATGGGCTTCAGGAAGAATTGAACAAGACAGACAATTTTTCAATCATGTTTTATTTTCTGACGAAGCGACATTTCACAAAAATGGATTTGTCAATAGACATAACTTTCACTATTATTCCACCGAACAACCACATTATGTAAAGACTACTAGTCAGACAAGATGGTCCTTGAATGTTTGGGGTGGAATAATAGGAAATTATGTGATTGGGCCGCATTTTCTTGATGGGAAGGTAACTGCTCAAATTTATTTGGATTTTTTACAGAACCATTTACCCCATTTAATACGACATTTGCCCAATCAAGTCAAGCAAAGGATGTGGTATTTACATGACGGAGCGCCAGTTCATCATGCCGGTGTAGTCAATACGTTTTTAAATAACTGGCTACCTGAAAGATGGATAGGCAGAGGAGGGCCAGTTAAATGGCCACCCCGTTCCCCGGAATTAAACAAAGTAGATTTTTTCGTGTGGGGTTATGTTAAAAGTCAAGTTTACAAAACATTCGCAACAACAAAGGAAGATATGAAACAAAGTATAAGAGACACTTTCCGAACTATTGATGAGACCATGCTAAGAAATGTTAGCAGAGCTTTCAATGACCGCATGTATTATTGTTTAGAAGTAAATGGTGACCATCTTGATCATTTAATAAAGTAACTGTTTTGTAGATATCTAGAAGAAAAGAAATTTATGTTTTTATATTTTACTTAGGGTTAATAAATTTTATAAATTATGTCGCATTTCGAAATTAATTTATGTAGAATAAGAATTTCATAAAACGGTAATTTCTCTGAAACTATTGGTTTTAGAGGCTATATGGTGTATGCATAAATTGAAGGGATATAGTAGCTTTACAAAATTGTGCAATAATATACAGGGTGTTTCATTTGAAAAAAATAAGTTTTGACCTATTAAAATGTGATGATTTTGTGCCTTCATATTAAACAGCCTGTGTATGAAAAAAAAATACTCTTGTGCCATATGTTTAATAAACTCTTTCATTTTGTAATTAAGAAGAATTTCGCTTTACATGTTATTAGTAAACTTTTATGAGATACATTTATGATCATGCAATTTTCTCTAAAATTTCATACTTTTCGCAATAATTTGGCAACGCGGTAAAATTTTGTCGAAAAAATCTAGTGACTTATGTACACCGTTATACTGATTGCGATAATGTAAAAATATAGCTACCATGCTATTTAAAAAAATATTTCGGTTAAATGCCTCGACTAATCTGAGCAGCCTGTATAGTTCCAATTATTTTACAAATATGCAGTGTTGCATTTGCTACAACTTCTATTTGAAACATTTTTTGATATGTGTTGTAATAAACGAAATATTGGACTTCTTCGCACTAATGGGCCACCTGTATATAAAATAACTTCCAATTATGTCAACCAATTCTTTTCAAGGCGTCCTTAATGAACAGTGTTCAATTAAATCAAAATGATAAATAATAAAATAATATAATCACTATACCTGCCAGGATTGTACTGCACCAGTCAAAAATCAGGGGTATTTGCAAACACCCGACACCCCAGTTGTTTTGAATTATAAAGGATACGTCTTTACTTAATTCTAATCATTAAATTCAACAAACGTCAAATAAATTTTAGTTAATTAACGTCAGTAATCAAAACATACGACTTTTAAAGTCGGCATAATGTTTACGTTTCAACAAAAACCATTTCTGGTAGAAAGTTATTTTAGAAGTGGAAGATTAGTTGATGGAGTATGGCAATTTTTTTTCTGATGAGACCTAGTTCCATTTGGATGATTACATTACGCACAAAACATGCGAATGTGGGCAACAGATAATCCAAATTTCTTCAAGTATGCTACAGTGCATTCCCAGAAAATAGGTGTGTGGTTAGCAATTAGCCGAAGGAGAATAATTGGACCTATTTTTTTCGACCAAATTATAAGTGCTCAAAGATATCGTAACATTATGTTGGAACCTTTCATTAATCAACTTGATGATGATGAACTACGCACTGGTTATTTTCAACAGGATTCGGCACGGCCTCATGTTGCGCAAGCTAACATGAATTACTTACGAGAATTTTTTGATTACAGATTTATAAGAAAGGATTGTTTTCCACCACTTTCATGTGGTGGAAGGCTTATTTAACCTTTAGATTTTAGATTTCTTGTGTTTCCTAATCTAAAAAATAAGACTTTTAAAAACCCAGGGTACACTTTGGACTATCTCCGGAACAATATTATGTGCCTATGCCAATAAATTAACGGCGACATGTTAGAAAATGTATTCAATAATATGAAGCGGAGAATAAATTTATGTTATGAACATAATGGACAACATATTCGACCATATAATTCAATTTTAAATTAAATATTTGTAATTTTAATTTTATATTAAACACATAAGAAAAATGGACAAATAAATTTATGTCTTTCAAATCATGAAGTTTCTAATTTTTGGTAGAATGTTGAATAGAGATACGTTTTTTAAAAATAAGTTACTGACAGGCCAGTGCGATTTCGGGTGTTTATAAGCACCCTTTACGTAGATATACGAAATGCTACCTAGAAATTCTCGGAATGTGAAAAAATGCAATATATTGTTCTTACAACTTATTCACTGCCATCCGCTTCAAAGTACTCTTCTTCCGCATGAATACACCGATCCCAGCAAATTGTCCATGAATGGAAGCAGTGCTGAAAGTCTTAGCGTGTTAACGTGTTTTCAACACTGCCTGCGATTTGGTCTGGATCTCCTCAATCGTCTCAAAACGGAGTCCCTTGAGATACAGTTTTAACTTCTGAAAGAGGAGGAGGTCGCAAGGGGCAAGCTCTGGGAATAGGGAGGGTGGGATAGTACTGCCACCTTCGTTGTGGCTAGAAACTGTCGTACAATAAGTGACGTGCGGCTTGGTGTATTGTCACGGCTAAGGATCCATGAATTTTTGCGCCACTTGCCTCATACAAGAAGCCGACGATGTTACAAGTGCATGGATTATTCTCCTTCAGTCTTGCAGGATAGCATCACGCACTTTTGACACATTTTGTGGAATGCTTTCGGACGATGGACGAACTGCCTGGATCATCGTCCTCAACATTTTTGAAACGGTTGTACAATTCATAAGTATGCGTCTAGCCTATAGCGTCTTCGCTAAACGCCTCTTAAAGCATTTTCAGAGTTTCCGCTAGCGTTTTACTAAGTTTGAAGCAGAATTTGATGCATGTTCTTTGCTTTTTCACATCGGACATAGTGTCACATAATAACTCAAACAAAACTCAACAAATATAAACACAAAAACTGTCCGTCACCCACCATCTAGCAAAGTAACGTTTGACTGACTGATTTAGTAACGTATGGTATATAAGTTTTGAGAAAAAGTTTTGACGAGGAATGTTATTATCAAAAATGATCCAAACTAGTTACCACTGGGCTAGAAAAGATGCTTGTTTGTTAGTTACTATGGTAACATGTTATATTTGTCAGAAATAGTTTTGAAAGATGTCATACAAGATTGAAATACGAAAGAAAGTCTATACAGGGTGTCCAGAAACTCTCCAGACAAACGAAGACCGGAGTTTCCTCAGATAATTTTAAGACAAACCCAAATTCACCTAGTCCGAAAATGCTTCCTAAGGGAGCTAGAGTTCTTTGAAGATGGCGCCTTGTATTTATTTTTTTTTAAATTCCTCCAGAACGCTTCTATTTAGAAAAACAAAAACTGGTATGCTTATTTATCCTCCAGAGATGAATCGATTCCATCAATTGCGAATTTCTAGTACCGGTCATAGGCGTCCGTTTTGGGTAGGTCAACGGTTATTTTAAGGCATAACTTTTTTGTCTTTAACTTTTAAGCATTTGTGACACTAGATGATTAAATTTTCAGGTATTCCAGTACTAAAATGTACTCTTACTTTAAGTCGGTAGAATACACCGTTTTCTAGAAAAATCGATTTGTAAATTTTTCGTTTTTTCTTCATTAAAATTCAATTTATTATGTACCTACTTATTTTTAGCGACGAAGTTGGCTTGGACTATCAAGGCATGGATGAAAATTAATTTAATAAATTAAAAACAAATTATTTATTACAATGGAACGAAACTAACAAAAAAAGAACAAGTATCAAAGGTAGATTGTTACAAAAGTTGCTCGATGTGATGGCCATTAGTCTCTATGCATAAGTTTACCCTTTTGCTTAGAGAACGCCGAATTCTTGCAAAAATTCCAAAGTTATTTCTAAATTCGTTGCAAGCATCTTGTATCCTTAGCCAGAGTTGTGCGCGATTTTGTATCGGAACGGAATAAACAAATGCTTTTATGTATCCCCAAACACAATAATCGCAAGGATTCAAATCCGGCGACCTTGCTGGCCAAGCAACTGGACCGCCTCTTCCAATCCAATGGTCTTCGTAGTTATTATCTAGAAAGTCTCGTACATTCTTGCTAAAGTGGGCCGAACAGCCGTCCTGTAGAAACCATAAGTTTTGCCGAATATTTAAAAGCACCTCATCTAACAAATCAGGTAAAATATTTTGCAGGAAATGTAAGTAATCATCACCATTTAAACGAGCAGGTAATTCCACAGGTCCAAGTAGATAATCGTCAACTACTCCTATCCAGACGTTTATGCTAAACCTATGCTGATGCTTAAATTCTTGAACAACGTGGGGATTGTCACCAACGTATGAATAATAATGTGCATTATGTACATTAAAAATTCCATTTTTTGAGAATGTAGCTTCGTCACCAAACAAAATGTTCCTGAAGAAATCTTCATCTTGATTTTTCTGATCTTGTAACCATCTAGCGAATTCTACGCGAGCAGGAAAATCTCCTTCTAGCAGTGCTTGCACCTTTGTAAAATGAAAAGATATAAATTTTCTTTGTGTAAGATATTTCCTACGGAAGATTTGGCAATTGTGGGGTACATGGCAGATAGTCTTCGAACGCTAATTTCTGGATTTTCCTCAACTTCCATTAAAATAACATCTTCTGCTGCTACATCATTATGTCTCCCTGTTTCATTATTTTTTGGGACCACTGAACCTGTTTCTCTTAATCGTTGATGAAGAGCTGTAAATGTTGAGTGAGTGGGATGCTGACGATTGGGAAATTTTTCAGCGTAACTACGTTGCGCCGCTCGAGCGTTACACCTAATTTCGCCATAAACTAAATGCATATTGGCGTATTCCTCATTAGTAAAAACCATTTTTTTTTAAATTGAAATCGTTGTGTTTGAATAACACAAAGTAAAAAATGAAAAGATAAACTTCGCGAACTGACAACAATTTGACAATGAAAAACGTAGGTTTTACTTCTGTTGGCAGTTCAGAGCTAACTATTGCAAAAAATAAAAAATTGAACTTTAATGAAGAAAAAACGAAAAATTTACAAATCGATCTTTCTAGAAAACGGTGTATCCTACCGACTTAAAGTAAGACTACCTTTTAGTACTGGAATACCTGAAAATTTAATAATCTAGTATCACAAATGCTTAAAAGTTAAAGACAAAAAAGTTATGCCTTAAAATAACCGTTGACCTACCCAAAACGGACGCCTATGACCGGTACTAGAAATTCGCAATTGATGGAATCGATTCATCTCTGGAGGATAAATAAGCATACCAGTTTTTGTTTTTCTAAATAGAAGCGTTCTGGAGGAATTTAAAAAAAAATAAATACAAGGCGCCATCTTCAAAGAACTCTAGCTCCCTTAGGAAGCATTTTCGGACTAGGTGAATTTGGGTTTGTCTTAAAATTATCTGAGGAAACTCCGGTCTTCGTTTGTCAGGAGAGTTTCTGGACACCCTGTATATAATTTAGTTAGACGAGTACCTAAACGCGAGATTGGTAACATTTTTCCAAGACCAAAATATTGGACTGTCAACCATTTACCGCACAATTAAGGAATGTGAAGAAGGTATGCCGTACATGAATTTACCGAAAAGTAGTTGACCTCCAGTTTTGGCCCTACATGAAGTACATAAACTCATCCAATCTGCTCAAGACAGAATTGGGACGTCTACGCACACTTTAGGCTGCATATTTGAAATTGCGCATAGGACTGTTGGCAGAATTTTGACTAAAGATATTAGAATATCGAAAAAGAAGGAAGTGTCCCAAATACACCGCAGCCCAGCTAGAAAGAATCCCCGCTGCCGAACATTAAGACGTCAACATTTTATTGACAACAGAGTTATTGTGTTAGACGATGAGAAATATGTCACATTATCCAATTCGGAAAAAAAAAAAGTAACGATGGTTTTTTACACGTCCAAGATTGAAATTGTCCTGATAACGTAAAATTCAAACCGAAAGCGAAATTCGCCGACAAGATTATGGTCTGGTGCGCTATTTCTCAAACAGGAACTTCAAGACCGTACGTTGTGAGAGTTAGAGGTGAAGCTGTGGACGCAAACGTCTATATTCGCAAATGTCTATCTAAATTGACAAATTTCATTAATGCTCATCATCCAAATGATGATGTAATATTCTGGCCCGATCTGGCTTCATGCCATTATGCTAGAATCACTCAGAACTGGTTAACTGAACATAATGTAAATTATGTAACCTAAAGAAGACAATCTCGAAACGTACCCAGGCGCGCCCCGTTGAGGAATTTTGGGCACTACTGAGCAGGAAAGTTTATGACAAGGGTTGGGAATCTCAATATGATGCACAGTTACCGGCCAGAATATTCCAGAAGATCCGAGAAGTGAATATAAACATCGTCCAGAGAATAATGGGAAGAATTCTACCAAAATTGCGCGCCATTGGGGACTGTAGACCCTTATCAGTTTTGTGAATTTAGTGTTTGTATGACGTAATAGTGTATAATAATATCCCAATGTATACGTTTTAATAAAATTTTTACTACTAATCGATTTTTACCTTTGATTTTTTTCTCACAACTTATGTTCCATACGTTAAAGACGTAGTGTAATGGGTCATATTCTTTAGAAAAAAAAAAAAGTTAATATATATGCCAGTTGTCTACTGTATATATTAAAAGCAATTTCATTTCTTTTACTTAATTTCTCTCTGACTGTTTAAAAATTTACCTAACAAGGCATTCTGCATTAAAACGGGTTCTTCCCCGGACGCACATTCAAAAACGAAAACAGTACCTCAGTATGAGATCACTTCTCTTTGTCCGTTGTATTAATATGTAAAGCATACTTCCCCATATACCGATAGGTCCAGCTCTGAACGGGTCATAGTCAGTAATGAGTGGCAACAGCGAATCCCCTCTACGCGCAGCAGCTTCCACATTGCAGTTAAGAATTTAGTAAGACTTAAACCGCGCAAGGATATAGTCGTTTGCATATTCGATCTGTATACGTAATTTGCCCATTTGTTTCAGACATAATAAGGTCCAATTTATTATTATTATTGTATTCTTAGCTGCTACGGAAAAGTAATTTTAAGTAATAAAAAAACAATAACGTTTTCTAAAAGATAAAAGTAAAAAAAACAATAATTCTGCAAAATAAATTTAAATTTTAAGAAAGTCACTCAATATAGGATTCGAAAATACCGCCCTCTTTTCCCAAACAATAGCCGAGCCTATTGTAAACCCTCACGTCTCTCTTCTCCCGATCGGCAGGTATCAGAGGGATATGAGGCTGTTCGTCAATTTGTTGGCATTTGCGGCAATTTCCGACTACACATCCATATTTCCTAAACGCATTTACGATCCTTTCAATCGTCGAATGCGAAGGAATAGGCCGATTTACGTACTCTACAGCAAATAAATCAGCGATTGTTCGACAGGAATTGCCGGCAAGATACCACGAAACTATTTGTACCTTCTCTGCGGTTGTATACACAGACATGATAACTACCTTTACGTATGCACAGCTAAATACGAATGACGGGCAATCTGTTGCACTCGACCGTCGGACTTATGTTGCGGACGCGGAGTGGCATCGTACACACGTTGCCACATCGCATTACGTTCCATACGTATATTGTTGCCTATGGCCCGTAGCGGGCTGGACCTATCGGTATATGTATATATATAAATAAGAGTCAACATATATTTAATATAAGGATATGCTTTGTCAGCAATACCACATTTTGTAATCTTAACTGTACTATGTATGGAGCCCAATGAAGGAGAATATATAGAAGATATTCTGGAAACCTTCTTTCGCATGAAAGGGGAAGGAGGAAGAAATAGAACAGCAGAAAGTATCAGTCGATCAAGTCCTGCGAAAAATAGCGGACAGCTGATCTACTTAGGTCTAGTACGACGTAAATAAAAAAACGTCGGACCTAACAAGAGTAAAAAAGTCCCACGCAAGTAAAGCCTTAGCAGTAGCCAGTGAAGAAAAGACTGCAAAATACGCTAATTTTAATAGCATTCGCAAAGGGTAAATCAACCCTGTAATAAGGTCACCTGTGCGCGCTTTAAATCATTTGGATTACAAGAAAAATCCTTGTAGTGCAAAGTTAATTTGCGTGTGTTTTGTGAAACTCCTCTGAGCCCCGGTACCAAGACAAGGTAGGAAGTTTTATTCTCTTAAGTCTATCGATAGCGAGAGATAAATGCTGATATCAGAAATAAAGGCCTAGACATTATAGTAAAAAATCAAACGAACTTTATAATAAACATTCGCAAGGTATAGCATTATCAATTATCATTTTCATATCTATTTATTTGAACCCTATTCAAGTGATGTAAAAATTTATGTAAAAGATCCTATGTATTAAAATCAATATATATGCTTTATATGTAATCTGATATTTTATTACACATATATATACATACATTTACAAAGTCGATATTTGCCTATGTAAATATCCTTATAATAAACAAAGACATAGTCCTCTATTTATTGCTACAATACAGGGGATACACTCATACACCTTTCGTATATCAAACGACCTGAGATCAATAGCATAAAATAAATATCAGTTTTATTAGTGTAATTCAGGAGTCCCATTGCTAGAGTTAGTTAATCACCGGGCATATACTTAATTAACTTTATACCGTCAGGAACGGTTATTTTCCTGTGGCGTCCAAACAATTAGCAAAGTAATCATTTTAAATAAACGATAAACTGCACATCTATCTCTCATATAACTTCTTTAACTCTTAAAGTAGCTTGCAAATTAGTATCCCCAGTCACAATTATTATTTGCAAAGGGTTAAAGAATAGCCAAACGTTACAGTAGCTCACACCATCTAGCGCTATAGAGCTATACTACGCATCGCATTAAAATTTCGGAAATATCTGGGTAGCACCTAGTATATTCCCCATGGTTGATTGCAACACTTTAAACAAACAAAAATTCAATGTATGTCAATAGAAATAATATAAAATAACGAAAATGTGTCTAAGCTTTCGAGTAATATACATAATTCATATACAAAATACTATAAATAAATTTACAAAGTTGATATAAATCAAATATGGGCAATAATTAATAAATGTGTAGAGACATTTGTTGAAACAAACAAGTATTAAAATTTACACATATATATTAACATAAAATAGAAACGTTAATTTAGATAAATACATATTTAAATAAGTTTATATAGTCATACATATTTTAAAAGAATTAATAAAATAATATTTATCTTTAAGCAGAAGCGAACCCTACTCTTTAAGCTTATGTTTTTATCGATTCCATAATATGTGAGTAAAAACAAATGTGAGAAAAATTTTCAACGAGGTATTAAATAGTACTAGATGTCGCTGGATAGTACTAGTTGTCGCTGCGTTTCTTTGTTTGATTATAGAAGCCCATATTGCTACTACATTTATTTTTTAACAAAAAATGTGAATATGTACGCGAAGTATAATTCGAAAAATTACGAGGATGATTTAACGGGACGTAACATTCGGACTGAAACAAACTAATTTAAGGTATAATATTTACTTAATTATTTATCAACATATTTTTCTTTAAAATCAACGCTCTTGAACCAACGATGCTGAAACGCCATTATACAATTTTTGTAATAATCTTTTTCGAGATTCTTATAATATTATTCCATTGGAAGATCTTGAACTTTGTGAATAAGCGGAATTGAGTAGTTAAGAGTGCGGGACCAAAATCCCATAAGAATTATTCCCTCCACTACCTCCCTTACGTGACTCCATCGCAGGATGCGAGAAATTCAAACGGCCAGAGACCGAAGGCAATGGAGACTTCTGCACGGAGTAATTTACATATAGTAAAATCTGCCGAAAAGGGGCAGAAGACCAGAAAGCTGTAAGCAACTCCAAACGGATCTCGTTACCCCTAAGAGCTAGAGCCATTTTAGGATCAAAATTATTTGTAAATCATTTGGAAATAATATGAAGTTTATACCTGAATAGGGTTAACACAACCTAAAATGTTAATTAATCGAATTTCCCGCGAAGAATTTGATTAGAGTGAGAAAGTGGAATGTCGTGATGAAAGAACATCGTTTTATAAGCCATTTCAGGTCGTTTTTCAAAAATTATTTTATTATATTTGTCTAGAGCAGCCTCCTGACGGCCCTTTGTAAGACAGTTTACGAAAATTATTCTCTCTGGTAATACCAAAAATCGTAGCTATTACCTTAGAAATGTCTTAACTATCTTTCAGGACGAACTATCATAATATATTCACTGTTGAGATCGCTGGTCGAATTCAGTAAAAAAAAGCCAAGTTTCATCATTAGTAAAAAACCATCGAAAAAAAATCAGGATCTTGGTTCTCGTGAAACAGCTTCTAGTTATTGCTTCACGTTCGCATTCTTTCACGTTTTTCATTACAATTTAAGATTCGCTTTACCCACAGTGGATAGCTCCGACATGCTCAATTTTACGTGTAAATTATGATATAAATAGCAATTCTTTCCTTTACTCAAGACAGTATCATTCGAAACATTCAACCTCGTCATATTTTGTATAAAACAAAAATATTATGAAAAATTATGTGTAGAGAACACAATACAAGTTCGTATTTGTGTGAAACTATCTTTCTAGACATGCAGACACATGTTTCGTCTTGCTATAAAATCGTCAGTACATTGCCCGTTAATATAGTTTCCGTAGGCTGCGGCTGCGTCCATCAGATAGAAACTCCTGGCCAAGTCTTACACTTGTCATGAAGACAGCCATGGTTGTTTTGGCGATCGTGATGTTGATATTAGTCAATGAGCGGCGCTGAATGTTCTTCTATACTGTGTCTTGATGACTTTCACTATATTTTTATATATTTTTAGAATATTCAAAACGTTTTTATTTTATACAAAACAATATCATTAATTTTATTAATCAAATGCGGAATTGCTGCAGTTTTTGATAGTTCTAGTCGCATCTCCGATGCTAACCTAGACAGGTTTACATTGTGTAACTCAGAGACAAATTGAAGAACAGACATTGTCACCCAAAGTTTATTGCATATCAGCCATAATTTCAGACGCCCTTAGTCCTTTAGAAAATAAATTTAATTACACCTCGAATTAGGAGTTTATGTATTCTAAGATTTTCCATTTAAATACATTATTCCCCCTGCTGTAACTTGCGAATCAAATTAAGCAAATTTCATCTCTCAAAACAAGTTTTTTTCTGAAGAAGTGTTATTAGTCGAGTTTCATTTTCCACCAAATCATCTTCACATACATAAATGGATGTTTCTTCCTAAATATTTAATTATGTTTTTTTATAGATTTCGCTAAACCGGCTACTGATGCTTTATTACATACTGCGAAAATACGGTAGGGTCAGTTCCCAAATTCACCAGTGCAGGATGGGTTGATGATAAAAATGATAAAAATACAATTTGACTAGCCAAACCCGAACTACGGTCAGAAGACGGCGTCAGGTTTTTATTAAAACGATAATGAGTGGCTGACTATAATAAAAGAGAATAAAGGCGCTACCATGAATTAAGGTTAAATTATAACTAGAGTTCATACGTCGCACGGAGGGCATATATTAAATAACGTATTCACAAGGTGTGAGGTCTATAGCAAGTGGTTCTAAATACATACAACATGTAAATCAATAACGCCACAACGAGTTAATAAATATTATTTATTACATATGCTATATACAAACGGACAGATATATGTAAATAATCTCTGCTAAAAATTTGACTCCTGACAGCATGGAAGAACAATTAATCAGACTGTCCGATGGAAGCCACTTGCTTTGTCTTACACTCGTCATGTAGACGGCAATGGTTGATTTGGCCTTTGTGATATTGAATAATCTATCTTCCTATTAGTCAATGAGCGGAGCTGAATATTCTTCCTTGCTGTCTTTTGTGCCTTGATTGTACGTAACAAGGGAGTTCTTGCAATGAAGATGAGTCTGTAGCAAAACGACACGTGTTAGCATGTCTGGATAGAAATTTTCACACAAAAATATTAACTTCTATTGTGCTCTTCGCACCCGATTTTGAATAATATTTCAATATTATTGAAAATATTTTTGTTATGTATACACACACACATATATATATATATATATATATATATATATATATATATATATATATATTGTTATGAGGCAAATAGCACCGTGATTCCAGCTATCTGCAAATGGAAAAGCAGTAATTAAACAGGAATTACACTCAATAGAATGGCTACATTTGGCGGACATAATTTGTAAAATTAGTATCGAAGTGTTAATAAATTAATATTACGATAACTTTGTTTATTTCAAATTAATTTATATTTATTTCAAAATTTACTTTTTATATTTTTTAATTGTAATTTTCCTAATTCAAGTCATTTACGCGAAATTAACAAGATAGCTAATTTATTTACATTCAAATTTTATATCGATACTAATTAGACACGCCCACTTTTTGAATGTTTACAAACCCGCGAACAGCTTATTTTAATTCTAAACATTTAACATAACCTAACATTGGAAAGCCCGGTATAACTATTTGTAAATTATTATTTTAATTTTGTTTTCATGTTTGAATTAATATTGCCTTTACATTTAAATTATTATCAATTGTAATAAAGGTAAAATCAAGGCTATTTTCATAATTTCTTACAAGGCTTGGGAAAGAAATAATTGCTAGCGAGCGTCAGTAGAAAATTTTATAACGATTGCCAGAAAAAAAGTGCTACTCCGAATTTAATAAAACCAAAAATACTTGTGATAGAATTCTAAAAATACTCAAAAAAGAAGCATTTAACCTTGGCGCTACTTTAGAACTACTTTTGGAGTCAATTATACCTGAGACCGGCAAGTAATCGTCCAAAGCATCATTTGGCCACCGGCTACGAGCAATTCCTACGCCGCCGAACAGCGTCTATACCTGCATCGTAGAAACGAAAACACCTTTATTTGGTCCCGTACACCGAAAATCCTGACCAGCTGATACCATACTACATACCTGTACGCTTCCTACAAGAAACAGGTTTAATTAATTCAATTTATTTAGGAAAAAGTCTTATAAGGACTATTTTTTTAACAAGACAAAATTTTATTAAGAACTGTAGTACTTACCCTTAATTTGTTTGCTTATTTATTTCTATTACAATATACTTTACATTAACATTGCTATTGAAACATAACCTTTAGTTCACACGTGCACACAATATTAATTCCTTGTTTTGTCGTTAGGCACGTTACTTGTTCACTGTTTACAGATTACTTACATTCAATAAATATTTACACTTATTATTTTAAAGAACTCTTTTATTTATCATTGCGTAGCTAGAGATAACTTAGTAATATTAGTAAGCAATTTTCCATCATTCACATAGGGGTAAACTGATCGACGAGGAGCCGGAGATAGAGTCCAATTTTTGTAAAATATTATACTTGCTCTACCGACATCTAGTCGCAACCTGAGATATTACGTCAGAGTGGCTGACGATCTAACATTACAAGTTTAATAAAGGCGCCCAACTCAAACTACAACTCATAGTACAATTCTATTAACATCACTGAATATAATTATTATTATATTATTATTTTTCCTTAGGTCATACAGCCATTTAACAATATATATATATATATATATATATATATATATATATACGGGCTGTCCTAAATAAAGAGACAACGTATATAGAACATAAATCTTAAATATTGCGAGGCAATTACACCGCGAATTCCGAAATCAAATACATCCTGAAAATTGTATTAATACACTCAGAATGTGTATAAATAATAAATACCTCACACATACATTCGCTACAGCGTATATTTACATGCGTAGCTGCTGATAGAGATGGACAATAACAAATTTATTCTTTTTGTAATTTTTTGTACGTGAGTTTTAGATATACAACATATCTGGTTCGCTCTTGGTCTCAAAGTAAGTCGAGAATTAATGCGAAGTGATTCTAGTACTAAAATTATTTCAGCATCACTTTCATTATAAGCTTTTTTGCCTTTTTTTCACATCTTTTGCATCACCATAAAGATCAAATTAAAAAAAGACGTACACATTTTCTTAAAGTATTTACTAAAATTTGTATACCTGGAAATCTCCTATGAAAAATATCAATTTCGTATTTATAGGACACCTCTCCAATACTATACCACTTGATCCAGAAAATGCGCGCTCCCTTTCTGAAGATATTAGTTGACAAATGTTATGAATTGTCAACAGTAATTAAATATTGAATCGATTCTGCCTTTACTTGATGTAAATCCATATCAAATGATAAGAAAACACAAACACTGTTGTATTAGATTTACACTTTATTTAATAGTAACTATATGACAGCTGTTTCACCGTACAACGGTATGTTCAGATATAACAGAGCGGTACTATAAACATTTTACTTAAACGTATATACTTTCTGACTTAATGGTATTCGCAGAAATTGGAAACCGAAATATTTTTACCCTTGTTTATATAAGGGCTACATAGATTACATAAATTATATATACTTAAAACACAACTAACAAAATGTTCTAATCAAAAATAGGAAATAAGTTCAACAGTGGGGAGGAATTAAGCTCTGTTTTGTCATTTAATAATTTATTTGAAAATTTTTGTTTATTAATTTCCATTGCTTCTAATAAATCTAGTTTCTTACTTTTCTTATCTTCGTTTAGGATCTTGAAATTATTATTAAAACTATGGCTTTCTTCAATTAAATGGTTAGAGTATGATGAATCTGTTTTCCCATTTCTAAACGAATATTAATGTTCGTCTATGCGCTTTTTGAACGTTCTACCTGTTTGCCCAATATATATTTTAGTGCATGTGCCACAAGTTAGATTATAAACACCTGACTTATTATGATGTGTTGTTTTACTTTTATTATTTTTGATGAAGTTACTAATATGGTTGTTGGTTTTATATGCAATGTTTATATTTTGTTTTCTTAAAAATTTTTCTAGTATTTTATTTTGTCTGCCTAAGTAGGTAATAATTTTAAATTTCTTGTCATAATCTTTAGTAATCGGATATATATCTTGTATTGCTTTAGTTTCTCGTTTTTTGGATATTATTTTGTCTATTATATTCGGGTAATAACCATTATTGATTGCAATCTGTTTTATAATGTTGTATTCTGAATGAAAGTCTTCTATTGACATAGGTATATTTAATAGTCTATGAATTATACTATAGAATGCTGCTAATTTATGTTGAATTGGGTGCATTGATTTATTATGTATTGTTATGTCTGTGTGCGAGTCTTTATGGTATATCGAGAATTTTACTAGGTTATTGCTTTGCTTAATCGTTAAATCTAAGAAGTTAATACTATTATTCTGTTCTTTCTCTATTGTGAAATTGATGTTGTTATGTATTGAGTTGATAAATTCTTCAAGAGTATTAAGTTGTCTATCTGTGCCTGTATAACAAATTAAGATATCATCTACGTACCTATGCCAAAATAATATGTTCTTAACTAATGCACTGTTATTAAATACAGTGATCTCAAGGTTATCTATAAAAATTTCTGCTAATAACGGACTAAGTGGGTTGCCCATGATTAATCCATCTTTACAACTGTAAATATTATCATTAAACGAAAAATAATTTTGATCAACACAAATGAAAAGTACAATAGTAATTAAATAAGTGGCGATATTTTTTTTGTGAATTTTAAGTAAATTCAGTAATCTTTGTTGCTATACGCGACCACGAGTGGACGACGTCCACGAGTGAGATTTATTAATAGCAACAAAGATGCTATAAGATAAGATAGATAGATGCTTTAAAAAAATTATCACAAATGTAATTCGGCGTGTTTATTTTTTAAACTATGTTGCAAAATGTTAAACAAGTATGTAGGTATCTTTATTAGCCAATAGTAATAAGAAAAAATTTTAAATCGACCAATAGCATAAAAATTACACTGTAAAGTACAGTGTAATTTTCATGCTTTTGGTCTTTTTACATTTTTTTTTCTCATTACGATTGGCTGACAGGATTGTTTAAAAAATAATCAAAGTAGTCGAATATCAATGACATTAGAAATGCCAGTGAATATATACACCAGAGAATACAAGACATTGCAGCATATACAGTACAGAATACAAGGTATCATACTATAAGTAACAAACAACAACAATAATGGTCAACACAAAACACTGATAAAACTAAACAAAAACATAACATATGCCCCTACAAAACAGTGTATATATATATATATATACACGTCAGGGAACATAATGCAAAAAATTGTCGATCAATAATGCAAAAAAGGTCACAAAACAAAATAGAACAAAATAGAAAAGGGGATATATTATTACAAAGAATGTACAGTGCCATACCAAAGCAGGGAACATTAGATAAGCCAATGATACCATCTATATCAAAATAGTCTCTTTAATATAAATAACACACTTTCGTTTAAAGTTTATTATATTACTACTAGCTTTAATGTCATTAGGAAGTTCGTTATATAATTGTAGCCCCTTGTAAAAGAGACTATTTTGGCTGTAATTGGTCCCGACTTTATTTAAGTAAAAGTTACTCTTAGAATTACCTCGGGTATTGCGCTCGTGGACCTCACTAACAAACCTACAGTGACCCAAAGATGACTCGGTAGTAATTGGTTAATCATTTTATATATGAAGAGCATAGTATTAAGGGTCACAGTTTGTCTTACACTCAATAAATTTGCAGTTTCTAACATATCAATTCTGCTCGTTCGTTTATGACATCCTAGAATAATTCGTAAAGCTTTATTTTGCTTTTTCTGAAGAACCCCCATTTCTGACTTATTCATCAAAATAGTAAAGTTGAACAAAAATGAAAATGTGGTGCTATAATTGTTTTGTATATTGTCATTCTTGTCCAAGAACTTAGATCGTTTGCGATTTGTCCTAATACGTTGATTTTTTTAGCTACTTTATTGGTGATATAACTAAAATGCTCCGAAAAAGTAAGATTCTCATATATTATACACCCAAGATATTTGAATTTCCTTACCCTTTCAATAGCCGTATTGTTGATATTTAAGTGGGGATTGTTTGATAATGCTTTCTTATTATATTTATTTTGTATAATCATCATTTTGGTTTTATTTGAATTTAGTCCAAGGGAATTGTTATTGAGCCATTCCAATATATTATTAAGATCTCCGTTTAATGAATCCATGATATCCCGTACTGTATCACCCGAAACATTTACCAATGTATCATCCGCAAAAAACTGAATGTTACATTTTTTAATTACTTCCACCATATCGTTTATATACAAAATAAAAAGTGTGGGTCCCAGCACAGTTCCCTGGGGCACCCCATGCTCATTCATCCTGGAACTAGGAGTATTACCATACTTTGTCACCTGTATTCGCTCACTGAGGTATTCCCGAAACCAAGCCACGTTGTCTCCAAACCCATACCTTGCCATTTTCATCAATAATAGTCGTCTGTTTATGGTTTCGAAAGCACGTTTAAAATCCAGGAATACCACTCCAATTAGTTTTCCCTCTTCTAATGTTGCTTTCCAGTCAAATAGAACACTCTGTAGCGCACTTTCACATGAGTTTTTACCTCGGAAACCTGCTTGAAATTCACTTAAGATGTTGTTTGTCTCTATATAGTTTATTATTTGTTTATTTACACATAATTCCAACAATTTTTTATATGGTGGCACAATATTAATGGGCCGAAATTCTTCACTCCTTATGGTGCCATTTGTCTTCTCTATTGGAACTACGGTATTTAGTTTCCAGTTCTTTGGAAGTTCCGCATTCTCTAAACTTGTGTTGATGAGATTAAGAATCTTATCTCCTATTGTTTCGAATGCTGCTTTCAGTATTTTAACCGTAATGCCGTCTGTATTGCTTTCCTTGTTCGGCATATTGTTTATGATCGTTCGCAATTCTGACATTTCCAACCTGCGAAAACTTTCCATCCCACAATCAACTTGTATATGATCAACACTCCCTAGAAGTGCTTTACTTGGTATTATGTTTTCCACTATTTCCGTAATACTGTTTATGAAGAAATTATTAAAGGACTCACTTATTTGATCACCGGATACAATTTTATCGCTAAATACTATTTCTGCTTTGGGAAAATTTTTATTTTCCACTTTTAATAAGCTTTTTAGAGTTTTCCACATTTCATTGGAGTTATCCTTTGTTTTATCAATCGTTTCATTATAATAGGCAACCTTTGCCGTCCTTATCTCCTTATCACTTACCGTCCTTGTTCTCCTGAATTATATTTAGTTATTAATTTTCTCACGTATGTACTACAGAGTGGCCAAGATAAAAGAGGCGCAGTATAAATACAGTAGTACAAATATTTACAGAAAAGTGAATTACTAATATATTATAAATTTTTGGCGAGATCGGGCGATCTGGAAGGCCATAAACCTGCGGAAATTGTACATTCTTCTCCGAAAATTCCATGGACATTGAAAACCGTGAATTACGTGCCGTGGCACCATCATGCTGTAAAAACGCATACTCTCGTTCTTCCTCCGTCAGCTGCGTTACGAGTGGTTGCAACAATTCTGTTACATACGTTTCAAACGTCACAGTGTTATTAAAAAAAATAGGCCCTGCAATCCGTCGGGCTGAAACTGCACATCAAACGCCTATTTTCGCATCATGCAGAGGTACCTCAAAGCGTTCCTTGGCATTGTTTGTTGAACAATAACGAGTGACCTGAGAGTTCACGTACCCGAAGCTTCATCTGTGATAAAGTATAGAGTTGGATTCATATAACCGCCAGCAACATCACTGAGTAACCATTCGCTATAATGTTGTTGTTTTGCATAGTCCGTAGGTTTTAATGTATCATATGCAACTGCTTCAACATGTTCTGCTTGATGTTTAGTTGGGAGGATAGACGTCTAGTTTATTTTTGTGGACTTCTTAGCATAGTCTCTTGAACACGTTGAACATTTTCCGGTGAACAAACCGTCTTTACACGGTTACGTTTAGCGTTAGCGACTGAACCTGTAGCGCTAAATATAGTAATCATTTTCTGCGCAACACTTTTAGAAGGAGCAGACGTTTGTGGATATTTTATCGTGAATCTTTCATTTAATGTTACAAACGATTTACATTCCAAATAATTTTCAACAATAAACACTCTTTGTTCGATTGAAAACGACATTATGGAGAACCTATTTACGACCACCATTAACAACTGACAACGCAACAATGGCAAACACAATATAACAGTTAACACGGAATGGCCGTTGGACATCACGTTATGCCTCTCGAGCGCTCTATTCAAATATCACGTATAATATGACTCCGGGCCTCTTTTATCTTGGCCACTCTGTATAAATATATCTTTATTAAATATACGTATTGCGATATCAAAATATCTTTTTCGATATTTTTAACAACCCACAGGAATACATATTAATATTAATTTTGAAATAGCTAAGTCACATATTTCTTAATAAATAGATAGGAAGATAATCCAAAAATCCATGGTGACCACATTTCCCTGACGTCATCCTCTAAATAAGATTGCGTATTTAAATGTAATTACTACCGCGATTGTCAATTTTAATTTATTTTAATTTATTATAAAAATTCTATAGGACTTCATAGGTACAGCTGTAATGAACGAGGAGGAGGTTTTAACTAAATTTAATTTAAAATCTACGGTTACCTAAATCAGTATAATTGATACGTTTTAAACAAACTTTTATTTTTATAGATTATGTTCCATAATTTTCTTATTACTGTAAAATTCCAGTTTGTGTTAATAATTTTGAACGATATAAGTAAGAGTTGCATACGTAATTGTGGACATTTCTAATAGTATTCTAAACTAAGCGTCCTAAACATTTATGAATGTTAAATGTAGGTGTAGATTTCCGCGGTCGTTGTTAAATATAAATCTCGGTTTCCGGGTAGGAACCGCATAATTGCCACCGTTTCATCAACTGTTACAAGGGACATCTTCAGGGTTGTACGTAAATGTTCGTCGATTCGCAGTAGCTTGAAAAATTCTTCAAGCTACTGTGAATCGATGAACATCTACGAAGAATTCTTCAAGCTACTGCGAATCGATAAAGTTGCAACCCGGAAACCGAGATCTACATTTATGAATGCTTGTAGATAAAGGCTTAATTGCTACCAATCATGGCGCAATAATACGACAATTGCAATCCATATGAAAATTTCGATAGCTAGGTGTTTGGTTGCCGCGTGTTTTGAACGAAAACCAGAAAAATCATTGGGCATTTAATGGGACAAAGAAAGCATCCCCTACTATGAATTGTTTCCGAGGAATGTAACCATCACTGCTCAGATTTACTGTCAACAACTCCGTCGGCTTATGGTTGCAATTCAGGAAAAAAATTGTGAAATCCTCATCAAGTCATTTTGCAACACAATAAAGCTCACCCTAACACTGCTAACATTATAAAATCAGCTAGCTATTCAAAAACTCAGTTGGAATGTTATTTTCATCTCTTTCGGTACCTATCAAACAACCCTCGAGGTATCTCCTTTACCAATGATGTCGGCCCGCAAAATTGTATTGACCACTTCTTCACTTCCAAGCCACCGGGTTTCTTCAGGCCTGGAATCGGAAAATTGTCGCATCGTTGGGGAGCAATTGTAAATAATGGAGGAGAATATATTGTTACGTTTATCTTTAAGGACTATCTTAATTATAGCTAAACCCTTACTTAATACTGACTACCTGCCGTTTAATATGTTTCTACTTATAAAACTTTCTAACTTGGTCCAAATCATACTCTGTCGTCTGACTAACACATGCCATTCATACAGATTACGCACTATATCTTAGTATTCTCCTCGAAAATGCCTAATTGTGTTTATAATAGCTTTGTTAATTCCATCTAGTAATCCCTGTCATAGTATTCATATTGATATTTACGTTTTTGTTTCTCACAATAACTTCCGAGTGTCTTGTTTAAACTTAGCGTCACCTAAAGATTTAATGTTTAATGTGCGAATTTCACATTCTTTGCCATCATACCTGATATATCATAAATTCCTTTGTATTCCTAAACATTCCTGTTGCCTAAGTATTGCCTTTGTAGTATTGTATTTTATATAAACGTTTTGTAGCTAAAACCTTTGCATGCCTTCTTGAATTCCTCAAAATTGCGATTATTTAACAACCTATAATGGCAATTATCATGTTTACCCCACTTAAATTTTATACAATCACAATTTGAACATATTAATCATAACAGAAGTAATAAGGGGGGCTGGAGAGTTGTACCACGCTTAGTACCTTCGGCAGGCGCGGCTCGTGACGACGTATTTGGGGAGCAAGTACAATGATGCGAGTGCTTCGTGTATTCTCGTGTACTAACTGTAACGTTTTCTTAGTAAACACCGAAAACACACGAAGCACTCGTATCATTGTACATGCACTCCCAAATACGTCATCACGAGCCGCGCCCGGATTACCGCAGACGGTGTCTGCGGTAATCCGGGCAGAGTAAAAGGTTGACCTTGTTTATCACCGAGTTGTACCACAAATTATAGTAATTATAATATTAACCCCACGAGGTTCAAGGGTTTTTGTGCGCTAACTGGTACAACTAAGTCTGCGCAGACCTACATGGAATTTATATGTTAATATATAGGCAGGCGTATCAAAAGTGTATGTAAATGTGTTTAATGGTAGGAAAAATATGAATTAAACATAAAAACATATCTTTATATATTTTGGGTAACAATATATCATATTTTATTTATCATAGGTAATCAAATAAAGTTAGGCGCGGCATTCAAGGTACGCGTATTTGGCATGTGAATGTTGTAGACATACCGGTTTCTTGCAATACATGCAATGGAACCGAGTTTTTCGCTGCTTTTTATCAGACTTATAGCACAACGAGCACGATGGTCGGGTTGCAGAGGAAATGGCATGAATTAGTTGATCGTCTATCGGTGGGCCTGTCGCTACCTACAAAAAAAAATTGAAAAATTTTTTCATAATTTGAATTGAATGTATGTGTAAATGAAATGCTTACCTCTACACCGAATAATGCCATTGCGTGTTTGACGTGTTGAATACCTCGTACAATGGGATTCGTTGCTCTTTCCTCCATGTGTGGGACCACCAGCTGTTGTGCCAATTCCATAAGGAAGACACGTCTTCGATCGTTCCTCTTGACATGACCCAATTTGTCATGAATAACAAATGCAGCCAAGCCCGCCACGTCCAACATGTTATAGAACAGAGCTAACGGCCATCGGTTTGTGCCCCTTTTGCACGTATAACTACCAAGCATCTGATCCATGGTGTCGACTCCAGATTTATACTTATTATAATCTAAAATTTGAAATGGCTTTTGCGATGGCTTTGATGAGTCGACGTCGGGATTGTTCAGATCGTTCGTCCAGAACCGGCGTACTTTTCGACCAATTTTAGAACGATGTTCTCGCCTTGATTTACCGCACGCGCTTCATTTGCCTGTTTTCCAACATATATCAATCCCTTAAGTGGGTAATTGGAATTGGCGTCGCACATCCAAAAGATTTTAATTCCGTATTTAGCTGGTTTTGACGGTATATATTGAGTGAAGCGCGTACGGCCTCGGTACGGGAACAATTGCTCATCAATAGTTATCTGGGCACCTGGAACATATAAACGCTCTAAATTGCTCATGAGCATATTCCAAACGTCGTCGATAGCGGTTGATTTGCTTTCTAATAGACGAGCAGTTCTAGTGTTGCCGTTGTTGAATCGAATATATTGTAAAATAGCTTTATATCGGTGAGCAGACATCGTCGCCTTATAGATAGGGTTTCCGTTGTTGCCCCACATCTCAAGAGCAGGCTGACTATTTGACCCGAAAATGCCAGCAAACAAGGTTAAGCCAAAAAATTCGTATATTTCATTTTCCGCTACAGGTTTCGTCCATAACCGCGGTGTCTTGTTAGGATTATTGACACACCATATACGGCATAGCTCCTGGGCTCTCCGGTTTGTTTCACGTACAATTACACTTACGATTTCAGGTGTTATTAGTGACTTAAATATTGAAACCGGGTTTCGCATAATCCCAGGAGCCGGGCCTTCACGACCCATAGTGGCGCAGTTATGAGCACGAAGCCTACCTGTACCCGGTGGAGCACTTGACCAAATTTTACCATCTTTTCAGCGGTATTTGATAACCGAGTTCGCTGAACGGGCCTCCATTTCCATATCGACGAATTCAATTCGGTGGCAGCTGTAGCGCCTTCATAGAAATCTTCTAAATCACCATCATCGTCATATGTGCTCTCGGTTTCTATAACGATGTCTGCCTCACCATCAGAAGCCGCATCTTCTAACAGTGGAACATAATCAGGGTCCGTAATGTCGTCGTCGCCTTCGAATGGATTGAGTTCTCCGACCTCTTCATCCGCACCAGTCATCCATTTGGCTAACTTGTTATCCATTTGATTCCTCTCTTCTTCCGATAAATTTTGATATCTTCTGGTGCAATTCACCACGTCCATTATATCATCATCGATAATAGATGCTGTTATTTTGCTACATGTAAGGGGACTAATTGCCAATTTATATTTATTATATATATATATATATATATATATATATATATATATGAAAAAAAACCACATCCGTCCAGAAACGTGCATATATCGATATTTCACTGTCGTTACAGATCATCAGTACACGATATTCTAACATGGACATGATTTTATTATTATACTTTCGTGTATATATACGAATTATATTTAATTTAATTGGAGTGAGAAACAGCAATTATTCAAATCTCCTCTCACATGTAATTGTCGCAAAATTTGTGCAATTGATTCTACAATCTGACAAGATTACTCCTGCCGAAGAATGTAGACGCAAACACGTCGCGACGTTAGCCATCCACCTGTGCGGATAATGAAAATTGTATGAAAAAAAAACCACATCCGTCCACTGATGATCTGTAACGACAGTGAAATATCGATATATGCACGTTTCTGGACGGATGTGGTTTTTTTTCATACAATTTTCATTATCCGCACAGGTGGATGGCTAACGTCACGACGTGTTTACGTCTACATTCTTCGGCAGGAGTAATCTTGTCAGATTGTAGAATCAATTGCACAAATTTAGCGACAATTACATGTGAGAGGAGATTTGAATAATTGCTATTTCTCACTCCAATTAAATTCAATATATATATATATATATATATATATATATATATATATATATATATTATATATTTATTATATATATATATATATATATATATATTATATATATTTTTGGGAAAACCCCCAAATAAACTCACTTCAAACTAAAACACTCAGATCTTTACACAACAAACACTGCTGCGGTACTGGCAAATTGCCTGTCTTCTTTTTAAAATAAAAGCCGTTACACACAATTCGCATTCTCTACCTTAGCAACAAGCTAGGTCTGCACAGACCTGCTTGGTATGTATGAACCATTTCGCTTGTAAACAGGAATAAAACCGAAAATACCCACATAAGTGGTATAATTCCATGCTTATTGTCTTCTCCGTAGCCGTTTCTAGGAAGTCATGGACGGGCTTATCTCTAACACGTAAAACAAAAGACTTATACACACATTTATATGCAAAAGGTCTGCACAGACCTGGTTGAACCTCGTAGGGTTAATCTTCAGTAATTCTCTAATGAGGGTTGGGGGCGATAAAGTGGGGATAAAGTTTATTACTGCTGCTTGCTATCTATTTCCAGTTCTAATAAGAGAGTAATACAATTTTGTGATTACATAATTAACAATTAGATATCCGAGGAACCTAAATTTCCTTAAATAATTTAAGAATGTAACACAAATATCGATCTACCAACGCGTGTGAATTATTTCATTCTTTGTTAAAAACAGTCTTTATTCTCCTCGCCCAAATATATTTATTTTTGTAGATATGATAATAAATTTTCAAAATGAAATATTTGCATAAATTAAGACTGCTAATGAATCAACAAATATAAAAATGTAGAAAGAAACATGAGTACATAACTTCTAAAATAAAAGAATTAAAAGAAAACAAAATTACCAAATTCGATTTTGTAAGATCTTTAAGCTATAAAGATTTGCCGCAGTAGTACCGAAACATTTTAAATTGAAAAATATAAATGTAAATTTAACTATGTATATTTTAAAATAAATTTTATATAGGTATATGTATTTTGTATTACATGGATTTCATAGTAAAACTGTTAAGCTTAGAATAAGATTTTATTATTAAAGGGTTAGTCCTCTCCAAAAATTCGTTCGTACAACTAGACGGTAGAATTATATCTACCTAATGTCCCGTGGTACAACTCGGCGGTCTCGGTAATAAGATACCAGATTTATACCCACGTTTACCACTGTATTACTTGATGTCTTAAATCTTGACTTAAAAATTAAACACATTAACAAAATTTCACTAAATGAAATACATTTAAAGTGGTTAAACAACGTACACAACATGAGTAAAGAGTAAGTAAATGTAATGCAATAGTGAAACTTTGTAATAATGTTTACAAGATAAACCTTCAATATGTGCTGAAACTCTAATTGTTTGCCACAGATTGATAACATTTAATTTTTCTCTGACGCTTCCAACGTATTGAATAACGTCATTACTAATTTATTTAAATGACGACTTGGACTTTTTATATAAAAAATCGATAGTGTTGTTTCCTTTTATGACCATTTAAACCTATGGTATTTTCGCGTCAGAAGAAATTCGCAGAAAAGCACATATAATAAAGTTATCAACAATAAATGAATTCAAAAGAAAAATGTATTTTCTTAAATAGGTTAAATATTTCTTTTGCTTTAAGGAAGTAATTGATTTATTGTTGATAACTTATTATACGTGACTTACTGCGACTTTTTTCGCGCAATATATATGTTCATATCGTCCACCATTAACTGTCTAACGGCATGCAATTAGACAATAAAATTCCTGAATTAATGCTGTAAGCCTTTACTGTGTGATATTCCATATTACAATAATTAATAAAATACGTATACTTTGTTATATCACTATATTAAACAAATTGTGTAACCGCGGTTTCAACATGGCCGAAACATTGACGAAAACTGTATTAAGAATGAAACACAAAATGTACACTAAAATGTGGTGCAAGGCGATAATTATAGAGTAGTGATCAATACATGGAATAATACACAATACATTGTAACAACTATTAGTTAATTATAAGGGAAACCAGAAAATAGAAATGTGAGAGCAGTAAAATCGTAAACTAAATTAACCCAAGTACAGCAGGTAAAAAGCAGCGTATAGAAGTTCCCCGTTTCGTTATGTTCAAACTTTAGGAGTGTAAAGTAGACTTTATTTCAAGTAACAAAAACACAAACTTGTATATCCATTTTTATTTGTTTCAAAGTTACGGATCTATGAATGTGATTGTCAGATCATGAAAAAAAAATGTAATCCTAAAGTCAATACAAACTGATTTTATTTAAAAAAAAGTTATGCGATTCAATAATAAGCCTGTGATAGTTAACATCGCATAATAAAATGTTATCCTAAAATAAATAAACACGTGTCGTAGTGCATACAGTAATTTCTTGGAGATCCACAAAAAAGATAACTGGAAGTTGATTTATGATAAAGAAGGTTCTTACTTATTTCGTAAGTGCTGAACCATGAATATCCTACAACAAAGAAATGTTCAGATGACTGTTAACGTTGCATTTTTTAATAAAGTATTATCTTACGTTTCAGTTCATACAACAGCTTATTAGTGAGTGGACACGTTTTCTTTATTCAAAATGCCTTACCGATTTTCTTCTCAAGAGTATGCGGACATACATTTTGTGTATGGCTACTGTAACGGCAGTGCACGTCAAGCAGTTATTGAATACCGACATCGGTTTTCCAATAGGTGCATTCCTCATTACAGAACGTTTCTGGAAGTACACAGACAATTTCAGGAACGCGGACTGAATGATTATCTGTTCGACCGAGGAGTAAATTTGAGGAAGACGCAGTAGCTATTGTTACAAGTGATCCAATTCTCAGTGTACGTCGAATCGTTAGACAACTAGGAGTGCGACGAACGACAATTTAGCGAATTTTAAAACATGAGGGCTTATATCCATATTACTATCGCAGGGGACAGGGTTTGCTTGAGGCAGACTACTATGCTCGTCTAGTTTATTCTACCTGGATATTAAGACAGTCACGGCTTCATTTTAATTTCTGCAGGACAGTCCTCTGGACAGATGAATCTACGTTTACGAGAAGTGGTGTTACAATTCTGAGAAACCTGCACAGGTTGTCATCAGAAAATCCCAAAGCTATACCCCCATCTAAATTTCAAAATCAATTTTCTATTAACGTTTGGGCGGCCCTAATCGATGACTTGTTGATTGGTCCTGTCGTTCTTCCTGGAAGGTTAAATGCGGACAATTACCTTCAATTTCTTATTGACGAACTGACAGGCCTTTTAGAGGATATCCCAATGAATGTTCGACGAGACATGTGGTTTCACATAGATGGAGCACCACCACATTTCGGAATTGCTGTCTGAAATTGGGTTAACGTCAACTATCCAAGATGGATTGGTCGAGGTGGTCCTGTTGTATGGCCACCCAGATCACCCGATCTTAATCCCCTTGACTTTTATTTATGGGAGTACATGAAAAATTTAGTATACGCGCAAGTTTCGTACACAAGAGAAGAGTTATTGAATCGTATTCACCTGGCTGCCGGCAAATCCGACAAAACAAGTATGAAATTCGGATAAGTACTTCTTCTGTTGGCTTACGGGCACAAGCCTGCATTCAACAAGGAGGTGGATATTTCAAAAATATTATTAATTGAACTTTATTAAATAAAATCAGTTTTTATTGACTTTGGGATTACATTTTTTTTCATGATCTGACAGTCACATTCATAGATCTGTAACTTTGAAACAAATAAAAATGGGTATAACAAGTTTTGCGTTTTTGTTACTTGAATTACACTCCTAAAATTTGAATATAACGATACGGGACACTTGTATATCAAATCAGTCTGGTCGTTAAGTAATATAATGTCTAAATTGTGGGAGGCTTTGAATTTTTCTAGGGTCTCTAGGAGGTTTAGTTTCTTACCCTTCTCGGCAAAATATAAGATTTTTACAAAATTATTTAGTTGTATGATTTTTCTCTTCTATATGGGCTGCAAACGTAAACTTAGGGTAGTAATTGTCGAATTCTTAAATATGTTTGTTGACCCGAATATTAAAACTACGACCAGTCTGTCAGATATCGTACAAAAAAAGTTAAGTTCATTAATTCTAGTTATTTTGTAAATTACCTCATTTCAAATAAAGCCGATAGTGTAAAAGACCTTAGTTTTTTGTTTGGTCCAAGTTTAACCGCTTCAAAAATTCTTCAGTTCACCAAGCTCCAACGAGCGTTAGATCAGCCCCAGACAATTGCGAGTGCGATATCATTGAAACGTCAAGACAACAGGCCTTCTCAAGACACTTCTCACATATTTAATTTAATATTTTACAAATGGTTTTCCATTGGCCAATGAAAGCTATTATTAGGGAGACATGAAAGGAACTCAACGAAAATTTCCTAGAGACCGGCGACTTGAATCCTGAGAAATTATATTTTGCGTAGATCTAATTGATTCAGTTCTAGTTTGCTTTTGAAAATTTACATATTTTCTCAAAATTAAATCAGTGAAATCTTTTTACTCAAATACTTTTTCATCATATTATGAATCCACAGTATTTGCACTTTCTTATTTTTTAATTTCGCCACTATTTTCTTTTATATTAAATATTTGCTACTATCGACACGTCTTCGGTTACTTGCCATTTACTTTCATTAGAACGAATATAACAATTTCAGATGTGGTTAAAAAAATATCAAATTTTTCTACAGCTTTCCCCTAATTCCAACGATGCTATCTACATTGCATTGGTATTGATAATAACGCAAATGTTGGAGTCATCGATAGGCATGTTATTCAATGATATTGACAGTAATGATAGGAGATAAAGCAAATTATTTGTTAGATCTCGAAAAGTAAAGTGTGTATACATTACTATATTATTAAAAATATGTTTATTCAAAATGTATGTACCTACCTGTCAGTACTCTTTCTTTTATAAATATCTTCCACATGTGTTTCCGTATATTTCAGAACTTGGTGTAAGTGTAAATAATGAAACACTATACTTCATTCATTCTAAGAAAGGAGCAGATGGCGCTAAAATTTGAGTGCAATTTACCAAGGATAAATTTTGTAATTTCAAACAAGTAGATCGTCATTTGTTGAGATGATGAATGAAAGATTATTTTTTAAATTTTACGTTTGTTTCTTAACATATTTATTATTAAGAAAGCTTTGACGTTCTTTAATAATTTTATTCGAGCAAGAAGCGGCAAATGAATTAGACAGATATAAAATACTTCAATCAATATCTTATAACTTCTTATTTAATATTTGAAGGTGTTATATCTACAACAAAATTGTGTGTAGAATTTCCTTAAAGGAAATATCTACCTTACTTTGATTTTACTAGCGCACAAAATTATTGTAAAAATTCCATAATAATATTTTTTTTTAACTGATAGAGCAATCATGGTTTGTTCTTAATAACCAATGTAACAAATATGTTTGTATTTAAGTGACTATTTAATCCATCTGTCATGTAATATTCACTTACCTATGAAAAAACTTAATTAGTGGTATTTATTTCTTTACGAAAAGGAAGATGCCAAAACCGCTTTACAGACAAACGAAAGAATGTATTACTTTTGTAAGAGAGGTAATATAAATATTATGACATCAATTACATAATTTTTATATATTATATATTCTCTAAATCTATATAAATAATTTTGTAGATGAACATATTACACTACAAATACGGGGCAAATTAACTGAGCAAGATATATTTTGTCAAAAATTCTTGCACAAAGTTTTAAAGAACTTGGGTTTTAAATGGAAAAATATGATCCACGTCATGGCTTAATGAAACTTCAAACTGTAGTTTTACAAAGGCTAACATTTTTAAATATAAGCGAAAAATATCTATTCTTTTGTATTTTTGTATGAAACGTGTATATTTTAAAATAGGATCGTAGCAAGATAATGATCTACGTTCAGTAACGAGTACTAAAGTGGATGGCAGAAGGTTAGTACTTGCATTGATTTTGCTTTTACATATAGAAGTAAACCTTCTTGTTTTTAGTCATACAAGTGTCACCGTATCGTTCTGTTCAAATTTTAGGAGTGTAAAGTAGACTTCATTTCAAGTAACAAAAACGCAAAACTTGTATGTCCATTTTTATTTGTTTCAAAGTTACAGATCTATGAATGTGATTGTCAGATCATAAAAAAAATGTTATCCTAAAGTCAATACAAACTGATTTTATTTAAAAAAAAAAGTTATACGATTCAATAACAGGCCTGTGATTGTTAACATCGCGTAATAAAATGTTATCCTAAAATAAATAAACACCTGTCGTAGTGCATACAGTAATTTCGATCTACAAAAAAGAGTACTGGAAATTAATTTATGATAAAGAAGGTGCTTACTTATTTCGTAAGTGCTGAACCATGAATATCATACAATAAACAAACGTTCAGATGACTGTTAACGTTGCATTTTTTAATAAAGGATTACATTACGTTTCAGGTCATACAACAGCTTATTAGTAAGTGGACACGTTTTCTTTATTCAAAATACCTTACCGATTTTCTTCTCAAGAGTATGCGGACATGCATTTTGTGTATGGCTACTGTAACGGTAGTGCACGTCAAGCAGTTATTGAATACCGACATCGCTTTCCCGATAGGCGCATTCCTCATTACAGAACGTTTCTGGAAGTACACAATTTCGGGAATGCGGAATGCGTTATTATCTTTTCGACTAAGGAGTAAATTTGCCAGCAGACTTACAGGAAGAAGCAGTAGCTATTGTTACAAGAGATCCAACTCCCAGTGTACGTCGAATCGCTAGACAACAAGGAATGCCACGAACGACAGTTTGGCGAAGTTTCAAACGTGAGGGCTTATATCCATATCACTATCGCAGGGGACACGGTTTGCTTGAGGCAGACAACTATGCTCGTCTAGTTTATACTACCTGTATATTAAGACAGTCACGGTTTCATATTTAATTTCTGCAGAACAGTCCTCTGAACAGATTAATCTACGTTCACGAGAACTAGTGTTACAAATCTGAGAAACCTGCACAGGTGGTCATCAGAAAATCCCAAAGCTATACCCCCATCTAAATTTCAACATGAATTTTCTATTAACGTTTGGGCGGCCCTAATAGATGACTTGTTGATTGGTCCTGTCGTTCTTCCTGGGAGGTTAAATGACGAACGACTTATTGACGAACTGCCAGGTCTTTTAGAGGATGTCACACTGAATGTTCGACGATACATGTGGTTTCACATTGATGGGACACCACCACATTTCGGAATTTCTGTCCGAAATTGGGTTAACGTCAGTTATCCAAGATGGATTGGCCGAGGTGGTCCTGTTGCATGGCTCCCAAATCTCCCGATTTTAATCCCCTTGACTTTTATTTATGGGGGTACATGAAAAATTTAGTCTTCGCGCAAGTTTCGAACATAAGAAGAGTGTTGTTGGATCGTATTCACCTGGCTGCCGAGCAAATCCGACAAAACAAGTATGATAAGCACTTCTTCTGTTGGCTTACGGCCACAAGCCTGCATTCAACAAGGAGGTGGACATTTCGAAAATATTATTAATTGAACTTTTTGTTAAATAAAATCAGGGTTTATTGACTTTGGGATTACATTCATAGATCTGGAACTTTGAAACAAATAAAAATAGATATACAAGTTTTGCGTTTTTATTGCTTGAAATGAAGTCTACTTACACTCCTAAAATTTGAACATAACCATACGGGACACCGTGTATAATAGTACATTCCTGGGGCTAAATTAATATTTTTCTCTAAATTACCATTGATAATTTAGTGTTAACGAAGATTCAGATTCTACGTTTTAATGTTTTAACATTTAAAAGAACTAATTTAACACAGGAACACCTTGAACAAATTATAGTTGTTTTACGCTTTCAATGTTTCACAGAAAATACATAGTTTTGAGTTTTGTTCTTTGTAAATTATTTTTATTCAAAATCCGATACCCACTTCGCTTGTCAGCATTACTTTTGTGTCAGCAGTAGTTGCTGCCCGTTACCAAACCGTTTATTACATTCGCTCTGTTGTGCATTAACAAATACATATTAACTGGATATGTAGATATGTGCCACTTGTGCAAGTTCCCACACGTATCAAATTGTTCGAAACTCACGGATCGCTTACAAAAACAAACCTATTGCGAATACAAGACAGACGGCTATGGGCTATGAATCATCAAACGCTCGAGTCTGCTCTCTGGGTATTACTCTCATTTACATTGAAAATAATAGCACAATTATGATTTCTCTGAATATTATATATCCTAGAGGACGGCATAGATTCACTTGGCATCAACACAATCTACAGATTATGCTGAAATTTAAGGGATAGCATTTGTAAGTTCGAGTCCTCGACGTAACTTTCAGCAATTACACTAGATATTCATCCGACCGAACGTTTCAATGTCAAACTATCTCCCCCAACCCCAGCCGCAGCCCCAGCCCCAGCCCCAGTCCCAGCCCCAGCCCCAGTCCCAGCCCCAGCCCCAGTATAAATTGTTGTTTGAAAAGAGTACAAACCTTATTAAGCTTAGACTTGCCTCTTTTTGCCGAGTCTACTTATAATTATACGAGAGCTTTTTTGTCGAAGTAAACTTAACATTTCAATGAGAATTTCGTTATTTCGCAATATAAAGAAAAAGCTTCCTCTGAAAAAATTACGAGTAATTTTCTCTGACGAGGTTTTCCGCATTCCGCTATAACTTGCTTAAGTTCTGCTATCAGTAGTTGAGGAGATCTCAACTTCAGTCTCGACAGGCCAGCATCAGACAAATCACTGTGTACTGGAACTTGGGGATTCGATATTTTTTTATTTCATTCTCTTACCAGGTTTTTCTGTCTCCGGATGGAGAACGGTGCAATATGCCTTAGAACCAGGAATCAGGGTTTAGATGTACTCTTTAAACAACCGCTAATTATTCTTGAGGTGTTCTCTAGATGTCTTTTATATGAGAGTGTTCGATCCGTTGTTACTCCCAGATATTTTGAGCAAAGATTATAATGGAACAAGTTGTTATTGAAATAAACTTACGGCTCTAGACGTGCTTGTTTATTATTAAGGGGGAAGCACGACACTTCTGCTTTATTCATATTCGGGATTAGTCTCTAGTCTGCGAAATTTTTTCCCAGCGCAGACAGGTCCGTTGAAAGTATATTATTAGTTTCCTCTATGGTTTTACTCCAACTTAACCGGAAAATGTCGGAAACTACATCAATTTCTATTGGTTTGCAGTATCTATTAAATGTAGCAATAGCGCAAATGTTTAAACTTTAGGAGCTTCTGCACTAATTCTCGTACACCATTATACACTAAGTTAATTCTGTACGCGCTCATTAAAATACTCAAGTCAAATCTTTATTCGTTTAAGGTACCATGCTATTCTACACTACTTTTCTACACTAAGTCAATTCTGAATGATACTTACTCTTGAAACCAGCCAGCTTAAAACTTCACTTACATACAACATTTGCACGTCTTCTTCCGCTAACCTTACTTGTGCTTTAGTGTGCTTTTCCGAATATTCTAAAACTATTTAGCCCATTTTTCATAAAAAATCATTTTTTAAGTGCTGTTTTTTTTAAATGTTACAATTTATGTTCATGGTAGTGTATATGATTCATAAGTATTTATAAAAACTGAGAAAAACCACAAAATATTCATATTTTATTCCTAATGGGTTTTTATCTATAATTTATATAATATTAATCGTGGCACATAAAAAATTATTATTCGTTAATAAAATTTTGTATGGAAATGGTTACCGAAATTCGTGTTAACCACGTATGGTGGAATTAATTGTGCAATAATACATACTTCAATTTCTGAATAACGCAAATATTTGGTTTTATACATTTATAGAAATAATACAAATCATAAACGCATATCAGTTCAGCTAATTGATAATTTTGTTTATAACTCCAATTGAGGTTGACCTCAGATAAAATGATAATATTTAACTCGCAAATTATTTCCTTTGTAACAAAAAGGCAATCAAAAAATACGCGGTTAAGCGTTTATTACGTAGTAAACAGAAACGAACTGCCATTAAACTTGCACATATACGCCTACTTACCAATTAAATAAAGAGATCATCCAAGTTGAAATTGTCATGTGGGATTTTGTAAGTCAAAGTTGAAGATTGTTACAAACAGTTTTACAGAAAACTGAGATGCATGTAATTCACAAATAAAATCTACGAGGGCGGGCAGAAACAAAAAGAATATTTCAAAATAAACAACTATATTTTTCTACATAATCTCCTCTTAAGCTGGGTACAAACATGCAACAGAACTTCGTATCGTAACACCGTCGCACAACAATTTGTGTTACGCATTAGAGTATTAAAACATCGTTGCGTATCATATGAGCAGAACGTACTAACATTCCAACCTAAATTTAGTGCACAGCCAATTCGTCCTGTATTCTTAAGATCTTGATGGTAAAAACTTAATTTAATTTAACGGAATTACAGTTTACAAAACAGTAAATAAAAGATCTTAAACTTGTAGTGGACTGTATATTTTTATTGAACTAAACTGACTTAACAAACTGCCATCTTGTCTCTTCTCTTACTTACTTACTCTCTCTTCTCTCACGGCATTAGCGCCCTCTCTTGATCGAGTACGCAACACGTCCCAAGCATCATTCTTTTTTATTTTGTTATAATTATTTCGGTTATATCCCACAAAATCTCCTTATTACGATAACTGTCGATGAACTCTATCGCTGATTCTTCCGTCCACTCCATACTTAAAAACTTCTTCAATTGAATAAAAATGCAATGGAAAACAAATCGCAATCCTGTTACGCAGACCTATACAGCCATGCAAACAAGTGGTGCAAAATCAGCCCGTATTATTCCTTTTAGTTCAGTCATTCTGTCCGAAAATAGGGCGTCAATTAGAACGAGATCCCATCAAGCCAAAATTTTTATGTTTTTTTTTTTGGGGGGGGGGTCAGGAGTGCCTAATTTGAAGTTCTCGAACGAAACCCTTGTGACTATTTTCCGTTATTTAGAAAATAAGGGTGGATTTTTGTCTCCGTTGTAACTCGGCTCCTCATCGTTCTACTGGGAAGTTGTATGATTACTTTTTGTTCCTTTTTTTATTCTCTATAATTTGAATTATATGATTCTTTCACGTAACATCGTCCGTTCTCGAGATATCAGCGAAAATAGGACAAAATTTGGGTTTTCATTTTTTTCTTTTTTATCGTCACGCATAGCAAAAAAATATTTATCATCAAACTTGTAGAGCACATTCGTACCTACAATTCGAGATTTTTTCCCCTCCATCTCAAAATTACGAGTTCTAGCGCGCCGCAAAGTCGGCAACTCGGCACGCCCGTGCGAGTTTTCGATCTTTCCGCTCGTGCGCCGCCATCTTGAAGAAAGACTGGTAAATTATGATTTTCACGATAACTTGGCTCCTCGTCGTCCTACGGGGAAGTTGTATTGTTACTCTTTGTTCCTTTTTTTTTATTCTCTACAATTTGTGTTATATGACTTTTTCACCTAACATCGTTCGTTCTCGAGATATCGGCGTAAATAAGACAAAATTTGAAGTACGAACTCGGTTTTATTTTCTTCTTCTTTATCGGCACGCATAGCGAAACAAATGTTTATTGCAAACTTGTAGAGCACGTACCTACAGTTATATATTTTTGTTTTCCCTCCATCTGTAAAATTGCGAGTTCTAGCGCGCAGGACCATCGAAAAGAAGGAAGATATGAATATCTTTTTGACGGGAAGAAAACAAATTTGCATAATAAATTTTATACGTGTGATTCATAATTTCACTGTCTTATTTACCTATATTGTCTTTCAATAATTCTATTCAGAACGGTGAATCCGCTACAACATATCCGAGCTATGGGATCGGAAACTTCGCACGGACTTGCCGACTTGCCGACGTTGCGGCACGCTAGAACGCGTAATTTTAAAGATGTAGAGAAAACAAAAATACCCCAATTTTGTCCTATTTTCGCCGATATCTCGAGAACGGACGATGTTAGGTGAAAAAGTCATATGACACTGAAGAATATGGTACATAATTCATATGTGAATAACACACATACAGCGACACACACACAGTTACAATAATAGACGCTAACATAGAACACACATGATTTGTACTTACTTCATATTCATTAAAGATAACTGTGTTAATTATTAATTGTGTTTAGTTATGACTAAGTAGTAAATAGCCATCCATCTCGTAAACATAACAGACACAAATTGTAGAAAATAAAAAAAGGAACAAAAAGTATCAATACAACTTCCTCGTAGACGAGGAGCTGAATTACAATGGAAACAAAAATCCACCCTTATTTTCTGGCTTGATGGGATCTTGTTCCAATTCAGACTAATACCGACATGCGATGGGACGCCGCGTTTAAACGTTGTTGCAGTGTTTACGATGTGCCGTCCACACTTGTTGCACGACGGTGTTACGATACGAAGTTCTGTTACATGTCTGTACCCAGCTTTAATTCGATACATTTAACCCATTTGTGTTTAAGCTTCTTTAATCCATCTCGAAATTCGAAATGATTTTTTTTAATCCTGCAAAATAATCGTCCACTGTTGAAGTTAGCTCTTTAGTTGTGCAGAATTTTTTGCTTCCGAGGAAATCTTTTAATTGAGAGAATAAACGAATGTCAGATGGTGCTCTAGGTCTGGCGAATATGAGTAGTGCGGTACCAATTTGAAAGTTAATTCTTCAATTTTTGTTCCAGCAGCCGTACTGGAATGTGCAGGTGCATTATCATTATGTGAAAGAGCACTTTCTTCTTAGTCATTCCTCGACGCTTTAACTCCAAAAATTAAGCGATAGCTGTCTTCAAACGATATAAAACAGCGGTTTTTAACCTGTAGTCCGCAAAGCTATTTCAGAGGGCCGCCGCACAAACACAAAATACAGATTTTAAGAATATGCTAAGCTAAATTGTAACGGTGTGCAAAATGCAAATGGAATGTGTAGGGACTAGACCCAAGAGGCCCATGACTTATCGCCCACGGGCGTACTATTGAAAATTTGTATTTTTAAAGAGTTTTTAATTTTATTTATATAATTGGAAAACAAACGGGTGGTGATATATAAAATAAGTAATACATTTTCATTTGTTCATTTTGTAGTTCAAGTTGAGTAAAGTAGTATTAATATAAACTAGCAATACTTTCTCAAGGTTCTCTTCTATAAAATTTGTTCTCTTTGTATGAAATACATCCTTGTAGATAGAAAACGTCCTTTCTACATCTCAACTGGTTGTAGGTGCATACTGGAAATATTCTTTTATTTCAGCGTATTTAGCAGTTAGATTTTGAGGCATTGTCACCATACACAATTGCCGCAATGTTATTAAATCTGGATTTCTATTAAAAACTGCGTCAAACTTTTGCCGAAGGCCACATCCGAAATCACTTGGAATATTTTTCAAATTACTAATAGCAACATCTAATATGGTTAATCCATCATTTAATTTGAGATTTTGATTTTTAAAATAAGTGATATTTTTGGCAAATTTCCAAAGTTTTCCTGAAGAAAGTGCAGATTTTTTAGATTTTAAATTTGTATTAGTTCCTTGCACTCAGAAATACTTTGAACATCGTCATTTACACATGTAACGAAATTTTGTAAACTATCGAAATTCTCCGCATAAAAACTAGTAACTTCCAACTATGTTCCCCATCTAGTAATTACTCGAGAGGGCAGTTATAAAGTTATAAAGATGGAAGTTTTTCCTTGTAGAGAGCTACTCTCAATGGTGCTTTTCTGAAAACTCTTTTAAAAGCTGATACAAGTCTATCAACTTTCGGAAAGGAGTCTCTGATATATTCAAAGATCCTGTGGAGAGCATGTGCTGCACCAGCATATTAGGATATGTTTTCTTTAATAGGTTGCCTGTTTTTAACATATATGAAGCACAGTCAATGACAAATAAAAGTATTTTTTCTTTGTATCTGTCGTCCGAATGAAGAATTTGGTTCATATTCTCGTAAATGGTTTTAGCTACTGTTCCCGCATCAACTGTATTTATAACTTTTATTACTACTACATATGCGTTATATGGAATAGTTGGATGTACTACAGTAGCTACAACATTTACCACACAGCGTCCTAAAATATCGACAGTTTTGTCGGTACTTATCCATGGGTACTGATTTGACAGATGGCTGCTAATGTATTCTACTGCTTTCGTGTGCACTTAGAAACATAATATTTGCGTAAGGTGGATTCATCAGGAAGATTTCGACCAGTATATTTTTGGAGAAATAAAATAATTATTTGCCAAAAATTTTGATTTCCTACCTAAGCTCACTAATTTCTGAAGCTCCCTCGTAACAAAATAGAAAAGGTAAATTATATAGAAATGTTAAAATACATTTAGCATCTATTATACTATATCTACTAGCATATAAATAAAATAAAATTAAAAAACCCTTACCACAATAACACACTTCAGTCAGTGTTAAACTAGAAGACGTTCAGAACAATCCTTCTGTGATTGTTTTTGTGCGTTCAAGTGTTACACTTTTTTTCTACTGAAGATGAAAACGTGGTTGTAGAAATACGTATTTAGAATCATTAAATTCTATTGTGGTACGGGTTTTTTAATTTTATTTTATTCACTTATAAGCCACATTCTCCGATTTGTTAGTCTACTAGCATCTATTATACTACGAGTGTTAATATTTACGGCGCTGGGTTTTCACCTATTTGATTGATGAATACAAGACAAGTTTGAAACGAATTACTTTATTTAAACCTGCACTTATAATACAATTTCACCTAGGTAATTCAGGTGGAGTTCTACGATATTTATCAACAGTTAAAATTAAAGTTTGATAAGCGTCAACAGACAAATCAAAGGGCTCCCTCTGAATTACCTAAGTGAACTTGTAATATAAGCTTAGGTTTAAATAAAGTAATTATTTTCAAACCTGTTTTGTATTCATCAATCAAAGAGGTGGAAATCCAGCGCCGCAAATCTTAACGAGTATATAAAATTACCAATAATATACGTAATAAATACTGAATTTAGAGCCTTGAATAAGTTGTTTATACAGCATTGCGAATAATTTACCTATAAGCATAAATTATACTAATTATTCATATAGTTGACCATGATGTAAAATACAATAATAATTTATTAACATGTTCGTTCATTTAAAATTTCAAGTCTTTGTAGGCATAAAATCTGGTTATATAATTATATGTTCAAATAAATAATCAGATAAAAAGAGGATTATTGCGTGCATTATGTTCCATGTTCGTTAAAGATAATAGAAAATCTAATTTACATACACGCAGGAGTAATTATATATCTCATACAGTATTGATTAAAAATATACCATTGGCATGTTGGAGAACGCTCATTTTCATAAATTAAAGTACTTTTAAGGCAATTAAAAAATAATAAGCATCCAAGGTATCAAGATTAACTGGAAGTTTGAAATACGTATGGTTAAAATACATGTCCACAATATATATATATATATATATATATATATATATATACAATTATATATACAATATATATATATATATATATATATATATATATATATACTGCTCAAAATCATACAGGCATATTTACATAATTAATAGAAAAAATATTATTATATATTGTTAAGCAACTTTATTGATCAGATTTTTATACAGTGTACAGATATGTAAATAACATATGATAGACGTTTATATAATAGAAACATATATTCATGATGGTAAATTGCAGATCGTGACATTATTAGGTTATAGTATTTACTGTTTAGATTTTCACTATCACTTCTGTTGTTAATTGAATTTTTTTCTTGTTTAATATTAATCGTTTCTTTAATTTCCCTTTTCATTGTGTGTTGTTCTTTACCGGTTATCTTTGTGTTTTCAAAATCGAAATGGCGATCGCGTTGTAGTTTGTGTGTAAATAAAGCAGTTTTGTCTGTTTTGGGGTATTTGTGGGCTTGTATTCTTTTGTATCAATATTGTTTAGTTTGGCTTATGTAGTAATTATCGCAAGCGCGACATAGCATTTTAAAGAAAACATGTGTTTCTCGATTTTTTTTCTATTTTAGGTTTTGGTTTGGAAAATAGATGTTTATTAGGATTACTAAGTTTATATGTTGTAGCTATATCATATTTTTTTAAAGTATATTTAATTTTTTTTGATAATTGTGGAACATATAGAATCGTGATATATATTGTTTCATTGCTTAAATTGTTAATCAGTCAGATTATTTATAATCATTTTGTCGTATACTGTAGGTAATTCATATATCGAAAAAAGAAGTTGTGGGTTTGTTGTACCAATTTGTATAAATAATACCCTATCTATCATAGATTAAAGAAATGTCAAGAAAATTAATACTGTTATTAATTTATTCTTTAATTGTGAATTTTAATTTGTTGTTGAATTTATTTAAAAGGTAGTTTATATTATTTATCGGTATACATGTTATGATGTCGTCTATATACCAGGGTGGTTTGACAATTAACTTGGTTTGCTATGAAAGAAAACAATTTGAGTGTTGCAACATACTTTATTTTTCGATGTAGTCCCCTCGAAGTTCAACGCACTTGCCCCAACGTTTCTCCAGCTTCGCGATTCCTTCACGGAAAATGAATTGCTTCGATGCTTTCAAAATACTGGTTTACTTTCTCTATGACATCTTCATTTCGTCCTCGTCCTCGTCCTCGTGGATGAAATACAGTATTTCATCCACCTGATGAAGCCATCGTATGGCGAAACAATATTGTAGTAGTATTTACAATAAAAGAATTTTTGAAACTAGAAGTTTAATTACTTATTTCTTAGCGTTATAATGAAGTTTCAACAAGTATCTCCTTCGTCAATTAACTATCATACATTTGAGTTGCTGTGGATAAAATTATTCAAAGATATATTCCAACTGAATAATAATAAATCATGCCATAGTATTCTAAAATAGATAGACAGCAAAAACAGGGAAACGCAAGACATGAGTTATTATTATGTATGCGCCCGTGGAGCGTCTTAAGATGTAAAGCTGTCGGCATTCGCCTTAAACGAGAAGGAAAACCACGAAAACCTACTCGGACAACCAGACAGGAATCAAAACGCGGAACTGTCAGCATGATAAGCAAATGTATATGATATTTAAATAACTTAAGATATATAATTATATAACAGTAATATATATTATGATGGTAAATTGCAGATCGTTACATAATTAAGTTATAGTATATACTGCTTAAATTTTTTATATCACTTCTGTTGCTAATTGAATTTTTTTCCTGTTTAATACTAATCATTTCTTTAATTTCCCTTTTCATTGTGTGTTGTTCTTTATCAATTATCTGTGTGTTTTCAAAATCGAAATGGTCATCGCGTTGTAGTTTGTGTGTAGATAAAGCAGTTTTGTCTGTTTTAGAGTATATGTGGGCTTGTATTCTTTTGTATAAATATTGTTTAGTTTGGCCTATGTAGTAACTATCGCAATCGCGACATGGTATTTTATACATGCCATGTGTTTCTCGATTTTTTTCTATTTAAGGTTTAAGTTTTGAAAATAGATGTTTATTAGTATTACTAAGTTTATATGTTGTCGCTATATCATATTTTTTTAAAGTGTATTTAATTTTCTCTGATAGTTGTGGAACATATGGAATCGTGATATATGTTGTGTCATTGTTTAAATACCTAACACCATGTGCCTAACACCGTTGACGCTTTAGTTTAAATCACGAAAGATTAAATAAAAGTCGCGTTGTATTATTTAGTTTGTGACGACCGTGAGCGATCATATACCTCGAATCAAATATTGGCACATAAAAACCAAAACAACTAAAAAAACACATTCTAATGCATAGAGTCTTTCTTCTTATAGTTTAGCTACCTGTAAAAACGTCGTCGACGTGCCTCTCTTGACAGTCAGATATTATAAAATGTTTCTCATAGACATTTGTCTTACAAGCTTAACATATAGCCACCACGGCATGATTACTTCTTTTTCATACGCTGATGAGGACAAGGTGAAGTCCGAAACACGTCTCCGTATGTGTATATACAAAACGTTGATCTCCAATTTTCATTGGAGACCGACGTTTTATGTAATATGTAAAGCAGACCGATTTTCATGTGGCCGGTGGGAGAATTTGTACGTGCGTAAGTAAGGGTCAGTGTTAGATAGAGACAGTATTCGGAAAAATGAAATGCAAACTCTTTGTGCGAGACGTGCATTGGGACGTAGTAAGGGATAGTAATGGATGCCAGAGGTTCCCCTACCTATGAATTTCGTGCGCATCTCGAGGGTGGCACTTCTAACCGGCCACATGAAAATCGGTCTGCTTTACATGAGTACGTATACAGATATTTTTTTAACAAATGTATTATCGTATTTATACACTTAAAGTTTGTTACACAATAAACCATTTTTATATTGTGAACTAAAAAAAAACTTTAACGTCAATATTTATATAATATAATTAGAGTTGCATCGTTTGTCCGGAATGCAGGGATGTACTCGTTATTCTAGGGGCAGCTCACCGATGCGTATAGCGACAGTGAGAGTAGTTAGGACCCGAGGTATAGTACTATATGGATATACATTTCACAGGTCGATAAATGTTACGCCGAACATATAGTCATTATTAAACTTAGAATATGAGGCTCGCGTACTCGAGTAATTAAATAATAGGACACTTACCCGCTTAAGAATCATTTTCTACCTTGTCGTATGATTGGCATTACTACGCTACGTAATACATTCCTCTGCACCGTTTAATACATCGTGTGAGAGAACTTTTATTGAGTTCGACCGACTGCCCCACAATACAATACATCCCAGCATTCCGGACAAATTTGACTTTCATTAAAAACTTTCCAAATAATACGTGCTCAAATGTATGTTCTAAAAGTAGTAAGGATAAATATGTGTAGTAATGTATGCCTCTAAAAAGAAAATCGTGCGAAATATTTTTGCACAAATTTCAAGTCAATGCGTCGCCATTTAGAAAATTTGAAACGCTACAGAGTAAATTTGATTAAATCAATGGAATCAAAATTAACTTGTAAATTTAATTTCCTCAACTTGAAAATAATTTTAATTTTTAATTTAAGAAAAGCATTATTTGTAAGAATAGTAAGATTTTATTATATATCTCATGCGTAACTTTAATGTATTTAATCGTTAAACGATTACTATAATATGGAATAAACATCATAATAATAAATAATTTAAATATACATAGTTTATATATTAATATAAAGTTTCAGAATTGTATATAATATCAAAAGTTTAATTTTTAATTCTGCTAGACGACTGTGGCTGAAGTTATGGATCCACGCATTGCTTTCGCTAAGTAAAATGCGGAAAGAAACATATTGAACTACACCTATGCCCAGATTTATAGCCGGTGCTTAAGGCGGTGTCTATGATGAAGCATGTGATTGTGACGCATTTGCGATTTTTAAACCAACCTTAAGCACTGGCCGATGCTTAAGGCGGCATTCTTGGCTAAGGTTGTGTTGGCGCTACCTTAAGTAGCTTTTTGACAGTTCGAGCATAAAAATATAACCTTGTTAAAAAAATATATATAAATATTTTGAAATATAACGTTTTTTTTTTGAGAGATATGGATTTATACCAAGAATTAGAATTAGATGAATTTTTGGAATGTGTTCTAGAAGAAGAAAATCATGTAGAATGTTTCCGAAAAAGATACATACGAGATGCCGAAAATCCAATCGAATTTTTTAACGCGAACAAATTTCGTGCCCGTTATCAATTTCACAAGAATCCTGTGGCAAATACTTTATTACCATTAGTTTTGGAGGGCCTAAAAAAACCCACTAATCGTGGTTTACTAATAGGTACCTCCAATATTGCAGTTGCTTGTTTGTTTACGTTTTTTTGCCACTCGTAACTTTCAAGTTGTATCCGGTAATTTGTGAGGTATAAGTCAGCCTACCATAAGCATAATTATTAAAAGAGTATCAGTATTAATAGCGGAACAATTAGGAAATTTTATTCATTTACATTTTTTCATTAAGGTATTCCGTAAGAGTTTCTTTTCTTTAAATGTCCAGGTATTGTATAACTGAAATAATAGTCAACACCACTGTGCTATTATCTATTGTTGGTCGCCTAGAATACTGATTGTGACTGCCAGTATTGTATTGTTGTTAATAAATGGATGCAAAAACGCCTAATGCTTATGCAACTTATTAGAACGTAGCGTAAAGTGAGTTGCGTTTAGACATATTTCCTGGAAATTCAGCTTCTAAAAATATATTATTGTTTTTATAAACTTATAACTAGAGCTGAGGATGTTTGCGGTATAACCATGGTTATATCATATAACCATAGTAATTTACTATGGTTACATGATATAACCATGGTTATACCGCAAACATCCTCAGCTCTACTTATAACGCATTTTGTTTGCATGCATGTATCAGAAATTCAACGTGTTTCAAACAGAACTTCATCTCAGTAGGCACTGAGTAACTAGTACATGCAAAATTATTGTAAGCCACTTGCCTTTTATTTATAACTATTTATCTAATGGTCATTTTGACATTTGTCATTTTGTGACTAGCAATATAATTTTTTCTTACAAATATTTTTTGTTACTTAATAAACAATACTACTAAACAATGTACACATTGCTAGAAAATATTTTTATTGTTGAAGCATATTTGTGCACAATTTCTTAACGGAGAATGGCAGTATTCCTACGCGGAATGTCAGCGACAGTTTCACTTGCAGTTTCCTAATAGAGTTGTGGATAATACCGCTTTACATCATAAGTAATCATAACATTCGTCTAGTCGTGCTACAGGATCTGTGATAAAAGGCAAAAGTTCTGGTAGACCGCGTACACAGCAAAATATTGTCGAACACGTAGAAAACTTTGTTGGAGAAAACCCACATACATCAGTTCATCGTTTATCAGTTCAAACGAGCGGACCTTCTAGTACCGTTCATAGAATTTTGAAGCGTCGTTTACATAGGTATCCATACAAAGTATCGATTGTTCAACAAATCTTACCTCGAGATCACGCTATTAGGCTTAATTGGAGAAATTCATGGACAACTAGCTGTAATTCTTTTTGAAAAACATTGTATTATATATTATTTCTCCGTGCTTTTTGATTATATTTGAATTTGTATATATTGGGAACTTTTATTTAGTATGTATTTTGTATAGAATGTGTTTAAAGACTAGTAGCGTAATTACGTTAGTTTTTGTGTATGTTAGTAAAGGTATGTGCATTTTGCATACAACATTTTAAATCGGGAACAAAGACAAAAGGAAATTGTGCGAAATACTTTTCCACAAATTTCAAGTCAATGCATCGCAATTTAGAAAATTTAAAACGCGACAGCATAAACTTGATTAAACCAATAAATTCAAAATTGACTTGCTGTAGATTAAATTTCCGCAAATTAGAATTAATTTTAATTTTTACTTTAATTAGACCTTCAAGAAATAACATTTGTAAGAATAATAAGACTTTCTTTATATATCTCATGCATAACTTTAATATATTTAATCGGTGAACGAATATTATAATATGGCATAAATAACATAATAATAAATAATTTAAATATATGTACATAGTTTGTATATCAATATAAAGTTTTAGAATTTTATGTATGTAATGTCAAAAATTAAATTTTTAATTCTGCTAGACGGCTGTACCTGAAGTTGTGGATCCACGCATCGCATTCGCTAAATAAAATGCGGAAATTGGTCCAAAAACCTAAAACAAGATAAACTACAGATATGAGTTCATTATTGTGTAAGCCTGATGTATACGCAACTTATTCGAATATATTGTAAAGTTGGTTGCGTTTTGACATATTTACTCCAATATTCAGTTTCGCATTTAGTCTTGATAAGTATACGTGCCTTCAAAAACTGAAGGCACATTACACAGGCCTACAAAAAAATTTTTTTTTTGGTGCATCTCTGTTTGTTTGAATTGTCGATAAAGTAGGTAATGTACAGTATATTGACATACGTCATTTTAACTCATCAGCTCTAGTTTACCTACTACCCTCATTATGAATTGTTGTCGGTCTTGTTATGGTCTTGTTCGTAACTAGTCATTATTACAATATCATCGATAAAGTTTGTGTTACTATTTCATTATGGCTAGTACGTTCAGACGTTGTGTTAACGATCCTGATATATTTTGTTATGTTTGTGGTGAATACATACTGAAAAATCAGCGTAAATCGATTACAAACACAGTGCGTCGTTTGTATTTTGCTTACTTCGGTATTGAAATTCTATACCAAGATAAAGTGTGGGTACCTCATAGTGTTTGTAAAATATGCGTTGAACATTTGCGACAATGGGAGAGAGGGCAACGTAAGTCTTTGAAGTTTGGGGTGCCTATGATATGGCGAGAACAAAAAAATAATTATGACGACTGTTACTTTTGTATGATTAATATAGTGGGCATCAACAAAAACAATCGCCATAAATGGAAATACCCCAATATTTCTTCAGTACAAAGACCTGTTCCTCATTCAGAAAATGTTCCAATACCAACTTTTCACCAGGTAGTGCAGAAATCTCAGGAGGATGAAGCTGAAATACCTATTTCTTCCCAAGTATATGATGACTTTCAATACTGCGGAAAAACATCAGATCCTAAGCCATTTTCGCAGAATGAGCTTAGTGACCTCATCAGAGACTTAGATCTTTCGAAGGAACGTGCTGAGTTACTAGCGTCAAGATTAAAAGAAAAAAATTGTCTTTCCTCAGATGTTCGAGTGTCTACATATCGCACGAGAGAGGGAAAGTTATTGAAGGTTTTTTCATCTGATGAAAATTTTGTGTATTGCTGTAATGTGAGTGGTTTGCTGGCTTTCATGGGTTTAACGATCTATCAGCCCAATGAATGGCGTCTCTTTATTGACAGTAGTAAACGATGTCTAAAAGCAGTTCTTCTACATAATGGAAATAAATATGCTCCCGTTCCAATTGCTCACTCAACATGTGTAAAAGAAGAATATGAGGTAATTTCAAATCTTTTACAAAAAATAAAATATATTGAACATAACTGGGTGATCTGCGTCGACTTGAAGATGGTTAATTTTTTATTGGGTCAACAGAGTGGTTATACTAAATACCCATGTTTTATTTGTCTCTGGGACAGTCGAGCTAAATCACGTCATTGGACTGCAAAAAATTGGCCTGTGAGAGAAGCTCTTGTTGTTGGGGAATGTTATAAATGAACCCTTAGTTTCAAGAGAAAAAATCATTCTTCCGCCATTGCATATAAAATTAAAGCTAATCAAGCAATTTGTTAGGGCTCTCGATAGAAATGGTCAATGTTTCCAGTTTATTTCTCACAAATTTCCTGGTTTAAGTACTGAAAAACTAAAAGCAGGTATCTTTGATGGACCTCAAATACGTAAATTGATGAAAGACACAACTAATTTTGAGACTTGTATGAATGAAGTGGAGAGGCTTGCCTGGCAATCTTTTGTAGCAGTTGCTCAAAATTTCCTCGGAAATCATAAGGCTGACAACAATGTAGAACTAGTAGAGGAAATGCTGGTGCGATTCAAAGATTTAGGCTGTAATATGAGTATAAAATTACACTATCTCAATAGTCATCTACATAATTTCCAACACAATTTAGGAGATCTAAGCGAAGAACAAGGGGAACGTAGGGGACCTAAAAACAATGGAGAATAGATACCAAGGAAGGTGGGACAGGCATATGATGGCTGCCTATTGCTGGGGAATCATGCGAGATTGCCCGAGTCAGTTTCATTCTAGAAAATCACTCCAAAGACAATTTCTTGATGTTTAATGTCAATAAAATATATTTTTTTTCGTGAATTGTGTTTTTGTTTCTCGGGAACTAGAACTGACAGAAGAATGCGGGTAACATTTTTGATATCGCCATGTAAGACATACTTAAAATCGGGTCTAAAATCTCCAGCACAAAATGGTTGTAGGCCAGTGTTATAAATACATTAATGTAGATACATTATACATACATATATATATATATATATATATATATATATATATATATATATATATATAATAAAATTTAAAAAATGCATGTCCAAGAACAATATAAACCAGCAAATACACACATCTAATAAGAGGTATTCTTTTAGACTCTACTAGGATTAAAGAAAGCTTTAAGGGTAGTTTACAGTGTAAACAGGTAAATAATTTCAACATAAAAAGAAACATTTTTTTAGTTCGTTGTTGATGCTACCTTGAGTAACCGTAAAATTTGTTTTACAATAAGCTTAATTGTCGTATTCTTTGTATAGATCAAATTATATAAATGACAATGAAACTATTATTTCTGTAGAGAAAATGAATAAATTTAATTCGCCAGTATGAAACATATGGTATATATTAAATTCTTAATTTGAATAAAGTTCGTTATACTTACTTCTAATGATCCAACCAAAAGACAAACTAATCCTATATCCGTAATTCTTGACATGTAGTAATCTTTTACTTTCTTCGCGCATCCATCCTTTTTTAATCTGGCTCTATTTTCTGCATTTATTATGAAACAAGATTCAGGTTCATATAACATATTCAAATGGATGTAATCTGTGTAGTTGACAACACCACAACAATTGTGCTAAAATATTATTCCATTAGTAGAAGACTAAAGAAAGAAGACAGAGAAAATATAGTAGCAATGAATTCAATTTTGCTAAAGAAAAAAATTAAGAAGAGGTAATACTTGTATTATAGATTGCGGACTACTGAATTGGTTTACTTTTTTCTATTCATTACATCTTCAGTATTTTTGTGAAGAGTGTCCCATTTATATCTAAGTAGTATACATTTAGAAATACCTGCAATTTATGTAAGAAAATACTACTTGCAAATGTTGACAAACAAAATCGATTAGTTTTCGGGATTGATTTGATTAAAGTTAATATTTCTGCGACACGTTGTTACTATAACTTTTATCGAGTAAAACTGTCATTCCATTATAAAAAATATCTTTAATTATACTGCAAAATTAGGAAAAACTTTTAAAAAACTTATATAACAATTATAAGCTTTTTTGTATTAGATTATAAGAAGAAAGCGAATTAAATGCAATCTAATATATCTGGTAGTGCATGCTGTATTCTTTAACATGCTTCCATTCTTACAACTATCAGTTCTAACGTTCCTGTCTCTTAAATTTAAAGTCCGTGTTTTGTGGCACTAAATTGAATGTCATTATTTTCAAAAATATTTGAAACGGATTAAAGCTTTCCGAGTACTAAAAAATATGATATTAGACTATTCTAACTGTCATGAAATTTTAATGGTGGATTTTAAAGAAATTAATTAGATTTGTAAATTTTCGCAGTTGCTGATTTCTTCTCAGATTTCAGGCTAAAACCGTGTCATTGGCAGCGCTACTTCGTTATAGGATTTCTCCTGCTTATTCACCAGATGCTATCCAACTCTGTCTCCAAAAGATGGAGACAGAGTTGAATCTTTTGGAGGTCTTCCGCCTGGTCTCTTTCCCGGTTGTTTTCCGTCTCTGGTTATTCTAGGAAACCACTCTTCTATCATTCTGCTTAAATGCTTATTCCATTTTTTTCCGTTTTTTCGGCTAATAGACCACATCTTGTACAGTGCATTCGTTTCTTATAGAAACGTTAGTTCTTCTGTCGCGAAAAGTGACGTCTTCATTTCTGCTGTCCTAATTTTTCCTTTCGTTTTCTTGGTTTCAGCTCGGCTCACAATTAGCTCCGGACACACTAGCGCTTTATAGATTTTAACCTTGCTCTCTGGATGCGTGTATCTTCTTCTGTTTTGGGTTGGACGCCAACACGTCCAAGCACTTGAGCACACCATCTTTTTTTACTATCCCCAATAGATCTCTCAGTTCCTCTCTGTTAGCCTTGTGTCCTCGATAAAAACCACTATCCTCCTCAGGGGAAGTTTGAGTACCCTCGTAGGATCTGAGTCCCTTCAGTTCCGCACACGTGCATATTACATGAAAGCTAGTTTCCTCTTGTTTTTCACAACTCTTACACCAGGGCTCGCTAAACAAGCTCATGCTGTACAGATGCTTTCTTAAAGGACAATGTCCGGTTATTAAGCCGGTAATTATTTTAATTTATTTTTTGTTGCTACGAATTAGGTTAGCTGAAAACCTTTCGTCCAGCTCCCTTAGTAGTGTTTTAGTATGGTGTTGGCCTTCCGTTAACCTCCATTTCTTTTTATGTTCTCTTTCTAGCCATAACAAGATCTCCCTTTTATCGAAATCGTTAACGATTCCACATACAGGTTCTGGTCCTATGAAGTTCCAAATTAGCCAGTTCGTCGACTCTCTCATTGCCTTTAATTCCCTCATGTCCTGGCACCCATATCGGTGACACAGTATTATCTTGTGCCAATTTATTGAGGACCTGTTCACAATATTTCACCAGTTTGTACCTAGTAGATGGATTCATAATGGCTTTAATAGCTGTCTCTGAGTCATTATGTTGATTTTTTTTTGTTTGCGCAGCTGGCCTCTCGAATTTCCTTGACGCAGGCTGCGACTGCCAACAATTCAGCCTGGAAAACCGTCGTATGTTTTCCCAGACATATCGATATCTTCCTTCCAGGGCACATTCCGCATATGCCTGCACCTGTTCCCTAATTGGATGTGTGATCCATCCTTGCATCAGGTGCCGGCACCACAATCGCTCGAGCGAATTTTTGCCCTTTCCCTGGTCGGTATAAATATATTCAGCATAATCTTAAGGTGCCATACTGTCCGTCGGCATTTGAAGTATCGGTTCTTCCACTATAGTTCCTGTGATATCTGTATGCCCCCTTACAACCTTATTAGTATCACATACGTGTTTGCATGTATTTATTCAAAGGTAATATAACAAGATTTTGATAAATAGTCGACTGATTTTATTGTATCTAAATTTCGAATGTGTTTTAGAATCAATTTGTCGAGATGTTATTTTGACATTAATAATCTGATTTAAGCTCGAGCGCTTTAGCTCAAGGGCTTTAATCTTTAATTATTAATGTCAAAACGACGTCGAAATAAATTGCGAAACACACGAGAAAGTTAGTAGCAATAAAAATAATTATATTTAGTAAGATTATTTGCCGAGTTTACAATATGTTTAGTCAAAAATACGTCACATTTAATTTGACATCTAAGCGTCAGTCGAAGTGAATACTAACTACCGTGCTAAATAGTCGACTATTTACCACGCTGGTCAATAGTCGCTTTATTCTATTTTGATTGGTAATTTCAAACTGTTTTCAAACATGATTGGTTAAAAATTCACGTTTGGTTGACAAGGGAAATAATCTCCCATATTTTTTCTCTAAGGCAGCCCGATATTTTTGATGGATTTGTTGGCTGTATTTGTGCTCTTTGATGCAGATTCCGGTCGCTGAATAACTCCACACCCATTTATTCAAAGCGCATTACTTGCTCTATTATATCCTTTTCCAATTTTAGTTTACAGGGGATTGGCTCTTTGGATACCACTAAAACTTTCGTTTTTTCCATTGGTATTGCCATGTTGTATTTTTGGCAACTGTACTGAACATACATAATAATCTTTGGAGGTTTATCTTCATTATCAGCCAATAGTAACGCATCGTCTGCATACCATAGTATACTTCTAACGGTACTTTATTTGCTCACATTGTACATTCTCGCAAAGGACATCCTTAGACCGATAACTTCTATTGACGTTGCTCCACTGAGACAAGAAGTCTGTTTATTTGAGCTTATACCGTTACAATATAGCAGCAGGGCAATAACGGCAACAATAACAGTCCTTTGCAATAGTAGACGAAACGTCGGCAATAGAAGAAACAATTCCAAGGACACGAATCAGTCCGGAATCTGAGAATAAATCATGAAATATAAATTATAGAACAGTACTAAGTATCCTTACGGTATGGACAACGGGATTATACAGGGTGGGGCACGGCAATCGGATGTTTTTGAAATAACAATAAAATCGTCAGTTTTTGCTTTAAAAGAAATTTATTGGTAGGATTACATACGCAAGAATTTAGCATTTCATAATTCGCGGAAAATTACTTCAGGCATGTGATGTCCGTTTTCGTTTACGCATTGTTGTAGTCGTTCACGAAAATTGACTTCCACTCTTTCCAGCAGGTTTCTAGGAATTAGATTAACTTGTTGACGTATCGCTTCCTTCAGTTCTTGTAACGTACGAGGTCTATCCTCGTAAACACTAGACTTGAGGAACTCCCGTAGAAATAAATCACATGTGGACAAGTCGGGAGACCGAGGAGGCCATAAAACATCACCAAATCTCGAAATGAGATGATTAGGAAACAGAGTACGAAGAACAGCAATACACGCTCTGGCGGTGTGTGCCGTGGCTCCATCTTGCTGAAACCATAATTGTAGAGGATCCAAACCTCTTCTTTGCAATTCAGGGATAAAATTGGTGTTCACAATATTAATGTAACACGCCGATGTAACAGTAACGGTAACATCGTTTTATTCAAAAAAATAGGGACCGATAACGCCAAACGTCCCCACTGCGCACCAAACTGTAACCTTAGGACTGTGCAGCGGTTTTTGATGCAGCTCTTGAGGATTTTCGGCAGCCCAATACCGACAATTTTGTCTATTGACATCCCCATTGAGGTGGAAATGGACTTCATCACTCATTACCACCAACATGTTTTCGTTCTGCTCATAAAGTGTAAGCATTTGTTGGGCAAAATTCACTCGTTGCTGGTAATCCCTTTCATTCAATTCCTGCACAACCGCTATTTTGTATGGATGCAAATGTCATTCACAATGTAAAATCCTTCTTACAGTACGATTACTGATTCGCAGTCCGGCCGAATGAGCCCGAGCAGAGCGGCGTGGGCTTCGCAGTATCGCTTGTCCTAACCCTTTCAACGTTCTCTGGAGTGCGCACTGTACGTTGGGATCCGAGCGGTTTTATTTTGAGTATTGAGCCTCGTGTTCGAAGATTATGAACCCGAAGTAGGATTGTGTTACGCGTGGGGACAGAGTCATTTCGATTAATATTGAATCTCCGACGAAATTCACGTTGAACCGTAGTCACTGATTCACCACTTCTAACGAAAGAATCATATGCAAATATGCGCTGTTCTAGTGTCCACGGCTCCATGACAATAACTGACAGTAAAATGCTTTGAGTCAGGGAAGGTATCCCCACCTGTCAAATGCCCTCTCCTTTTCTAATGGTCGAATATTATGCATTCTAAAAACATCCGGTTCCTGTGCCGCACCCTGTATTTGTGCTAAGCAGCGAAAATAAACCAATAGCGATCGAATGTCCAATAGTAAGACTATTGCCGTTGGAAACCCACCAGCAGATAGAGACCCCTGGCCAAGCCTTACACTTGTCATGAAGACAGCGATGGTTGTTTTGGTGTTCATGATGTTGATATAAGTGAATGAGCGGCGCTAAATGTTCTTCTACGTTGTGCCTTAATGACTTTTGTAATTTAGTAAGGGTGTTGTTTATGGTGAAAATAGCTTTCCGGCAGCATTTACTGATGATTCTATAGTAAGATGAAACACGTGTCTGCATGTCTGGAAAGATATTTTCACACAAATATGAACTTGTATTGTATTCATTCGATTTTTAATTAGTAATGTTTTTATATTATTAAAAATGCTTTTGTTTTAAAACTTTATTTTATAGCACCTGAAAATGTAGTGAATAAAATTTGGGTCGCTGCTTTGGATAACAGCTTTTTTTAAAAATTTGTGTAAGCCACATCCATCCCGGACGTGCAGATGCATTTTGTTATTATTGGAATTTGTCAATGCACGGTATCCAGGAGACAGACATGACTTACACTTCCTTCACTACATCTTTTTTTATCATTACACATACATAGCCCTATGTATAGAGCTAAAAAAAATAAAAGTCATTATTTGGTGGCATAGTAGGAAATCAGTTATACTGATACACACCAGTGACGTATTTTTCTAAATGTCAAATATTTCTAATTTTTCATTTATTCTTAAATTAAGTACATTTTATTGAAAAATAGAAAATTTATTTAAAACAGCTAATTAATTAATTTAAAACAGTTAATTATCCTAACAGCCGTATACCTTGTGCGAAGACAATTTTAAATATTTTTAACGAAACTGAATATCCTGTGTTATGTAGGATCGCTTTTAGACGTAGCCATGCCATTTTGGAGTATCGTACAGTTCGGTGTTCAAAACCCTGAAAAGAATTCAAATATAAGCCATACAATATATCAAACCATTAAAAGCTTTTCGAGGAAGATAAAGTAAAACAAACTAATTTTTGTGATATAATAACATGAGAGCAAAATGAATTGAGGTAGTAGGAGGCTGCGGTTCGCTGATCGTATTTCGTGAATTATAAAGTAAATAAATCTTACTGACAGCACTTAAATGTCTCCTTGATACAAATTTAATTTACAACTTAAAATATTTATAAAATGTCATACAAATGTCATGTTTTATATTTTATTGAAAAGTTTACAATAATTGTTGAAACTGTTGTCCCTCGGCATTCAAACATAAATTTACGCGCCGCTTCATGTTTTCAAAAACCTTTTGTAAAATAAATCCGTCTACTAACTCGCACTGTCGCACGATATTGTTCCGTAAATCGTCTATTGTATGCACTGGATTTTTAAAAATAGAGTTTTTTAAGTATGGAAATAAAAAGAAATCCAGAGGAGTTAAGTCACACGATCTTGGCGGGAAACGGTCAACACTAATAATTCTTTCATAAAAAAATTCACGTAAATAATTTATTGTTTCACGGGCAGTGTGTGGTCGTGCGGAATCTTGCTGAAAGAAACCTAACTGTAACTCGTCATCATGCAGTTGATTTATGAATGTTTCCAGTATATTATTGCGATATCTTTCACCATTTGTAGTTCCTTCGAAAAAGATCGGACCAATAAGCCTTCTACGTGACATGGCACACCAAACCCCTATTTTTACAGGATGCAACGTTGTTTCCCTATAATAATGCGGATTGTCTGTTGCCCACATACGCATATTCTGAGAGTTTATGTAGCCGTTCAGGTGAAACCACGCTTCGTCGGTGAAAAACGTTTTATCCAAAACATCGTCGTCGTTAAGATTTGCATTAAAGAAACGACAATAGGCAACTCTTCGAACGTAATCTGGCGGCAATAGTTCTTGATACAATTGAACCTTGTAAGGATGCATACCAATATCGCGTTTAAGAATACTGCGGCAGGTTCCATAACTTATATCCAACTGTTATGCCAGTCTTCTGACAGATGTTGTAGGTTGTTCTCTAATTGCGTTTCTTGCATTATTAACAACATTTTGGGTCCTAACTCGAGAAGATCTTCCCCCTTTCCATTGTCTTTTTACAGACGCAGTTGTTCGAAAGTTATTTATAATTCTCAATAGGTCACGAGAAAAGTTCTTATTTACTAAAACAACTTCAGGAAAACGTTGTTGGAATTCTTCCGTGCACATTTCTATTGAATAATACCATTCGCCGTTTGGCAAACGTCGACCGTTACGAAAGTAACATTCTAAAATGAACACTATTTGTTCTTGAGTAAACATTCTGAATGTGATTATACTGTTTCTTTTTTTTTAAATTGTATTGAAAGAATTAATAATTCACACTGACAGTCTGTCATTAAATGTTTGACAGAAAAATATTGTGAATATAATTCACGAAATACGATCTACGAACCGCAGCCTCCTACTACCTCAATTCATTTTGCTCTCATGTTATTTAATTTGGTAAATGAAAACGAAGAAATTTTAAATAAAATAATTTTTACTGATAAAGTTGACAGTCCCATAATAGATTTAAAGAGTTTCATAAACATTCTGTATGGCAATCTAAATAATTTCCCTTTGAATGCTTAAACATGTATATCTTTAATAGTCAGAAAGCATAGTAAGATGAAACCCATTGTTATTTGTTTAGGGTTGGGTGTAATTTTAATAAAATAAATACTTAGGTTACTTATTAATATTTTTAAATTGTTTATTTAGGAACATAACCATGTTAATATTTTTCGGTTTTAGTCTTGCACGCCTTTGTTCTATTATACGAGCTGTACTAAACACTCTTTCACTTTCTGCTGAACTTGCTGGAATACAGAAGTATTTCCTAGCACATTATTCTAAGGGTTTCAGATCCTTTCCTGTTACCTAAAACCAAAATCCAAATAAAAATTGTAATTACCCTTCTTTTTTAAATTTATATAAACAATATAATATAAATAAAAGAGGACCTACGTCCTGATTTGAATTTGGTCTTTCGAAGTATTGCCTTTTAGTTATTATTACATCAACTGTAATTGATTTTACTTTCTCTTATTCTTTCCCGCAAAAATCCAAATAATGAAAGTGACTTTTGGTGTAGACTAAGTCTGCTTCGATTACAGGCATTTGTTCTTTATTTTCAGGATCTATTTTCTTCATATTAAACATTTCTTGTTCTAGAAAAGAAGCCCCAATAGCATTTTTAGTACTACAAAAACCTTCTCTTTTAAATCGAGGGTCGAAAACAGTTGCTACTCTAGTAACTGATCGTCTTTCATACGAAAATAACCTTGCTTTAACAGATTCCAAAAGTTTGTTGAATAATATCATTCCTTCTTCAATCTTTAATTCCAGTAGTGATGCTGTCAGATAATTGTGCAGTTCAAAAGTTATTGTGATTATTAAAGAAATAGTAACATATTTATTACCTACAAGATTTTCCAACTAATACTTTTTAAGATAAATTTCTCCATTTTAGAAAACCACTTATTCGAGGTGTTATTTGTTTTTATCGTGTTACTGAAATGCCCCCAATACGTGGGTTACATTCGGTAATTCTTTAGAACTAATGTGAGTACGTTCTACAATCTCATTAAACGGTAAATCTATTTGTACTTTTTTTTGTTATCGACGCTTTCATACCTTTCTACTGTTACGCTCTGCATATAAGAATATTTTAATTTATTTTTAAATAATATATTCTTCTTTAAATATCTCGATTTAAAATATTTAAAGTAAGACATTTTTCTTCTGTACAGCTTCGTTGCAAAGAGAAAGCATTTCTTTTGTTATATCCTGACCGTCAGTAACCCTTAGTTTTCTACCTGACCCAACAACGTTAGTGTGGAATTTCTTTCTAGATACATTTTATTTTAAATTGTTTTAATTTAATTATTTACATCTTCTTTCATATGTGGTGTTTCATATCATTAGGAAGCTTATGTCACAAGCGTTATTTTAATAATATTTATGCCATCTATAGAACACATCTTCAGGTCCCGCTTCTTAATATTATTACTCAAGATATCGACCCTCTCTTCGACAGATCATAAAACAGATCTTTTCTAGACCTTTTCTATCGACACAAAAACTATCAGATATCTTCTCGTTAGAACTCTCGTAACACACAGATCTTACTCATCGTACTGTGCAAGTCCACGATGCCACGCCGCGTGGCGTCTTTGGCTTCTAAGAACCGCTCTACATATACTTGACCAGGTATATCTTCGAAGGCCACGTGACCATCATCGCCACACAAAGGCTGTATTGTTCGATACAGAGATTATTTTATATTAATCCTAATTAATTAACATTTAATTTACTACTCAAGTTAACGTTCGTTTTCAGAGTATTGTGTTAATTTTCAGTTACATATTTAATACCGCTCCTTGTGTATATATTACTTTTGTTTTAATTACTTTTAAATATACCAATTTCATTTCTTTCTTATGTAAATATAAATACAAACTTTAAGGACAACGCTTATGTGTTTTATTTAGTAAGTAAGTTGTAGATTTATTTTAATTAACCATCATCACACACGTCCTGGAACTTTGCAGAAACTTCACCAGCACCACTAATTATTTTATTATCTTAGAATAATTTCATTATTATTAGCACGGCACATCTACATCCCGATATCCAGCACAAGCCTCCGTTACTTACTACCTTGTTTGATACACTAATTTTACTATCCTTGATATATTTCATCCTTGAAAATACCATCCATCTTCTTTGAATTTGTTAAAAATATTTAAAATTGTCTTTGCATAAGGTATACGACTGTTAGGATAATTAACTGTTTTAAATAAATTATCTAATTTCCAATAAAATGTATTTAATTTAAGATTTAAGTATGAATGAAAAATCAGAAATATTTAACATTTAGAAAAATACGTCACTGGCGTATCAGTATAACTGGTTGCCAACTATGCCACCAATGCATTGACTTTGATTTTTTTAGCTCTGAATATAGGGCGATGTATGTGTATTGATAAAAAGAATCCGATATAGTTAACATATTGAATATACTGCAAATGAGAATTGAATAATTATTAAAATCTCAATTTACATGTAAATGTCGCCTAATGTGTCGCACTAATTCTACAATTCGCCAAACTAAGTTTTCATCAGTATGCAGAACGCAACATGTCGCGACGTCAAGCTTCCTGGTTGTTAGGATAATTAAATTAATAAATAATATTTCGTGGATACCAGCATTTAAATTTGAAAATGTCAAGTATCAATGTGACCAACTGCATACTTTATATAAAAATAAGACTGAACTTTCAAATTAAATAGTTTTAATTTATTAATGTAAAAAATGCAAAATAGAAAAAATAATATAAAAAACTCGTTTCATAAGGCCTTTTGTTGCACTCATTATTTAGAAATCTCGTACAATCAAATGGTGCCTTATGAAACTTGTGCTTTAATATACTATTGTATTTTGATTTAATTGCGAGATATAAGAAAACATACCTCTTCCTCAATGAAAGCTTGCGCAACTTGAGATCTCCTGTTAGTTTTGTAGTGATTAAAATTTTCCTGCAAGTGAGATTTTATTTCGACCGGATATTGAGTAGTTATGAGAAACAAAAATCCAATTGTAAGTTTTATTGCGCACAATATAGCCAGTGTTAGTCCAATCTGAAACATTCAATATCAGCAATTTATTCATTAAAATACCTAAATAAAAGCAATTAGAAGGTATGTAATTATTGCTTGGACATCAATAAATTTATTTGGTGTCCTATTGCCTCATTTGTAATTGTTAATATAATGAAAAACTATAACAAATTTAAAGCTTACATAATTTAGTTATCTTTAGCTTTGTCAGTTGTTATTAGTATAAAAAGTTGAATGAAAAATGATGAATTGAATAATTTAAAAAATATGAGAGCTGCTCTGAAAAGGTTTAGCTAACAAAGAAGATAATTTTATTGTTTTTTCAAAATACCTCCCTTTAGCCAAAATACCTTTGCTCATTCTTTAGAACCACTTCATGAAACAAACAGAAAACTCTTCCTTTGAAAAGTCATCAAAATGTTGCTGAATTTTAGCACACGCCGCATTGACGTTATCTAATCATTTGCCACGTTTAATTTTTAATAGACCTATGAACAGGATCAAGATTGTATAGTGGATGAGCAAATTTTATATGTCAATCGGCATTTACAGCTTTACTACCTTCGAGAGTAATTATTGCAACAGGGCCACTACTCGAAGAAAACATCAAACATTTTTTATATATTAATGCAAGTATGTAAAAACATATCTGTATCTGTACACATGGACACACACCACGTATTCTTATGGTCACTTCAACTGCTGACACATGCGTTTCGATGTTAATTGATCTCATTAGTATTATGGATCGCTTCTGAAAGTAATTACAAACTTATCCTGTCATGTGACAAGCAATATATCGTGTCATCTGACGGACAAGAGAAAGTCGCCTGTATAAGAGTTTTCTCTCGAATGTCTATGCCATTATAAGGGGAAAAGAACACGTATGATAGTGTAGTCCATTAACTTGTAGCCAGATGACTCAAAATACCAAAAAATAGTATATCGCTATGTAAACACATCAAGCGTATATATTGATAAGACGCATAATCTGTAAATCTGTAAATAAGTATAATAATAATTCACAAGTTTACAAATTCAGGTCAACTTTTGGATCAGAGTAGATGAGAACAAATCTTGACGTTATTTGAGGTGCTGAATTCAAATCCGGGTTTCGTTTTTCAAAATTGGTTCTACTTTGTGAGTTCGCGGATGTTGGCAGCACTGCGCTATCATAATGACAGTCAGCTGTTGGCGTCGCTAGAAACAATATTTAATTTGTATTTTTAAAGTTTTCTTTTGAATCCAAAACGTGTGAAAATGCAAAGACAGAATTGTAAAGTTGATTCAAAGTGTTTTTGTTATGTTTGCGGATGTTATATGATCAGAAAAAGTGGCAAAGTTATTACTAATGTGATCAGAAATGCATATTTTTATTATTTTGGTTTCTCTGTATCAAACACTCACAAGCCGTGGGTACCGAAATTGTTTTGTAACGCGTGTAGCACAATATTATACAAGTGGTCACGCGGTAAAAAAGTATGTTTTTCATTTTCATTGCCAATGTTATGGAGAGAGCCGAAAAATCATGTAGATGATTGTTACTTTTGCTTGATGAATGTCGTCGGTGTAAATGCAAAAAAACTATCAAAATATAAATATCCTGAAGTATCATCAGTGTCTAAGCCAGTTCCCCGTGCGAGCAATGATCCTTTGCCAATTTGTCCAGGTACGAGTGCAAATTACATGGAAACTTGTAGTTCATCACCGACGAACAGTGGAAGCGATTTTAACATGGAGGAAAAACATTTAGTTTCGCAAAGTGAACTCAATGATTTGGTTCGTGATTTGAATTTATCGAAACAAAAATCAAAATTGCTCGCATCATGGATGCAGGAGTGGAAATATCTTGACATTCAAACAAAAGTCACTGTATATAGAACCAGAAATGAGGCGCTTTTAATGTTTTTCAAAAAAGAGGAGAATATATGCTTCTGCTATGACATCAACGGTTTGTTTGATGCGATGAATACACCATACGATGTAAATGAATGGCGTTTGTTCATAGATGGTTCAAAATACAGCCTGAGAGCTGCTCTGATACACAATGGAAATATAAAACCATCAATTCCGATTGCTCATGCAGTACAAACGAAGGAATGCTACGATACAATATGTAAAATTTTTACCAAGATAAAATATAAAGAGCATCAATGAAAAATTTGTGGCGATTTGAAGGTTTGAAAATAAATTTCAATTCAATTTTAAAGAATAAATGATTTATATACTATTCCTACAGGTTATTGGTCTCTTGATGGGGATGCAATCTGGTTTTACCAAATTTTGCTGTTTTTTGTGTCTGTGGGATAGCCGTGCAACTGACCAACATTATGTGAAAAAAGATTGGCCAAGCCGTACTAATTATGAACCAGGAAAACAAAACGTCTCTTCTATACCACTTGTGAACCCACAGAACATTTTCTTGCCACCTCTCCACATAAAGCTTGGCCTTATCAAAAACTTTGTCAAAGCGCTCGACCGTGAAGGACCGGCTTTTGAGTACTTGACCAAGTTATTTCCCAAGTTGTCGTACGCCAAAATCAAAGAGGGAATATTTGTCGGACCTGATATTCGAAAATTAATGGCCGACAGAAACTTTACAAAATGTTTAACGCCCAATGAAGCAGCAGCATGGGTATCATTTCAAGATGTTGTTCACAACTTTCTCGGTAACCGCAAATCCCCGGATTTCAAGCAGATAATCGACAGTTTGTTGCAAAATTATTGCAAGATTGGAGCTCGAATGTCTCTCAAAATACATTTTCTGCATTCCCATCTCGATTTTTTTCCTGAAAACTTGGGTGATACAAGCGACGAGCAAGGAGAGCGACTACACCAAGATTTGGCGAAAATCGAAAAACGATACCAAGAATTTTGGGACGAGGGCATGATGAGCGACTACTGTTGGACTTTAATGCGTGAAACAGATCCCAAACAGTACAAGCGACTCAGTTCGACTGCTCTTCATTTCTAATTTAACACTTTTTAATGAATAAAATGGAGATTAATTGTCAAAAATTGTAAAAATTGTGTTTATTTAATATCTCGAAAACTAGAACCAAAATCAAAAAACGGAGTGCAGATTCGGATTCAGCGCCCCAAATAACGATAGAAACAGCTTTTGGTTGCTTAGATCCAAAACCGTGTATACTTGTGTAATTATATAGCACTGATGTTGTGACACTATTTAATATAATGCAAACGTCTCACGTTGGAACGTCAATTTGATATGCGGCTGATGTAGTAAATAATAATAAATAATATTATATTAATAAATGAATATTAATAAGTATTAGGCGCCAAAATGATATTTAAATTTATATTTTTCAGTCACAGCTGATCGACGAAATCAATCTTAATGTAATACAGATGTCAGAATAATACAGAATTATTTTAATGTATATCTCAGGTTCAATGTCGGTAAACATACAAATATAGCTGTAATCGTGGCTAAATAAGATTATCATAAATATTGACTTCTATCTACAAGAATAAAGAAATACCACACATATGTTTTATAATCAGAAAATATTTATTAAATTATATAAATTTATATAATTATAGGTAGCTATTCGGTTACATAAGTTCGTTGGTGAGTATCATTATTCTGAATCAATATTTACCTCGATATTTCATGAGAGGTTGTGAATACAAATAAAATAATAATCTTAACATTTACCAATTTAAACACTTAAATAAACTTACCAATTAAGGTAAGTTTATTTAGGTGTTTTATAAATAAATATTCTAGAGATCTAAGCAATGATTTTCATATAACTATTTGAATCAATGCTTTAATTGATATGTGATCTTATGTACTCAAGATAAGGTAAAAATAATGGTTAAATTACAAAAGACCTGTTGTTGTAGATGTTTTCTAGACGGGAGGAGGGTCGTAACAGCCTTGGAAGCGGTGTACAGCCAGGAAAAAATAGGATGTAGGTTATTTTCCAACTTGGTTATATAGGATGAGGAAATTCAGTGTTTCAAATTATATTTAATATTTATAGCACTTTTGATACGTTTTTCCAGGTAAGTTTCTATTTATTTCGTTACAATTTTCGGTTAATCGTGAGAGTGTTCCATGATGATGATGCTTAGCTCGTTAAATTGTCAAATTGTGCTTATGGCTCGTGTTTTTTTAAATGTTTTTGAAATGGATGAAATAATTTTTATTCACTCTTATTAATTACAATTATCAAGATCTTGCTATTTTTACTCGAATTAATTAAAAAATTTGGAGCAGGGTTTAATTTTAGATGCGTACTGTATCAAAATTTGGAAAAAGACGCTATTTGTCCTTTGTTTAATTTCAAAGCTTTGTAATACGCGAATTACCTTGAATTTTACCTTAAAATATTTTATTTAAAATAGAACTTTGATTATAAAAATCATTCAAATGGATTTAAAAAATTATTTTAAAAATTTACAAATACGTATGAATATAATTTTAACAGCTGGGTGGCTACGCGTATTTCGCATTGACTTTTGTTCTTTAAATGGTGGGCGTGCCTAAATTAATGTCTATACATTTTGAATATTTTTATATTAAATACCTTTTTATTCGCGTATTTGAATTAAATGAAAGATAAAGTGATGAAGGCTAAATTTTAAGTAAATATTATTACTAATAATTAATTTTTTTAATATTAGACATTAATTTTTACATACACGCGTTCATATACAGTTATGTTCCTATTTACATTTCTCTTTTTGTTTTACTAATTTCTAATTTTGTCATTCCTAGGAACCTTCTGTACACGAGCGTCTAGAACTATAATAATAATAATAATAATATATATATAGTAAATTCAATTTGTTGGCGATTTAAGGTATGGTTTTACTTCAAAATGTATATATTTAAAACAATCCTACATGTTTCGGCAAATGGTGCCTCTTTCAAGGAATATAAAATATAAACGACAGTATATTAATGTCATACTTACACATTTGTAGTTGCTATAGATAAAATTATTCAAAGATACATTCCAATTTAATAATAATAAATGATGCCTTAGTATTCTAAAATAGATAGACAACAAAAACAAGGAAACACAAGACATAAGTTATTATTATGTATGCGCCCGTTGAGCGACTTAAGATGTTAAGCTGTCGGCATTCGCCGTAAACGAGAACGAAAACCACGGAAACCTACTCGGACAGCCAGACAGGGATCAAAACACGGAACTGTCAGCATGATAAGCGAATGTATAGATATTTAAATAACCTAAGATATATAATTATATAACAGCAACATATATTATGATGGTATTTTATAATACCAAAGCATGATTTATTATTATTAAATTGGAATGTATCTTTGAATAATTTTATCCCTAACAACTACAAATGTATAAGTATGACATTAATATATTGTCATTTATATTTTATATTCCTTGAAGAAGGCATCATTAGCCGAAACATGTAGGATTGTTTTAAATATATACATTTTGAAGTAAAACCAAACCTTAAATCGCCATAATTTACCATAACATACAAAGGTCACGAAATAAATAAATATATGTATATTAAAAATAATAGACTTTTTATTGGTTTAGCGACCTTTTATTGAATTTTGATGTTTTATTCTACGACGTTTCGACTTTTATTATTATTCAGTCTTTTCCAAGTAACGTTTTTTTTTGGTTTCAAAAACACGCATTCTGTGTAACATGTGTTATCGGGGACATCCGAGACCTTTTTTTTAAGGAACCGACCGCACTAGTTGGAATATTGTGACAATAAAAGGTCGCTAAACCAATAAAAAGTCTATTATTTTTAATATTAAGACACGGCCAATAAAATAAATAAGAAAAATAAAATTCTTATAAACACTAAATATATATATAAAGATAATTATTTCTTGACGTTTGTATCTTATAGTAGTAATATAAAAATATTTATATTTTTATATTTTCAATTTCTTTGATAAAGGCACTATGTGCCGAAACATGTAAGAATATTTTAAATGATAAACCTCGTAAAAAACTAAATTTTGTTCGATTCCATGGCCTACTACCAAATATTTTCAGAACATTCCTTTTACATTTATAATGAAAATGTAAACTTATGGATGGTTTTATGATATATGTAATAAAGAAATTTAAATAAAAAAATTCTAAAATTAAACTAGGAACATGTACAGAACGCTTGCATTACATGTGCAAGCGTTCTGTATTGACACTAATCACGTTTCCGTTTAAATTTTCGAAAAATGTGATTAATAATACTGGATGAACAAATGCCACAACAAACAATATCTTTCGAAAAGTGTAATCATTGGTGTTAAAAGAGTTCGTTCGTTACGAAATTTTTTCTTATTTCCCTTATAAATGCAACAAGGAATAGGATTCATCCACGGTTGTTAATAAAATTACAAATAACCCAATATGTGACTACTAAGCTATATGGGCCAAATTAGACAAAACATACCTTTGAATGAACAGACTGAAGTGAAGGGTACACAGAACTTTTCATTTCGGCTTGTTGCTTGCAATTAAACAATTTGATGTTGGTAGTAATATTTATAGCAAGTTATGAAGGTTGTTTGCGCCCTTGTGTATATACGAGTAAGATTTGTTATTTTCATAGAAGGCATAATTTGAGTAAACGTGTATATTTTGCAGATAAATTTAAAGATGTGCATACGAGATCTGTTCGGAAAATATTCGACAGTTTGCTCTAACTTAGTACCTAGGTGTGCTATTGTCAAAAACAGGTATTTACAATGTAGGGAACACCCCCATTAGATGGCATAGATGTGCCGGTGTTCAATCAATAAGAATACATCGTCGAGTGAATGTCAAACCTCGAATCTCGTGCCTGTCGCATTCACGATGATTGAACAGAGTGAACAAAAAGTTAAATTTTGCCAAAAGCTTGGCTATTTGTATTCGGAAACCATTAGTAAGATTCGTCAAGTGCATGGCAACGAACTTTGAGTGCTACACAAATTAAAGTGTGATTTAGGCGATTTAGAAGTTGCCGTAAACCCGTGGAAAATGTCCCTCGTTCTGACAGGACCGCAACCGTAAAAAATTCTGAAGATATGCAATCGTCGTTTGATTATGCAGGAGCTATAAGAAAACTTCATAATTCTAGACGCTATAATTTCGGAAATTTTGAATCAAGTTTTTTGGATGAATCGTGTGGCTATAAAATTAATTTCACGGTTGCTGATAGAAAACCAAAAGACTTATCAAGTTCACAGGACAATTAAGAAGCAATTAAAGACGTGCAAAAGGATCATTACTGGAGACGAGTCATGGGTTTATGGCCATGGTGCTGACACAAAAGTCTAATCTTCGCAGTGGAGAACGTCCGACGAACCACTACCCAAGAAAGCACACCAGAGTTGGAGCAACATCGAGACGGTACTTACTGTTTTCTTCGACTAGGAAGATGATGTTCATCAGAATAAAAAAAGGCAAAGAAATGGTGAAATGTACGGACTACTTGGAGAGTCGTGTATAACAATAGGCAAAGAAAAAGATGGAGGGATGTCATAAAGGAACGTGTTGCATATTGGAAAACAAATAAAGGATAGGAAGAAGTAGAAAATATTTACAAAATAATTGGCCTTAGATTTGTAGCATCTTGATAGTAATGACAATAATTTGAATAATTTCATAAATAACTAATAATAAATAAAATGGTTTTAAAGAGTGGTTCCAAGAACTACTTACGATTCTGAGTCTGTATGTATTTCTTGTGTATATGCTGAATAAATTGAAGAGTATTAGAAAAATAGCTGCCGATCCAGCAACCAGGCTGACAATACACAGTAAATCATCACCGGTGATGGCATAATCTAGATCTATTATAAGTTTTGCAGTGATTTTGTTGTATTTCTTGAGCTTTTCAATCAATATGTAGTGTTTTCTAGCCAAGTATATTCCAATTGCCAGCAACAATGTGGATAATACCTACAATTATATTTATAGTATCGTCATAAATAAGAAACTTTTTAAACACATTTATATCCTCTTAGTGCTATTCTTAGACAGATTTGAAGTTATTCTGTACTTTCTTGTATTTTACAAAAAAATCGAGAAAGTATTTACCTTTTCCCTAATCTGGTGGGTGTGTTTGCTCATAAAAGTAAAACTTCTTCATCACGTCACATTAACAGAGATAGTAAAATTTATTGCTAAATATTCCCTAAGGATATATACATATTTAGTATAGTATTCGTTATTATTAGGGACTGGACACGAGATGCCAATGACTCATCGCCCACGGGCGTACTATTGAAAATTTGATAGACTTGTATCCGCTTTTAAAAAAGTTTCAGAAAGGCACCGTTGAGAGTAGCTCTTTTCAGGGATAAATTTCCATCTTTGTCACTGCCTCCCTCTCCAGTAATAACTAGATGGGGAACATGGTTGGAAGCTACTAGTTTTTATGCAGAGAACTTCGATAGTTTATAAATATTCGATACGTGTTTAAATGGCGATGCTCGAAGTATTTCTGAGTGCAAGGAAGTAATACAAATTCCAAATTTAAAAAATCAGTTGTACTTTCTTCAGGAACACTTTGGAAATTTGTCAAAACTAGTCACTTATTTTGAAAATCAAAATCTCAAATTAAATGATGGATTAACCACATTAGATGTGGCTATTAATAATTTGAAAAATATTCCAAGTGACTTCGGATGTGGCCTTCGACAAAAGTTAGACGTAGTTTTTAATAGAAATCCAGATTTAATAACATTGAGGCAATTGTGTATAGGGACAATGCCTCAACATCTAACTGCTAAATACGTGAAATAAAAGAATATTTCTGGTATGCACTTATAACCAGTTGCGATGTAGAAAGGACATTTTCTATATACAAGGATGTATTTCATTCAAAGAGAACAAATTTTACAGAAGAGAACCTTGAAAAAGTCTTGCTAGTTAATATTAATAATACTCCTTTACTCAACTTGAACTACAAAATTAACAAATAAAAATGTATTTCGTATTTTATAGATCACCACCCGTTTGTTTTCCACTTAACAGTTAAAATAATGAAGAAAAGAAACTAAGTCACCGTACTTTATTTATGATACAAAATATAAACTAATAAATAAAATAAGTCATTAAAACACCTCACTCTTCTATCTACGCCCATGAAGAAAGGAATTTAACTATAATATTGAAGTAATTGCGACACAATTCAACGACAAAAGACAGATGTGCGGTTAACCGAATCAATAGTGCTATTCAATAACTGCTTGTTGTACTTAGCGATGTCATAGACTATTTATATGGTCCATCGTAATTTCGGCCTGATGCGTCCGGTCTCTAGTTCGCATATAAATAATGTAATCATAAACGAAAAATAATAGTTCTTTTTTTAAACTTTAAATTTCCGACATTTATGTGTCTTCTTTATATGTAATAGTTTGCGTAACAGTTCGTTAGATATAACCATATTGAAGCAAAAGATCAGTTTTGTTAAAAATTTTAGAAATAAAAAAAGCACACAAATACAATTTGTTAGTTACTAATACACAGGTAGATTTCTCTAATACCCCGTTCATAGACAATGTTGTAACTAAGAATTGCTGAAAAAAACAAGTCAATCAACGGGAAACGTACAGACGCGTTTCGTTCTAGTTGGAACTTTTCAATGCACGGCATTCCTCGAAGACGGACATTGCTTTTCATTTCTATACTTTCTGTATATATAGTTAACATTTGGAACTTACTGCAAGTGAGAATTAATGAATATTAAATCTCATTCTTACATGTAAATGTCGACTTATGTGATGCGTTCATAACTACAATCCGACAAACTAAGTTTGTACCAGTATGCAGAACACACCCTTTCGCGACAGGAAGTTCGTTGTCGCGAAAGGGTGTGTTCTGCATACTGGTACAAACTTAGTTTGTCGGATTGTAGTTATGAACGCATCACATAAGTCGACATTTACATGTAAGAATGAGATTTAATATTCATTAATTCTCACTTGCAGTAAGTTCCAAATGTTAACTGTTGTAACTATCAATTATCCACATATCCACCCATAAAAGCGTTGTGGATATACGTCTTACACTTATAACCATTAAGTTAGGTTTAAAGATATATCTTTGATAATGGCATAACAGCCAAAACATATGTTAGAGTTATTCTAATTAATGAAATATAGCCAAAATTGTTATTCTCAACATTTAATCTCAGTCAATTCAATCAGTTAATAATATTTAATCACCTTACTCAATATTTTTGGTAAATACATACACATAAATCCAAAACTTCTCAATATATGTAATATAGAATAGAATCTACAAAGTTTAGTATAAATGAAAATTAAGGAAATTTAAATAAATCTAAAATATAGGTAGATAGTATCAACACAAATTTGGCGTTTCGATATTATCCAATACAGAAACGCATTTCTAAGTCTACAAATAATTTCAATGCAAGCATATTTAGCTAGTTATACGTTAAAATATTGTTTAATAAAGATTTAAATTTTAAAGTAAAAAAATTAACAAACTTGTAACTTATGACCAAAATATAGAATTCGGAACATACTTTAATATTTTCAGTTCCATTGTATTATAACTACAAACATTGTTATCACGCTAATGTACAATATTAAAACTATTTAAAATATATTTTTGCATATGTATATTATATACTCACTCCATACAAAATATTGAAAATAATCAAGAAAATTTTTCCAATACGTATCTTGTTCGTCATCTTTTTTGAAAAAACATGCACAAACAATTATTACCTTCTTCAAAATTGATTTACACGAAAAAATATTTTTGTTAACTGTAAGTTTTTCGAGTTTTGAGATGCTGCGGAGTATTTGTTAGTGTCGCTTTTCTAAACTGAAGCTGATAATCTGAAGACGGTCAGGATATCTGGCGCCAAGTGAATTGATTCAGAGTTTTTCTCTGTCGCATGAGTATTTTCACGTACACATCAGTGAGGGGTACAAAATTTCACTAAAACCAGACTATATAGCAACATATTAGGTTTAATATTTAATGCAGTAAACCAACAAGAAATATGTATATAAAATTAAGCTCTTTATTTACTTCAAACTAAATATGCCCTTTATAAAATTATTTTATATTGTAATGATTTTTATACACATATTTCATCAATAAAGCAGGACAAAGCAATGGATTCTGAGTAGCGTACAGCTTCGGCGGGTAGGACGAAGAGATGCGATTATAAATAAAATAAACAAAGAGCGGACTGAAGCGATTGAATGACCAATTGCCCCGATAAAACGTTGTGGCGGTATCTGGTATAGTATGCATATTACAACAGCCCCACTATTAGCTTGCTCGATTGCATTCGTCGAGGTGGAATATACATTTATATATAACAACATAATTTGAAACATACTTGAGTAAGTAAAACCTACCAATTTTGTATAATACAAAAGTATTTTTAATAATATATAATATTATTAAAAATGGGGTGTGAAGAACACAATACAAGTTCATATGTATTATTGAATGTATCTTCTCCAAAGACGTAGATACGTATTTCACATTTCTACATGATTGTCAATACGCCCCTGTTGGAGAAGAGACACATTCAACAAACATAACTACCTTGCTATCTCGCAGATATTATTAAGACAGAGCGTGAAGGAATATTCAACGCTGTCTATATAATAATCGCAGAAGTAGCCGTGGTGTTCCTTATAGTCGGTAACCACCGTATCTATAAAAAACTGTATTATCGTGTCTTCACTACTTGTCGGCGTAAAACCGAATACGTATATAACAACATAATTTGAAACATACTTGAGTAAGTAAAACCTACCAATTTTGTATAATACAAAAGTATTTTTAATAATATATAATATTATTAAAAATGGGGTGTGAAGAACACAATACAAGTTCGTATGTATTATTGAATGTATCTTCTCCAAAGACGTAGATACGTATTTCACATTTCTACATGATTGTCAATACGCCCCTGTTGGACTTCGAACTGTCGAACTTGTGTTGTGTTCTTCACACCCCATTTTTAATAATATTATATATTATTAAAAATACTTTTGTATTATACATTTATATATTATTTCGTCGAAATAATCGCTTAAAAATTATATCCGCTAATTTCCAAAGTGTATTGTCGTATGTACGTACATGCTGTTATACATGCATATACGTATATATATTTATTGTTCTTGAGATAGTATATTTTCTATTTCCTTCTATAAGGGATTGTTTCTGGTTTCGTTTCTTTCAGTGTTATTTGGTTACAGCGTTTAGTATTTTAAAAAATCCGTTTTATGTTGTTATATTGTATATTTATTCTATAATTTTATTATAAATATTAAGTTTAATTTACTACCTTATTTTTGAAGTAGTTTTCGTTTCTTCTTTTTAGTCCATTTCTTTCTGTTCTTAGTATTTCTCTTTATTTTCATTAACTATTGATAATTCTCGTAGGGCAACTATGGCAGGATAGATTAGAGGCCATACAGATTGGTTGCTGATTCGTAAGGCGTCCACAAAAGTGGAGTTTTCTTCGAAAACTCATCAAGGTAACATATGACCCCATCTACACCTGACACTTTTGACAAAGAACTGTGTGAAGCTTTCATGGCGGCCAATATCCCATTCAAATAGCTTAACAATCCAGTCCTCAAGAGGTTTCTTACAAAATATACTGATCATCATATACCAGATGAATCTACTTTACGTAAATACCACTTACCAAAATGTTATTTGAGAGCCATTGAAAAAATATGATCCAAGCTATCTGGTCATTATCTTTGGGTAAGTGCAGACGAAACAACGGATGTACTGGAACGATATGTGTTAAATGCAGTTGTCGGTATTCTTCATCCGACAACTTAATGCCTCAACAATATTTAATGGCGACTAAAATATTTAAATGGTGAAATAGTTGCAGAAGTAATTGGTCAATGTATTGATAATATTCTGTCATCGGATAACAACTATAAAGACAATATGCTATTATTTTTGACTAATGCCGCACCTTATATATTAAAAACAGGGAAGTTATTATAGCAATCTTATCCCAATATGCTACACGTTACCTGTGCAGCACATGCACTACATAGAGTATGTGAATACATCAGGGGTCGTTTTGTTGATAGGTTAGTTTCATCATTTAAAAAGATATTTCTCAAAGCTGAGACAAAAAGTTAATGCCATATTTAGCAGAAATCCAGATTTGAATATATTATATCAATTCTGCACAGAGCCGATTGAAAAATCTATACATTCGAAGTTTGGTGCACTTTGCAACATTTTAATCACACATCCATCACCAGTTGTGATGTACAACGGACATTTTCTATTTTTAAAGACGTTTTAACATCTAAAAGAAATAACTTTTAACACAGGCACACCTTACACAAATTTTAGTTGTTCATAGTAATATTTTACATTTTCAATATTTCAAAGAGAAAATACCTAGTTTTGAGTTTTGTTCTTTGTAAATTATTTTTATTCAAAATTCGAGACGCGATTCGCTTGTTAGCATTACTTTTGTTTCAGCAGTGGTTGCTGCCGGTTACCAAACCCTTTTATTACATTCGCTCTGTTGTGCATTGACAGATACATATTAACTGCATATGTAGGTATGTGCCACTTATGCAACTTGCCACACGTATCGAATTGTTCGAAACTCACAAATCGCTTACAGAAACAAACATATTGCCAATATGGGCTATAAATCATCAATCGCTCGAGTCCGCTCTCTGATAATAAATAATGTATGTAATTAGTTACCATTTTAGTTTGAATGTGTTGTTGATGTAGATTGACGCGAAAATGTGGTGTAGTATTATATCATTAGTAAGCTTTCCTAACTCTATCCAGCCATGCATACATACCTCGGATATATATATATATATATATATATATATATATATATATATATATATATATACGCTTTCGGATAAAATCGCCGTCATTGCTTGAACTGCTATTTGTTTGTCCAGGTTTACTCATCAACTTAATTAAATACAAGAAGGATAACTTTCGAACGTTATTTTTAAATGAAAAACGATTGTTAGTATACAAAAAAATCCTTTATTTTTCTGCATAATCGCCTTTTAGCTCTATACACTTAGATCAGCGATTGAGAATCAATATTAATATGGTGCGTGATATGTTTCCTGGCCGTTGGGGTACTTAAAAAGTCGTGTGTATCATAATAGTCCCGATCGATAGATCTTGAATATCTTAAATAAAACATTTTAAAAGAAGTTGCAGCGATTCCACCGGAGATGCTAGGCAGAGTAATGGAATTTCGTGCGTCTGCTAGAAGAGTATGTGGCAGAAGAAGGGGCCACCTACTCCATTTAATTTTAAAATAAAAAGACTTCCAGAATTATATATTAAAATGTTGTTGTTATTTTTTTAATGCTTAACCAATAAAAAAATATTCTATATTAAAAACCGTCAATGCATTATGTAATTCGTTGTATTTAGAAATACCATGTTTCGCGTATACAATGAGGTGCCTTATCTTGTTGGAAATATTTTAATTGGGGTTCGCCGTGATGCCGTTCGTTCATAAACGGCTAATATTTACTAAAATAAATATCAAATTTATTGTTTTCTAATAACATTTAAAGTTTATTTTTCTTTAAAGAAATATGGTGTCAATTAATTCTCTTTTTGACATAGCTCTTTTTTCAGATGCAATAGTGATTGAATAAGGTATCAGGGTTTTTATCACACCACACACCCATATTTTTTGAATTTATGTAACTGGAAACCTGAAATAATGATTCATTTGTGAAAAAGTTCTGGTTAAAATATCATCATTACCGAAAATATTAATAAATCATTCACAATTTGAGTTGAGTTGTGTTTGTTCTTCTAGGAAACGTATTAAGGTTTTTGGTTCATTATCAATTATTTATTGTATATTTGCAATTGCTTCCTCTGTCTTTTCTGGTTACACTCCCTCCCCTGCTTCATAAAACAGAGGTACAGAAAGATTTAGGGTCGGTTTCATAATCAATTTAAAGTGACTTTAAATTTAAAAATACACTTTCATAATCACTGTTTGAAGTAAAAGTCACTGTCAAAGCAAAAGTAAAAGTCAAGCAAAGTGACTTTAAATTTAAAAATACACTTTCATAATCACTGTTTGAAGTAAAAGTCAACTTTAACTCTAAAGTCGCATTTTTGACACTTTAATTCAGAAGTCAGCTTTAAACTTAACCTATATTCAATTCATTGAAATACAGAGATACGTTTACTGACATGTATTGTATATGTATAGATACATGGTAGCATTTGTTTTTATATATATTTTTTTTATTTGCGCAAAATGAATATTATAAATGTAATATTTTATCATTAATAAATAAATGAATAAATTATTGTATTAAGTAACGAAATAGAAGATAATTTTGCTCACGTGGGTTGTTTATTATATAGAAATCATAATTGTAAATGAAGATATATGTACCGAATTCTTTTTTTATTATTTCACATACATTTTTCCTATGTGCAACTTTAAAAAGAAAATTGTCAATGCCGCAGAGTAGGCAACCTGTTATACACCAGTCAAGGATTTATCTAAAACTTAATTCTTAAATTAGTTTGCCATGGAGAGAAAAAAAAACTTTTCTTTATGCCAAATATTTTTTTATTCATACATGAATATTAAATTAAATACATTTGATTGAAAAGTAGATAATTCATTTAAATCACGAATAATTACAACAAAGATGAAAAAGTAGCAATGATACTGTGGTATAAGCAGAATAATAGTTTAAAGACGGTCAGAGACAAGTGTATACAGATAAAAGGAGGGAAATCCCAAATAATTTGTTTTTCTAGGGATTTATTAAAGTATTGAACCACTTTCGTAGTATCTATATCGAGAGCTCCGCAAACGGTTTCGATTGTCAGTAATAATTTAATCACCGACTTGAATGAACATATTGCTGTGATAGTTTCTAAGAGAGATAAATTGTAAATAGAGCTGAAAACAGCATTGAATGCACCCTGTATGAACATCGATAGGACAAATTTAATGTTTATTTTGTGTAAAGTTTCTCGTTATTTTCTGTAAAAAGTTTCAATGTGTAACATAACGGATCGTGTTAAGAAAAACACATCTGTGTATATTTAGTGAATTTATATTGAATGTTAAATATTATAGGTCTTGCACGATAACAGACGCGACACGTGATAAATAGTTACCAAACAGGGTTAACAAATCTACATTGTGTTGTTAGTAAATAATCTATGCGGTTAGGTTTATGTCATTTTAAAATATTTACAACTCCTACTAATATGCTTTATGTTATTATATATACTATATTATATATAGGCATGACTTAGTTGTGAAAATAACTGATCTTATATATAATATCGTTTTATAAATAAAATAGGGAGGAACTTGTAAATATGAACTCATTGTAAACAAATTATTCGAATGACATTTGACAGAATCCAAGCTGGCAACCATGCCCAGTTCTGGTGACAATATCTTCACTTAATAGAGAGAAATACTAGGATTATTAGGTATTATTGTAATTTAAATGTTACTTGTTCCGAAGTAACTGTTTATCACGTGTCTCGTCTGTTATCGTGAAAGACCTATATATAGATTATTATATCTCTTTACGTTTTAGTTATAAATATTAATAAGTTAAAATTTAAATGATGCTATACCTACCAATTTATATAAAAGAATATTTAAAGTACTATAGTAACAGCAAACTTCATAATCAATACTAAAATTTTATAGATTTCTTAAATACATAAACGTTGTTTATTGCAACAGTTACAATGTACGTGTAATGTCAAACAAAACCATCCATTAAGGTCTTAAACTAACAAATATATATAATTATAAATAGCGGGTGTTCAGAAACATTCGAAGTCAAAGTAGTCCTTGAACATATGAAATCATGTCTGAGATAGATTGATTTTTGACAGAAAACAGTGGACATTTAATAATTATTACAAATCAGATACTTAAGTAAAGACATACGATTTTTTGTTCAGAGCCCACTTGACTTCGAATGTTTCTGAACACCCGTTACAATATGCTAATTACACTATTAACACTGTTGACTAAATGCCGATAAGATGGCGCTTGGAGCGACTCGAAAATATAATTATATTTATAACATAATTATTCCCCTTAGGAAAACTAAATTAAAATACTATTTAATGAAATAACATCTATGCATGTTTTATAGGTTATTAAATTACTTGTTAGTAGAGAAGATCTAAAATTTTGTCGTTTATAATACTGATCATATGTTTTATAATTATCAAATTTAGTTTACTCATCTATTATATTTATTCCAGGAATTACTATTAGGAGATTGTTTTCCTCTTTTACCTCTTTATAATAACGTAATGAAATTTTTACGTTAGATATGTATTGTATTACGATCCCCAAATATGTATATTAAGAAAGCAATTCCGAGTAAGTATATTGACTAATTTAATTAATATTATTGTTATTGTTACTTATTATTTATTTATTTTTGCTGTTGGTACATATATTGTTAATATTATTCACAAATAAATATAAATATGTAATTTAAATTTTGTTGAATAGTGCTGCCATCATTCATCACATAGCCTAAGTTCTAAATACTAAAATATAAGGTTAATATTTTGGAATTAGTTAGTGTTTCTAATTATATGTATTGTGACACCCAAATTTAGTTTACTCCACCATTATATTTACTTAACGAATTATTATTATGAAATTCTTTTCCTCGTTACAAGATTAATCAATAAATATTTGTTTGAATATTTTTTGTTACAGTAATCTTCTCGCTAGTAAGAACGAGATGCTATATAGTAGTTCATAGTAGGTGTCGCTGTTACATGAACTGCGTACGTTACGTATGAATACCAAAACAACAGTCTCGATTGAATAGTTCAACGTTACTCTGGATTCCCTTCAATGCGAATAAATCTTTCGCCTTTTACTAAAGATTTCCGTGGAGGGGATCAACTCAAATGAGTCTTTCCAAATTTTTCTGAAGCCCGGTGTTTTATAACGCTGGGCTAAAAACTATAATTCAAACACAATATTTTGTAAATACCTACCGATTCTAAACGCAATAATGATTTATATAGTATTTATCTTTAAAGTAAAAGTAAAGAAAGTTTGTTCATAAAGTACAGAATAATTATTGTTTTAAATTGGTTAATTAAAAAATAACCTCGATTTAAGCCGCCTAACATAATATTCTCTTTCTCTCACCACTTCTTTTAAATAGCTTAAATCTGATAATGATAATAGTCTGTATGTACTCTGTTTATAGTACAGCATAGGTTATATTGATTTTGAAAATTTGAATAATTTTTTTAAGAACCATCGTGTTTATTTGTATTGTATACTTGATTATACTTTTAGTTCAGAATCACTTAGTTGTTATAGTATGCGTTGTATACCTCTGTGGTTCAGCAAAACCATCAACATCCACCACAAAATTAGGTATGAATTATAAATATTTATACAATAACTTAAGCAAGTTATGCATTTGAATAAAACCAATGAATGATGAAATTGACTCAATTTATTTTAAAATATTGCACTAGATTTACCATCTACAAAGTTATATATGTATAGAGGAAGGAAATGAAGCAAGCAATAAAGGTTCATTCAACGTCAACAGAATTGAATGTCAGTTGTAAGTCTTTCCATTAAATCTTTGATATTATATAGCATTTGATTATACATATAACTAGTTACATATTGATATAAAACTATTAATTAAAATCACGAAGATTTTTTTCTAGTAAATGATGTAATTACTTCATTTATTCTAAAATGTATATAGCATTTGATTGTATATAGTTTCTTGTAATTTGCCTAACCTATCGTTGTATTATACGTTAAACGTCAAATTTCAAAACAATTTTTTTTTTTTTCAACATGGCGGCGATACGAATACAATTGAATCATATTATATAATTGAAGACCTTAGAGCAACAACGGTACAAGCCACAATCTTCTCAAAAATGAGTTATATGCATTTTTCACATTACTAGGCACCTACAGATCTAAGAAATAAAAGTTATCGCTACTGTAACATAGATGGCGCTTTAAATCATCAAAATCCTTGTTGCTTTTAGAATAAAATCAACCTTTTTAAGTGTAAAAGCGGTACAGGCCACGTCATTTACATCATGGCGGCTTCAAGCAGTAAATCTACTCGAAAAGAAATGTTTTTTTATGATGACTCTGAAAGTGATCGAGGCTTAGATTTTGGATCTGATGATAGAGTACAGGACAAAGATTATGTACAAAGTGACAGTGAAAGTGAAACATCTTCAGTTAACGATAGGCAGGTGAGTAATTAAAATATGTGGCTTATCCCCTTGTTAAGAAAAATTGTTGTGGCTTAAATTTCTTTTTTAAATATTTTTTATAACGATGTTGTTATATTTTCTTAACGCTAAAATGTCACATTTGCTTATTACTTGTTTCATAATGTTCAAAAAAAAAAAAAAAGGTTCGATTGTATATCAACCTTAACAATAATATCGAATTGTGGCTTATCCCTTTTATGCATAAACTTTTTTACAGAAGGTATGATTTTGCAAAAAAAAAAAATAAACTAAAATTTTTTTAGCATTTCATTTGATATGAAAATGTTCTTATGACCAATAAAGCATTTCAGACTTGATATTATTATACTAAAAAACTCTAGTAAATATCGTAGCAAGATTTTAACGCAATTTTTCCTTTTTAGGAAAATGATCATTCCGTCACCGAAACAGAAAATGGTTCTCTAAGTAAAAGAGGTCCTCTGCCCACACCAGATAAAGTTCCTCCTTCAAGATGGCGCAAAGTAAACCTTGAAAGGCAGAGTAGAAATAAAAGAAAAATTAAACGAAATTTGGGTCACGATTATGTAAATAATCGACAAAAGCAAATACCTAATCGAGAAATTGGACCTTCGTGTAAGTGTCGGTGAAAATGTCGAGATGCTCTGGAAGGAAATAAATGCAAATCTTCAACGATTTTTGGGACTTAGCAGATTACAACAAACAGAATATTTACCTGTTTTCACAAATGAAATCTGTCCCGAAAAAAAGGTCCTATCCTAAAAAAACAAAAAGAAATGTATCGTCGCGCAAAGTTTCGATACAATATTTTGTCAAGATAAATGGTATTGACATCAAAATATGCAAACAAGAGTTTCTTGCGGTTCACGGACTGCAAAATTCAAAAAAAAGAGTTCAACTTTTGTATGAACAGATGAGCGAAGGTGCTAGTCTCCCAAAAAATGATGAACGTGGCACCAGAACACCAGAACAGAGCGAATAAGATTAGTGACAGTGATCTTGAAAACGTAAAGACAAGTCAATCCCTAAATATACAAGTCACTATAGTAGACAAAAAAATCCTAATAAGGTATTCATAGATCATGACTTATCAATTTCTGCTCTCTATCAGGATTACTACCTTGAATGGTGTAAAAAGAAAGGTTTACATCCCGTAAAAGAAAGCTACTATAGGAACGTATTTTGCAAGGAATTTAACATCGAATTTAAACTGCCCAAAACGGACACTTGCAAAACCTGTGACTTTCTCAACATTCAGACTAAAAGTGCTATGAGTAAAAGTGAATCAGCAGACAGCTTAAAGATTGAGCTTACAAAAAGACCTCAAAAAAGAAATAGAAAATGCTAAGAAAACAAAAGATACTCTCGTCATAAGCTTTGATTTAGAACAGGCTCTACCTGTACCAAATTTGACAGTTGGGCCTGCTTTTTATCTAAGAAAAGATTACACCTAGGTATACATGACTGTATTGAAGATATAGGGCACATGTATATGTGGCCTGAAAACTTGGCAAAGCGTGGCAGCGATGAGATTGCTAGCATATTATATAAACATTTTAAGGAAAATCGCAATGAATATAAGAAGCTCGTTGTATATAGCGATAATTGCGCCGGGCAGAATAAAAATTGGATTATGGTATGCTTATGGCAACAACTAGTAAAAGAAAATATTTTTAAGTCCATAGAGCACCGATTTCTAGTAGTCGGACACACGCATCTTCCGTCTGATCGTGACTTTGCGACTATAGAAAAATATAAACGCCACCATTTAAAACAAATATATACTCCTGATGACTGGTATCAAGCTGTTTCAAAAGCAAGAAGATAGAACCCTTTCAAAGTAATCGTTCTTCAACAGCAAGACATTTTGTCCTTTAAGGACTTGCAGAAGCAAATTACGAAGAAAACTCAGACTGATAATAAGGATAAACTTAATTTCAATAAAATCGTTACATTTAAATTCGGAAAAGATAGTCCAAATGTAATGTTTTTAAAACATATTTGGAATGAAGAATTTAAAACTATAAATATTGGTAAAAAAGAACATCAGCAAACCTGACCATAAGAGATTTAAAAATCAAATACAATGGTCCTATTCCATTAAATCCAAAAAAAAATTCTAATCTATCAGCACTTCTAAGATACATACCGCCTATTTATCAAAACTATTACAGAGACATTGGGGTCGTTGAAGCTAATAATGTAGATATTATTGCTCAGCCTATTGATGATGAGAATGAGATCGAACATTTGGACAACTTTAGCGATATTGACGACGAAAATTAAAGTTGTTGTTTTTACTGAAAGAGTGTAGTTTATTTTTAATTTTTACTCATTTGTTTAAAGTTCCTAGTTACAATATTATTTTGTTTTTGTTCTCAATAAAAAATACAATAATAATTTCCCAATGTAACAAGGTAATATGTCGTTTGAGCAATGGTTTTTACCTTAACTACCTATGAAAATGTTATTTTCTTTTATTAAAAGTTTTTGTTTATTTTAGAATGTTTACTCATTACTTTTTGTTATATACCTACTACGTTCAATCGTACGTTTACGATTTGTTAATTGTCAATATGTTTTAATGTAATAAGGGTAGAAGTCACATTTTTTTTAATAAAATTAATTTATTTAACAAAAACGCTTTTTTTTTCTTTTTTTTTTTCAGCATTCTTCGAAAAACGGTTATAAATTTTCAAATAGTAAGTTGTAATATTTTTATTTTATTCCTTAGTATTTCAGGATTTAGTTGAAAACTTTAAAGTTGATTTTCTCAAAAAATCAGTTTTGTGGCATGTACCGTTGTTGCTCTAAGGTCTTCAATTATTTGATATACATACACCACAAATTAGAATAACCTAAAAAGACTATAACAACTTTGTAACAAAACTAAATATAAAGCTTGAGATACATTACACTTTTTTCGTCTACAAACTTGGACAAGTTTTTAAACTAGATATACTTGTCAAAACTTTGATAGTGTAATTCAGAAGAATTACATCAAAGTTTCTGAACTACAAAACTAGATCCGATCCCACTTTCATCCAAGTTTCATACTAGACTTGCGCATTAAACACCATTTCGTTTGTACTAACTGTTCATTTTAAATAAAAATAATATAATAATAACAGGTTACGTAGTGTTTGTTTTGTTTTCGGAAATTAATAGAAATTGTGTAAGAATGTCCAGTAACAAAATATGGGGCCCCGATATAACGGTTTTCGAATTCGTTTTTTTAATATTTTTGTATCTATAAGAGCTAATAAATAACCACAACCCGTCTAAACGTCAAATATATAATAATAAACAAACAGAAATTTTTATTTTATGTTGGTAACGCACTCAAAGTTTGGTGCCTTCTATTCAACATAGCATAAATTAAAACTTGTATGAAATCTTGTACAAGAACTTGTTCAAGTTTCTAGTACGAAAAAAAGTGTAATGTAACTCACGCTTAATAGAATGCGTATTTTAAAATTTTGTAATACTTACCTATAAGAATAAGCATGCCCATCGTTTCAAAATGTGTATTATGTGAAAACAACTCAAAAGGTTTTATAGTACACAGAATAGAGTCTAATATATATTTGTCCACCCATTAGAGATAAATATATTTGTTTATATATTGTAAACAATGCAGCTGTCATTTAAGTCCAGAACTACATGTTAAATGTGTTTCAAATTGCGATAAAGGAAAACACGTCAATCGGAAGATAAGAAAGGATAGTCAATTAATGATAAAAGAAGAAAGATATGACGTATAAATCTAAAATATGGAAACGTGAATAATAAAGATGACATTATAGCATCGGACGTAAGAGAAGGACATAACAAATATAAAGAAAATAGATAACATATAGTTTTAAAAAGAAACATTTAAAAATTAAAATAAGAACGTAATTAAAATATTAAACACTGTTAGAAAGAAATATTAAGAAAACGTATATCAATATAAGAACATAAGTTTTTAAATATGAAATATAATTTAGAAGAGCATATTATAACTTACAAAAATGTATTTCAAGAAAGATTGACATAATAGGTCGTATATATAGAAAATTTCTCAAGAAGAGGACACTTACCGAAAGCTCGTCTTAAAACGGTGGTCACAAATAAACATTTGTATTGTAAATTATATTGAATTTAATTAATCATTAGAATTTTATATTTTTAATTTAAAGAGAATTATTACTTTACGTTGTTTCATATAATAATGAACTCGACAGGTCAATAAAGACATTGAAGACTTTGAAGTTCATTGAAATTAATTTGTAAGATTACTTGTTTATATGGATATTTGATTGTTCGGAAATAATTTAAATTTCTGTTTTAAAAACAAAAGATATATCACAGATATATCACAGTAGAGTAAGGTCTCACAAGCAATTGAGGATGTCTGGTTCTTTTTTTTGAACTCGCAATTAAAACTCACATTAAATATTTGAAATATTGAATAAAACAAATTTTGTGATATTGAATATCTTATGTGGTAGGGTAAAGTCTCGTCACATGAATATAAAATAACACATTTCTCATTTGAAATATTATCACTTTATAAAACTATAAAAATTCATAAACTTCGCAACTCATCTATTTTAAATAAAAACACCATCACACTTTAGTATTTTGTAGAGTATAAGACTCACTGGTCTAAAGCGATACACCGCTGTATTTTGGAAGATTTATTGAAATCTAACAAAGATCTTCAAAGTCGAATTTTTAGATATATAGATATGAGTATATTTTAACTAGATATAAAGATTTACATACCATGTTTTATTGAGAAAGAAAAATATAATTAATGATATTTAACACATTGGAAAATTAATGTATATTTTTGCAAATTGTGAATAATAAATGTATTAAATTTAACATGCTATAGTATTATTTCTCTTCTTATTAGATTGGATTCTAGGCCTATTTGCAAGGAACCCTTTTTGTAAAAAACAAAAACCCTGAGAACAATTTTAAGAGTCTAAACTATTGTTACGCTTAGCATATAGAGGTTTTAATTCATTTATTTAAATACATATATTCTTTCGTCTTTAAATATCTTATTTTAATAATATATTTTACTTAGACATTTTTTTTACATTTGTACAAACTTTCGTTTTCGTTCCAAAGAGAAAGTATTTTCTTTTGTTACATTTTGACCGAGACCCTTCCTTATACCTGGACCGTCAACCGATAACCGTAATGTAGAATTTAGAATATCGAATTTCTTCTAGAACATTCCATTTTAAATTCTTTTAATTAATATTACATACATCTTCTTTTATATGTCTTGTTTGATATCGTTAGAAAGCTTATGTCCAAAGGGTTACTCTAATAATAATTATGACATTGACAGACGACGTCTTCAGGTCGCGCTTTTAATTAACTATAATTCAAGATATCAATCCCCCTCTTCGATAGATCATAAACCGACCGTTTCTAGACATTTTCTTTCGATACGAACAACGATCAGGGCTTTTTCGCTAGTGCCTCCGAAGGTTACACACACACCTCGTGTACTGTCCAAGTCACGATGTCCCGCCGACCAGGTGTTCTTCCGCTTCTAAGGTAATTCTGTATTGTTCTATATATGTTATTCTTTTAAGCGAATTCATATTAATTTAAACTAATTAATTTCTTATCCCACCGGCCAACACCGCTCTACATATACTTGTCCGAGTATATCTTCAGACCACGTGGCCGCCAACTCAAGGTATTGTTCTATACAGAGATTCTTTTATATTCATCGTAATTAATTAACCCTTAATTTACTACTCCATTTAACGTTCGTTTCAGAGTATTTTTATGTGTTAATTTTAGTTACTTAATTGCCGCTCCTCGTGTACATATAATACTTTGTTTTATTACTGTTTCACCTTTCCATTTCAGATATTTTATATTAATTTCTCGATTACTAATTTATCGCCCCTTGTGTATATATTACTAATTTAATGACTTTTACATACATCAATTTCTTTTATTTAAATATACGAATTTCGATTTATTATTATGTAAATATAAATACAAAATTTAAGGACGCCGCTGTGTTTTATTTTATGTATTAAGTTGTTGTATATTTATTTTAATTAACCACCATCACGCACGTCCTGGACCTTTGATGACACTTCACCAACACCCCAAATTATTGTATTACAAAATAACTAAAATATTATTTTATTATTTATCTTAGAATAATTTCATTGTTATTATACCTAGCCAAACCCCTTTATTTGTAATACTATGAATGTGTGTATGACGATGCATATTTAATAATTGGCGCCCACTTCGAAAATCAAAATACACAGCAATATCTCGAGCTCGGTGTCCGTCGTTTTCTGCATATAAGTATATTTTTGCCCCACTGCGCACTCAGTTTGCTGAAATAACTGTTGAAACATATCTTATGCTTGAAATATTTGACAGGTCTCATCCACTTTATGACTTCACGGAAGACGCTTAAATCTGTAGGTGTTTTCTACTTAAGTATCTACTTACTATTTATTTTATTTTACGTACATTACTATCGAGGGTACGCAGCTCAATTTTTCCCCTTTACTGATACGTAGAACTCGTAGGGGGTAGGGGAAAGTATTAATACTTTAAATTGTCATCTCTCATAAATACTCGCCAATAGACGAAGGAAAGGGAATTTGTATGCTCTGAATCATTCAATTCTTTATTCATTTTACATGTCGTATCAATGTGAAAACAATAATTATCATAGTTATACTATAAAGTTGATCTTCATAACGATATTTTTATAATTATACTGACCTGTAGAAAAAAATATATCTATATATATATATAACAAACAAATTTTTATTAACAAATATTATAAAATTACGAAATAAAAATAAAATACTTAATTTTTTAACAATAGTTAAAATAACATAACTATTTACATAAACAGTCTTATATGTATATATCAACTTCCAAATAAAAATATGTGAAATAATAATTATCATATCCTATTAATGCATTCGTTTCATTATTAATTGCGTCAGTATCTCAAACCAAGCCGATCTGTTGTAGTAAAATTTCCCTTTATTCTTTTGTTTCTATCCTTGATTAAATAAGCTAAATAAAAGCACATTATTGTTGCGGGTACCTAAAATTTAAAATAATAGTTTATTACACTTCGCATATATCAAAAAATTTTCAAATAATAATAATTATACAACGTGTTTCAAAAAGAATTACATCTAGTTGTCCATGAATTTCTTCTATAAATTATGAGGTTCTGTATTCTTGAAATGCGGATATAGATTAAAATTGATCATCGAGAAGTATGATGATGAAATTAATAAAGTAAAATTAGATTATTAACTTATTTAATAAGAAAACTTTAAAGATGGAATATTAATCAAACAACCAAGGTAAATAACTAATTTGTAGAAATTTTAATTACTATAATTTATAACAAGTGTTAAAAATGGTCACCATTCTGTTAAATGCATAATTCACTACGACGTTTCATGTTGTTAAAAATATTCTGCAATACATTTGATGTTATTTCACTACATTTACTTATAATTGTATTAATCAAATCATTTAAGTTATTCATTCATGTCTTAAATACTTCATTTTTTAGCATTCTGGAAATACAAAAATCTAAAGGAGTAAGATCTGTTGACCTTGCTGGTCTCATAACTCGATGAGGGAAGTAATATTCTAAAAACGCTAAATTTTCACGAGTTGTATGTGCAGTAGTCTCTTGCTGGAAGTAATACCTCTGGTTCCACATTAGTTAAAAATGGTGCTAATAACTGTTCTCGGTATCGTCGACTATTAATGTTATTGTGAAAAAATATTGGTCCTATTTTTCTACGATGAGATACAGCTAACCATACTCCAACTTTAACATGATGTAGAGGAACTTCGATGTGATTGGATTGTTTATAGACAATGTTTTGAAATTTTGTTTATTTACAAACCCACTTGAACGAAATCATGCTTCATCAGTAAAAAAAACTTAGATCAAGGAATTTCTCATTATTTAAATTATCTTGAAAGTGTTACACTTCGCATATATAAAATATTTTAATTTATTTTTAAATAATATTTCTTTAAATATATCACTCATTTAAAATATAAACTTCTTAGACATTTTCCTGTATATTCGTTTGCAAGTAGAAAGCCTTTTTCTTTATGCTCGCTCAAGCCGCTAGACCCTTGGTCTTCTACCTGCCTAGAACCATAGCGGTCACTTTGGAATTCCTTTATACATTTCGTTTTTAAACTTAAGTTGTTATTAATTTAATTATGTACATCTTATTTTATATGTTGTGTCTCATATCATTTTAAAGCTTAGCTCACAAGGGATATTTTAATGATATTTGTGTCATCGACATCACAACTCTTCAGGTCGCGCTTTTGATTAATTATTATTCAAGACATCGACAACTACTATTTACCCTCTCTTCAACTTAGGCCAATAAAAGCCTTTTCCGAGACAAACTAGTGTTCGCTTCGACGTGCACTTGGTCTTCTGCTTAGAACTCTCGTAAGATACACATCTTACCCGCCTTGCTGTTCAAGTACCGGCCATGATGCAAGTGCCCTTGCTTCTCCGCAACTAGAAGGTAATCTGTATTGTTCAATATATATTATTCTTTTGATCTAATTCACATTAATTTAACTAATTAATTTCTTATTCCTCCGGCCAAACAGCGCTCTACATATTTAGCCAAGTATATAACGCACCACGTGGCCAACTATCTTGGCAACTCAAAGGTAACTCTGTATTGTTCGATACAGAGGTTATTTTATTTTCATCTTCATTCACAATAAAATATAAGTAATTAAACACTGAAACTATTATAGAAAAAATAAATAGATTTTACTTTACTTCCTCTTGTAAATACATATGTATGGGCAAATATACTATTATAACACAGGAAATATTTCGTTTAAATATATAAAGTGATCTAATTAGCTTTGAAAGAAAAGCAAGATCGAATAAGCCTAATATTTGTTACAACATTATATTGAGTTATAAACCAAGTATGTATTGAACATAATTTTATTATAACGAAAACATTAGAATATGTAAATGATATGTATATAATTACCTCCAAGATTGTCAGAAACATAAAGAATCCAGCACTTCCTTCATAGGATTTATGGAAAGATTTAGCCATATTTTCAGCACAACCGGCTTGCTTAACTTCACTACTTGAGGAACATTCCTTGCTATCATCGCTACAGCACGATTTTGGGTAAATAATACTTTCGTTTTTGAATAAAATACTGTAATCTTTGTAGTCTACCACACCACAACAGATATGCTGAAAGAAGAAAGTCAAACTGTGTTTTAAAAGAGTATATATATATACAGGGTGAGTTTTTTTGAATGTTTAGCATTGGGATCTCAGAAACTACTGGAGATAGAAATCCCTTAAATGGGGAAAGATGCGCAGTTTTACGAGTTTGATTTAAAACTGCTTTTGTTTCCCCGATAACTTTCATGGCTTATTAGATATTCAAAGAAAACTAAATTTTAATATTTTCTTTAAACATGCTTAGCATCGTTAATAGTAATTTTAGAGAAAAAGTGTTCAGACAAAAGTTTTAGATAATTTTACGCCAAATAAAACTGTGTAGCTAATATTTTTTTTTCGTTCACCATTATCGAGTTATGACACAAACTTGTGTTTTTTTAAATTGAAACCATAGTTGGTTTTGACATCATTAAAAAGCTTATTTTTTGATGATTACAATGATATAAGGTTTTATATGGTTATTTTAAAAAATAAAGAGGATATAGACATTTTTATGGTTTTTATAGAAAACAATTGAATTTCGAACTGATAAAATACAAACCAAACGAAAACTTATTTTGAAATCTTATGTAGTATTGAAAAGTGTGGATCGTTTGGACACTGATCTTTAAACCATCCATAAAAAGCTATTCGTCTGATGTTATCACCTTCATGTAAAGTTTGTGATACTGATAATTTTGAAGGACGAAATTTATGCTTCTTCAACACTCTGACAATAGTGCGTTGAGAGGAGCCCATTTCTGTTGAAATTTGTCGGGTTGATGTAGATGGATTCTGAGCGACACTTGCTAATATGTTTATTTCTCTATCTTCATCCATCCCTTGTTTTGATTTTGGTTTAACGAACGAACCATAATCTGCTAAATTATCCCATAATCTCGTAAAAGTACTGTCGTGAGCAAAAAAAAACGGGACAGTGTCAAAATCGTTATGTCAATTTCCTTTATTTTTTGGCGTTGTAATTTAACATTTGATTAACTTTCAAACTATACGTCAAATTATATATCATAGTTGATAATTCAAAATTGAAAATGCCGCATCTTTCGAAAACTGATAAAGCTAGACTTGTTACTAGTTTGAAAAATGGGAAATCATTAAGATGTGTATTGGTTCAATTTAATATTGGTAAAAGTTCAGCCGCAAGAATATATAAAAAAATGGAGGGAAGAGGATAATTTAAATCGGAAAATAATTTCCGAGCGTAACAAAATTTCGAATACGCAGGAAGACGAAACCTTAGTTACTGAGATTAGGCACAACCCTTTCAAAGCATTAAAGGAAGCTATAAGAACAACAGAATTTCCTGTCTCATCTTGTCAGACAATGGTTACAAGAGAATGAAATTTAAGCTTGAGATATCCAGCCCTACAGGCCTTATCTAAATCCCATTGAAAATGTATGGGGATTAATGAGATAGAGCTTCTACCCAGGAAGAATTTTGGGAGATTGTTCATAATGCTTGGCATCAAATTTCTATAAATTTTGTACAAAATATTGTCGCTGCAATGTCTACAAGATTAGATGCAGTTAATAATAACGGTGGAATGACGAAATACTAATTATTTTAATGTAATAATTATTTTAATTTAATAAATAATCTTTCTCTAGCATTTTTTGTAATTTTTATTTACATTTATTTTAAAAATGTTTAATAAATGTCAATAAGACACATTTTTGACAATTCCTGACTTACTATTATGAGTAAAGATAGCCACTTAACTAGTCACAATTTAAACCCACGCAGAAACAGTGTCCCGTTTTTTTTGCTCACGACAGTAGGTAGCGACGGCTGACGTCGATCAAAATAATTTTCAAAATAAACTTCAGCAGCTCTAGTAGAATTTTTCTGGCACTGAATGTAACATTCAACCATATCACGCTTTTCTACGTTAGAAAATTCCATAGCCAATGCAAACTTATGATTAGCGGCCGTTTGCACCGCTTATAGTTAAGTTACAATTAAATTAATTAAAAGTTAATTGTCAATGTTTGACAATTAACTTGACTTAAAAGTAAAACTTAACAGCTCTCACTTCTGTGACTCAACGTGAAAGCAATGTTAGTATATTTATCTCGACTGCTCCAACGAACACTATTGTAACTCAGATTTTTCGTTTTTTGAATTACAAAACACCAAACATTTTTTTTAAAGTTTTTATCTTATAAAGTGAACAATCATAGAATTATTTTTTAAAATAACCATATCAAACCTTATATCATTGTAATCAGCAAAAAATAAGCTTTTTAATGTTGTCAAAACCAACTATGGTTTCCATTTAAAAAAACACAAGTTTGTGTCATAACTCGATAATGGTGAACGAAAAAAAAATATTAGCGACATAGTTTTATTTGGCGTAAAATTATCTAAAACTTTTGTCTGAACACTTTTTCTCTAAAATTACTATTAACGATGCTAAGCATGTTTAAAGAAAATCGTAAAATTTAGTTTTCTTTGAATATCTAATAAGTCATGAAAGTTATCGGAGAAACAAAAGCAGTTTTAAATCAAACTCGTAAAACTGCGCATCTTTCCCCATTTAAGCGTTTTTCTATCTCCAGTAGTTTCTGAGATCCCAATGCTAAACATTCAAAAAAACTCACCCTGTATATAGATAGATAGATAGATAGATAGATAGATAGATAGATAGATAATTATTTCGTGACCTTTGTATGTTATGGTAGATTCAATTAGTTGGCGATTAAGGTCTGGCTTTACTTAAAAATGTATATATTTAAAACAATCTTACATGTTTCGGCATATGATGCCTTTTTCAAAGAATTCAAAATATAAATGACAGTATATTAAATTCATTTAATTAAGGGGGACGGTGCATGTAGCAAAATTTTCAAGAATACTGGGAATATTTGAATAATATTCATGAAAGGTTATACATGTTGTCCACTGAAATTTTGAATACGGGCTTTTGAATGCATTACTCGGCGCTTAGCTACCATGCTCGTTTTTTTGCATAGATGAGTCAAATATTTCAATTCACTAAGCAACGGGAAATAATTAGTAATATCTAATTTGTAATAAAATAGATAATAAAAGATAAAAATATTTATAAAATATTTTAATATTACAAATTATACTTAAATTATAACAAACACAATGCTACGCTAACAAATAATAAATACTTACAACATTAATCTTAATAAATGTTCGAAAGCATCTGCTTGTTGAGCCAAACAATATCCCAGCCGATCATAAAATTGTTGTCGCATTGCTCTTAACATCGCAGGAGTGGTATTTTGAATAGCTTCAAAAAATTTTAATCTGAGGTCATACACGTTGTTAGGTCTTAGATGCTGATGGGTATAAATTGTTTGCTTTATATGGCCCTAAAGAAAAAAATAATTCGGGGACAAATCGGGAGATCTTAGTGGCCATTTTATGTTCTCCATTGGTGCTAATAATGCGACGAGGAAATATTTTATTTAAATATTCACGAGCCGCATGAGCATCCGTCGTGCTGATACCAGATATGGGCCATATCAATATTCTGTATGCTTTGTATTGTTTGTATCACTTCATTCTTAAGCAGTTCCAAATACTTTCGGCCATTCAGATTCCCGTTAATAAAAAATGGTCGTATAACAGTGTCCCCCAGAATACCAGTTCAAACATTAAGTTTTTGGGGTACTGAGTTCTTAAACTTATTCTTCGGTGCTTGTTTTCTTGGGACCGGTATCTCACTACCAAAAGATTATAACGACAATGTAACGGGAAAGTCTATTCGTCACTAAACAGAATATTTCGAAAAAATTCGTAATTGTTGTTTACTCTATCCATCACATCTTCACAAAATTCCATTCGACGACCATGGTCAGCCGGGAAAACCTCTCGTTTTAACTTTGAAACACTTGAAACTACTCCTTTTAAGTATCCTATGCACTTCCGATTTTCTGGTATTAATTTCTGTTTTTTTTTAAAAGTCCCTTGTTAATAAAGTGCCATTTTCTGTTATCATATTGCGAACCATAATTTCCCGCATTTCAGCTTCTTCAGTTTGAGACCTCCTTTCCTTAGAGCACTTACATGGTAGATTTATAGAACCAGTTTTATTAAACAAATGTATAACATGGAAAACCGAACTGATGTTTACTGTCACATCGGGCAGTGCCCATCTCGTCTCATATTAAGCCGCCGTGGGGGGTAAATATCCCTTATCAGGTAATCCTAGTATCCAACTCGTCTCAGGTACTCGTCTCATATTAAGCCGCCGTGGGGGGTAAATATCCCTTATCAGGTAATCCTAGTATGCAACGTTAATGATTTTTAAATTTTACTAAGTAATAAACGTTAATGGCTCTTTTAATTTTGGGTGTACTATATAATATACATATTCTTAATCTTAGATGCAAGTACAGTTCTTTGGCGAGTTTCAACAGATAAACACGCAAGATTGTTGTAGTACGTAAAGTTATAGTGATTTAAAGTAAAGTAAAATACATACTTTGGTAAAATGTCTAGTTTGTCAGAGTTAACAAGTCAACGTGGATAAACTTTAATTGTGCTCGATAATCACAAATTTAATGAATATAGAACACTTGCGTCTGTTGAAATAAAGTGGAGATGTGTAAACAGAAAATACAAAGCATATCTTCAAACCGTTGGTGAAGCTGGGGGCCGAATAATAACAACTAGTGATCGTCAACACAATCATGAGGCAATTAGCGAACACATTTTGCAAGACTTAGTCCCATTACAGGCCATCCCATTACAGGCCGCGGAGCAATGGAGTAGCATTACAGGCCGCGAAATTGTTATGCCGTAAATGTAGGATTGAACGGTGCCATTACAGGCCGCGACGAGAAATTGGCAATAAAAACTATCAATTATGATTAATTATTTATTATAAAGTTTATTATAACATACATACATAATTATTTATATTTACAACATATACAACATTTTACAATTTTGATTAATTAATTAAACTAATTACGTTTGCTAAATATAGCAAAAATGCAAATATTAAAAATTAATTAAACTTGCTAATTTGGGAAGCGCTTGCTCTACATCTTGACTTTCTTGTATTTGCGACACTATTCCATTTATCCTCCTATCCATTTGAATATATTTTGCAGCACGCTTTTTTGGGGATATATTGTGGTCAATCCTTTGTTGAATAATGTCGTAGTGCCTTGAATCGTTTTTTAAAGATATAATTAATTCCATTAGATTTGGCTTCGACTTCCCAATATGCCTGTTTAGACGACTATGCCAAGATTCGCATACATTCGTCGTTCTATGACGTTCTTCATAGCATATCCACATGTCTTGCACTATAGAATTTTCTAACCATTGTGTCACAAAATAATCATTAAAGTCCATTATTTCTCTAAAATTGGGGGAGCTTTCCATTATATACAGCCAGCCATCGTCAATATATTGGGAAGGTAAATGAGCTAATGCAGCTGTAAGCTTTATATGCTTCCTGATGTCTTTGTCTTCCCTGTATCTTTTAGCCAATCCCAATTCTTGCACTTTTCGCCATATGCTTTGGTTAAAGTGAAAATTGCAACCTTTGAGTTTGCAATCAGGGAACATTTCTCTGCACGCTAATATTGTTGACGTTTCAAAATCTATCTTCATGCTCCTTGGGTTGAAATTTGGAATATGTTCTTTCATTAACGTGAACAACTTTATGTAGGTGTCTTTTTTTCTGTTAGGTAGTAACGCGTACAACGCTGGTCGTACACTAGTCGTTTCTTCGGTACTTTTTAAATCCACGTGGAATGTATATAGTTGATCAAATAATGAGTTGCAACATTTAAATGTACCATCCCCAAAAATTGTATTTTTTGACGATAATCCCTGTATACCCAGCTTACTTCCAAAGCCGATAATTCGATCTGTCGTACCTTGATCAAAAATTGTGAAATTCTCTCCATCTTCAGTTTTATTTATATAATCGGGAACTATAAATTCTGCTCTAGTTTTTGGTAACGCAGGTACCCCTAGAGCTTTATTTCTGTGTCGGTACAAGGATGATTTTACAGACTCATATGCTGGCATTTTTGTAACAAATTCCAATCCACTATCTTTAATTTGATGAAATTCTTCTTCATACACTTTTGGTATGCATGTCATTTCCTGTCTGGCACGTTTTCTACAAATTGATTTGCACTTCTCAACATCGGTATATGCAACGTTAGGTATTACTAAACAATTGTGTTGACTGGTGCGGATAACCTTATTTTCATTGTTCGTTGTAATTCTGCCGCTGCATTCTAACTTTGAATTGCTATTTACACATCTCCAGTTTTTGGTAAAATTTTTGTTAGTCCTCTTCAAACAATATTTAAATCCTTGATAGAGAACTTGCGGATTTCCCCTTGCACTCTCAATAATTTCAACACAATCCATTGCAACTTTAATTTTCACACTGTGTTAACCGTATTGAAGTTCACTACGTACTAATAATTATACTAATAACTACTTAACCATGACAACTTAGAAAATACACCTATTGGTCGGAATGTCGTCATTTTGTAATTATTAAGTACAGGTAATAGATATGACTAATGACCTATTTCTGAGAAATATAAATATATTCCGATTATCTAATTCCAGATTTTGCATTTTGTAATCGCAAATACATCAATACACACAAATGGATAAGGCATTAGGATTAGGATTATAGGATAATAGGTTATTAAGAGTTTCTGGATGTTACGCACATTAAAATATTGTTGAATGTGAAAGTAACTTGATTATCTAGGGTTTTTCCTATTCCGCATATTGTTAAATCTATGGGAATTAATGAATCATCGCGGCGGCCTGTAATGAGACTCGGTTTTTGGTCAAAAAGGGATGCGGCCTGTATTGGCACTGTTTCAGGTAGTTTTCAAACGCGGCCCGTAATGGGACGGCCTGTATTGGGACTACACGTTTTGCAAAGACACAGTGTAGCAGCAAGAGTAAAACGAAAAGCCGTAGAAGATATTTGTGAGAAACCGTCGAAAATAATTCATTCGTGTGTTAATGATGCACACCCTGATCTTCAAGTTGTTGACTTAAAATATATTAAAAAAAGTATGTATAATGCTAGAAGGAAAACGCTAGCAAATTTACCTAAGGACATTAGTGAAGTACATACTGTTGTAGAAAATTTACATCCAAAGACTAAACGTGGAGAAGATTTTCTTCTTTTCAATGATCAGGAGGAAAATATAATAATTTTTTCGTGCTGTAGTAATTTAAAATACGCAGCAGAATCTAAAATATTATATATGGACGGCACTTTCGAATACTGTCCAAAGTATTTTCTACAATTATTTGCGATACATGGATATTTTAATGGTCACTACATACCACTAGTCTTTTGCTTATTAAAAGATAAAAGAGAAGTAACGTATAAAAAATGTTTTGAAACGGTATCAAGTATATGTAGTAATTTTAATTTTATATTACGACCAAGTGAAGTTGTTCTGGATTTTGAGAAAGCGATACATAATGCAGTGGAAGATGTTTGGCCGGAAACCAAAATTACCGGTTATCGTTTCCACCTCGCACAGTCATGGTGGAGAAAAATTCAAAACTTAGGCTTGACTGCTGAGTATAAGAGCAAAAGCAGTGAAATAGGGCTGTGGTTGCATTACTGTTATGGACTTATATATTTGGATGGAAGTGAAGTCGGTGATTGTTTTGTTTTTGACCTTTCCGAAACAATGCCTGCAGACGAAAGAGTTAGAGAATTTGCAAATTATCTAGTAGATACCTATGTGTCACACGAATCACTGTTTCCACCGCATGTATGGGCTGAAGCTTCCGCAGCTTTAAATAAAACAACGAATGCTTGCGAATCTTACCACTCTCATCTAAATAATTCATTTTATTTTACACATCCATCGATATTTCTTTTTATTAAAACTCTAACAGATATACAGACAGAAACATACATCAAATTTAATAGTTTTCACTTGCCTTATAGATTTCAAAACGCCAAATCAAAAAAGAAGCATGAATTATTAGTTGAGAAAATTGGAGATTACAAAAGCAAAAGAATTTTACGCTTGGATTTTATTAAAATAATGTCACATTTTTATGGAAACACATGCAATTAAAATGTATATGAATACTAGCGTGTGTGTAACGTTCTTGACAAAATATATATGTATGTATAAATGCACCTAATATGTAAATAACTAGCGTATATGTAACTGAATTGTATATATTAATAAAGTTCTTGACAAAATATTGGTTTTATTGTATACGGCTTATACCACCATATGAGACGAGATGGACACTGCCCTGAGGGTACATAAAATAGAATGAGACGAGTTAGGTACTGCGATTAGTAATGTAGCCTAATATTGAGACGAGTTTGACATCGCCCGTCACATCGTATGCCAAAACAAACAACATTTGCGATTTCATTCTTCGATTGACCTCCATAAAGCCATTTAACAATTTCAGTTTTCTGTTCCGTTGTTAACATTTTGAAAAGAAAAATTAACTACACTTAATTGTATCGGAGTGTATGAAATTTGAAGCTATCTAACAATAAGTAAAATTGACATGCATTTTGCAATAACAACCATGGCAACCTATTATAATAATCGATTGTAAATCACAGTGTCTACAAACACATTACATTACTCATATTCGCAGCTATGCAAAAAACGAGCATGGTAGCTAAGCGCCAAGTAATGCATTCAAAAGCCCGTATTTAAAATTTTAGGGAACAATGTGTATGTACATTTGACACGAAATGTCATACTCAAGTTAGGAAAATGTCACAGGAAAGGAAGCGTTAAAAAACAACGAAATGTCATGACCTATTATTTGAGTTGCAAAAAACCTATGGAGATAACAAAATGTTGTTTATACCGTTGATAATTGGTGTTCTTGTGGGAATCAGCGAAAACATAACCAAAAATTTACTTAAATGCAAAAAAGTGAAAACAACGGAATTATGAAAACTTATAACTAGCATGCAGAAATATGATAATTCTTGATTCCTTGCGCACTTTAAGGGCCCATGAAGTCAGACCACGCTGATTTTCTGGGGAAGAAGCTGTTCGTGTATGAAGAGTCGCTCCTGCCTATTTGCAAGCTGCGCAGAGGCAACAACGCCATGTTCTCCGTCCACCCACCAAATGATTGCAATAGTTTAATTTACATATAATGTTTTTACTGTTTTATTATGACTGTCTCTTGTTTGTTGTTATTGTTACTGTTGTTATTATTTATGACAAAATTAAAAAAGCAAAAGGGTAGACCCATACATAATAATAATAATAACATCAATAATAACACAGGCCTGCATAAAATTTGTGATGACGTGATTTTTGTTTGTTAAGCTCAGTTTTTATATAGCAATAACTAATTAAAATACAGTTGGTCTCTACCACCCACAGATTTTTCTTTGCACAAAAGAAAAAGAAAAAAATATAAAAAAAATATTATAATAGGCGTTTTAATACATTTTAAAATAAATGTACTACTTCAAATTCTAGGTATTAACCCAAAAATTATTTTCTGTTGTGGTTTTAAAGAAATTTGTTAAATAGGCTCTCATTACCTGATGTAAATCTTTTATTACATGTATTAATTTTGGACAAGATTGCCGGGAATTTTTACCTGCTAAATCCTATTTATTATGCTATCACTTTATTAGTACTGCGAAGAAGGATTTCAAGTTTATCACTCCAAACAAAATGTATATTTTAATGTTATTTACTTCATTATAGCTCTGAGTGTCGATCAGTAAACAAGTACAATTAATTTGTCTTTAGTGTTGTGCGTGGTATTTGATAAATCAACATTGCTTAAAAATATGTCTAGCCGGTGTTGCAAAAACAAACCAGATGATTTCTGTTATATTTGTGGATATTTCGTCTTGAAAAAGTTTAAGAGACCAATTGGTGAATTTGTGAAAAATGCATATTATGTTTATTTCAAAATCAAATTAGGAGATCAAGATAAAGATTGGGCACCGCACGTTGTTTGTAAGGTATGTGAAGAAGGTTTAAGACATTGGACCGAAGGGAATAGAAAAAGCCTTCCTTTTGGAATACCGATGGTTTGGAGAGAACCGCAAAATCATCATGAATATTGCTACTTTTGTCTTTGTGATATTAAGGGGCATAATAGAAAAACTTTGAAACATATTTTGTACCCAAACAATATTAAATCAGCTATCAGACCAGTTTCTCACAGTGATTATGTACCTATACCTATCCCCCCAAAGTACTACAAGCAGATATTGAAACCTCTTCAACTTCCGGCTCCGTACAGATGGATAGTGATTTTGAACCATCAACCTCAGGTCAAAACCAACCTCAGCTATTTTCACAAGCCGAACTGAATGATTTAGTAAGAGATTTGCGACATTCAAAAGAACTTTCTGTAGTACTGGGGTCTAGGTTGAACCAAAAATATTTGCTTGCCCTAGAAACTACCTTCAGATCTTCTTTAGCTGAATATGACAGAAAAACAACCAAACGAAGCTTTTCTGAAAAACGAAAACGTTTTTTTTAAGAAGCATAAAGAATAAATAACTATTTCTAATAGTTTCTACGTGTATATTTTTTAATTTTTTTAAATATAATATAAAACTAGCTTATAAATGAAATAAATCGTGTTTTTTCTATATTTTTTGATTTTACTGGTTTGAAAAATAACCTTACGTGATACAAAAAAAAATAAAAGCAGATTTGAAATCAGCGCTACCCAATTACTAGAAAACAATTAAAATTTTTAAATCAACATTCGAAGAGTTGAAAAATGCAGGCCGTAACACAACTCCAAAGTTTAACGCGAATTACAGGTGGCATTGACAGGCTATGAATTATTATTACGACCGCGCTCGTGAAACGACTTTAGATTTTTGGCTATCGAAAAAAGTCACCATACTGCTAAACCGACCTTATATTTTAATAATTTATAAACTTACCCTATCTTGTACATAATTTCTAGCAATAGCTGCTAGACTATTATTCATGGATTCTCGAAAGTTGTTCCAAAGATAACTTTCAGCAATGGATGACGCATTAGTGCTACTTGCATGCAAACTATAGGCGATAATTGGAACCTTCATCGAAGCAATGATTAACAGTAGAAAGCCAAACTAAAACAAACAACTAACGTTAAAATTAAGTTTCATATTATCTACTGTTTTATTAAATAAAAATTTGAAAGTCATATTCATCTAAATCATTGGATCCGGTATACAACAGATTTTTAAAATTTACAGTTTTTTTCTTTTGGTTTTCCCCTTTTGTCAATTGTGTTTCACAATTTGTCAAATGACTTTCCCATTTATTATAATATGGCGGCGATGTGTCAAATAATTTCCTTATTTGTCAAATGTGTTTCACTATATGTCAATTGACTTTCACGAAGTGTGTTAATCATTTTATATTCATCTATTATGGAGAATTGTCGAATTAATAGTAAAATAAGTAATGATTTAAGAGCTTTAATAATTCGTTCTATGAACAATGTTCTCACGGCAAATAATATTGGAGAGCAATTTGGAATTTTACCCAATACGGTAAGAAAGATTTATTCTACATACCGGAGAACCGCTAATATTCATAAAAGAAGTGCTGGTCACCGACCAAAAAAATTATCTGTGTTACAGATAAATGAAATTTGCAATTGGATTGATGAAGATTGCAGTTTATCACTTCGTCAGTTAAAAGAAAGATGTTTGACGCAGTGGCCACTTCATCAAATATCGCTATCGACGATAAACAGAGCACTAAAAACTTTCCATTATTCGTTGAGAAGAATCTCTTTCGTTCCCGAAAGAAGAAATACACCACAAATCATACAGACTCGCTTTGAATATGCTATCCGGTACAATAGAATCATGTTCGAAAGGGAAAAGATTTTGTTCATTGATGAATATGGAATTCAAGTTAATTCTCGAACTTCATATGGAAGATCAGTTAAAAATACTCGAGCAACGAAAATAAAAGCTCAACTAAGAGGGCGTAATTATTCTGTGACTGCAGCAATGAATGTAAAATCACTATATTTGTTCCAAATCCAAGATAGACCATTCAATACAGTTCATTTCTGTGAATTTATTACAAATATAATTAATCATTTACATAATGATAACATACAAGGCGCCTTTTTTGTTATGGATAATGTTAGATTTCATACAAATGAAGAAGTTGTCAATCTCATTAGAAGTCATGAGCATTTTGAAGTTTTTTTACCTGCTTACAGTTCATTTTTAAATCCGATAGAGGAATTATTTAATCAATGGAAACACATAATAAAGAGAACTCAGCCGACAAATGAGGATGAATTATATGCAGCAATACACAATGCTTCTGAACAAATAACTGCAGATAATTGTCTTCATTATGTTCAGCATATGGAAACATATCTGGGTAATTGTTTAGAACAAAATGAAATATTAAATTAATTGTTTCTTCATTTATATATTTCGATAGTTTGTACTGTGCATATTTGTGATATTTGAAAATGTTTTGCATACATGTATGTATCAATTTCTATGTACATTACACAAGAATAAATTAGATAACTTAAAATTTCAAATGTATACTTTATTTTCAAGGGTACGTCAATAACTAAATGAAAATGATGCACAGCTTGGTAAGTAGTTATTAAGCAAAACATATAATTTACATACATGGGAAAAATAATTGATATAAAGTGAAAGAGATTTGACAAAAAAAGAATTTAATTTGACATATATGTCAATATGACAGGAATTGGGAAAGTCATTTGACAAATTGTGAAACACAATTGACAAAAGGGGAAAACCAAAAGAAAAAGACTGTAAAGAACACTTAGACAAACATATCTTGAAAATAAAAACAAATAAAAAGTAATAAAAACACATTTAGCAGGAACAGTAACAACTCCTAACAATTTTAGAAAGTTTTAAACAAACGTTATCTTAAAATTCCGATTTTAAGATAAAAGTCGTTTTCGCGGTCAGATGGCAGTATTGGAGCTAACGAAATATATTTCTCTTATCGATCCTCTTCTCTCTCTGAACCGTTGCTTCTATCGTTAATATGTTGTCGCAGTCACACCGTCATGCAAAAACAAGGTTTACAGTGGTAGAGTGAAATCATTTAGACAATAGCACATACGTCACAATGCGCTATGAACATATTAGAGTCGGACGAATTCATTATATCCCATCTGCTCCAGTTTAGGGGTGTTTAGGGTGTGTTTGGTTTTATAGTTTATTTTTGCTTCTTTGAATTTAGTAAATTATCGTCATTTAAATAATTGTCTTTATCAAGACACTTCAAAACATTTCTATATTCTATATTATTATATTGAAAATATTTCTATATTATATTATTCTATATTATTTCTATATTCGATCAGTAAGTTTGGAGAGTATAAATTTTATTTTTAAGTAAATAATTAGATATTATTTATACAGTGATGGCTTCGTCATTGAAGAAAGTTGGAGTAAAAGGCGAAGTTATACATAGCCAAGGAAGAGATAATATTTCCAACGTTTTAAAATTCATGAAGGAAGAAGCAGAAAATAGGTATCCAATAATTCCTTTAATAAATTACAAAGAGAGGTTAATGAGAGCAGTTGAAATTTCTGATATGACATACAGAAGTATTGCTAAAGAGGCCGAAGATGTAAATTCCGGAAAAGTTGTTTCATTTAGTACGCCACATAAAAGAATACCTCGCAGAAAGCACACTTCGTCCAGAAAATACTGACACAATATGTTCCATCATTCACAACTTCTATATACATGAAAAACGACGTCTAACTTTGAAGGGTAAGAATAAATATTTCCATATAAATTATAATTATTATATCTGGATTTCCTTACAGGAATTTATGATAAGATAATAAAGAACGGCATACCATTTATGGGTGGGCTTACAATTTTATCAAAGGTGCTAAAAAAGATATAATTTAAGTAAACAATAGTGTTTTGATAATAAAACAAAAAATAAATATTATATTTGTAACTAGATGGCAAAACACAGCCGACAATAAAAATTTTAATGGAATCATATGATATACGTGCAAAACGTATAAAATATTTAAAACAATTGCAAAGTTACATACATGAAAACAGACCCATAATACTTACAGATAAATCCTACATTCACCGTATACATACGCAATCAAAAGAATGGTCAGATAATTCTTTGCTTGGGTTGAAGAAACCAATTTCGAAAGGTAATCGTTTGATTATGGTTAATGCCGGTGGAAGAATGGGTATTATTCAAAATGCTTTACTCCTTTTTAAATCAGGTATATATTTATATATAAATATTACACAGTCATCGCTTTATAACGATAAATGAAAACACAAAATTAAATTTATCGCAGTTATTAAAATTTTTGTTGCTATTAGTTCCATTGTTTTTATAGGTACAAAATCTGGTGATTACCATGATGAAATGAATTCAACAAACTTTTTCACTTGGGTCAATAAACAGTTACTGCCTAATCTTCTACCAAGAATTGTACTGGTAATTGATAACGCATCATATCACAATGTCAAAATCGAACGTGATCCAACATTATCCTACAAAAATGCAGAAATGATACAGTGGCCTGTAGCAAGAAATATAGCGTTTGATGTGAAGTGGACAAAGCCGGAGTTATATGAATTAATAAAGAAAAATGAAAGTGAAAATCCAATATTTAAACTGGATAAACTATTATGGGCCCATAAACATAATGCATTGAGGTTGCCTCCTTATCACCCGGAGTTAAATCCGATCGAAAAGATATGAGCGATTGTAAAAAATTGCGTTGGAACCAGAAATGTCACTTGTAAGTTAGCAGACGGCGAAAATTTGGTTCGCATCTGTAAATGCAGAAGAATGGGCATCTGTTTGTAGCCACGTAGATAAAGTTGTTGTAAACTATTTACAAACAGAGCATTTCTTAGATGATGTAACAAATAATCTAGTTTTTATAGTTAATGTAGAAGAAACTGATAATGAAGAAGATAGTTATACCGATGATGTCTCTGACATTGAAGATTATTATGGTGTTTAACCACTGCCAGAAGAAGTATAATAAATTGATAGGGCTAAAATAACCACAAATTGACATGCGGCATTGAACGTTCTGTTACTTTTCTTAAATCTTTTGTAAAACTTCAAATTTAAAAAATAGAACAATTTGTTACTTTTTTATACCATATATATATACTGATATTAACATACATGTATTACACTGTTATTATTTTTTTTGCATATGTATTGTAATATTTTACTTGGCAAAAATAAAGTTTTCTAAATAATTTCATCTTACAGGTGTTAACTTGTATTAATTATAACAATATAGTCTCTACACAACATGAAATATTTATATGTATCTTTATTGCAGCTTGAAATAAGCCAATATCTATTTAAAATTATAATAATTCTGATTTAATAAATGTAAAATAAACTTAAACTGCTACGCTGAGTTCAAAATAATTCGCTAAAATAAGAAAGTTAATGAATCGAAAATTTATTGAGTTAATTTTATTTAAATTATACTAGCAGCAATATTCATAACGAGGTGGATTTAAAAATTCACATTAATACTCCAGTAAATAATAATTTGTGTCTCCAATATCAATTAAATTCATTAGAAATATTGTAGTTTTATGAAAAAGCATAATTTTCACAATTATAAAGTTTTTCAAAAATCACCCCTAATACCTCTGCCTTCGAAATCACTTACGCCCCTGACACTTTTTGTTGGCGCAGCTTTGTGATGACGTATGTGCTAATCTCTAATTGCACAGGTCTACAGTGATTTTGATGTTTGAAAGCTGTTTGCTAATTTGTATATGTTTGGGGGCCCTTATTTCAAAAAACGCCATATTTTTGCTCTATCACGTAATTTTTTTTATAGCGCTCTATATCTTAAAAATGTTATTTTATTAATATACATACCTATGACAAGAATATGTTTGTTCTATGTTAGGCATGATTTTTAAATGAGTTGATTTTTATGAAATTAAATGTGATTTGGCAACACTAGTTAATATTAGATTTCTCCGCAAAGCAACAGAGTCGGCGCAGAAGCGTCAATACAACGTTGAAACCTGCTTATGTACAGTTTGGTTGTGTTATGTATACCACGCTTATTTTGGTGTAAAAATTGGCGACCAAGACAAGTCCTGGGCTCCTCATACTGTTTGTTCCGTTTGCGTTGAAGCATTAAGAAACTGGCAAAAAGGTAGGAAAAAATGTTTAAGCTTTGGTGTTCCTATGGTATGGCGAGAGCCTAGAAATCACAGTGATGATTGTTATTTTTGTTCGTGTAATGTTCAAGGATTCAACAGAAAAAATAAGAAACAAATTGTGTATCCCAATCTTGACTCTACTATTCGACCAGTTCCTCATGGACCAGATGTACCGATACATACCGCCCCCAAAGCAATAGAAAACGTCATATCGTCAGAATCAGAGGAATCTAATTGCGACCCAGATGACTCAGATTTCACACCAGATTTCAGAGAGCCCGAAGTGTTTAACCAGAGCGAACTAAATGATTTAATTAGAGATTTGCACCTTCCAAAGGATGCATCCGAATTGTTAGCCTCCCGACTTCGTGAGAAACATTTACTGGCACCTGGCGTCACATCAAGCTTTTACCGGGATCGCGAAAAAGAGTTATGTCAATATTTTACTCAAGACGAACCACTAGTGTATTGCAACAATATTCCTGACTTAATTTCAAAATTAGGAAATGTGCCGTATGTAAAAGAAGAATGGCGCCTGTTTATTGACTCAAGTAAGCGTAGTTTAAAAGGCGTTTTATTGCACAATGGTAACGAGCTGGCATCGGTTCCTGTTGCCCATTAGGTACATTTAATGGAAACGTATGAAAATTTTGAACTTCTTTTTAAGAAAATAAACTACCAAGAACATCAGTGGATGCTTTATGGTGACCTTAAAGTGCTGTGCATGCTACTAGGACAACAAGGAGGTTATACAAAATTTCCATGCTTTATTTGTGAGTGGGATAGTCGCGCAAGGTATAGACATTGGACTAAAATAGAATGGCCCTCTAGAACAAGCCTTACACCTGGTAGCGAAAATGTATTAATAGTACTTAGTAACTTAGTTGACCCCAAAAATGTTTTACTGCCTCCTCTCCATATCAAACTTGGCTTGATGAAGCAGTTTGTTAAAGCCCTAGACAAAAATGGACAGTGTTTTAAATATTTGTGCGAGACATTTGTTGGGCCGCAGATAAGAACATTATGCAAAGACAAGGATTTTCAAAACACAATTACCAATGTCGAGAAAAACGCCTGGGTTACATTTAAAGAAGTAATTGATAAGTTTCTTGGGAACTCTAAGGACGAAAACTACGAAAATATTGTTCAAAATATGTTACAACACTTTCATCGTCAAGGTTGTAATATGAGTTTGAAAGTGCATTTCCTGTTTTCGCACTTGAACTATTTTCCTGAAAATCTTGGAGCAGTTAGCGAAGAACAGGGAGAGAGGTTTCACCAAGACATTAAGGAAATGGAGCGGCGATAACATAACGATGATGGCGGACTACTGCTGGATGTTAAAACGGGATATGCCCTTAAAAACATACAACCGAATGTCAGACAACGCAGCTTTCTGGCAAAAAGACAAAGATTTCACTTAAAAAAGACTGAGTAAAGTATTTTTTTCCACTTTTGTAACTTGTATTCCACCTTTTTACTCAATAAACAAATAATTTTTTTTAGAAATATCGTTTTTTTTCATTATATATTTGCAAAAGAACCTTACGTGATACAAATAAATGCATAGAATTTTTGAAATCAGCATACCAAAATTATATAAAATCAGTTTTCAAAATAAAAACATCTGTCAAAAAGATTAATTTAGTAGACCTGTGTTGTTTTTACTATACGTCCCTTAAAATTCTTTTATATGCAACGACGAGGAACAGCCCTAATAAACCATTCTTGTTACTACTTGTTTCGTGTTTTAAGTTTTTGAAACACGTTGTTCTGGGAAACGTGTTTTAAACTGCTGTTTTTATTTAGTCTTGGATTTAGATATTTTAAGACATCCTTTTAATGATGTTTTAAAATATGACCAACAGAAAAATAAAATTAAATATATTTGTATGCAGGTTTTAAGTTCATTTGCTAATCTCATTTAATCAAATTGTAAAGGAACTGTTACTTTATAGATAAGTTTCTGACAAAAGTTGTGGTTAAGTGTTTCTTTGGCTGAAAGTAAAAACATGTATCTATTATTTAAGTCGCCGATTGTCTCTGTATTTACAAACGCAATTGGGATAATACAATAGCTAGAAAATTAATGTATTGTATAATAGTAATTAATAAAAGGAGTATTATTTTTTGTTGAATACGAGATACACATATAAGATACAAAATTCCAAGAAGAACTTGTAACGTCATGAACTTGATTAAAATTGGGAATCCCAACATGACCTCGAACCAAATCAGAAGTAATATAATGTTATTAAAGCAATCAAATAATTAAATAATATTAATTTTCAGTTTCTAAAACTAGACATTTACGACTAAATTAATTATGAAATATAAAAATATTTTACCGCTTTCAGAATGATGATATTTTGTAGGAAAAGACCAATGCCGCCAATAACAGCATAAATAAGTATCACAATGCCCACAATCAAAAAAGAATTATATAATATCCAAGTCGCATGCATCGAAATGTCTATGGCAGTAATTAAATTCAATAAATTTAAATCTAGATTATATCCCTGAAAAGACGAAATTAAATCAGAACTGATATACCGCCAAATTATAAGACTGATCACTCCCAATACCTAAAAATAGTTAAATTATTTTAATTCTTGAATTAACACTAAATTAATTTCACTCACTACATATAAGCACAAAAAAACAACAAGAGCCACTTTTACTTGATAGATCGTAAAACCCATTATTACTGAATCCCTTCTAGTTACGTTATTAACTTAGATCGCACACAGTTTATAAACACTGATTATCTCCGCTACAACACTTACTTTAAGTACTTTGCGATTCTTCAGAAAAACCGAAACGCATGTGTTTATAGAATTCGTTTGAATTCGTCGTAAGTCTATTGCTATTTTTAAACAGGTTCTGCTTTTAGTGAATCGGAGAGCAGTGAATAAAGATTATACATCATACAGGGAAATGGTAATTATAAATATTTTTATTCAATATTGTAGATATTCAAATACCGTGCGGAGAAAAGAAATATACAGTGAGGACGTGTGGGTTGGAACAAATTCATTTAAAAATCACGGGTTTGTTTTTTAGAAAAAACGCTCGGACACATTGATTTTTATTTACGGCTGCGGTTTTTCTGATGGTAAATTCATGTACACAGGCTGGCCCAGAAATAAGTTACGACCATCATCTTAATTTTTCAAATAGGAACACCCATTTTTATTTCATTTTTTAAATCTGCATCGTACTCTAAGTATCGTATGATCAAAAAGTCTTTGGATCGCTATTGCCGTGGAATTTACGAGATATCTATGAAATTATATATTTTAATTAGTTTTGACATTTACTTGACAACTTTCAAGTCAGCTGGTTATAATTCAAAATGTTTCAATTAGAACATAAAATTTTTATTACCAAATCATACTACAGTAATGGAAATATAGGTGAAAATGGTAATTGGGTTTATTCACCTCGTTTATGTTTGAATGAGTTCCGTGACAGATTTCCCAACTTCGCAATAATCGAATGAGATTTTTTTCGCCAACTTCAACGAACTGTGGACAAATTTGAATGAACTGGTAATATCAGCGATAGTGTTCGATCTGGAAGAAGACGGGCTTGAAATGATGATGTTATTGATCTGGTTAGGCAACGCATGCAGGAAGAACCTACCTTATCCTTGCGTAGATTGAAACATGAAATTTAAGTTATGGGACGTGTCAAACCATTGTTAAACATGACTTGAACATGTTTCCTTATAAACTGCAGATGTGTCAGAAGTTACTGCCACCAGATTATCAGAAGAGAGTATCGTACTGTACCTGGTTTAATGACCATACGAATAATGATATCCTTGATTTAACATTTTTTACAGACGAATCATATTTTACATATCTGGATACGTTAATAAACAAGTTATGCGTATGTGGAGCGAGAATAATCCTAATTTTCATAGTGAGGCTCCTTTACATAGTCCTAAGATTGGTGTTTGGGTTGCAATGTCCCGTAGACGGGTAATAGGGCCAATATTTTTTCAAAATACCATAAACGCTGAAAGATATATAAATCAAATACTTGATCCTTTTATCAATCAATTGCACGATAATGAACTTCATAATGGATACTTTCAGCAAAATAACGCGAGACCGCATGTTGCTCGAGTAATCATGGAATATTTACGTCAATTTTATTATGAAAGGTTAATATCAGACGGACGTTACCCACCTAGGTCTTGTGATTTGAGTCCTTTAGACTACTTCTTATTCCCATTGCTTAAGAATAACATTTTTAAAACTCCAGTTCACACTTTAGATGAATTACAAGAACGTATTGTTGAAAACTGTCTCACAGTAACACCTGATCTTTTAATTAAAGTTTTTAATAACATGGGCCGACGTGTTAACCGGTGTATTCAAGAACAGGGAAGACATTTTCAACATCTTTTATAATTTTTTATTGTAAAAGTGTACCTACCTGAATGTTATTGTTTCATTGTGGAAGTTCTCTTCTTAACTGTAATGAGCCTTATTTTTTTTTATTAGTTATTGAAACTTCGTTTATTTATAAATGCATTCTGTAATCTCTATTAATGTTATTAAATATAACATACATAAAATTTAAATAAATACCATAACCTAAAATCTATTTTATTTGTGATTTATGCGTACTTCAATGTCATAGACGTAAATAATTTTATAGATAGCTTTACGTTTCATGGCTATCACGATCCAAAGACTTTTTGATCATACGTTATGTTTCATGTACCATGTCCTATACCAAAAATTCAACAGCCATCGAGAAATTTACGATTGAATATATCAATAACTGAGACCGTATCGTACAAAATTTTTTTCACTCTGTGGTCTGGAAAGGACCGATTTATTAAAAAAAAAAAAGAAGTACAAATCAAATTAAATGTTTAAACTGTTGACCATTAGCTTCCTGACAATAGGCAAGTCAAAATTCAATTTCTCGTAACACTTCACTTAACATTTCTGGCTGGATTTGCTGTATTTCGACTATAATTCTATTCTTCAATTCATCAATAGTTTGCGGTTTATTGAAATAGACTCTGGAGACCTAGCTGGCCATTCGATAAAACCTCTCGTGACAATTCATCTATTTGGGAAAAATATTATGTAGGTATTCTCGTACTGTTCTCGAATAGTGTGCTTTATCCTGTTGGAACCATATCGAGTCTGCCGGTATATTTGGGTTTTCATCATTCGGGTAAAGTGTACTTACACTGGGTATTATGTAATTAATAATAATAATAATAATAATAATAATAATAACGATCTCCTAAACTGTGTTGGCCGTGATAGTAGAGCTTTCCAAATGAAATTTGGAATGGAAAAATGCAAAATAAGTTGCATGGAAAAGGGACAATGGGTTGAACATCGTGGGTTCGAAGTGGAAGGCGGACAAGGACTAGTTATTGGAATGGAGAGCAACGACTATTATAAGTATCTTGGTTATTTGCAGGCTAGAGGAATAGAACACAATGTTGCAAAAGAATCAGCGAAATATCAGTATTTCTCTAGGCTGCGATCGTTGTTGAAAACCAGATTGTCGGCAAGAAATATGTCCAAGGCAATAAACAGCTTTGCAACTTCCGTACTTACTTATGGATTTGGAATAATTAACTGGTCTGATACTGAACTTGAAGCAATAGACATCAAGACAAGAGTAGAAGCTAGAAAATTTAGAATTCATCACCCACGCAGTGCGATCGAAAGGTTCCACCTACCAAGAAGAGAAGGAGGTAGAGGAATACCGATTGCTTATTGCAGGCATTATACACAGGTAAATAATTTACTAGCGTAATTTCTGCAAAAGTCGAAAGAAAGTAGATTGCATAATGCGATTGCTCAAATGGACAATTTTACGCCACTCAAACTGGCTAACGATAAATTAAATCCATCCACGAAAATCTTTAGTATATTCCAACAGAAAGAGAGATGGAAAAATAAATCTTTGCAGGGCAAGTATCTGTTAAAAATGGGATCTGAAAATTTTGACAACTCAGCGTCGCAGGCATGGCTGTATACAGGTAACCTGTTTGCAGAAACAGAGGGATTCATAGCCGCCATCCAAGATCAAGTAATTCCAACGTGTTCCTATAGGAAACCCCGCCATTGCGGGGACACACAGCAATGGCGGAAAACGTTAAAATGGCTCAAAGTGTGACCGTCGTCGACCAAAGTAGCCGCTAAGAGTGTTCCCTTGGTTGGCGATGAGCAATCCCTTGCAGGGTGCGCTTCGCGGATTTGGGCCTTGCCTCGATGGGGCGGGGGTCGGGCCGTCGAAGTACTGCACGGAAAAATAAAGAAGATGCCGGGAAAGGGTTGGCGGCCCTGCGCAACGGCTGGTTCTCCAATCTCTCAAAATTAGCGCGACCGGACACTAAACACATGCACGAGCGCGCTAAAATGTAACACCCCTACACTTGCGCGCTCGCACAAACACAAAACCACACACCCTGAGAGAGATGCAATCTGCCAGCAGCGGACAACACATAAGTTCACACCCTGAAAGTACTGGTAAGTATCTACTATAATCAATATTAATATAAAAATAAATGAATGAAAAATAACTATGCCACCCATCTTGTTCGAATGAACCGATGTGGTAAGATAATGGAAACCATGAACGAATGGTTCTTGTGAGTGGAAGAGATAATAATAATAATAGCCGCTAAGAGTGATCCCTCGGTTGGCGATGAGCAACCAGGTGCAGGGTGCGCTTTGCTGGTCTGCGCCTTGCCTCGATGGGGCGGGGGCCGGGCCGTCGAAATATTGCACGAAAAAGTAAAGAAGTTGCCGGGAAAGGGTTGGCGGCCCTGCGCAACGGCTGATTCTCCGATCTCTCAAAATTAACGCGAGCGGTCACTAAACACACGCACGAGCGCGCCAACATACAACACCCCTACACTTGCGCGCTCGCACAAACACAAAACCACACACCCAGAGAGAGACGCAAGTTGCCAGCAGTAAACAACACACAAGTTCATACCTAGAAAGAGACACAAGCTGCCAGCAGCGGACAACACAACAAGTACTGGTAAGTATCTACTATAGTCAATATTCATATAAAAATAAATGAATGATAGATAACTATGCCACCTATCTTGTTCGAATGAACCGATGGGGTAAAATAATGGCAACCAAGAACGAATGGTTCTTGTGAGTGGAAGAGATGATAATAATAGCTTTATTGTACGACGGTTATCAACCAAATACAGGACAACCCAAAGAATGCACATACATATTGCTATGAATTGTGGTTTATATCAATATATATATATATATATATGTATATATATATATATATATATAGCCCCCATTTGGAAAAAAAACAACTGTTAACAAAAACGATCCTGACCACCATGCCCATTCCCAAGAACAAAAATTAAAACCCCCGCAAACTAAAAGTAGTAGTTCACTTATTATATCCGCACAAGCAAGATCGTTCGTTAAGAAAATTGGTCCCGGATATCTAACACATGTGATACACACAATGCACCCTTGTTAAAACCAAACCAAACAAAAAAATGTGAGTTTATGTATCTGTTCTTTGTTCTCTTTACTTATTTGTAGGGTAATTCAACTTTCCAACTTATTCATACAGTAGTTAATCACTTTAATGTCTCCCTACGTATTCATTAAAGCTATTTTTATTTAATTTTAATTTTATGTAATTGTCAACGATAAATGTTAACTCAATTTGTAATCATTTTTTAATCTAATTTTAAACTTAAAATTGTTAATAATTGTTAAGTCTCCAATTAATTCATACAGACATCAATCACTTTAATGTCCCCCTACTTTTCTTTCAAGCTATTTTAATTTAATGTTATTTAATTTTCAACGTAAAATGCTAACCTAATTCGTAATTCATTTCTTAATATAATTTTAATTTAAAATTGTTAATTTAATTGTTATATCACACGAAACAAACACAGTTCTCATGTTCATTGTATTGATTCTTGTTTCCAGATGCTTGAAAAAGACTGAATTGATAAAAGTCGAAACGTCGTAAACAACATCAAAATTCAATAAAAGGTCGCTAAAACCAATAAAAATCTAGTATTATTTTTAATATTAAGACACGGCCAATAAAAGAAAAAAGAAAAACAAAATTCTTTAAACACTAAATATATATATATATATATATATATATATTTATATATATATATATATATATATATATATATATATATATATATATATATATACTGCACCACCATCCACAACTAAACTTCCCAACTAGGATACTCAGTCGGTTGGTTTCGAAAAATTATGGGACTTCTTTCTTCTCAGGGTTCCAAAAAGGAAATTCGTGGTTGTCTCTACGAAAATACTAGGCGCCAGTCAAATATACTTGAAAAGTATAATTTTATTTTACTTTTTTTAAAACAGTAGTAAAGTTATAGCAAGAATAAAACACAAGATATTTAAATGAATGTTTAATACAAAAAAATCAAAAAAAGAAAAAAAAAGTATCTTTATAGAGTATAAAGATTGTGTAAATTACAATTTACAACGAGGTAAAACAATTCACTGAAAATGACACCTAAGTGAATTAAAACTTCCTCAATGATACCGAACAAACTTATTATAAAAATAACCAAGTTTATTTTTAATTTCTCCCCAGAGAACCAAATAGTATACCAACCTTGAAAACACGAACAAAATCTGAACACATGCGAGATACATCAAACGCATACAAAAAATATCCTTGACTTCCCAACGTATAAAATTTTCAGTTATATTTTTTTTCATAGAAATTTTAAAAATATTCTTTATTATTTATTTCTACTAATAATAAATCTCTTAATAACAATATCGAATACAATATAAATATCTGATAATATTAATCAAAATTTTATGACATCATAAAATAAAAACTTACAGTTTTTTTGAAGACCTACAAGACACGTTGTTTAATCTAAAAACCAACAAATTATGAGAATAAAGCTCTCAACAATATACGGGAATTGAAAAAAAATACAATCAGCTAAATTAGCACAATCAATACATCCCGAATTTTAATTAAATATATATATATTTTTTCTGAAAGACATACAACGTTCTTGTTTGAAGGCAAAACTTGATCTTCCCCTCAATATCACCCGCAATCGCTTTCACATAAAGACGACCTCGAATAAAGCTAGTTTTTGCTTAGGCACATAAATACATTTGGATATACACTTCGATTCAAAACAATTGTACATCTATTTTAAACATTTTAAATATTATTTAGGGAAAAATCCATAGCAATATGTATGTTCTTTATACCATGGCATTAAAAAAAATGTTTTCATAATACACCTCAGCAATTCGGCAAGTGGTCTTGCAACAAGTTTGTCCTAGAAAAAGGTAAAGCAAAGGTAGGAGAGGAACGAGAGGATATACGAGGAACATGAAAGTTGTCAGAGGAAAGTAAATGAGGAAAATCAATGGTATCACGAACAATCTTCTACACAAATCTCGCTCCCAGAATATCCCGGCGATGGCTTAACGATTGTAAACCATGTCTTCTAAGTAGCAAATTGTAGTCCGTATTTCGCTCGGGGTAGATACCATCAATTTTAAATGATAATAAGTACTCTAAAAAACGACGTTGTATCTTTACAATGGGCAACTGAAGATGAATATAATGAGGCGACCAAACAGGAGAAGCATACTAACATACTGTGGACAAAACTATAATAACATGGTTCTGAAAAAGACATAGAAGAGAAGAGTTTGCAGGTACCCAAAACAAAACCTAATGTCTTTGAAGCAGCGACACGCATGTTGTTGATATGTGCCACTAAAGTTAAGCGAGAATCGAACAAAACACCAAGGTCCTTTATGCTATCAACCTTATTAAGAACTGAATAATTTACAAAATAAGTGGTCAATAAAGTTATTGTGTAAGAGACGTAGCACTATTTATTTATGTTCAATCTTAATTTACAAGTAGAACACCATTGGGAGAGAATGTTCAAATTCGCCTGCAAATGCAACACGTCGTCCCATGTTTAATGGAGGAATATATTTTCAGATCATCAGCATAGGCAAGTAGTGGGCAAGACAGAGACGATAATAGATCATTTAAAAACAAGATAAATAGGAGAAGACCCAAATGTGAACCTTGTGGGACTCCAGATAGAGGAGAGAATTCAAAGGATATATAGCCGTTATAAAAAACATAATGAAGTCTACTACTTAAATAAGACTATAGAAGAAGAAGTAGTGAAGGACTTACCTCAAACGCAGACAATTTCGTAAGTAAGATTCCATGGTCAATCACATCAAAGGCACTACTGAAGTCCGTATATATGACATCAACTTAACCACGAGTATCGAGATGCTCACTAATAAACTGACAAATAGTAACAAGATTCGTCACTGTCGATCTTCCGCGCATGAAGTCGTGTTGAAATGGAAAAATGTAGGATTTGGTGTTATGGTAAAGATAGGAACAAATTACACTTTCAAATACCTTCAAATACCCTAGACAAAATTGATATGGGTCTATATCTACCAACATGCGCATTATCGCCCTTTTTGAATACTGGACTTATCCTCTCTCGCATCCAGATGGTCGAGAAAGTAGAATTTTGAATTGACATGTTAATAATAAAAGTTAGCGGTTTTACAAGGGTAAATCTTGCATCATGCAAGATAAAGCTGGGAATTGAATCATCACCCGCAATATTTTTTTGCGTGAATTTTGCCATAATACTAAGTACTTCGCCTTCAGTTACAGATGCTAATGTAAAAGGAGTATAATTAGTATTCTCTTGAATGTAAGTAAAATCGCTACTCAAGAGTGCCCAGAAGAAAATTTGTTGGCTAATGCATCGACGATACCTTAAAGAGAATCTAGGAGGGTATCATGTTATGTAACAGAGTTTTAGGTATACGTGTCGTGCCCTGTTTAGAATGAATGTATTGAAACACATTTTTTTAGATCAAACTGGAGGGATTGTTCAACTTCTCTGAGATTGAGGAATCCACAAACGTTTACTTTCTGGGGGAATTATGTATGACTTTTCACTCTCCAATGTGGGTTTTCTGATGCCCAATATCGAAAATTTTGCCTATTATCCGAACCATGCAAACAAAATGTTGCCTCGTCTGAAAAAACTATCTTACTTAAAAGTTGCGGGTTGGCATTGCATCTGTCCATCCTTATTTCGCAAAATTCTAATCTGCAGTCGAGATCGTCTTCAATAAGTTCATGAACTAAATGTACTTTGTACGGGTGCCATTTATTCTTGTGTAAATATTTTATAAGATTTACTTACTGAACTACTGAGCTACTTGTCGACTTGATTTGTGCGTAGTTTCTTGTAAATCGAGCAAAATATTCAATTGTGTGTTTTCTGAAACTGTAACTTGGTTGGTTTTGTAATTGTCTCTTACGTGGCCAAAGTCTCTAAACTTTTTTCTATCTTACTAACTACTGATCGTGTAACAGGCCTAATTTCTATTCGTTGTTTTTCAGTTTAACGCGACATTCTTTTAAATTTAGCAACTGCACTTGACAAGTACCTATTTTAAGTAAAATTGTCATACAGTTTCCATCTGACTAAACGATGACAAGTCAACAATCCAAAAAAAGTAAATTGATTGTTTTGCTAGATTTACAAAAAAGAACTTAAAAAACAAGTCGTTAATAGTTAGTGCTCAACAGTTTGAACATTTAATTTAATTTGTAGTTCTGCTTTTTTAATAAATCGGCATTTTTCAGACCGTAGAGTCAAAGAAATTTGATAGGATACGGTCTCAGTTATAATGTTCAATCGTAAATTTCTCGATAGCTGTTGAATTTGGGTATAGGACATGATACATACTTATAATTCAATGCATAATTCAGAAATGAAATAAAAAATAGGTATTTCTATTTGAAGAAATGAAGTTTATGGTAGTAACTTATTTGTGGGCCTGTCTGTGTATATGAATTTACCATAAAAAAACCGCAGCCAAAAATAAAAATCCAAGTGTCCTAGCGTTTTCCAAAAAACAAACCCATGAATTTTAAATCAATTTGTACCAAGAAATTACTATTTCGAATAAAGTAGAGATACACGTCGATTTATACTGATATAAAAATTTGGACCAAAATTTTTATGTAATTTTTTCTGAAAAAAATTGTACAAAACTATGCTTTCTAAATGGGTGTTGGTATATTGTCTTCCTAGCAGGCAATAAATTAAAGGTTGGTACATAATTCCTGTGTACAATACATAAATTGGTTCCCAAACCCACAAGGGGCGTTGTTGGTTCCCATTAATGTAATATATTTGCATTTTTCTCAAATCTAATATTTAATATGTCGTAACAAGATTTAAAGTTATTGATAAAACATAGATACTTCCTTTATGCAATTCTTTAATACTTGCTGATGCTAAGAACTATTAAATCTGCATTTGGGAATAACGATCATTATGGGGCATTAACTTATATAATACTTGCTGGGCAATACCTGCTAATGTTTAAGATCTATTAAAGCTGCGTTCATATGGAGGAGAATTCTCATTAGTTAGAGGGTATTTTAATATTTTGTTTATTCTCACTAGTTTACAGTCAGTGTGCGTCTGTTATTGAGTTTTTAACAATATTATTTTCAAATATGATTCCCGAAATAATTTTGAGTAAACGAGGAAAAAAGTTATTAGTTATATTACTTGTACAAATAGAAACTGCAAATCATTCGCTCTTACTTTTGGGTGAAGATGATAACAATATCACAGTTACAAAGTACATGCAATAACATCGCCGTGATTCATTCTCACTGCGATCTCTGTTACAGCAGCATTGCAGTTGAGAGCACCGACGACGATACATCGTCAAGCGACGCCGGAAGCAATGGCCGGACAAACGAGAACAATAACCAACCTGATGATAAAACCCGAACACCTGGACAAATGTACACCCAAGATACTTGAAGATTTTAAAAATCTAATCGACATACTCGACGAAGAAGAAGATATCCAGAAGCTATTACAAAAATCAGGGGATATACTAATGGTTAACCCAGAGGAACCGAAGATTCAAATTGAGTTAACAAGCAACCCCATAGAAAAACAAGAAAAAGAAAAGCCTCCCGTAAAATCGAAGAAGAGCCAACCGGAACCGAAAATCGAAAACGACGCATTCAGACACCCGAAAAAAACAACAAAAAGACAGAAAACCGACCACACAACGCCACCAATCAAAACAAAAAATTCCTACGACGCCCTCGAAACCAAAACCGAGGAAAAAATGGAAGAAGAAGAAGCAACCGAATTCACCCCACAACCGTCAACATCAAACAGCACACCCAGGGTAAGTGACAAAACAAACACCACACAAAACACAAACACCGATACACGCAAAACACACAAAATCGCACCAATCATAATAACAGACAAAGACAAATGGGCATATATACGACAAATACTTAAAACACATAACATTAACACAGTACAAAACAAACTTGTGAAACCTGGCATTCACATCGAACCGAAAACTGACGAAGACTACCGAAAACTTAAAACACATATTCGACAATGAACAAATACAATTTTACACTTTTCAACTGAGAAGTGAAAAGACACTAAAGGTAGTTATGCGTGGCATTCCTACCTTTATCACAGACACTGACATCACCGACGACCTGACTGACCAAGGCTACCCGACAATAAAAATAAAACGCATAAACGGCAAACACGGAATACCAGCACCACTTGTACTAATAGAACTGACGAGACAATACAAATCAATTTACAACATACACGACTGCTGCGGACTCACAATTAAAATCGAACCACTAAACAAACGGACAGACATAATACAATGCCACAAATGTCAGACATTTGGACACCAACAAAAAAACTGTAACATACACTACAAATGCATGAAATGCGGAGACGAACACTCAACACACCAATGTACAAAACCCAAAACAATCCCACCAAAGTGTGCAAACTGCGGTGGTCCTCACTTATCCACTTTCCTTAACTGTCCTAACAATCCAAACAACCCTGTAAACAAAACCACACCCAAACCCGAATACATACCAGAACCACCCCCAACAACGAACCCATGGACACAAAAACAAAGAAACACAACACCTAACACAACTGACGAACTAGCACTTGCCTTAGGCAATATGCTAATAACATTACACTCCACAAACGCAACAACAGAACAGATACAATACTTCGTAACGCAAACACAGAAAATAATCACACTCTACAACAACAAACATTAAACACACACATGACTGAAACGCAAAAAAACCGATGACCAGTGACTTAAACGCAAAAAGCGACAAACACACAGACTACACATACCCAACACAGGACCGCACAAAAAACACACAACACACGATTATTTATTAATCAGACACAAACACGTCACAACCCTGGGAAATACGAAACAATGGAGTGGAAATGGAGGCAACTCCAACCACAACAAAATTCAAGTCTCATATAAAAGCCGTGATCCAAATGTGAAGGACTTAAACTCAGTGGCGGCTCGTGAGTTATGAAAGAGGGTGGGCACAAAAAAAAACTTACCTATCTTTTGTACATAAAATCCATTCTCCTATTTTTCGTACTGTGAAAGACGTCTATGACTTCTTTTCTTTTAAAAACTATAGTTTATTTTTTCTAATTCTTTTTGCGTTTCATAATATGGTTGCAAACATATTTCATAGGGCACATCGTGTAAAGGCGTTTTCTCTAGAAGCAAGTTCTTTAATTTTTCGGCAATTTGAAATCCTTATTATACGTATCAGTTTAAGGAATTTCTAAACCAGTTTCCTCTGTTAAAAATTCCTTAACGTGTTCTATTTTATGTCAGCAAACCTCCTTAGCGAACTCCAATTTCATTACATATTTCTTCTTCTTCTTGCGGCCCTAAAGACTTCCAACTATTTAACGTAGAAAGTTTTAATTCTTTAACTAAGGGTTAGTTGTATTATATTAGTTGCGTCTAAAATTGTAGAATCCTTTGATAGAAACAAAAAGTATGTACATATAGTAAACAAAGAGAGGAAACTCCCCAACTCTACAGAACCGTGTGAAGGAGACCCTTATATTTAATATTGAAATTATTTTGAAAATTGAAATATTCAATTGTGTTAAGACGAAATGTTAAATATAGACACGATGGCCACCTGTATATTTCTCAGCATTATACTTTTATAAATTATTGGTAGATGACTCTGTTAACAAGTATGCAAATGAGAGTAAATCTTTTTTTTGTTATGCAACCTAAGCAGCACAACTTATTCGAACTTTGCATACCTTCAATCCAAACTTTTAATAAATAAAAATCAATAATTTTCACATTAAAATAGAAATCTTTTATATTTTACTTTTATGTACTTTTTAAATAGAAACGGTTACAAAGAGTAATTAATATAGTATGTATTAAAAATACATATTTTCTAATTTAAGCTTAACAAATATTTGAATTACTTTTATACAAAACTTACATCAGTATGTTAAGTTGCCTAATTGTGGTGGATTATATTACAACGATTCTTTTCATTTTCATTACAAAGTAAATTCTTCTATCTAATTAATGTTATAATACGCTTTCGTAAAATTATAAATAATTGGAATCGCATAACAGTTGAACCAATTATATCTACAGGTAGGTAAATGAAACTTTATAATTTTAGTTTAATATATTTGTTTTATATTAATCGGAACGAATTTCTTGAACAATGAAGTTTCCTAAAACGAAATCATAAATTTTAATTTAATCCTCATATTTGTCTAAATCTAATAAGACTCAATAACAATTCGTTTTCCCTTTCTGCTCTCAAGGACTATTGAGTACCTACCTACGTAATGAAAGACGGTTTAGTCGGGACCGAATCGCGAAATCCTGATCAAAAGTCCTAAATATTGACGTATTGCTCTGCAAATTCTCAGGTGATTCTTTTTTGCATGGCTGATTACGAATTAGAGGTCAGGAAAAATCCAAAACAAAGTTACGGCTCAGATGTAGCGGACTTATCGGATGTAAAATCCCTAAATGATCATTTAGTTATGGAGTTTCAACAAGTGTCTCCCTTATCAATTAATTATGTAAAATCCCTATTAAAAGTCCAAAATTTTGAAAAATTTTCGGAGTGGGGTTTTATAGGTTAGGTTTTTGCAAAACTAGACTTAGACTTTGCAAAAACGCACCTTTAATTTACCATTTGTAAATTATCCCGCTGATTTTCATTCGAATAAACGTCACGCGGTTTTGTAAACGATCCAATCTCGACCACGTTTCTATCAAGATCCAGAAAAATGGTACGATGTGTCTGTTGTCGTTCTGGCTACAATTGTAAATATCTTGTACTCGCTATTGTTGTATTTCGATTCAATGTATAAAAAATACTTAACATTCGTCGGTGTACGACATTTTTCCTATTAGTAACGTACGATAATTGAAATGTTTGACAGTTTGAAATTTCGTGGCTACCTTACATAACCTTAAAATGTATTCTTCGTGAATTAAAGCATAATATCAAAAACTTGTGTCAACATGTCATACATGGTTGAAATTAGGAAAATAAGTTCTTTCTAGAGGTGTCAAAATCCGACATAGTATCAATAAGAAATAAGAAAATTGATGATGGTCAGATAGAACCGAAACGTCGTATGGAAATTTCAAGTGTTTTTAGTTTTCCTAGAAGAAAATGAGCTTCTTTTGTTTTTTAAAAAAATCTTAAGCGATATTTGACAGATCAATTTTTTTCTTCGTATTCATAACAAACACAAAATTTAGTAACGTTGTCAAATTTAAACCTACCCTTTATCGCCAGTAATAAGCGAGATCCCCATGGTGACGTTCGAAAATGAATCAGCCTGTATATATAGAAAGTCAGCCTTTACATGTTTGTGCTCGCAAAATAAGTAGTCGCTCGATTGACTTGAAATTTTGGCGCAATGTTTGATTCGAATACGCGAGTATTTTTATAGTAAAATAATTTTCTTTTTAAACGGCGCGACAAAAATCTTTCCGTACTGGTGAAATCTACGGTGGGCTTCGACATAAGTAGGGTAAAAATTTCTCTAATAGTTGATTTGGTAGTCCTTTTCTATTACAAGTTTGCTAATCATATAGTATATTTACGCTAACATGTTTTTAAAAAGGAAAATAACTTTGATTTATTTTGTATCAATTGTCTTATACGAAAACTTAAAATAATCTGTATAAGTTAGATGTAAATCTCAAAAAAATTATGAGAGACAATTGTCAAATTTGAAAGGAGAAAATATAAATGATAGTGATATTTGGAAAACAATTAAACAAGTAGCTGGGTTTTTGAAACAAAAAAACGAAACATTATTATTCATTGTCAACGTACACAACATTAACAAAATCATTCTAAACAGAATCGCATGTGAAACAGTAACAAACAAATCCACTCACTCCATGATGAGTCCAAGTGAAGGAGTGTATTTTCCAAAGGAATTCTCTCGATGTTTCCGAATTACCGTCACACATTTTGAATTTGAAAATTGCAGTGCCCATTATATTACACCGAAACAACAATCGGCCAAAGTTATGCAATGGCACACGATTAGTAGTTAAAAAATTGTTGAACAATCTAATTGAAGCAACAATTCTGATTGGACCTCATAAAGGTGAAGAAATACTACTTCCACAAATACCACTCATTCCTACCGACATGGTGTTCAATTTCAAACAACTTCACTATGACTATCAATAAAGCGCAAGAGCAATCTTTGCAGGTGTGTGGTTTGAATTTAGAAAACGATTGCTTCTCTCATGGGCAATTATACGTCGTCTGATCTTTATGTTTTTGCAGAGAACGGACAAACAAAAAATGTAGTCAATTCACTAGCTTTACAATAAAAATAAAAATCACCTTTTTTCTTCCTTTCCTTTCATTCCATATAGCCACAGCAACGCAAGACATGGTATTGAATTGAATTATGTATTTTCTCTGCGAATCTATATTGCTATAATAGTTTTATTTACTTTCACATTCATTTCATATAAAACTGAGCCACAGCGAAGCGTGGCCGGGTTTATCTAGTAAAACTTCGTTTGTCGTATTGTAGTAATTAGCGCAGCACATAAGGCGACATGTGCATGTAAAAATGAGATTTAATATTCATTAATTCTCATTTGCAGTAAATTCAGAATCATTCTGCAAGTCCAAATGAACTACGAAGCAAATCTCTGAAGTTTACAGTACTTATATTGAAGTAATTGGTCAATCAAACGGAAAATCTCAGAGAATTACTTAAATTCATTAATAATAAAAAGGGCAGAACTAAAATTTCTGGTACCTAACTTGATGTACAATAATATTATTCTTGACTCACACCAAGATATTGTAGAATCTTTTGCAAATCCTTTTTCAAAAACTCAAATACCAAGCTCTTCGTTCAATAATTATGATTCTCATTCCGACAGATTACCATTCCGCCGCGAGGGTTATGGTTATGTTTGCACGTAATTTTACAGCTGCTGATGACTCTGTTCCTAGTATATTGGTACGTAATGCCAGATTTGGTCTTGCTAAACCATTAACAAAAATCATAAATCCCTCTATTACATCTGCAACCTTTTCCAACTTGTGGAAACGTGCCAGAATTAGCCCTATTTTCAAAAAGGGTGATGAATCAATAATTATAGACCCATAGCAATATTGCAAAAGTATTTGAACACGTCATATACTCGTCCCTGCTGTTAAATGTTCGCAAATACTTATCTCCTTACCAACATGGATTTCTTCCTTAGATCGACGGGCACCAATCTTGTTTCTATCACCCAGTATATTAGTGAGTGTTTGGAAAAGCGAGAGCAGGTGGACGTGATTTACACTGACTTATCAGCTGCCTTCGATTCTATCGACCACGGAATATTATTGGCGAGGCTTGGTAACTTTGGAATGGGTCCTGCTTTCCTTAATTTAATTGCATCTTATCTAAGAAATCGCTCAAACTATGTTCACTATAATGGATTCTGCTCTTAGGAAATCGTCTCTACATCTCGCGTTTCTCAGGGATCTAATATGGTCCCTCTGCTCTTCTTGACGCAGATTAACGACCTTTTCGATTGTATTGAATGTCATGTGCTTGCTTGCGCTGACGATGTTAAAATTTATACTTTTGTCAAGTCTGAGCATGACTCTGTATTTCCTCAACAAAATCTTGATCGTTTGACTCATTGGTGCTTTTCTAACAAATTAAAAATCAATGTTGCTAAATGTTGCTCTATTTCATTCACGCGAAAACAAAATTCAACCCCGTCTTCTTATGTAATACATAATGAATTCATCATACAATCCGATACATTCAACGGTCTTGGTGTATATTTTGATAGCGAACTTAGATTTTCCTTTCACATCGAACAACTTTGCTGCTCCACCTAGAGAAAATTGAGATTTATTATGCGTGCTGATAAGTACTTTACTAATCCTGACATACTTAAATCGTTCTTCTTTGCATTCGTTGCTAGTACTTTGGAATATGCTTCTCCCGTCTGGTCTCCTTACTACGTTTCTTGTCAGCTTTTTATTGAATGCCTACAGTGGAATTTCCTGAAATTTTTATCTTATAAGCTCGACGGAACGTATCATCCAAGGGGAATCGATTATCATTCACTGCTTGATAGGCACAACATGCAATATTTCATCGTAACACGCATGGTGCGTGGTTTGTTTGGAATATTCTTCATGGGATTATTGACTGTGCACCATTACTATCGCAATCCTCGCGATCCTCCAGATTTGTCAATACTCTCATCCATCCGACTCCCAGAACTAACGTATTGCTTAACTCGCCTCTTTACAGAATAAGCCGATCTGATGACGACTTGTTCATGTAGGTGTTGGCTTTTGTAGTGCTTATTACATTAGTTATTTATGCTTGTCTTTTTCGTTTTTCGTTTTCCTTTTTTCTTTTTTATTACTTAATTTGAATATTTTTGCTTTAGTTTAATTGTATATTACGTATCAACTTTAATTTTGGTACTTATGTTTTTTGTAATTTGTTTTGTGTATAGTGTATTTACATGCATTCATTTACATTTATATTATACCTTGTAAATGGTCTCTGTTGGGTAAATAAATGATATTATTATTATTAACTGCGAGTTCGCATAACAGAAGCAGTTGCAACCACTGACCGTAATGAATTCACTTACAGATTAGATACATGCCGTGTTAAGGGTAGCCGTAAATTAACCCGTAACTGCTACCCACGGATCCTTGGGACCTATCAATTGGTAAATGTATGTCGAGGATGTCATTCGCGCAGGCGTCAACAAGGAAGCCTCTAGGTATTCTTTAGTTTAGTTGCGTTTGAGCTGTCAAGGTGTGCGTAAGCAATATCGTTCGCATTTACACCGAGTTTGGTAGTTTTTGGGTCCCCAAGATCCGAGCGTAGCAGATACATTATACTTTTGATATACATAGGAGTGAAGAATATCGGCGCAAAGAGGTAAATATATCCCTTTTTGTGTAATTTTGTGTAATATAGATCGCTATGTATAATTACTGAAAATATGTATTTCTTAGAATGGCTAATAGACCATTAAACAAGGCGGAACTATTAGATTATAGAGAATAATGAATTTTGGGAAGACCTACAAAATGAAGAAGCGTGTTCTTCTAATAACGAAAAGGTGTTACATGCTGTTGAAGGGCATTCCTCCAATAATGAAGAAAGGTTGCGTGCCGCTGAACAAATTTTCGACTATGGAGAGGGCAGTGATATTTCAGAAACAGATTGTGAAGAAATAAGTTGTCACGATACCGACAGTGAAATTGAGAGAAAACCTCCAGATGATGAATATGATTCTTCTGAGGTTTATGACGAGACAGACATTGAAGCTGAAGAGGAGGTTCAAATTGAAGCTCAGGAACTACAGGAAGTTAACACTCAAGAACAACAAGGGTTACAAAAGCGTAATCATCAAGCATTTTATGGAAAAGTTCACACAAAATAGTCAAAAAATTCAAAAACAAGAGGTAGAACTACAGCTAAAAATATCGTTGTTGCACTACCTGGTTTAAAAGGAACTGCAAGGTAAAATCCCCCGTCATCTGTCACACAATCCTGGAATATAATATTTACTGAAGATATGTGCGACATGATTGTGTTATGCACAAACAGGAGACTAGAAAATGCGCAAGCTCGGTACAGTATATTCAAAAAATGTAAAAATTCTCGGCAGCAGTTCAAGCCATCATCTATATCGAAAACAACGAAAACCGAGGTGAAAGCATTTATTGGTCTTATGTACTTGTCAGGATTATTCAAATCAGGTCACGAAGACCTCAAAGGAATGTGGGCAACGGATGGTACGGGAAGACAAATTTTTCGTTGCACGATGCCTCTAGCAAGATTTCTATTTTTATTTGCCTGCTTACGTTTTGACGATGAACAAACAAGAGAGGAGAGGAGAATGGTTAAAAAATTTGCACCAGTTTCTGAGCTTTTCAACAAATTTGTGGAAAACTGTAAGAATAATTTAACCCCGGGATAAATGTTACTATAGATGAAATGCTAGTGCCATTTAGAGGGCGATGTGGTTTTAGGATGTACATACCTAATAAACCTGCTAAATATGGTATGAAAATACAGATTATGGCTGACTAAAAGACACCTTATATGGTAAACGCAGAACCATATACAGGTGCAGCTGGTGTGAGAACTAAAAAAAAGAAAAATGAATTAGGCGTTGTACTTAGATTAGTACAACCAATAAGTAATACTGGTAGAAATGTAACAACAGACAATTGGTATACCTCGGTTGAACTTGCAAATGAACTATTAAAACAAATGTTAACTCTTGTTGGAACTGTGAACAAGAGAAAAACATTTATTCCACCTGAATTTTTTCCCCAAAAGAGAAGAGAAGAGCAGGAATCCCTTCTTGGTTTTCAGTCAGAGTTGACGTTGGTGTCGTACGTACCTAAGCGGAAAGGTGTCGATGCGCTCGATCAAAAATGTGCGAATTACTCAACATCCAGACGAACCCGTAGATGGCTTAAGGCAATATTTTCCATGATTCTCAATGTTTCAGCTGTCAACAGTAGAGTTCTATATCAATTTTCTCCTCTTGGAAAAGAAATTATAATATCTGAATATATCAAAGAACTCAGGATTGCATTATGTCAACCACTTATCTGACTTAGAGTATCCAATCCAAAAGTTAGCCGCAAATTACGTAATGTGGCTTTCAATATTTTAAAATTGATATCGAACCTTGATATTGAAGCCTTAGAAGTTGTTTCGAAGTCCAAACGCAAACGATTTCATTATGCCCTGCGAAACAAGACAGAAAAACAAATATCAATTGCACGGTGTGTAAAAATCCCATATGCTTACAGTGTGCGAAAAAAGTATGTATCAATTGTTTGTAATGTAAATTTTGTTTATTTTATACTTTATAATGTTAATGGGGATATGTATTTTAATATTTCAATACACTTTTGACTTTAATCATATTTTTTCACCTCTTTTTCAACGGTTCCTCAGGACCCAGTTGTACTACTTGCGTGGCTTAATCTATGGGTAGCAGTTACGAGTTAAACTGGAAGGTTTGGTGAATTGTTTGCCTTATTATTCGGTTCCATAAAATTTATATTTTTTCACAATTAAATGTTATTTCTGTAGGTGTAACTAATTTAGGAAGCCCCTGTAATATGATCTGGTATTATTTCTTACATCTTTATGACGTGTATTATATTATGTTTTTCTGTTGTTCACTTATTAAATGTATTTTGCAAAAATCTACACTTTTGTGTTTTTAAAATTAGAAACAATAACAAACGAGAGAAGCCCTCCATAACACGGAAGGACCTGATATTTTTATCTACGCCACTGGTGTGCCATATATTTACTTAAAATTGTGTTTCTGAAGACACTGTAGACGTTTGGATATGTATGTATATGCTTACTGTATAAACGTTAACGATTAATTTAGAAAAAATTTTAGTTCGAAAACGAACAAAATTTAATTAAAATATTATTATATAAACATTTTGGTTGATAGTAAACGACGTAGCAAGACTCAGAATAAATGTTTGCTATTATTGTTCTCTTAACCATACAAATTAGTCTACACTGTACTCTAGCCTGAAAATCATTGACCTCCTAGCCTAAGTGGCGAGGATGTGACATCTAATTTTAAATCGAATACAACCCCTACTGTGTAGTGTATTTATTTTAACTTAACGTCTCATTCCTGAATTTAGACCTATATTTATGTATAAAACTTCATTCATCGCCTCGTAGATTGAATGAATACTGGATGATTTACGGCATAAAGAAAATGGATAAATATCTCTGCTGCCATTTATGTGTCAATGTACACAGAAATTGGACCCGTTGGAATCGGACAATCTTAACAAAGAACTCTGTGAAACTTTAATGGCGGCAAATATTCCATTAAATAAACTTAACAATCCCATCTTCAAAAAATGTCTTCAAAAATATACTGGTCGATATGTTCCTGATAAATCCACCTTTCGCAAATATTATGTTTCTAAGTGCTACATGAAAGCAGTAAAACGCATTCAGATGATTCACATGTGTTAATTTTTGAATAAGGACTTCTTCTTTATTTAAAATATTTGAATAAATTCGGTTTATGTTTTTAGTTTTTGATTTTTGATGGGTTCAATTTAATTATCGATTTGTTACGAGTGTTTTAACTTGTAATTTTGATTTGAAATGTATGATTCATCTGAAAAATCTCTCGTTAAGTTTTTGTGTGTGCTGAGGTTACATTAATTAATGTAAGTAGTCCTTTTGCAAATAAATTTATTTGATATTTTTCTTGATAATTATTTTCATAATTTTGAGCTCATAGTTTAATTGATTATATTTAATTTTGATATATTTTAATTAGTAGATGAATAGCAAGGAAAATTTTCATATTTCTTATGAGGGAGTTTTTCTGCTTTCATGTGTTAATAGTATATTGAAGTCAGGTTTTTGGAGGGAATATTTTATCATGTTTAAGTTGCGCATGTTCTGATCATTGACACGCGTAGTTAACAGTTTGTCTCTGTTGACGTTTGTAGTTTGGGGGTTAATGTAAATATTTGAATTTGAAAGTTTTCCGGCCTATTTAATTAGTGTAATTTTGCCCGCGTTAATAAGAGGTTTTTTCATTGTATGAGTTCATTACCATACAAGTTTTCCTCTGCTTATTGCATTATTGTTGCAGTAGCGCGTCTTTATACTTAATGAAGGCGATTTTTTTTTTTTTAATAAAATTTTGTAGAAAAGTGCTTGTTTTAATGTTTATCTTTTGTTTTTCTGTCCACGTTCGTAAATGAACCTGAGACTTTAGAGGACTCTATTAAAAGAAATAAACTCTCCATAAGGCGGCCCGAACTCATAGTGGCGCGTTGTGGATTATCTTCAATATATTTCCACAATACACAGCAATATGTAATAGCAACAAAAGTTATAAATACAGTTGCGGAAACAGTTGCTAAAACCATTTAGGAGAATATGCACCAAATGCTTCATTTGGACGACAGGTACAAAGAAAAAATACTTTTATTTGTCAGTTAATATGTTAAAAACAGGCAGACTTTTAAAGGAAACATATACTAATATCCTTCATATTACTTGTGTAGCACATGATCTCCAAACAGTCTGTGAATATATCAAAGACATCTTTCCGGAAGTTGATAGACTTGTATCCGCTTTTAAAAAAGTTTTCAGAAAAGCGTCACTGACAGTAACTCTTTCCAGGGAAAAACTTCCATATTTGTCACTGCCTCCCTCTCCAATAATAACAAGATGGGGAACATGGTTGGAAGTTACTAGTTTTTATGCAGAGAATTTCGATAGTTTACAAAACTTCGTTGCATGTTTAAATCAGAATGATAGGATCACCAACCTTCAGATTAATGATGTAGGGTGGCCCTAGAAGGAAAATAGCGACATGTCTGGGGAAACATACTACGGTTTTCCAGGCCGAATTGTTTGGAGTCGCAGCCTGCGCCGAGGAAATTCGGGAAGCCAGCTGCGCAAGCAAAAAAAATAACATAATGACTGATAGTCAGGCGGCTATTAAAGCCATTATGAACCCATCGACCAGGTCTAAGCTGGTGAAACATAGTAAACAGGTCGTCAATAAACTGGCACAAGACAATACAGTGTCGCTGATGTGGGTGCCAGGGCATGATGGAATTAAAGGCAATAAAGGCAATGAGGCCGACGAACTGGCCAAAGAAGGTGCGAATAGGAACTTCATAGGACCAGAACCTGTATGTGGAATCACTAAGGATTCCGCTAAAAGGGAGATCTGGTTATGGCTAGAAAAAGAACATAAAAATAAATGGAGGTTAAGGGAAGGTCAACTCCACACCAAAACACTACTAAGGGAGCTGGACGGAAAGTTTTCAGCAAACCTAGTTCGTAGTAACAAAAAAGAAATTAAAATAATTACCGGGTTATTAACCGGACATTGTCCTTTAAGGAAGCATTTGTACAGCATGGGCTTGGTTAGCCAGCCCTGGTGTAGGAGATGTGAAAAACAGGACGAAACTAGCCTTAATGTAATATGCACGTGTCAGGAACTGAAGGAACTCAGACAGAAATATTTCGGGAGAGATCTATTGGATCCTTCGAGTGTACTCAAACTTCCCCTGAGGAGGATAGTGGCTTTTATCGAGGACACAAGACTAACAGAGTGGAACTGAGAGATCTATTGGGGATAGTACAAAGAGCAGTGTGTTCAAGTGCCTGGACGTGCTGGCGTCCAACCCAAAACAGAAGAAGAAGAAGATGTAGGGTGGCAATCCACTAAATCAAGTGAATTTAAGAATTCAGTTTCATAATTTATTGCTTCATCTAAATTTATAACAGCATCTATCGATTTATAAGTAGGTATTTCTCCTGGTAACATATTGCTATGGATTTTTCCCTGCAACATTCAGTGAACATTTTTGAAAAATATTATTTTTATAGTGTACTATTTTCTATTACAGTGTATTATTTTATTTTATGTACTATCGTGAGCAATTGAAAGTAAACGCACTATTATAGCTGCGTAAATTTTACCAAATTGTCAAGCTAATGTCATTTATGTTATGATTAAATGCTGACACTGACACTTCAAAAGTACTGTATACATTAGATAAATTTTGAAATTTCGACATGCCAACATAATAAAGTGTTAACTTTCAATTGCTCACGATAGTACATTGATTTTATTTTGACTTGTTTTTGATTTTTGTGGTAGTTTGTCGATCTGCCACGATGATTTAGACACGCCTTGATCTCAAAATAAGAGAGTTGTGTATTAGGAGATAATATTTTTTTTATCTTTCTTTTCAATTAAATTCGGTTTTTGTTTTTTGAATTCATTGTTGTTGTGATTTCTTTTCTCATTAACGAATTTATACGAGTGTGTATACTTCGTATTTTGAATTTATTACTCTCTTATTTGCACGTGTTCTCCATTGTTATATGAGATAAAAAACCTATGTAAGTTTTATTTCACATTTATAATATTATTTCTTTATTGTATGCATTGATTGTAATATTAATTGTATGAATTTCTATATATTAGTTTATAATAGATGACAAAGATAAATTTTCGTGTCAAGTAAATTTTTTTTGTTACGATAAATTTCTGAACGATTTGTATTTTCAAGGTTGGTTTTTATATACTTGTGGTATCTGCGCAGGTTTAATATATCGGTGTGACAGTTTAATCTGTTTACATTTTTGAGTTTATTTTGGGGTGATTGAAAAAGATATCTTTGGAATTTATTTAGTTTTAGTTTTGCTTCGCGAGTCATAAGAGGACGTTTAAATTTGCTTAGCTGTCACTTTCAGCAAATTAAGTTTACCTCTATGTGTATTGTATTACACAGGTCTTTATACTTCATAAAGATTTATTTTTTTTAATTTTTTTTTTAATAAACTATAATTTGGAAACTGTGACTTTACCTTTGTGTGAACGATTGATTTTGGCGCCCAGTATTTTTGTAGAAGAGAAGTACCACGTTTTCCTATTGGAAACGCGGAGATTAAAGCTGTCTCATAAAAGAAAATAAACCGATTGAGCATTAAAGTTAGACAGTGTTGTGGTGAATAGTGGTTCAGTCAACTAGGAACTCACTATTCATAGCAATATGTTGAACACTAATATTAATGAAATTTACACCCACATTTTTTACAGCTAATATTGCTCATCCACTCAGCTATTGATGACTTTTATAATTTAGTTTGATATCTAGAAATACGCATTGAACCAATTGTTCTTGTGAGTGAGTGATAATGTACAAATCGTTTGGTAATTTAATGCAACCTGTTGTTTTTTCAATTGTAATTTTCCCATTTCCAATAACCAATAATTATATCGCAAAATGCTATGCGGAAGAATCGTTTTGTAATTTAACGCGCATGTTTGTCGTCAATGAAAATTTATTAACATGTCTCCGCAAACTTAAATCAGCTGGTGTTGAACGTTGCTTCCCCTACTAAGAAAATTCGCGCACCATCGAATGCTTCCAATGATTTTTTATGAGCCATTGTGCATTCATCACATATAATTATTTTGCAATAATGGAATACAATATGAAACAAACATGTAAATAATTTACATATCTGTAACTATGCACATGGACAATACACATCGTATTTTCAGCATTTACTTCTGCTTAATACATATGTTTCTGCCATCTAGGCGTCCTCAGTTAAGCTAGTGAAGCAATGTATACAAATTAATACAAACCTGTTATAAACAACTGGTTTGTATCTGTATTTAAATTTACTGAAATAGCCCGCATAGATCAAGCAAGTTCCGTCCTATAAGAAGACAACTATTTAAAAATTGACATCTTACGGGCGAAAGAGACTTTGTCTGGCTACCTATCGTTCGAACAGCTAAGCTGCTACTGGAAACGATAAAATACGTATGTAGATGTAGTCCATTAACAACCAGCCAGATGGCGGTAAATATACAAAAAGGTTTTGTTTAAGTATGACAATACGTTAAGCACGTATAAAGCGTTTGTACAATATGAAACAAACATGTAAATAATTTACATATCTGTAACTATGCACATGGACAATACACCTCGTATTTTCAGTATTTACTTCTGCTTAATACATTAATGGAATACTTTACTTCTTCCTGATGTTTTGGAAATAAATTCACGATGAAAAAAGAAGAACACTTAGTTATATGTTTCACTAAATTTAGTGAAACATATAACCAAGTGTTCTTCTTTTTTCATCGTGAATTTATCAAGATGTTTCATCAAGTGCCAAGCGAGAGTTCAATCAATTTAATAGTTTTGGAAATGTTGCAAGTTGGCATCTCACTGTTTTGTATATTCAATGGCAATGAAAGTGCTGAATGTGCTGTTCGACAACCACCCAAAAGAGTCGCCGTAATTTCAGATGATGCGATTGTCAATGCGCTATATTTTGTGCATGTATGGTTGCTAGTACCGTTGAAATAAGAAATAGTTTTCAACTGCAATCTGGCCGATCCAAGAAATACATTCCACTTCTCTCATCTTATGTTACTCGCTTTATCGCCTCATAAACACATTTTTATTCTGGAAGTAATTTTCGAATATGCGATTGTACAAATATATTTCATTAATGCATGTCGAACTTTTTTTTCGCGTTGTAATTCAGTATGAAAGTGTTTCATTAGTAGGGACCGAACACGAGAGGCCCATAACTCATCGCCCACGGGCATACTATTGAAAATTTGTATTTTTAAAGAGATTTTAATTGTATTTATATAATTGGAAAACAAGCGGGTGGTGGATCTATAAAATATGAAATACATTTTTATTTGTTCATTTTGTAGTTCAAGTTGAGTAAAGGAGTATTAATATTAGCTAGCAATACCTTTTCAAGGTTCTCTTCTGTAAAATTTGCTATCTTTGAATGAAATACATCCTTGTAGATAGAAAACGTTCTTTCTACATCGCAACTGGTTATAGATGCATACTGGAAATATTCTTTTATTTCAGCGTATTTAGCAGTTAGATTTTGAGGCATTGTCCCCGTATACAATTGCCGCAATGTTATTAAATCTGGTTTTCTATTAAAAACTGCGTCTAACTTTTGGCGAAGGCTATATCCGAAGTCACATGGTATATTTTTCAAATTATTAATAGTCACATCTAATGTGGCTATTAATACATTTAATTTGAGATTTTGATTTTCAAAATAAGTGATTAGTTTTGGCAAATTTCCAAAGTGTTCCTGAAGAAAGTACAAATGATTTTTTATATTTGGAATTTGTATTAGTTTCTTGCACTCAGAAATACTTGGACCATCGCCGTTTAAAGATCTAACGAAATTTTGTAAACTATCGAAATTCTCTGCATAAAAACTAGTAGCTCACAAACATGTTCCCCATCTAGTTATTACCTAAGAAAGAGGCAGTATCAAAGATGGAAGTTTTTCCCTGTAAAGAGCTACTCTCAATGGTGCTTTTCTGAAAACCTTTTTAACGGCGGGTGCAGATCTATCAACTTCCGGATAGGTAGGTGTCTCTGATATATTTACAGATTTTGTGGAGAGCATGTGCTACAAAAGTAATATGCAGAAAATTAGGATATGTTTCCTTTAATAGTCTGCCTGTTTTTAACATATATGCAGCAGCACTGTCACTGACAAATAAAATTATTTTTTCTTTGTACCTGTCGTCCGAATAAAGCATTTGGTGCATATTCTCGTAAATGGTTTTAGCTGCTGTTTCCGCTTCAACTGTATTTATAACTTTTGTTGCTATTACATATGTGTTATATAGAATACTTGAATGTAATACACCCGCTACAACATTTACAACACCCCGCTTCTATCTACGCCCATGAAGAAAGACATTTCACTATAATATTGAAGTAATTGCGTCGAAATTCAATGACAAAAACCAGATGTGTGGTTAACCGAATGAATAGTGCTATTCAAGAACTGAGTGTTGTGGAGTGAAAACATTTAGAGAATAGCACATGCGTCACAATGCGCTATGAACATATTAGAGCTGGGCGAGTTTATTACATTCCATCTAATCTAGTTTAGGGTGTTTCTATAACAATTGCGTGCCGATTACGATTAAGTTTTATTTGGGTTTATGCTTTATTGTTGCTTTTTCAAATTTAGTAAATTATCGTTATTTAAATAATTGTCTTTATCAAAACACTTGAAAACATTTCTATATTATACGTTCAGTAAGTTTAATGGGTGTAAATTTTATTTTTACATAAATAATTAGATATTATTTATACAGGGATGGCTTCGTCGTTGAAGAAATTTGGAGTAAAAGCCAAAATTATACATAGCCAAGGAAGAGAAATTATTGCCAACGTTTTAAAATTCATGAAGGAAGAAGCAGAAAATAAGCATCCGCTAATTGCTTTAACAAATTACAAAAAGAGGTTAATGAGAGTAGTTGGAATTTCTGATATGATGTACAAGAAGTATTGCTAAAGAAACTGAGGATGTAAATTCTGGAAAAGTTGTTTCATTTAGTACCCCACATAAAACAAGACCTCGCAGAGGCACGAAAAGCACACTTCGTTCACAAGATACTAACACAATACATTTCATCATTCACAACTTATATATGCATGAAAAACGACGTCCAACTTTGAAAGGTAAGAATAAATATTTCCATATAAATTATAATTATTATATCTGTATATCTTTACAGGAATTTATGATAAGATAATAGAGAACAACATACTGTGATGACTCATCCAACGATGCGACGCGCGTCATACCTCTGGCGCTTTCTCGATGCATGCAGAACGCTCGAGAAGAAATTTCACATTCATATATAAACCGTCGAGGAAGGGATTGAGATTATTCAATACCAGAGCATCGCGGAGTGAACATAAATACAAATACATACATGTGCTTATTGTTAGTAAATAGTTTTTATATTGTTGTTCGATTTATTATTAATATAGTGTGTGTCTAAAGTTATCGTTAGTTTTATTTAAGAACCCGAAAAGACAAACTTTACAATACCAATTATGGGTGGGCTTACAACTTTATCGAAGGTGCTAAAAGTGATGGGATTTAGGTAAACAAGAGTGTTTCGATAATAAAACAAGAAATAGATATTATATTTGTTTCTAGATGGCAAAAAACAGCTGACAAGAGAAAAATTTTAATGGAATCATATGATATACGTGCAAAACGTATAAAATAGTTAAATCAATTGCAAAGTTACATACATGAAAACGGACCCATAATATTTACAGATGAATCCTACATACACAGTACATATACGCAATCAAAAGAATAGTCAGATAATTCTTTGCTTGGGTTGACGAAACCAATTTCGAAAGGTAACCGTTTGATTATGGTTCATGCTGGTGGAAGAACGGGTTTTATTCAAAATGCTTTACTCCTATTTAAATCAGGTATATATTTATATATAAATATTACACAGTCATTGCTTTATAACGATAAATGAAAACACAAAATTAAATTTATCACAGTTGTTAAAATTATTGTTGCTATTAGTTCCATTGTTTTTATAGGTACAAAATCTGGTGATCACCATGATGCAATGAATTCAACAAACTTTTTCACTTGGTTCAATAAACAGTTTCTGCCTAATCTTCCATCAAGAAGTGTAATTGGTAACTGGTAATTGATAACGCATCATATCTCAATGTCAAAATCGAACTTGATCCAACATCCTCCTCCAAAAAAGCAGAAGTAATAGAGTGGCTTGTAGCAAGAAATATAGCGTTTGATGTGAAGTGGACAAAGCCGGAGTTATATGAATTAATAAAACAAAATAAAAGTGAAAATCCAAGATATAAACTGGATACACTATTATGGGCGCATAAACATAATGTAATGAGGTTGCCTCCTTATCACCCGGAGTTAAATCCAATCGAAAAGATATGGACGATTGTAAAGAATTGGGTTGGAACCAGAAATGTCACTTGCAGAGAAAAATTCGCATCTGGAAATGCAGAAGTGTGGGCATCTGTTTGTAGCCACTTAGATAAGTTGAAAATTATTTACAAAGAGCATTTATTAGATGACGTAATAGATAATCTAGTTTTTATAGTTAATACAGAAGAAACTGATAATTAATAAGATAGTTGTAAAACAGTCACAAATTGACATGCGGCATTGGATGTTCTGTTAATTTTCTTAAATCTTTTGTAAAACTTCAAATTTAACAAATACAACGATTTGTTACTTTTTTATGCCACATATATATACAGATATTAACATACATGTATTACACTGTTATTGTTTTATTGCGTATGTACTGTAATATTACTTGGCAAAAATAAAGTTTTCTAAATAATTTCATCTTACAGATGTTAACTTGTATTAATTATAAATATACTCTCTAGACAACATGAAATATTTATATGTATCTTGATTGTAGCTTGGAATAAGTCAATATCTATTTAAAATTATAATAATTCTGATTTGATAAATATAAAATAAATTTAAACTGCTACGCTGAGTTCAAAATAATTCTCTAAAATAAGAAAGTTTATGAAGCGAAAAATTTATTGAGTTAATTTTATTCAAATTATACTAGCAGTGTGCTCAAGTGCCTGGACGTGCTGGCGTCCAACCCAAAACAGAAGAAGAAGAAGAAGATACTAGCAGCAATATTCATATAAAAATTCACATTAATACTTCTGTAAATAATAATTTGCTTCCCCAATATGAATTAAATTCATTAGAAATACTGTAGTTTCATGAAAAAACATAACTTTCACAATTATAAAGTTTTTCAAAAATCGCCCCTAATACCTCTGCCCTCGAAATCACCTACGCTCCTGACACTTTTTGTTCGCGCAGCTTTGTCATGACGTATATGCTATTCTGTAAATGTTCTCACTATATTAAGCGATGTTATAGACTATTTATATGGTCCATCGTTATTTCGGCCTGATACGTCTAGACGCTACTTATACAGGGTGGCCCAAAATAACCGAAGGGGTTTGAGTTCATTATAACTTCTTATTTAAGACATAATTATTAATTTTTTTTTATTTTAAATACAGTATATTAATGGAGAATATTTTTAATTTAATTATGAAAAATTATATCTCGCAAGTGGTGGCCATTTTCTGCTTCGCATATTCGTGCTCTTTCCAAAACATTTTCCATAACCTTTCGCAAAACTTCAGGTGTTATGTTGTTGATTTCGTCGCGTATATTATTTTTTTAATTGCTGTATGGTTCGAGTCTTATTAATATAGACTTTTCCTTTCAAATAACACCAAAGGAAACAGTCTGAAGCGGTTAAATCCGGTGAACGCGGAGGCCAATTAAAATCGCTTATACGGAAAATAATTCGTTCACCAAAGATGTCGCGTAAAAGAGCCATTGTGTCTCTCGCAGTGTGCGCTGTGGCTCCATCCTGTTGGAACCATACTTGCGGATGGTTTTCCACGGCTGGCCTTAAAAAATTTTCCAACATTGTCCGATATCTAACACCAGTGATGGAAACGGCGACACCGTGTTCATTTTCAAAAAAATATGGGCCCATTATCCTTTCCGATGAAACACCGCACCAAACGGTATACTTAAGTGGGTGTAATTCTCGCTGTTGAACTACCCTTGGATTTTCCGTAGCCCATATCCTGCAGTTTTGCCTATTAACGAACCCATTTAATTGGAAATGGGCTTCGTCGCTCATAATTAAATTATGAATAAAATAATGATTTTCTTCTGCTTTTTGACGACAATAAATTGCATAATCAAGTCGTTGCTGGTAATCTGTCGGTTTCAATTGTTGGACAATCTGAATTTTGTATGGAAACATTCTTATTGTATGCAAAATTCTCTGCAGCGACCCTCTTGAGAGGCCAAGTTGTGTCGAACGTCTCCTGGTTGATGTTTCTCCATCTTCCCGAATACTCTCATGTACCCGTTCAATATTGTCATCCGTGTGCACCGTTCGTCGTCTGCCGGCACCAGGAAGGTTCCTTACTGCCCCTTGTTCTCGAAAATTTGCAACCAGACGGTTTATTGTCGACTCTGAGGGTCCAACCCGTACATTAAAATAACGACGATATGCACGCTGAGTCAAAACAATGAATCGTTGATTTGAGAAATAAAGTTCAACGATTTTGGCACGTTGTTCAATTGTGTACTGTTCCATTTTAAATTCCCCAAGTCTTCTTTGCAAAATACTGAAAACAAAAAAAAATTATAATAAAGAAGTTATAACGAATTAAAACCCTTTCGGTCATTTTTGGCCAGCCTGTACATGGACAAGGAAGCATGTATTAAACTTACTGCAAATGAGAACCAATGAGTATTAAATCTCACTTTACATGTAAAGTGAGATTAATACTCATTGATTATTTGCAGTAAGTTAATATATTAACTAACGTGTCTCCAAAAACTTTCCTCGTTAGAGACGGCCATGCTTTTTGATAATGGTCGGTGACACTACACATAATCTGTCACAAACGTATAATTTTGAATGAGCACGGCCATCCCTAATGAGGAAAGTTTTTAAAGGCACGTTATATACACGCGAAGTATAGAAGTAGAAGGTATGTCTGTCTCCAGGATACTGTTTGTTGACAAACGCCAATAAGAGCGAAATCCGTCAACATGTTCCGGGATAGATGTGACTTTATGCGAATTTTTCATGGAACCATGTGAACGGTAAATCTATTTTAAACTTTCTTTGTTTCTAAAATTAAAATAATGTTTTCGTCTTCGTCAGATTCTATTTTTTAATAAATTTATATTACCATCTTTATTCATTCTCAACAATTTATTAATAACCAAGTTATGTAACACACCTGCCATACCAGAACAACTTATAAAGTAATTAGTGTACTGGTAATTGGGTACAATCGACGATCATAACTGAAGACCGCCACTTAGGTAGGCAAGCAGCTTTGGCTTTACTGTAATAAAAGTGCGCAAACGCTTTCTGTTCGAATTACGCCTATACGTATGTGTAAATACGTCTATACCTCTATAAACAATTTTACACTATGATAACTGTTCATGTACTGCATACATATAGCATGCGAAGCGCTGGTAAAGTGAGTCTCACGAACCTGTCCTTGTCCATGTCTCTGTCAGCCGACTGAGAATGGCGGTTTTTACATAACATAACGACTTTTTGTTAAAACAATCAAAATCAATACACATCACGGAGTGTTTCGAAATTACGTTGTTATCAGCGTTTTACCGTATTGATGAATAAGTAACCGATAGAATTTACCAATTCACAATGTGGTGAATATTGAAAAGTACCCATACTTGTCTTCCTCGGTTGTATTATGTATTTTGTCATATTAGTAATAACAGCTAAACCAAATTAAATTGAAATTTAGTTCTGGCTGATTATTAGAGAACGGACGCAATTTCCATAAAACGCAATCGGCAATTGGAATTGTGTATAACGTCGCTCTGTACATCCCGGCGTAATTCAATGAAATATTTGTTTGACTTACTCGGACACCTGGTCTCGCCGCGATAACAATGGACAAGGCAGCTATTGTATTTCGAGAATATAGTGCTTTTTAAAGTGTTTTCATGAGCGTAGATAGAAGCGGGGTTTTTATAATGTATTAGTTTAAGATAAATAAAGTGCTGTGAGTAAGTTTCTTGTTTTCATAGTTTTAAATGTTAATTACATCGTAATTTTTGTGATAGATCCTGTTTAATATCGTTTGATTGAATCTATTTCTACCAATTATTTCGACATAAGAGTGTGCATTGAATTTCGTTCAGTTTCAATAACTTACGCACACATTTTTAGTTTTCATTTATTTAGATCTAGAGCATTGTTTAAGTTACTTTTTCAGACATGATATGGAAGAAAGTCGAGAACGGCATTGTAAAACAATGGCGATTTGGATTGACGGTCATACTGATTGTATGTCCATTGTCAGTGATTCCGAAATTTATTACAAAATCCGTAAAATATCGTAAAAAATTCGTCACTTAGGATCGCAAACACATCTGAACTCTGTAAAACTTTTATGGCGGCTAATATTCCATTAAATAAACTTAGCAATCCCACTTTAAAAATATTTCTGAAAAAATATACTGGTCGAAATGTTCCTGATGAATCAACTTTACGCAAATATTATGTTTCTAGGTGCTATACGAGAACAGTAGAACGCATTAGAAGCCATCTTTTAAATCAATACATATGGATAAGCGCCGACGAAACGGTGGATATGTTAGGACGCTGTGGTAAATGTTGTAGCTGGTGTACTACATCCAACTATTCCCTATAACTCATATGTAATAGCAACAAGTGTTATAAATAGAGTTGATGCGGAAACAGTTGCTGAAACCATTAAGGAGAATATGCAAAAAATGCTTCATTCGGACGCGACGTACAAAGAAAAAATACTTTTATTTGTCAGTGATAGTGATGCGTATATGTTAAAAACAGGCAGACTATTGAAGAAAACATATCCTAATATGCTGCATATTACTTGTGTAGCACATGCTCTCCACAGAATCTGTGAATATATCAGAGACACTTTTCCGGAAGTTGATAGACTTGTATCAGCTTTTAAAAAAGTTTTCAGAAAAGCACCATTGAGAGTAGCTCTTTTCAGGGAAAAATTTCCATCTCTGTCACTGCCTCCCACTCCAGTAATAACTAGATGGGGAACATGGCTGGAAGCTACTAGTTATTATGCTGAAAATTTCGATAGTCTAAAACATTTCGTAACACTGCTAAAGGAGGATGCTAGAAGTATTGGTGAGTGCAAGGAGCTTACAGAAATCCCAAATTTAAAAAATCAGTTGTACTTTCTTCACGAACACTTTGGAAAATTGCCAAAACTTATTTTGAAAATCGAAATCTCAAATTAATTGACGGATTAACCACATTAGATGTCGCTGTTAATAATTTGAAAAGTATTCCAAGTGACTTCAGATGTGGCCTTCGGCAAAAGTTTGAAGCAATTCTTAATAGAAATCCAGATTTAATTACATTGCAGCAATTACGTATGGAGACAATTCCACAAAATCTAACGGCTAAATATGAAGAAATAAAAGAATATTTCCAGTATGCACCTATAACCAGTTGCGATGTAGAAAGGACGTTTTCTATTTATAAGGATGTAGGTACTTAATTCAAAGAGAACAAAATTGACAGAAGAAAACCTTGAGAAACTATTGCTAGTCAATATTAATACTCCTTTACTCAACTTGAACGACAAAATGAACAAATAAAAATGTTCCAATTATAGAAATAAAATTAAAAACTTTAAAAATACAACTTTTCAACAAATACATATGTATTTCGTAATTTTATAGATCACCACCCGTATGTTTTCCAATTATATAAATAAAATTAAAAACTTTAAAAATACAACTTTTCAACAAATACATATGTATTTCGTTATTTTATAGATCACCACCCGTTCGTTTTCCAATTATATAAATAAAATTAAATATTTTAGAAATACAGCCTTTCGCCAGTACTGCACTTGGTGGTAAGCGTGTCCGTTCTCTAGTGATTATACCCATAAAAGTAATTTTATGATTACACATTCACAAATTTACTGAGAAAACAGATGTTTCATGATTTACTTGCATGAACTGCGTTATTTGTAAATGATTATATTTACATTTAGGCTTATCAACAGCCATTTCAAACATTTATATATACACAAAGTAAAGCGTTATATCTATTGCTTTTCTTTACACAGTCGTAAATCAACATCATTTCAAACACTTCATTTACAATTTTTCATTCATTTACCATTCACTTATTATTTACAGTTCCCGCTTTAACGCACCTATCAACTTATACTCTTTCGCGTCTCCAAGAATCGAGTTACCATAGAAATACGCGCGCATATAAACAAACCTTGCAGTAACTGTATTCTAGTATCCGTGAAAGAGACAAATTAAATTGCCTTGCACATGTTCCTGTCAAAAATAAGTTTTTAGATTGGATGTTTATTAAACGTATACCGGCTTGAGTATTTCGTCGCGGTGGCCTGTAGAACTAGGATTGACAAAAGAGTATCAACGGCGAAGACAACTTGATGATAGTGCGAACGGATGTTGTATGTTTTGATTGATAAGAGCTTAATAAAGTGCGCGTTTCATTGGGAACAATCGCGAGTTTATCGCTAAGTTATAACATAGTAAGGGTTATGATCGAAACAAACACGTGTTTTACGCTGTTGTTGATGTTAGTATAATAATGTATTAGAATATTGTGCATCTCTTATGATAAAAACAGTAAAACTTTATGTGCGGATAAATATACAAATTAGTGCACCATTCTGAAAGTGAGAAATCAAAACTTTTTTAAGTAGGATATGGCATTACCTTTGTTTTTCAATATTCATAGGTAAGTTGCATTATTACAATATATTAAAATGAGTTAAATTCGTATTTTTGTAAATTTCTTTAATTCCAAATCCTAATTTATTTTGTTCAGTATCTAAAATCCGTTAAGTTTCTTTCCAAAAATTATGTTAGTTTTACTCATGTGTAAATTGTATTTTACTTAAATGTTTTTTCATATATAATTCATTAATTTTGAAATTAATATTCTCCAGTAGTTTAACTGTTATAATTGTACAATATGAAACAAACATGTAAATAATTTACATATCTCTAACTATGCACATGGACAATACACCTCGTATTTTCAGCATTTACTTCTGCTTAATACATTAATGGAATACTTTACTTCTTCCTGATGTTTTGGAAATAAATTCACGATGAAAAAAGAAGAACACTTGGTTATATGTTTCACTAAATTTAGTGAAACATATAACCAAGTGTTCTTCTTTTTTCATCGTGAATTTATCAAGATGTTTCACCAAGTGCCAAGCGAGAGTTCAATCAATTTAATAGTTTTGGAAATGTTGCAAGTTGGCATCTCACTGTTTTGTATATTCAATGGCAATGAAAGTGCTGAATGTGCTGTTCGACAACCACCCAAAAGGGACGCCGTAATTTCAGATGATGCGATTGTCAATGCGCTATATTTTGTGCATGTATGGTTGCTAGTACCGTTGAAATAAGAAATAGTTTTCAACTGCAATCTGGCCGATCCAAGAAATACATTCCACTTCTCTCATCATATGTTACTCGCTTTATCGTCTCATAAACACATTTTTTTTCTGGAAGTAATTTTCGAATATGCAATTGTACAAATATATTTCATTAATGCATGTCGAAGTTTTTTTCGCGTTGTAATTCAGTATGAAAGTGTTTCATTAGTAGGGACCGAACACGAGAGGCCTATAACTCATCGCCCACGGGCATACTATTGAAAATTTGTATTTTTAAAGAGCTTTTAATTGTATTTATATAATTGGAAAACAAACGGGTGGTGGATCTATAAAATATAAAATACATTTTTATTTGTTCATTTTGTAGTTCAAGTTGAGTAAAGGAGTATTAATTTTAGCTAGCAATACCTTTTCAAGGTTCTCTTCTGTAAAATTTGTTATCTTTGAATGAAATACATCCTTGTAGATAGAAAACGTCCTTTCTACATCGCAACTGGTTATAGATGCATACTGGAAATATTCTTTTATTTCAGCGTATTTAGCAGTTAGATTTTGAGGCATTGTCCCCGTATACAATTGCCGCAATGTTATTAAATCTGGATTTCTATTAAAAACTGCGTCTCACTTTTGGCGAAGGCTATATTCGAAGTCACATGGTATATTTTTCAAATTACTAATAGCAATATCTAATATGGTTAATCCATTATTTAATTTGAGATTTGAATGTTTTTTCATATATAATTCATTAATTTTGAAATTAATATTCTCCAGTAGTTTAACTGTTATAATTGTGTTTATTTTTACACTAATTAATTATCATTTGACAAGCGATTTTTTTGAGAATTTCAGATCAGATTTTCATTTTTCATCTGTGACATTTGAAAATACAGGTGCATCTATCATTTGACGTTTGTAATATTAGTAAAAATGCATAGATACATAGCGTGCCTTCAAAAACTTACCATATTAAAAATGGCCATGCTTTTTGATAATGGTAGGTCTGTGCACGTAATCGATCACAAACGTATTATTTTGAATGCGTATTGCCATCTCTAATGAGCAGAGAGTGGACTTGAGCGATTGAAGATTCATAGCCCATAGGCGTCTGCCTTGTATTCGCAATAGGTTTGTTTGTTTCTGTAAGCGATACGTGAGTTTCGAACAATTTGATACCTGTGGCAATTGCATAAGTGGCACATACCTACATATTGCAGTGAATTGTGATGTTGATTGCTTATTTTTAATTGGCTCACAATACACAGTAGCTTGGCCGGACTAGCTCAAATCGGGTTCGCCTTCCAGGAGCTCTTGGATCTTCAAGGTTACCCTCATAGGGTCGGTAGTAAAACACCGAAACAACGAACAACGAAATAAAACTAGCATTAACACCACAAACATATAATAAAAAAAGAAGAAAGAAAAAAAAAATTCCACTTTATCAAATATAAAGTAGTGTTGAGACACCTACTATGTCACAACGTGAGGAAAACTCAAATAAATATTGACAGTTATTATAAGAAAAACCTCACTATGAATCCCGAACAAATTTCTAATAAATATTTAGAAAAACTGTCAGACTTATCAAATTACGTTATCCCAATTTTAAACGTCAAACAGCAAAACTATCTGTAAGCGCACGCAACAAAATTTTAATTCATGCGCACATTAAACATGATACAAATAAGATTTTTCCCACCAAATCTAACCTTCTAGAATATTTTACTCATAAGAAAACTTCAAAAGAAATCTGAAAATTTTCCTTAATATTCCTCTGATTACAAAATATTATATAAACCTAAAATTTATTGACTTTATTGAGCTCAACTATCTTACTAAATTATTTCTAAATACATAAATATAATTGCAAAAATATACATACATTAATTAATGTATACGTAACTTCACAAAAAATTTAGAGATTTCAGATAGGTCCCATAAATCAAAATTACAAGTTTACAGACTCGTAATTATCGCAAATTAATTTTAACACATCAAATAAAAGCAAAACTAAAACACAAACCGACTTTAACTCAAATATCTGAATAAACAAGAAGTTTCTATTCAGCGATAATAACTTGGACCTATCTGTTCGATGGCTGGTTAATCTCTGCCTCTTCCCCTCCCGGAAATAGAAAATATCCGCATGCCTAACATAAATCAAAAGACCTGCACTTGCAATATTCTTCCGCTCGACCCGGACTGCATACATCAATACAATGTTCGAACAATCTACAGTCGTGGACAAAAATACACATTATAATAAATTTTTAAATAAATATTAAATATTCTTAAATATTTTTCTGGAATAAAATACACATAAATATATAGTCTTTTATAGTTTCTTTAAAATTTTTCTTCGGGGAAAAATTCACTGCAATATGTTAATATGTATCTGATCTGTCAATGCACAACAGAGCGAATGTAGTAAACGGTTTGGTAACCGACAGCAAATACTGCTGAAACAAAAGTAATGCTGACAAGCAAATTGCGTATCGAATGTTTCATAAAAACAATTTTCAAAGACCAAAACTCAAAACTATGTATGTATGTTATGGGAAACATTGAAAGTGTAAAACATTACTATGAACAACTAAAATTTGTTCAAGGTGTGCCTGTGTTAAATTAGTTCATTGAGAAGTCTTTAAATATAGAAAATGTCCGTTCCACATAACAACTGGTGATGGGTGCGTGATTAAAATGTTGCAAAAGTGCACCATACTTCGAATGTATAGATTTTTCAATTGTCGGATAAAGAATACCAACAACTACATTTAACACATATCGCGCCAGTATATCCTTTGTTTCGTCTGCACTTACACAAAGATAATGACCAGATAGGTTGGTTCGTATTTTTTCAATGGTTCTCAGATAACATTTTAGTAAGTGGTATTTACATAAAGTAGATTCATCTGGTATATGACGATCAGTATATTTTGTAAGAAACTTCTTGAGGACTGGATTGTTAAGCTTTTTGAATGGGATATGACCGCCATGAAAGCCTCACACAGTTCTTCTTTAAAAGTGTCAGATGCAGATGGTCATATGTTATCTTGATGAGTTTTCGAAGAAACATGTCTCTGCACATTAAACTTTTGTGGACACCTTAAACTTAATGAATAGGCACTGCAATATATCTCGGTATCATTACGAATATGCAACCAATCTGTATGACCTCTAATCCTACCACCATGGTTACCCGATGAGAATTCTCCATAGTTAATGAAAATAACGAGAAATATTAAGAACAGAAAGAACTGGACTAAAAAGAAGAAATTCGTTTCTTCTTTTTAGTCCATTTCTTTCTGTTCTTAGTAGACTACTCCAAAAATAAGGTAGTAAATTAAACTTAATATTTATAAAAAATTAGGTTAAATATACAATATAACAATATAAAACGGATTTTTTTAAATACTAAACGTTTTAACCAAATAACACTGAAAGAAACGAACCCAGAAACAATCCCTTACAGAAGAGAATAGAAAATATACTATCTCAAGAACAATATATATATATATATATATATATATATATATATATATATATATAACACTGGCCTACAATTTTGGTGCTGGAGATTTTAGACCCTATTTTAAGTATGTCTTACATGGCGATATCAAAAATGTTACCCGTTTTCTTCTGTCAGCTCTAGTTCCCGAGAAAAAAAAACACAATTCACGAGAAAATATATATTTTATTGAATTAAACATCAAGAAATTGTCTTTTGAGTGATTTTCTAGAATGAAACTGACTCGGGCAATCTCACATGATTCCCCAGCAATAGTCAACCATCATATGACTGTCCCACCTTCCTTGGTATCTATTCTCCATTGTTTTTAGGTCTTGGTGGAAACGTTCCCCTTGATCTTCGCTTAGATCTCCTAAATTGTGTTGGAAATGATGTAGATGACTATTGAGAGTGTAATTTTATACTCATATTACAGCCTAAATCTTTGAATCGCATCAGCATTTCCTCTACTAGTTCTACATAGTTGTTAGCCTTATGATTTCCGAGGAAATTTTGTGCAACTGCTACAAAAGATTGCCAGGCAAGCCTCTCCACATCATTCATACAAGTCTCAAAATTAGTTGTGTCTTTCATCAATTTACGCATTTGAGGTACCTGCTTTTAGTTTTCCAGTACTTAAACCAGGAAATTTGTGAGAAATAAACTGGAAACATTGACCATTTCTATCGAGAGCCTTAACAAATTGCTTCATTAGCCCTAATTTTATATGCAACGGCGGAAGAATGATTTTTTCTCTTGAAACTAAGGGTTCATTTATAACATTTCTTTCCCCAACAACAAGAGCATCTCTCACAGGCCAATTTTTTGCAGTCCAATGACGTGATTTAGCTCGACTGTCCCAGAGACAAATAAAACATGGGTATTTAGTATAACCACTCTGTTGACCCAATAAAAAATTAACCATCTTCAAGTCGACGCAGATCACCCAGTTATGTTCAATATATTTTATTTTTTGTAAAAGATTTGAAATTACATCATATTCTTCTTTTACACATGTTGAGTGAGCAATTGGAACGGGAGCATATTTATTTCCATTATGTAGAAGAACTGCTTTTAGACTTCGTTTACTACTGTCAATAAAGAGACGCCATTCATTGGGCTGATAGATCGTTAAACCCATGAAAGCCAGCAAACCACTCACATTACAGCAATACACAAAATTTTCATCAGATGAAAAAAACTTCAATAACTTTCTCTCTCTCGTGTGATATGTAGACACTCGAACATCTGAGGAAAGACAATTTTTTTCTTTTAATCTTGACGCTAGTAACTCAGCACGTTCCTTCGAAAGATCTAAGTCTCTGATGAGGTCACTAAGCTCATTCTGCGAAAATAGTTTAGGATCTGATGTTATTCCGCAGTATTGAAAGTCATCATCTACTTGGGAAGAAATAGGTATTTCAGCTTCATCCTCCTGAGATTGCTGCACTACCTGGTGAAAAGTTGGTATTGTAACATTTTCTGAATGAGGAACAAGTCTTTGTACTGAAGAAATATTGGGGTATTTCCATTTATGGCGATTGTTTTTGTTGATGCCCACTATATTAATCATACAAAAGTAACAGTCGTCATAATAATTTTTTTGTTCTCGCCATATCATAGGCACTCCAAACTTCAAAGACTTACGTTTCCCTCTCTCCCATTGTCGCAAATGTTCAACGCATATTTTACAAACACTATGAGGCACCCACACTTTATCTTGGTGTAGAATTTCAATACCGAAGTAAGCAAAATACAAACGACGAACTGTGTTTGTAATCGATTTACGCTGATTTTTCAGTATGTATTCACCACAAACATAACAAAATATATCAGGATCGTTAACACAACGTCTGGACGTACTAGCCATAATGAAATAGTTACACAAACTTTATCGATGATATTGTAATAATGACTAGTTACGAACAAGACCATAACAAGACCGACAACAATTCACAATGAGGGTAATAGGTAAACTAGAGCTGATGAGTTAAAATGACGTATGTCAATATACTGTACATTACCTACTTTATCGACTATTCAAACAAACAGAGATGCACCAAAAAAAAAATTTTTTTTGTATGCCTGTGTAATAAACGGCTAAGAAATTATCTAAACACTTATATATATATATATATATATATATATATATATATATATATATGTATATGCATATATAACAGCAAGTACACACGAGAATACATTTTTAAAATTTGCGGATATAATGAAATAATATATAAATCTATATTCCGTCTTACATGCTACTGTAAAATAAAATTTATTATTGAATAGGCACATTAACGACGGAAATAACATCTGCCCGACCAATGCAATCGAGCAAGCAAATAGTGGGGCTGTTAAAACATGAATACTATACCTGACACCGCCACAAAGTTTTATTGGGGCAATTGGTCATTCAGTCGCTTCAATCCGCTCTCTGCTAATGAGGAAAATTTTTGAAGGCACTTTATGTAACGTAAAGGCAAATTAAAAATTAGAGACGAGCGATGTTCAAATTAACAAGGATTTTATTTATAAAAGAGTAATTTACAACATTACAGCATGCATAATCAGTACCCATCTCTTACCTTTCGTTACCGAACGACCGAAAACTCCGAGTTCTACTGTTCACTCACAACTGACCATCGTAAGATAGTAAGGACTATTTGTTATGTCAGTTGCAAGTCCGTTACCTTAACTAGCAGTACTGTAGACTATTACAACAAAAAACTATATTATTTTGCAATATAATCTCCATGCGTATTTATCGCTTCCCTTGGGAAGGTATAAAATAGCCTGAATGTTCCTGAGGAAATATTCTCTGGAAATGGGAATATTTCCTAGATGGTCCCGGAATGATGCTATAAAAATTCGAAATTTAACTTTTATTCTTGGCGGTTGCCGTCACCTTCGAAGTAGTCTCTTAGCGTAGCTATGCACCGGTCCCAACGTTTTTCCAGTTATGGAAGATATTCAGGAAGACGTTTTTGTGAACTTGTAGAGTACTGCTTGTGACTTCGCTTGAATTTCTTAAATGCTATCAAAACGACAGCCTTTCAGCTGCAGTTTCTTTTCGGGAAGAGGATAGTCGTATGACTAGGGTAAAGCGGTAGTCGTTCAGGTTTCGTCAGAAAGACTTGTGTGAAAAACGAATGGTGAGATAGTGCATTGTGTAATGCAGCGACCAATTTTCTGCTCGCCGTTTGCGTTTGATATCCTCACGGAGGCAGATCTGGCGAATAGGGGGGGAGGTAGTCGTTGATGTTTTCGTCAAAATGGCTTGTGTGAAAAACGAACGGTGAGATCGCGCGTTGTCGTGATGCAGCGATCAATTTACTGCTTGCCAAAGTTCGGGCCGTTTACGTTTGATATCCTCACGGAGGCATATTTGGCGAATAGGGAAGGCAGGTTGTCGTTGAAGTTTTCGTCAAAAAGGCTTGTGTGAAAAACTAACGGTGAGATGGCGCATTGTTGTGATGCAGTGACCAATTTCCTGCGCGTCAAAGTTCGGTCCGTTTCGTCTTATCATCACAGAACTGCCTCAAAACATGCGATAGAACTCAAAATTGATCGCCTGACCAGTTTGAACAAATTTTCTTTCTATTATGCCTTTCATGCAAATCACATTGCTTCACACTTGTCGACATTTCTTGGGTCTTCCACTGACTTATTTATTGTTTAGTTTGCGGATCATAACCATAAATCCAGCTCTCGCCGCCAGTAATCACTCTTGAAAAAAGTTTTTATCGTCCGCAGTAAGTTGTTTAAGCTCAGCGAAAATGGAAATTTATTCTTGCTTTTGATTGTAAGTTAGAAGTCTCGGAACAAATTTCACGGCAATGCGGTGCGTGCCCAGTCCTTCATCCATAATTTGCTGACATGTACCACATCCGATTCCAACGTTGTCACAGACGTCAAGAATAGCCCGACGATGGTCTTCAGAATGAACCGTTGAACTCTTGCGATGTTTTCTTGTGTGGTAGACGTTGAAGGTTTCCCTGTTCGCAAATCGTCATTAATGGACGTGCTACCGGTCTTAAAACGCACAAACCACTACAAAGTTTACATTCGGTTCATCGATTATCCACACACTGCTTCCTGAATCATTCCATATGCTTCAGTAGCCGCTTTTCCGAGCTTAAAATAAGATTTAATGCACTCGTGTTGCTCATGTTTTTCATTATAATGATCACGGCAGGACAACTTCGCAATCGCACGTAAGCCAGCGAAAACTACGCCGATCGCGTTGAAGCTTATCACGTAACAATACTAAAGCGGGGTTTACACTAGTGCATTTGCATGCAGCAACTATTGATGTAGCATCACTCCGAAAATTGCAGCATTTTTTTATGTATGCATTAAAAAATGCTGTGTGTGTTTACACATACGTGCAACTTTTAGTTCGATAAGTAGTTTTTATAGTAAATTATGTTTTCACCAACTTACTTTGAATGTTTGTATTTATGTTGGCATTATCTGTTTTCATGTCAGCGTAGTTTGTAGCTTTATGTTTGGGGACATTACTACCATATAAAGATAAATTTATATTATAAACAAAACCAAAGGATTTGTTGGGCAAACATAGGGGTTAAGTATTAAATCGATTACAATTATTGGACACAAATACAATTACACACGTGTTTGTAGCCAACATAAAATCATTCACAATTTATGTTGGTAACGAAAAGTACCTAGAAATGCATGCACAAAATTAGAACCGGATCTAATTCCGTGCAACACGAAGTTGTACATGTTTTGATGCATGATCTTTAATAAACTACACAGTGTAAACAAAGAAAGTGTAAACAAAGAAATGCATGCAGTTTACTTCTGCATCAATAGTTGCTGCATGTAAATGCACAAGTGGAAACCCCGCTTAAGAAGAAAAAGGTTCGAAGCATACTGCGCATGCGCTACTGATACCGGGAAATTTTTAAACGCGTTCTGCTCATCGCTAATGCTCCAAATTCACTGTACATGCGGCAGTTGAGCGCGAAATATCAAATCGACTTAAAACTTAAAACAGGCGGCAAATTGAAAAAATAGACATTTCAAATATAAGGCACTTAGTTTATTGCATGTTTATTAATTTCTTCAACTAACAAGGTACATAAAACATATTCATCAAACTTTGAAAATACTTTAAATACAATAATAACTTTATTATATATAGAGACCGGACGCATCAGGCCGAAATTACGATGGACCATATAAATAGTCTATAACATCGCTAAGTACAACACTCTGTTATTGAATAGTACTATTCATTCGATTAACTGCAAATCTGTTTTTTGTCGTTGAATTGTGACTCAACTACTCCAATTTTACAGTAAAATTCCTTTCTTCATGGGCGTAGATAGAAGCGTGAGGAGTTTTTATAATTTAAATTTAATTTTTAATTTAAATTTTATTTATTAGTTTATATTTCGTAAGATAAATAAAGTACGATGAGTTAGTTTCTTTTTTTCATTGTTTTAACTGTTAATTTCATATATACGTAAGTGTCCAGTGAATTTTGTCAAGTTTCAATAACTTACGCATACATTTTTAGTTTTCATTAATTTAGATCTAGAACATTGTTTAAGTTATTCTTTCAGATATGATATGGAACAAAGTCGAGAATGGCATCGTGAAACAATGGCGAGTTGGATTAAAGGTCAAACTGATTATATGTCGATTGCCAGTGATTCCGAAATTTGTTGAAGAGTCTGTACAATTCCAAGAAATCGCATATAAAACGTCACTTAGCATCGCAAACACATACATAGAAATTAGACCCGTTGGAAATCTGACAATTTTAACAAAGAACTTTAATGGCGGCAAATATTCCATTAAATAAACTTAACAATTCCACCTTAAAAACATTTCTCCAAAAATATACTGCTCGAAATGTTCCTGATGAATCCACCTTACGCAAATATTATGTTTCTAAGTCCTACACGAAAGCAGTAGAACGTATTAGAAGCCATCTTTCAAATCAGTACCTATGGATAAGTGCCTCGAAACTGTCGATATTTTAGGACGGTGTATGATAAATGTTGTAGTTGGTGTATTACATCCAACTATTCCATGTAACGCATATGTAATAGCAACAAAAGTTATAAATACAGTTGATGCGGAAACAGTTGCTAAAAATATTAACGAGAATATTAAAAAAATACTTCATTCGGACGTCAGATACAGAGAAAAAGTACTTTTATTTGGCAGTGACAGTGCTGCATATATGTTAAAAACAGGCAGACTATTAAAGAAAACATATCCTAATATGCTGCATATTACTTGTGTAGCACATGCTCTCCACAGAATCTGTGAATATATCAGAGACACCTTTCCAGAAGTTGATAGACTTGTATCCGCTTTTAAAAAAGTTTTCAGAAAAGCACCATTGAGAGTAGCTCAATACAGGGAAAAACTGGCATCTTTGTCACCGCCTCCTTCTCCAGTAATAACTACATGGGGGACATGCTTGGAAGCTACTAGTTTTTATGCAGAGAATTTAGATAGTTTTCAAAATTTCGTTGCATGTTTAAATGACGATGCTCGGAGCATTTCTGAGTGCAAGGAACTAACACAAATTCCACATTTAAAAAATCAGTTGTACTTTCTTCTGGAACACTTTGGAAATTTGCCAAAACTAATCACTTATTTTGAAAATGGAAATGTCAAATTAAATGATGGCTTAATTATATTAGATGTGGCTATTAATAATTTGAAAAGTATTCCAAGTGACTTCGGATGTGGCCTTCGGCAAAAATTAGATGCAGTGTTTAATAGAAATCTAGATTTAATAACATTGCGGCAATTGTGTATAGGGACAATGCCACAACATCTAACTGCAAAATACGCGGAAATAAAAGAATATTTCCAGTATGCACCTAGGTATAACCAGTTGCGATGTAGAAATGACGTTTTCTATTTACAAGGATGTATTTCATTCAAAGATAACAAATTTTACAGAAGAGAACCATGAGAAAGTATTGATAGTAAATATTAATGCTCCTTTACTCAACTTAAACTACAAAATGAACAAAATAAAAATATATTTCGTATTTTGTAGTCGTATATATACCCGTTTTATTATATAAGTATAATTATATAAATAAAATTAAAAACTTTAAAAATACAAATGTTCAATAGTACGCTCGTTGGCGATGACTCATCAACCTCTCGTGTCCGGGCTCTAGTTATATGTTTTCCCTCCCAATTTCAACTATTTTACTCTAGTACCCGATTAAATAAACTACAGCGGCATAGGCTTCAACGCTGCTTCGCCCGAAATGTCTTAATAATATATATTTCGTCTTGGCAGGATATTTAATTTATTATTCATTGTTTTATAAAGTTTGAAATATCGAATACACCTAATTAATGTGTAAGCAGCCACAGTATCTTACTTAGTTTATTATTAATAGTATTGCTATCAAAGAAATATTAAAACCGCTACAAAAATATAACTAGATTCAAAATAAACGGTTGATTTAGATTTAAGTTGTTTTGTTATCAATAGTTCTGGAAACAGTTAAGTAGAGTTCTTTGGAATATATGTATATATTTTGTCTATTACTTTTTTATACGTGCCGACTGTCTTCTGGTTTACGTATTTATTTGCTTCGACACGTCAATACACATTTGATCTTCCTTTTTTTTGTACCTTTGTTTCTGTGTATATTGTATATGATATGCTGTTTAAATTACATGTACTTATTCGCAATTTTGTATATAAAATAAAGTGTAATATTGTTATGACAATGTCAGATAAAGTGTTTTGTTATACATATCGCTCGTCGAATGTTTAATAAATACCTTAAAAGACAATGGACATGGATCACATGCACAAAACCAAGTAAAATAACTAACACACATACAACTATCACGATTTCCGAAATACTGTTAGGAAGCAAAACTAGCACTTTAGAAAAGTGAAAAGAACTCTAAAAACGACTAGAAATTACCTGATTATTTGGTTTAATTAATAACAGTCAAATGTCATTAATTGTAACATTGATGGTCTTTCTGCCATGCGCAAATTTGAAGATTCGCAAATTTAAGCTTCAGAGGAGCAGGAAAGGTTGCATATACAACCGGGGCTCTCCGATTTTACCAATAATGAATTATTGATTTTAATTGCGATTAGCTGATTTTATTAACATCCCGAGGCAGACACCATTACAAGTTTAAACACCGAACATGATTTTTTTCTGTGGCCTTTTTTAAAGAATTCATTTTTTCGGGAACAGATACCTTATCTTGCAGACCTTCAAAACATAATTTCTGAAAGAATTATCGAAATCGACGATATGATACTACAAAACGTTTTCTCCTCTCTTAGAAGATGTGATAAATGTCTCGAACAAGGTGTGACCACTTTCAACAATTTTTATAAAATGTTACTTGTTTGTTGCAAATAAACGTATCTCATTCAGTTAAAAATTTTAATTTTATTATTTTGTCATTTGTCATGTCATTCAAATAGATTCGAAACAAAATTCGTATTAAGAACTTAAGTAAAAAGCTAAGACATAGGTACATATAATTTCCATGGGCAACTTCGAGGCAAAATTTATTTGAACGCTCTTTATAATAATAATTTAACATAAAATGCATTACTACTGAAGATTAGAAGATGATTATCGCTATACTAATAGAGTGCGATAATTATGTAAATTAGAAAGGTGTGCTTGTGTTCAGAAAAGTGTCCTTGAAAATAAAATTAAAAGATCCCTTAAATTACTTCAAACCTTACAAACGGACTTAGGGCCATCACTGACCGTCGCATTACTGACCGTCGAGTATCCGAGTGTCGTTACTGACCGCGGTAATTTGGTCTAATTTGTATAGGGGTTGCGGAAGATTAAATAGTTACATTACTGATCGTCAATATTAATAAGGGTTTAATTATAGAGGTGAGGCAAGCTTTTAGTAAGAAATTCAATGTTAAAATGTAAAAATAAGAAAATGCCTTCCCACTTTATCCAGGCTTAGGACTGGCAGAATTTGTAACAAATTTCGGCGTGGTTAAAAATTCTGCATTTTGCATTCGTCTGTAGTACATAATTTTTATAAAATATTTACAGTATTCAGCATAAGCCATTCGTCATTCAAAAATGATATGTACAGAATATTTACAATCTAATCTTAAGTTTGCCTTATAATGGAATTATATGTACTATCTGTCGTAGCGCAATATCAATTCTGTTTGTCTGCTCTAACTGCCTTCATAGTCTCTTCGATTCTTCGGTCTAATAAAATATACTTTCCAGCTCTTTGTTTAGAACATAAATTATGTTCGATTCTTTGTTGTAAAATATCATAATGAGTAGCATCCTTTTTTAGAATTTTGATTAGCTCTATAATATTCGGATGGGATTTTCCAATATTTCTATTAAGGCGGCTGTTCCATGACTCACATACATTCGTAGTTCGGTGTCGTTGATTGTAGCATATCCACATGTCTTGAATTGTCTCGTTTTCTAACAATTGCGTTACAAAGTAATCGTTGTAACTGTCTATCTGTTCATTGTTAGGAGAGTTTTCCATAACATGCAGCCAGCCTTCGTCAGTCAAAGTAGGTCGTAGATGAGCCAAGCTAGCTGTTAATTTAATATGAGTTCGCACTTCTAAATCTTCTTTGTATTGTTTCACTAGTCCAAGCTCCTGAACCTTTCTCCACAAACACTGATTAAAGTGGAAATTGCAACCGTTTAGCTTCGAATTCGGAAAACATTCTCTGTAAGCTGATATTGCAGCAATTTCAAAATCCATTTTAAAGATTTTCGGATAAAGTAACATATCCAAAAATGTGATTCTAATGGAGTAATTTTCCATACGACTTTATTAAATGAATTTTTAATTATATCATGGGGCAATTCATCTTACGGTCAGTAATGAGACTATTACCTAAATAGATTGGGTTCGTTTCACAAAATAAAATGATTACGGTCAGTTATGGCACCGAAACAGGTAAAATTTTGTTGCGGTCGGTAATAAGACGGTCAGTTATGGGACTCCCCCTACAAACGTGTTAGTGGAGTAGTTTTCAACATTAGTACATTTGTATTTTACATATTCTTAAAAATAATAATAAATGGCAGGTGTGTAATTTTATAGCTACAGCATTTACGACATAAAGTATGAATAGCTTCCGTTCAGCCATCGCGTATGATTTTATGCAATGGCAACTATCACGTATCAAAAATATATTCTTTTAATGTATATAACATTTTGTTTGAGACGCGAAAGATACAAGAAAAAATTGCGTATAGCAACATTCGATGTGGAAAACCGTTATCTAATAATGCTGTATTTTTCCTGATCGTTAGTCCCATTGAAGTAAACGCAAGCATATAAATATTTATGTCGCAATTGAAAGTTAATAAGTGATTTTGCAATACTTTCCTGCGCATGTGTTTTTTACATATGTATATACTCCTAAACTGATTTGTAAGTCTATCATCATTTATAGACAATTACATAGGTTAATTATTTTTAATTGGGGCTTTCTGATATATAAAAATGTCTACGTAAATAAGAAAATTATGATTTCACCATGTTGCAATTAAAATTATTCGAGATATTTAAGCAATATATTTTTGATTTTATCAAAATGATCTTGTTAAATAGAAAACCAATCACTGTAATGATATAACATGAGTTAGGAGGATTGTCGTATATGCTGCCAGTCAAAAGGAGCAAAATACATCGCTCTAGAAAATAATGTAAAAATAATAAGTTGGACCTGTAAGTAAGGACTAAGGATTTCTAACCATTGTTTTATCGTACTTATGATTGAGGTAATTTACTGGTAAAAAATTATTTTAGAAAGAATGGTTTTGGCAGTATAAAAATACTTTCGCGATTTATCAAATGCATCCGTTGGGCCCATATGTCGTTTACTGTATAAATGTAGGCATAGAGAGTCTGTTTTACAATGATATAAATTCCGGACTTCCCCGCTGCTGAAGAATCATTCTTGGCATTCCCCGATGTATACAGAAAGGGGAAATCCCTTTATCATGCGGATTTTGGGGATTTTTCAGCATATTTATAACCGCACATGGTGAATAATGCATTAGTGCTTGCCGAATCTGTGTAGTGTTACTTTGTTACTGTGAATAAGACAAAATTTATAGTTTGTTCAGTTGTAATGTGCAATTTGATATTTTAGCATTTTTCTCAATTGTCAGGTAGTTATTTCTGAATCTTTTATTCTGGCTATTTTCTACTTTGTGTTTTACTCATTACGGAAAATGGATCGTAGAAATAAGGAATACCTTACACAACAACAGCTAGAGGCGATAGTAGCCGAAATGAGTGACGTTGAATACAATAGCGGATATGAAGCTTCAGATGATGATGGAGAGTTAGATGCAGTCGAAGGCCTCATCGATGGAGGTGATACAAGCACAGCAGAAGAATCAGATAGCGAAGAATCTGCTGAGAGCAGCGATGATGACCAGGGACGCGCCGTCCATATGGGCAAGGTCGTGCAGCGCACAACGGCGCCAAGGCCTTAAAGGCGCCTACGGCCACTTGTGATAAGTTAAATTTTAAAAATATTAAAAACATTTTTTGAAAGTTTACAACAAATCAACAAATTTACATAAAACAATTATTACAATTATTTTAGCATTGACAGCAATAATTTTATTGTTACTTCAAAGAGTGTACTTGATATTTGCATCTACACTGTTTTTTGTATAAATTTAGCGGCTAGAAAATCTTGCTATCATTTCTATAGAGTCTGACTTTTTAAAGCAGCTGAATATTGAAAATCTTATTAATGAATTTGCCAAAAGTAAAGCTAGAAAAGTCCAATTTCTATGACATTTCCGTTGTTTTCCTTCACGTTTATCTATTTAAAAACACGGGCACTCTAAAAATATTTTATTTGACCTTTTGTTTTTTAATAATTTGGAATACTGTTTTTTATTTTGTTACTGTTGTTTCAGTGTGCAATAAAAATTTTAATAATATTTTTTTGTATGTGAACCTATTGTTTGCCTCAAATAAAAAATACCTACCAGTACTAACAAGTCTAAAGAGTTCGTCATAAATTTCAATATTGAACTGTGGGAGAGTGGCTGGTAATTTTGGCTCAATACATATAGGGTAAAGGCGCCTATCAGTATTTCGCACGACGGCGCCGAAGATACTTGGCGCGTTACTGATGATGACCACAACAGAAATCCGGCTGGAGCTAATTCTTTTATATCAAAGAACAAACAAGTTGTTTGGTACCAAGATCCTATTTTACCTCATCACGGAAACAACCACGACACAATTATTTAGGTTCAGGCCCAACACGTTTTGAAAATAGCGAGATCGATATACCTGCTTCTTCTTTTTTTATTTATTTTCATAAACCTCTTCTTGAAATTGTCCTAAAGTGGACGAATGAAGAAGGAGAGAATGTTTTCGGCAAAATTGGATAAAATGGATGTCCGAGAAATGAAGACATTTATTAGAGTTTTGATACTAATAGGTGTATACAAATCTTAAAAGAGGACGTAACACAATTTTGGAGCAAAAACAATGTCCGAAAAATCTTTGGTACTACTATCGCTTGAAATAGATTTCAAAATATACTTCGTGTACTTAGATTTGATGATGCAGCGGAAAGACGAAGAAAAAGGAGTGGCGACAAAATAGCACCAATACGGGAATGCTTTGAGTTATGGAATAAAATTTGCGAGATGCGTATGTACCAAATTGGTGTATGACGGTTGATGAACAGCTTGTAGCTTTCAGAGGCAGATGTCACTTTAGACAATATATTCCATGAAAATCTGGACGATATGGAATAAAACTTTGGGCCATATGCGATAGTGTAACAACCTATGCATTGAAACTGGAAATTGATCCTGGAAAGCAGGGAGAGGAAAGAGACAAGAATCAAGGCGAAAAGGTTGTAAAACTTTTACTAGAAGAAATTGAAAATCATGGAAGGAACGTCACCTGCGACAATTTCTTTACTTCGTAGAATCTTGTAAAGTATTTGTTATCGGAAAACCTAACATTAGTTGGTACGATCCGTAAAAATAAGCCTGAATTGCCATCTTCATTTGTTGATCCACAAAATCGTCAAGTGTTTTCTACACCGTTTGGTTTTACAGACGATGCGATGATTATTTCGTATTGCCCAAAGGAACGCAAGCTTGTAACTTTGCTGAGTACTCTGCACAGTGAGAAAAATGTTGATAATGGCCAAAAAAAGAAAGCTCAGGTAATCCTGAACTACAATAAAACAAAAGGTAGCGTAAACAACTTGAACAAAATGACACGATTATACACCGTGAAAAGGATGACGAAGAGATGGCCTCTTGTAGTATTTTATAACATGATAGACATCAGCGCCATCACCGCATATATATTATGGAAGCTCTTGAAACTTAATTCTGCTTTTGATTTGAAAAAGAGAAGAAACTTTCTGTTTGAGCTAGGAAAGGAGCTAGCAGAATACAAGGACCACGAAAAACCAGTAGCTAAAGCATCTACTAGTTCTGAGATTCCAAGAAAGAAGAAGAGATGTGATTTGTCCATCTTCAAAAGACAGAAAAACAAGAATAACTTGTGCACGCTGTAAAACCAATGTATGCTGTGAACACTCAGTAGTTATGTGTAAGAAATGTGTTTAACCCACTTTTACTTTTATGTAAGTCATTTATATATTTTATTTTGCAATATTTATGTCTTATTATTATTACTGTTTCGGTTTATTCTAATGGTCTTTTCTTATGTTGAATAAAATAAAAGTCAAATATAATAATGCTTACGCTATATGTATTGAATTCAAAATAATCGCCGAATATTAGCTCAAACCCAGCATATAGTAATACGGGTCAAATGGACCCGCGCGGTAAGTAGCGATAGGCCGTTTTCCTGGTAGTCCTAGTAAAACTACTACACTACTCAAAAAATAAAAGCAGTCACTTTTTTGAACTTGGATATATTTTTTTATATTTTAAGAGATCAAACCTGAAATATACACTGAACTGTTATTTATTCACGTAATTACAAAATTATACTCGAATACTTCTTGTTATAGTTAACTTATAACCTCAAATGTTCGAACAATACAAAAACGTAAATGAAAAAAAATGAGAAAAAATATTTAAGCAGGCTTTGAGCCATTTTAGTGTTAAACAATATTAGACTAGTTTGTCAGTTACTAACATTTAAAAGAAGCAATGGCTCAGCAATTAACGTCGTTAAAAGTTAGAAGAGCTGTAACTTTACTTGAAGAAGGATATTCACAACGTTATATAACCTAACAGCTTGGAGTTGTGCAGGGAACTGTGTGGAAGCTTTGGAAATGATATCGAGAAACAGATACCGTAATAAGGCGAGCAGGTACAGGTCGGCAGAGGAAGCCTACGGTAGGTGATGACCGTTTTCTGCGTTTGAAGGCCCTTCGAAATCGGACACAAACTGCGCATGACCTGCAAGACGATCTAGCGAGGGCAAGAGGAAAAAGAATTAGCGACCAAACTGTCCGCAATAAGCTAAGAGAGACTGATTTGAGAGCAAGACGTCCTGCAAAAGTGCCTAAATTGACCAGAGAACATCGTCGAAGAAGTTTTGAATTTGGAAGAGAACACTTAAACTGGTAACTTCGTCATTGGACTGCAGTTATGTTTAGCGAAGAGTACAAGTTTGTTCTGTCAGGTAATGATGGACCGGTAAGAGTCTGGAGGAGGCCTGTAAAACGTTTCATGGCAAATACAGTGCATGAAACCGTTCGTTTTGGTTGTGGATCCATAATGGTATGGGATGGAATAACAATAAATACTTGCACGGACCTTGTTGTTATTAATGGTGGACTAACAGATCGATGGTACATTAACGAGAATGTGGAGCCTCAAGTGATCCCTAGAGCAAATATCGTTGGTCAAAATGTTATTTTTATGCAAGATAAAACCAAACCCCACGTTGCTCAAATCGACACTGATTATCTTGATGATCACAATATCCGTAAAATGAATTGGCCCGCATGTAGCGCAGACATGAATCCAATCGAACATGTTTGGGATCAATTAGGGAGACGTGCTCGATGACGTCCAAATCTTGCAATTACAACTGAACAGATGGCACGGGCCTTAATTGAAGAATGGGATAATTTTCCCCAAGACGCTTTACGAAGGATTATTTGTAGCATGCCACGACGCTGCACAGCACTTGCGCAAGTAAGGGCAGGCCACACTGGATATTATCACCACAATTACCCAAGTTGTCAGACTTTTTATTAATTTAATTTGATTTCAACCACTGTATTTTTGCACGTGTTAGTACAAAAAAGTTAGTGGAAGATTGTTACAGTGTTTTCCTGCTTTTAATTTATTAAAATTGTTTCAATAAATAATGGATTATTACATATTTCAAAGTTTCATCCAAAACTCATAAAATGATAAAAAAACATCCAAGTTAAATAAAGTGACTACTTTTATTTTTTGAGTAGTGTATATTTACTATATTTATCCACATAAAATGATTTGGTTTTCTGTGTTATGCGTTTACATAGCGGATTATGTACATCCTAAACTTGAAGTTTAACGATTCCCGGTCGACTATCTTCGCAATAATAAAACATTAAAGAAGAAACCGAAGAGTAAATCGCTGTGTGGGAAAAGAATTCCGAGAATTTGTCATATTGTCTTGAGGCAGTGGAGCGTGATTGACGGAAACCCATTTCAAAATGGAAATGAAGAATTTTACTGCGTCTAAATATATGTATATATGTATGTAGGGACAATGCAATATAAAGACCAAAGATAAGAGAAGTTACCTTGCACTTTGCTTGAAATAATGATGTGCTTGAGTATATATAAAAAAGATTCTTGTGAAGTGCTGTATCTTAAATATTTAAAGCATTGTTTCTATGGATTTGCAGAGGGTGTCGGGTTCTTAATACTGAAAGAACACAATATTTACATAGCCGAAGGCGCAATAATAACACAGGCCTGCAAATTTGGGCCCATGACGTCCCCTGATTACGAATAAGTATTCAGTTTTTCTCCATTACATCAAGATTTAATAGAATAGATTTAGGAAAAAAAATGCGAAAAAATACACCTTTACTAAGAAAAAAATATATACCTATTAAAAAAGTACTTAATTCTAGAATTTAAAAGCTATTAAAATTTGATAAACGATTACTTGTTTATTGCGTAAACATGTCCCTTATCTTTGTGAAACCTTGTCCTTCTTTCTTCAAAGCTTTTACAACGTGTTCCAAAAAGAATTACATCTAATTGCTCATCAATTCCTCCTATAAATTATAATGTTCTGCATTCTTGAAATGCAGATATAGATTAAATGGTATGAAAGTTATCCACCTGTCACTGTCAAAATTTATCATCAAAAAATATGGTAATGAAATTAATGACAAGTACAATTAGATTATTAATTTATTTAATAAGAAAACTTTAAAGATGGGATATTAATCAAACAACCAAAGTAAATAACTAATTTGTAGAAATTTTAATTATTATAATTTATAACAAGTGCTCAAAATGGTAACCATTCTGTTGAATGCATAATGCAATACAGCGTTTCGTGTTGTCAAAAATATTCTGCAATACAGTTGGTGTTATTTCATTACATTTAATTGTACTTCATCAAGTCATTTCAGTTATTCATTCTTGTCTTATATACTTCATTTTTTACCAATCTGAAAATAGAAAAATCTAACGGAGTAAGATCTGGTGACCGCGCTGGCCAAATACCTCTGCTTACAACTCGATGAGGGAAGTAAACTTCTAAAAGCATTAAATTTTGTGCAGTAGCCCCATCTTGCTGGAAGTAACCCCCATTGAATTCGTTTCGCTGCGCTTGAGTTAAAAATGGTGTTAATAACTGTTCTCGGTATCGTTGGCTATTAATGTTATTGTGAAAAAATATTGGTCAAATTTTTCTACGACGAGATACAGCTAACCATACTTCAACTTTAACAGGAACTTCGATGTGATTGTTTGGATTGTTTATAGACCATGTTCTGTAATTTTGTTTATTTACAAACCCGCTTAAATGAAACCATGCTTCATCAGTAAAAAAAATTAGATCAAGAATTTCGTCATTATTTCAATTTTCTTGAAAGAAGTTGCAATAATTAATCCTATTAGCGTGACTTCTAGGTAAGAGCTGTTGAACAATCAATACTTTGTATGGATATATGTAAACGACGCTTCAAAATTCTATGAACGGTACAAGAAGATATGTTCGTATGAACTGATAAACGACGAACTGATGTATGTGGGTTTTCTCCAAGAAGGTTTTCTACGTTACAACAATATTTTGCTGCGTACGTGGTCTACCAGAATTGTTGCTTTTTAATACAGATTCTGTAGCCTGAAGCTTCTCCACAACTAAATGAATGTGATGATGTAAAGCGGTATTACGAGTATCCACAACTCTATTAGGAAACTGCAAGTGAAATTGTTGCTTATATACATATATTTCCATTCTCCGTTAAGAAATTGTGCACATCGGAAATATGCTTCGACAATAAAAATATTTTCTTGTAAAGTGTACATTATTTAGTAGTATTGTTTATTAAGTAAAGAAAAAATATTTGTAAGAAAAAATTATATTGCTAGTCACAAAATGACAAATATCAAAATAACATTCGATAAATTGTTAGTTATAAATAAAAGGCAACTGGCATATAATAATTTGAAAGCACTAGTTACTCAGTGCTTACTGAGATGAAATTCATTTTGAAACACGTTGTATTTTGAGATTTTCTCTTAAATTTTCAGCTTGGCTCATCTTGCCTCAGCAGCCAACAGTAGTCAGCCAACGTTTGCATTCCACATTCTCTGATACCTCTTTTCCATATCTGTCAAATTTATGTGTAGTTTTTCACCTTGCTCTTCACTAGCGGCTCCTAAATTTTCCAGAAAGTAGTCAATGTGCTAATTGAGGAAATGAAGTTTAATGCTTACAGAATAGCCCATTAAGCAAAAATCGCATATTCGCCACTATTTGTTTATAATGGGAGTTTTTATTGTTCCCTAAGATACTTTTCGCCATCTCCACAAAAGATTTCCATGTTTCTAATTTAATTTGGCTGAGTTTCTCATCCTTCATTAATTTTCTGATATCAGGTCCAACAAAAATTCCTTCTTTCAGTTTAGCGTCTAACAATTATGTAAAAATTGTATGCAGATACTTGAAACCTCCTTCTTCTTTACTTAAAGCCTTAACAAACTGTTTCCCCATATCCAGTTTAATGTGTACCTATTACTTCCACAAAAAAATTAAATTCGCAGAATTTCTTACCAAGTTGTTTTTTACCATGAGAACTTTCGGACGTAGGTAAACTGGTCGCAAGAATAATCCGTTTACCTCATGTCCAAAAGGGTCTGTTAGCTCTGTAGGTAAATTAGTAATTTAATGACATAAACATTAATCGAATTGTAAATAATCCGACCATTAACATTAATCGATTATAAATGGTCCGAATATGCAAAACCAAAATTAGTTTGGTTCCGTGTTTGTATTGAAAACTTCACATTTTCAATACAAAGTGTTAAAAAGTGGCGAAACGTCGTGGAGATGTTACCAAAAACGAATGCATTGTAAAGCCAAAATTTACACAGTTAATAACCTAGTCATAAGAGAGCATGATATTCACAACCATGAAGCAGACGAGCAAAAGGTAACAAGAAAAGTAGTTTCAAATACTTGCAAGAGAAAAGTTGAAGAAGACATATCCGAAAGGCCTTCAAAAATTATTAGCAAAGCACTAGCATCCCATTTACCACCATCTCTCACAACTATTGACGTCGGTGACATTAGACGAAACATTTATAACTGTTGTCGAAAGATACTACCAGGTCCAGTGCCTAAAATGCATGGAGCTCTCAGTCCATATAGTGAAATACTATTAACCAATAAAAATAAATGAACATTTTTTGTTTATTGACGACATAGAAAATAATATTGTTGTGTTTACATGTGAAACAAACATTAATATTTTCACAGAAATGGATCAACTCTACATGGATGGCACATTTTCCTTTTGTCCTAGGTATTTCTTTCAATTTTTCACTAGCCACATATTCCCTTACTTTTTTGTTTGTTACCGAGTAAGACTACTGAATGTTACAAAACTTATTTTTCTTTATTAAAGTTCAATATACATATATGAACAATTTCCTCGCATGTTTAATCCAAATAAAGTTTTTGTAGATTTTGAAAAGCCCATACATGTAGCATTACTCAATATTTGGCTTAATGTTGAAATGAATGTTTGCCGGTTTCACTTACACCAAGCATGGTACAGAAAGACAAAGTCGGTTAGATTAAGCTCAGAATATTAATCAAAAAGTGAAATTGGCTACTGACTAAAAACACATTTGGATTAACCTTTTTAAACCCAAATGAAGTAGAGGATTGTTTAGTGTTTGATATGATGTCGTACAAGCCACACAATAATTTGTTAGATAAATATTGTGATTATTTGTTAGATATATATATACAGGTGGCCCAAAATTACCGAAGGGGTTTTAATTCCTTATAACTTTTTTATTTTATTTTTTTTTTGTTTTCAGTATTTGTAAAGAAGACTTGGGGAATTTAAAATGGAACAGTACACAATTGAACAACGTGCCAAAATCGTTGAACTTTATTTCTCAAATCAACGATCCATTGTTTTGACTCAGCGTGCATATCGTCGTTATTTTAATGTACGGGTTGGACCCTCAGAATCAACAATAAACCGTCTGTTTGCAAATTTTCGAGAACAAGGGGCAGTAAGGAACCTTCCTGGTGCCGGCAGACGACGTACGGTGCACACGGATGACAATATTGAACGGGTACAGGAGAGTATTCGCGAAGATGGAGAAACATCAACCAGGAGACGTTCGACACAACTTGGCCTCTCAAGAGGGTCACTGCAGAGAATTTTGCATACAATAAGAATATTTCCATACTAAATTCAGCTTGTCCAACAATTGAAACCGACAGATTACCAGCAACGACTTGATTATGAAATTTATTTTCGTCAAAAAGCAGAAGAAAATCATGATTTTATTCATAATTTAATTATGAGCGACGAAGCCCATTTCCAATTAAATGGGTTCGTTAATAGGCAAAACTGCAGGATATGGGCTACGGAAAATCCAAGAGTAGTTCAAGAGCGAGAATTACACCCACTTAAGTGTACCGTTTGGTGCGGTGTTTCGTCGGAAAGGATAATTGGCCCATATTTTCTTGAAAATGATCACGGTGTCGCCGTTTCCATCACTGGTGTTAGATATCGGACAATGTTGGAAAATTTTTTAAGGCCAGCCGTGGAAAACCATCCGCAAGTATGGTTCCAACAGGATGGAGCCACAGCGCACACTGCGAGGGACATAATGGCTCTTTTACGCGACATCTTTGGTGAACAAATTATTTCCCGTACAAGCGATTTTAATTGGCCTTCGCGTTCACCGGATTTATCGCTTCGGACTGTTTCCTTTGGGGTTATTTGAAAAGAAAAGTCTATATTAATAAGCCTCGAACCATACAGCAATTAAAAAATAATATACGCGACGAAATCAACAACATAACACCTGAAGTTTTGCGAAAGGTTATGGAAAATGTTTTGGAAAGAGCACGAATATGCGAAGCAGAATATGGCCACCACTTGCGAGATATAATTTTTCATAATTAAATTAAAAATATTCTCCATTAATATACTGTCTTTAAAATTAAAAAAAATTAAAATTATGTCTTAAATAAGAAGTTATAATGAACTCAAACCCCTTCGGTCATTTTGGGCCAGCCTGTATTATCGAAAATGCAGTATTTCCCCCTTCTATGTGGGCAGAAGAAAGTACTTCGCTAATAAGAACAACTAATTGTTGTGAGTCATTTCATGCAAAATTCAATTCCTCATTTTATGCAATGCATCTCTCTATCTATGTCTTTATGGAAAATATAAAAGAGTGCCAAATTGATACATATATTAAAATACAAAGTTTGCATGTTACTGCGAGACTTAACAGCTAAATTAGCATCGCTTGGTAATCTTGTGAATAAATATAAGTTAGGAGAAATAAGCAGACTACATTACGTAAAATGTACTTCATATTTATAATATGTCACTGCAGTAGTATGTTGATGCATATTTTGAAATGTGTTTTTTTAAATAAACTACAAAATGTAAAGTATACTATGTTTTTTACAGTCAGGCTCTATTAAACAAACAATTTCCATTTGCGCTCAGTTTACCTATAGGATTAAAGGACCCCTAAAATACTTGCGCCCAGTTTACTTGTTCATGTTATGGACCGGGTAAGTTTCGCGACCTAATTACCACCGCCGGAACTTTGGATATATTCTCATTTTATTTAAAAATTTTAACAACCCATATATACTTATACTAATTATGTATTTGACAAATTATGAATGGGAATTTAATCTATTACCTGAATGGAGTCACTAAATGTATTAACAGTTATTTGAACTCGTTTAGTTTTACTCTTTTCCGGGCAATTTTAAGCAAAATCTAAAATGTTATAATATAATAAATATTCTGACGTGATGAATTTTTTTGAATATTTTTCTCGTAATCAGAGCATTATTCAAAATTATCAGGAACACTATTTAGATATTAAAAGCGAAAACCAAGGTCAGAATGTTTTCATATTATACTGCTAGTTATTCCACAGTTTGCCTAAACCTGATTGTATGTATTTATGATCTGTAGAACCGGCCCTTAGTGTCACTTCGGTTTTTGTAGAAAAATATATGTTAAATGCTTCACCAAATAGTTTCGAAGAAGCGATGAAGTATGTCATGGTGCATTATCGTGATGCACAACCGTTGGATATCTTTCCATAATTCAGGGTGTTTAGACGTATGGTTACGTGTAAGTGACGTATAATACTCAAATAATAATATTTCTTGTTAACAGTTTGGCAGGCTGAAAGAAATTCATAGCGCACCACACCACGGTAATCAAAGAAAACTGTTAACATGACTTTGATTTTCGAACGATCGAGATTAATTTTTTTTCGTGTTTATTAATTTTTGACGCGATATTAACTGAATTGGTCGGCCGTTTCGGGATCATGAGATCCATGTCACATCGCCTATAATGATGCGTTTCATGACCGACTGATAATAAGAGACCATTTATATAAAAATGTCAACACTTAGTGCTTATTCGAAGAAATTGGGTAATTTTGGAACCAATCGAGATGAAACACGTCTGAGGCGTAAATGATCTTTTAACATTGAACCAATCCATATGAATCTCAGTATTATTTACAAGGTCTCTAACATGAGATCTTTTATTATTTTGACTTTGGTTTTCATCATTGATCCAGATCTCGTTTTCCATCTTCAACACATTATCTGCTGTCCTTGAACATTTTCTACAACTCCAGTACTTTTGTTCTTGATGTACGCTCGTCACTGAAACTTTTTCAAACATTTTCAATTGTATCCGTAGCAGAAATTAAATTCCGCAAACATAATTTAATGCAATAAAACCAGACGTTATAAAACATCGCAGGAAATACTTTCTTCGTCACTCAATCACTCGTTTGTCTACACATTAACAAGAATAATGATATTAATGATATGAGATTTTGTGCAGGTGGCACCAACTCAGGAAAAAATATTGAGTCCAATTGAATGAACCCTTGTAGTTTAAAAAAACAGTTTTGAATACTTTTCCATCACAGTAGTATTACATAATTTATAAACAAATAAAATTTTAAAAAGTGGTTCCGCCCGGGATCGAACCGGGGACCTTCTGCGTGTAAAGCAGACGTGATAACCGCTACACCACGGAACCTACACGATTTTGTTTCTTTGTAAAAAAGTAATTTGTAGTAATTTAAATTTAAATTATATTTACAGAGAGCGGATTCGAACGATTGATGGTTCATAGCCCATAGGCGTCTGCCTTGTATTCGCAATTGGTTTGTTTCTGTAAGCGATCCGTGAGTTTCGAACAATTTGATACATATGGCTAACTGCATAAGTGGCACATATGCAGTTAATATGTATCTGTCAATGCACAACAGAGCGAATGTAATAAACGGTTTGGTAACCTGGAGCAACTACTGCTGAAACAAAAGTAATTTTGACAAGCGAATTGCGAATCGAATTTTGAATAAAAATAATTTACAAAGAACAAATCTCCAAACTATGTATTTTCTGTGAAACAATGGAAGTGTCAAATATTACTATGAACAACTAAAATTTGATCAAGGTGTACCTGTGTTTAAATTAATTCTTTTAGATGTTAAAACGTCTTTTAAAATAGAAAATGTCCATTCCACATCACAACTGGTGATTAAAATGTTGCAAAAGTGCATCATACTTCGAGTGTATAGATTTTTCAATCGGCTCTGTGCTGAATTGATATAATATATTCAAATCTGGATTTTTGCTAAATATGGCATCAACTTTTTATCTCAGGATTGAGAAATATCTTTTTAAATGATGAAACTAACTTATCAACTTTTGGAAAATGACCGCTGATGTGTTCACATACTCTGTATAGCGCATGTGCTGCACAGGTAACGTGTAACATATTGGAATAAGATTGCTTTAATAACTTCCCTGTTTTTAACATATAAGCTGCCGCATCTCAGTAAAAAATAACAGCATCTTGTCTTTATAGTTGTTATCCGATGACAGAATATTATAAATACATTGATCAATTACTTCTGCGACTGTTTCACCATTTACGTTTGGCAATATTTTAGTTGCAATTAAGTATGGTTGGTATATCGTACCATTATATCCGTTGTTTCGTCTGCACTTACCCAAAGACAATGAGACAATGACCAGATAGGTTGGTTTGTATTTTTTCAATGATTCTCAAGTATCATTTTGGTAAGTGGTATCTACGTAAAGTAGATTCATCTGGTATATGACTGTCAGTATATTTTGTACGAAACCTCTTGAGGACTGGATTGTTAAGCTTATTGAATGGGATATTGGCCGCCATGAAAGCTTCATACAATTCTTCGTTAAAAGTGTCAGGCGCAGATGGACATATTGCAGTGGAATTTGCTTTGAAATTGCTTATTAATTTTTTATTCACACTACAGCTTATATCGCCGGCTAATCAGTCTAGTAGAATCCACGAACTGCCATCTCATGAATCGTTCCTTGCGGATCGGGATTAAATTTCGTTTTCCAAAATAAAACCATAAACACAAATAAAACACGAATCAGTTCCTTTATGTTGGTGTAATTAAAAATAAAAATAAAAAAAAATCCCTCTACAAAGTGTATAGGGTGCTAAAGCATCATCAAACAGTAGCAATGGAGGAAACACTCTTTGTGAATAATGACTCGCACACAGAGAAAAACCTCTTTTGAATCTCGATCAAACATAAAACTAATAAATACTAGTGAAATCTGTCAAGTTTAACCTCTAATGTGACCCCTTCAAACAAATATCAAAAACAAATAAGTTTTCAAAACTCACGAAAATTGAAATTTTGTCATGCGCCAAAATAACATAACAAGGTCAAACCCCACTACAGAAACTCCAACCTTGAATTCAAAATGTTCTCGAAATATTATTTTAAGAAAAAAAAACTTCCCTTACAAAAAACATGACAACTTTCGCTAATATCCATATACTACTTTCAAATATAATTTATTACAATAAATACATGAAATTATAATAATGAAAATAATCATGATATCAAATATATAAACAAAATATTTTTTTTATCAACTTACATAGATCTGTGTGCGATTTTATAAAATACACGAGAGATATCTTTTTCACAAAATTTCAAATAAACATAAAACACTCGCATAAATCGAATTAAGATTAACTTGCACCTTACACTAAATGCAAAAACAAAATACAACCCGAATTTATACAACAAAGAATAAAATTGATTATTTTATCCTTTAATAAACCGAACACTTTAGCAGTCAAGATATCTCTAAATCAAAATGAAATTTCCATATCCGCTTGTCCATTCCCACCATCTATAAAATCAAAATCTATACAGACAACACATTTTAACAAATACAATATCCGAAAAAGCGGCAAGTTCAATCCTTTGGACAACCTATATATACAAGGGCTAATCATAATTTCATACATTATAAAATTTATTTTATTTATAAAATAATATATATATATAACGATCCCCGTCTGAAATAAATAAACATACAACTGAGATAGCTAATTTTTTTTAAAATGTCCCTATTACTGAGTTCGATATAGTTTAATCATTTTCCTTACTTGTCCAAGGAAAATCCATAACATGATTCCCCGAAGTTATCCGAGAACAAAGTCAGAACATACCTGAGCTTTTTTCAAGGATAAACTTCAGCACAGCACTCGAGACAGTACCGCACCCTGTCTTAGTTCCCCGCACTAACTTGTTGTATTAGTGTTGAACAGGATCTTCATCGTTCTGATGCTGTAGTGTGATAAACGGATGCAATGCACTGATGTGATATCGTCCTTTTTTCTTACGTCCATCCATCGAATACAGCTCATACGTCACATTATTGAAGCATCTCGATATCCGATAAGGTCCTGTATAAGGCAGATCAAGCTTCTGACATTTGCCTTGATCTCTTCTGCCCAAACGATAACTTTTTACAATCACCACATCTCCAATATCAAATCTCGTTCTCGTCATAATCTGCTCATTTTGTTTATTTAGATATTTCTGTGCGTTTATTGTAATTCTTTGTGCAACTTGGTTTTTTAACTGTACCAGGTTGTCAACCCTTTCATTTTGTGTATTCCAGGGTCTGGCAGGTTTCGTCCCATACATCACAGTCGCAGGACATTCCAGTGTGACAGTATTGGGTGTGTTGTTGATGTTATCTTCGACATCTTGAACATGAGCAACCCATCCTGCATGATTTTCATAGGTTTTGATCCTTAGAAACTTTATTATTTCCTGAATGTATCTCTCACATGGATTCCCGCATGGATGACGTATGGAAGAGAAAGAAATTTCAATATTACGATCATGTAAAGCAGTCTTAAATCTATCATTATTAAAATACGAAGCATTATCAGCTAATACTCTATTCATTTTCCCTTGACGCATAATCCATGAATCAATACACTGTATAGAGGTATCTGTATTATATTGCGAAGTGGGAAATAATTTAACAAACTTAGAAAATACATCAACCATTACTAAAATATTTTTATATTCAAATTCTCCTGGAATAAGATTCCCTAAATAATCTATTGCTACCAATTCTAATTTCTCATGAGTAATTATACTCTTTACCTCATACTGACAGGTTCTATTCTTATGTTTGCCCAAACGACAAGTAATGCAATTTCTGACCACATCTTTAGCGATTATGCGATCTTTCTTAGCATAAAACGCCTCTCTAAACACCAACCATACTTTATATCCCCCTATATGTCCCAAACTTTCATGAATTTGCAACATCGTTTGCCTTGCATACACATCATTTACAGCAATATAACTTAATTCCCTAATCACTTTCATAATCAACCCCTCTTTCATAACAAAATTTTTATAATTATCTTTAGTATTTAATTGTTCCCTTATTATATTAAATCTTTCATCTCGCTGGACCTGAAGGATCATCTCAAATTCATAATTCCCCGTAGCATAGTGTCTATTATATTCATTCAACTCTACATAATGAAATTTACTTTTACTGTTGTACATTCGTGACAACGCATCGGCAGAAACATTTAGAACGCCTTTAATATGCTTTATTTCAAAAGTATACTCTGACAACAATAGTGACCATCAGTTATACTCTATTATTTTTAAAACGTGTATTCAAAAGTGATGTCAATGCAGCATGATCTGTCTCTACAACAAAGTTTTTTCCCAATAAATAATATCTGAGCTTTTGTATCGCGTGTACCACAGCCAACATTTCTTTTTCACTAATGGTATATTTAACCTCATAGCTTTTCAAAATACGAGAGATAAAACATATCGGTTGTTCTATCCCTTCGTCATCTATTTGAATTAAAACTCCGCTTATAGCGACATCACTAGCATCTACTCTTAAAATAAACTGTTTATTAAAATCTGGTAGTATTAATTTTAATTGATTATAAAACTCTTTCTTTAACTCCTCAAATGCATTCATTCTTAATTCTGTCCATTTAAACTTTTCATTCTTTTTAAGCATTTCATACAAAGGAACACTAATACGTGCCAGGTATGGTACAAAACGTTTATAATAGTTAACCATGCCTAAAAATCCTCTCAACATTCTTATATTCTTAGGTAGAGGATACTTCTTAATGAGTTCCAATCTACTCTCATCTACACTTATATATTTAGTACTTATATTATACCCCAAAAATTTAATTTCTTTCTTATAAAATTCACATTTACTCAAATTTACCTTTAACCCTTCTCTGGCTAATACTTTCATGATCTTCTCTAAATGTTGTGAGTGTTCCTGCTCATCCCTGCTGTATATTAAAATATCGTCCACGTAATGAACCACAAACTCTTCATAAGGTTCTAAAATTTGTTGCATTGCTCTTATTAAAGCAGCTGCCGAACTGCTTAACCCATATGGTACAGTCCTAAATTGATATACTCGTCCATCTACCATAAATCCACAATATTTTCTGGACTCCTTTTCTAATGGAACCAACCAAAAAGCACTTTTTAAGTCCAATTTACTATATATCCTAGCATTGTAACATTTCGCCAATAATGGTTCTATCGTAATAGGCGTCTCAAACTGAGGCTTTGTTCTTTCATTCAGTCGACGTGCATCTAGACATACTCGAATGTCTCCTGTTTTCTTTTTTACAACTACTAATGGATTAACATAACGCGTTTTACCAGTTTCAATAACACCATCTCTCAGCATCCTCTTGATTTCATCATTTACTTGTGATTGAATATTTTTAGGAATGGGATAATTTTTCACCTTAAATGGTCTCGTCTCATCTACCTCTAAGGAATGTTGGTAATTTCTGGCGATACTAGGAAATTTATTTACTAAATCTATATTCTTTTTAATTAAATTTTTTACTTCTACTTCCTTATCCTCTCTGCAGTCCAATTTCATCATATCTATATCTTCAGGGAACTCCACTTCTCCATTTTCTTCCTTACCCATATCTTCCATCATCATTACCTCCTTTTCTTCGAAATCCTCTTCTTCTATATTATTAATAATTTTTTCACCATCCTCTTCACACTCCTTAATCCATTCAACTTTCGTATTATTAATGATTATATCCCTTTTTTGTATATCTATTATTGCATTAATCTTATCTAATAAATCTACTCCTAGTATTCCATCCCTTCCTAATCCTTTTAATACTATAAATTCTCCCATGAACTTATTATTATCTATCATAAATTCAACAATAAAAACTTTATTCACTACTGTTAAAATTTTCTTTGTAGCTGTCACTATTGTAATATTACTTGTGGGCATATATTTCCCCACATTACTTTTAATCAAACATTCAATCACATTCTCATCTAAAAATGACGTTTCACTTCCTGAATCAATTAAACAACTTAACTCTTTATCATTTATTTTTATTTTTATATGAGGTAAAACCGTATTTATTGCGTATTTCGACTGTTCATACAATGCATTACATTCATTCTTTTTGGTTGGTCTTTTTAAAAATCCTTACTACATGCTAATTCTACTTTACCCTGTTTATCGTTTGTTTCTAAATTAAAATTACATCGACTATCTTTAGGACGTGTCCCAGTATAATTTTTAACTTCTGCTAAATTTTCCTTTCTTATATCTTTACTATGATTATCATCTATTCTACCTGGTGAAGCCATTTGATTATTTCTATTACTATAGTTACTTACTCGCTGAGGACTTGAATATTTATTATTATTATTATTTTCTATTCTGGCATATGACGATCTATTAACACTGCGATCTATATAATTATTCTGATATCTTTTACCATATTCCATGTCATCTAATCTTTTCAAAAGTTCAATAAATTGTTGCATGTCACTTATATTTTGAATGGCTACTGCCTGACTAATTTGTGCATCAAAATGAGTGCTTAATTGGCATATTAGATCTCTATCAGTGATTTTTGGTTGCAAATATTTTAAAATTGAGTGTCTCCTCATAACATACGACGCTCGTGACTCATTACTATTATTATTATATCTACCAACTAATAAATCATTTCTTACCCTCGTTTATCTTGTTGTTCCCCAGAATTGACTGGTAAATCTGACCTCGAACTCCTCCATCGTCTTCACCTCATCCGAGATCATGTCCCACCAGGTCATTGCATCATCCTTGAAACAGTTCCCTATTTTCTGGAGCTTCTTTTGGTCCCCTGGCACATCCTCTAGACTTTCCTTTAATTTTTTTAGAAAACCCATGGGATTTGTATTTGCCATACCATAAAACTTCGGCAATGGTTCATTTTGTACTGGTACAGGGATGAACACAGGCACACTCTCTTCACTCTTCTCTTTTCTCACTTGTTCAATTTGTTTCTGCATATACGTTAGTTTCTGTTCCTGCCATTCTCTTTTTTCCTTTTCTTCTAAAAATTGATCTACGCTCACAGTGTTTTGTGGTATGTTAGGTTCATTTATTAACGGAAGTGATTCATCTATTATGTCTTTATCTGTTTGTTTACTGCTATTTATAGGTACCATTTGATCTACTATCTCTTCCAATTTTCTCTCCATATCTACTTGTCGTTGTTTTATTTCCATTTGTTGTTGTTTTATTTCATTGTGATTTTGTTGCATCGTTTGTTTTATATCCATTATCATTTTCATCATAGCATGCATCATATCCATTATCCCTCTACTGTTACCACCTTCCTGTCCTGCTTCATGTATGGGATTTAGATTGAGGTTACTTATACCTGCACTCGCACCTTCTAATGACTCTTGACTGCCAATTAGTGGTGGCTGTCTCCATTCATTTACATTCGAAATACCATCCATTTTGCTTGTTATTGTTTACTATTTCTTCAATATAACTCTTTTAATTTAGTTATATTCACGTGACACTTTATACTCTCCAAATTTATAAATTATCTTGTATTTCCAAATTATTTGCTTAACTTCATTCGCCGACACGCTGGGCTGCCAAAATTGTGCAGTGAAATTTGCTTTGAAATTGCTTATTAATTTTTTATTCACACTACAGCTTATATCGCCGGCTAATCAGTCTAGTAGAATCCACGAACTGCCATCTCATGAATCGTTCCTTGCGGATCGGGATTAAATTTCGTTTTCCAAAATAAAACCATAAACACAAATAAAACACGAATCAGTTCCTTTATGTTGGTGTAATTAAAAATAAAAATAAAAAAAAAATCCCTCTACAAAGTGTATAGGGTGCTAAAGCATCATCAAACAGTAGCAATGGAGGAAACACTCTTTGTGAATAATGACTCGCACACAGAGAAAAACCTCTTTTGAATCTCGATCAAACATAAAACTAATAAATACTAGTGAAATCTGTCAAGTTTAACCTCTAATGTGACCCCTTCAAACAAATATCAAAAACAAATAAGTTTTCAAAACTCACGAAAATTGAAATTTTGTCATGCGCCAAAATAACATAACAAGGTCAAACCCCACTACAGAAACTCCAACCTTGAATTCAAAATTTTCTCGAAATATTATTTTAAGAAAAAAAAACTTCCCTTACAAAAAACATGACAACTTTCGCTAATATCCATATACTACTTTCAAATATAAATTATTACAATAAATACATGAAATTATAATAATGAAAATAATCATGATATCAAATATATAAACAAAATATTTTTTTTATCAACTTACATAGATCTGTGTGCGATTTTATAAAATACACGAGAGATATCTTTTTCACAAAATTTCAAATAAACATAAAACACTCGCATAAATCGAATTAAGATTAACTTGCACCTTACACTAAATGCAAAAACAAAATACAACCCGAATTTATACAACAAAGAATAAAATTGATTATTTTATCCTTTAATAAACCGAACACTTTAGCAGTCAAGATATCTCTAAATCAAAATGAAATTTCCATATCCGCTTGTCCATTCCCACCATCTATAAAATCAAAATCTATACAGACAACACATTTTAACAAATACAATATCCGAAAAAGCGGCAAGTTCAATCCTTTGGACAACCTATATATACAAGGGCTAATCATAATTTCATACATTATAAAATTTATTTTATTTATAAAATAATATATATATATAACGATCCCCGTCTGAAATAAATAAACATACAACTGAGATAGCTAATTTTTTTAAAATGTCCCTATTACTGAGTTCGATATAGTTCAATCATTTTCCTTACTTGTCCAAGGAAAATCCATAACAATATGTTATGTTGATGAGTTTTCGAGCAAACATGTCTTTGCACATTACACTTTTGTGGATGCCTTAAACATAATGAACAGGCACTGTAATATATCTCGGTATCATTACGAATATGCTACCAATCTGTATGACCTCTAATACATCCTACCATGGTTATCCTACGAGAATTCCCCAAAGTTAATGAAAATAAAGAGAAATACTAAGAACAGAAAGACATTGACTAAAAAGAAGAAACGAAAACTACTCCAAAAATAAAGTAGTAAATTAAACTTAATATTTATAAAAAATTATAGGATAAATATACTATATAATAATACAAAGCGGATTTTTTAAAATACTAAAAGTTGTAACCAAATAACACTGAAAGAAACGAAACCTGAAACAATCCCTTATAGAAGAGAACATAAAATATACTATCTCAAGAACAATAAATACATATATGTATATGCATGTATAACAGCATGTAAACACGAGAATACCCTTTGGAAATTAGCGGATATAAATTTTAAGCGATTATTTAAACTAAATCTTACGAAATAATATATAAATGTATATGCCGTCTTTCACGCCACTGTTGTATTGAATTTATAAAGGAATACACACAATGTACTATTCATAACAACGGAAATAACATCTGCTCTACGAATGCAATCGAGCAAGCAAATTGTGGGGCTGTTATAACATGCATACTATACCTGATACCGTCACAACATTTTATTGGGGTAATTGGTCATTCAATCGCTTCAGTCTGCTCTCTGCATATTTAAGTAAGAAGGAAAACAAATCTGCAGTAAATTCGAAATATCCATACTGTTACTTCGTGAAATTTCAAGGAAACTAATTATGTGCAACGCGTATATACAGAATACGCGCGTAGCGTTGAGAATAGAAATAATTAAATTTCTAGTCATATAACGGGATAATTAAAGCAAAGCAATTATTAAAGCTAAATTCAAAAAATTAGGAATGCCATTATTACTAATGTAAGGATGAAAACTAAATCATGTTTAGAATGAAAACCAAAGTAAAATGGTAGGATCATGTAATTTGATTATAGATAAAAATGTTAATACTGTATATAAAATATCTAAATCAACACATAAATTATAAATATATCCTCATATTAATAGAATCATGGCAAATCAGTGGAATCAATTTTAATTCTTTGCACTCCGCAATGTAAGGTAAGACATATTACAGTTTCGTTTCGCGAATTCAACAAAAGCTGCATATTTCTGCCGTTTCAACACACTTTAGACGATTTAGAAGAAGTCCTGAACAGGCCACAACTGCAAAAGGCATTGCGGTGAACAAGAAATGGTCGACTTCTTCAAGAAGGCGGTTGCCTTGCCCCAAGCGTTCTCCCGCAATGTTCATTATATGCGCAGTTCCACGTATTATAAATCTAATCTATTCGACATAAAATCAAGTGAACTAACGCTCGGTCAATAAACCAATGCTGTTATTTTGCAGTGAATGTAATATAATGTTTAAAGACGGCAGACTATGTGCCAGACGGACAAGAATCATTTCACATAATGTTTATAAAAATATATATAAAACCCTGAAAAAATAAATATTTGTTTATGAATGAAGTTAGAGAGGGAAATATAATTAATTCTATAATACGAGAGATATTTCCAAAGTTCTGCGAATTTAGCTATAATTGTTTTTATTTTGTCAATTGAATACCTTTATCCAAGGATAAATTAATTTTTTTATGTGATGTGTCCCCAATCCACCTATTTATGGTACGTTTTACGTCAGTTAATCTCTCAAAACGAACACCCCGTAAAGGTTTTTATTAAAAGTTTATTCATCACGTACGGAAACTGAAAGAAATAATTGGTCGACAAATCAGAACTGTACGGCGGATGACCTATCACTTGAACGTTTTGACCGCTCAACTATTGAGTTATTTGTGCAGATATGTGAAAGCTTTCATCGTCATGGTGAAGAATGATCTTGTGTCGTTTGTTGTTTTTTCTTATTTGTCCAAAGACTTCTGGCAAACAATGGGTTGTGTACCATTCAGAATTGACTCTTCTACGATCTTTAGTGGTCCTGTAACCACTTGCCCGTTTTCCCAAAAAAGCAGGCCGCCGTTGAAATGCTTCTTACATGGACAACTTTTGTTGCTTTCGGACCCATACGCATAGATCTAAGATTCGTCATAGTGTAGCCACATGTCCATTTTCCTCAAAAAAGCAGGCTATCATTTGCTTTGAAGTGCTTCTTGTGTGGAAACCTTTTGTTGTTTTCAGACCCATACGCATAGATCTAAGATTCATCATAGTGTATCCGTTTTTTTCCCAAAAAACAAGCGACCATTTGCTTTAAAGTTCTTCTTGCGTGGACAACTTTTGTTGTTTTCGGACCCATACGCATAGATCTAAGGTTCATCATTTATATATAATAGAAACAGCTTTTGACGCACCACGCTTGTATTGTTTGAGCATTTCTTAGCGCCAATCAACATGAATCTTTTTTGGGCGATTGTTAAATTATGTGGGATCCAATGCGAACAAATCTTTTTCACGGTTTAATTCTCATGCAATGTCTTATGTATACCCATCATACTCAGAGATGGCTCAATCTCACGATATGTTACATGACGATTTGCTGACACAACAACCGATTTTGGGCGACCTTCTTTACATTTGTCCGTGAATAAACGACGGCCACGACTAAATTCAGTAAATCAGTGATATACAGTGGTTTTAGAAGGTCTTTCATCGCCAAAAGTTGAAGTGAGTTGATCGATGCACTGTTGTTGAGATAATCCACGGCAAAGATACCTGATTTAATTTCATTTTTGCGATAGTATGTTATTCGTTATTACTATGAACAATTACAAAAATTCCATTACATAGACCCACACATAATATGTATTTTACAAGTTTTTACAGGCTACTGTTATATACATCCTAATCCTATTGAATGACGAGGTTTTATGATTAACACGTTTCAGATCAATTCATCATTATTTTGAAAGTAATAAACTAAATCAGCCGAATATAACGTATTTACCAAGAACACACTATTCAATTTTCTTCAAGGTCATAGAACAATTAAGGTGCGATTAAAAATCTTCAGATGAAAAAAAATGTTACTCGTTGGGTGCCACACACGCTTAACGATTTCCTAAAAGCAGAGCGAGTAAAAATCGCTCGGGAAAAGTTAGAAATGTTAAATAATGGTGGACATCGCATCGCATTCTATCAAAAATAGTAACAGGTGATGAAACTTACATCCCATTTTACGATATTCGTACCCGCCAGGAAAGCCGTGTGTGGATCCACAAAGATGCTCCAACACCAGCAATGGCCAAAAAGCAAAGGGCTGTCAAGAAAGTTATCTGCGCAGTTTTCTTCCGTAGTACCGGGTCAGTAAAAGCAATCAAGCTGGAAAATCAACGTACAGTCACAGCAAACTGGTACACCACAAAATATTTACCTGCAGTTCTTGAGTCAGGCAACATTCGTGGGTTAATGACGACAATCCATCGTCACACAGTGCACAGTACACAGTTGAATTTTTGCGTGAAAATAAGGTAAAAGTAACATCCACCCTATTTGGTCATGTGTGACTTCTGGTTGTTCTTTAACCTAAAGAAACATTTATGTGGTCGACGTTTCACGACGGAGGATGAGATAAATGAAACAATTCATCTATTTTTTGAGAGCATTTCAAAAGATGACTGGGTTCAAGTTTTTACGTTGTGAAAACTTCGGTTACGAAAGTGCATTGATACAGGAGGTGATTAGTTTGAACATAAATAAAATTATTTTCGTAAAAAGACTTGTAGTTTTCTTGTATCTCAAAATATATAGCGTGACCCTCGTATATAACAAATAACAATATCGCTTTAAATATACAAAATATACATAGTGATTCTCTTAACAACTATAAAATAAATGATGTATTATTTCCCTTACAAATCTCAAAAAACCAACACGAATATTTTAGAAACTTAACAGTCAACAACGTCCTATAATTACAAATTTTTGGTGGGTGTAAAAATAGCTTAGCGATAACCACTGATATACATATGATATGTAAGCAGATCTTTAATGACTGGCACAATACAATACTTCGTCACTGTTATACCGACGAACGGGCCAAGGAAAGTTTTAAGAAGAACTTCGTAGGACTAGGATCCGTATATGAAATCGCTAAGGATTTCGTTAGAAGGGAGATCTAGAAAGACAACACAAAAAGAAATTAAAGCTAATGGAAGGTCAACTCCATACTGAGACACTACTAGAGGAGCTGGATGCTAGTCTTTTAGTCAACCTAATTCGTAGTCATAAAAAATAAATTTAAATGATCACCGGCTTGATACCCTGGCATTGTCCTTTAAGGAAGCATCTGTACAGCATGGATTTGATTACCGAGCCCTGGCATAGGAGGTGTAAAAAATAGCAGAAAGCTGCCCTTGATGTAGAGGAACTGAAGGGACTCAGACATAAACATTTCGGAAGAGATCTATTGGATCCTACGAGGGTAATTAAGTTTCCCCGAATATTAATCCGAATATTGTGCCTTTCATTTACGTAACAAGGAAGCCAATAGGGAACCACAACTCCAACGCTAAATATCTGGGCTAACTTTAAATATCTGCGCTGCTTGTAACGCTAACGTTACAAGTAGCACCCCTATAAAACTAATCAAAAGGTGAAGACTCGCGTAATATATTACATAAACTTGCCAGCAATCTATGGAAACGAATGGGGAGATCTTGCAAACAGCAGCCATTGCACTGGCTTACTATCCTGCTGAATACTGTGCTGCTGGTATCGAAGCTCTCACAACAAGCTAATATATATTCAACTTAACGATGCAATGAGGATCACCATGGGTACTGTTATATTTACTCTTAGTGTCTGTTGGGGCGTATGTGGCTGAGTTTGACACTTCTGCGTAATCACGTAAATCGTAAAATATATTATTACAAAAACTTGGTTACATTCTAATTTTAGTAATCCTTGAAGCTGCTTGGAATGGCACGTATGATTCCGTTGATAGATCTTACTTAGCAAACTTAAGTTTTAATTCAAAAATATTAGGAAGGTAAAGAAAAAATGCAATCATAAGGCTCCACCCTATTTCTTACCATTGGTCGAAACAGGATAGGTACATGGTTTTACCCAGACTCGACCTTAGATAAATCGTGTCTCCAAAATACAATTGTTTAATACAAGAGACCTTTGAAAATATAACTGTAATGAAAATTTGTAAGGGGTTCGTCTGGTTTAATGGGCAACTGCGTGTTTATCACAATAGGCGGAAAGCTTTTGATTTAAATATTACAAGGCTTAACTGATGTGCCTAAACATTTGGTGTCCATAGCGGCTATACCTTAAGTAAAAACAATACAAAATAGAAACAGCCCTGATTAAATAACAATAAACTAGATGATAAATTCATATTTCACAATACATTTCCTAAGAAGGATGAAGTAAGTAAAAGTACGTTATAAAATTGTGTTTAACAATGCCATAAACATTAATAACGGGGAATGCCTGGTCCCTCTGAACGAAGTGAATACATTTCAAATGACAAAGAAATTTTTCTTAAATAGAATTTAATTAATTAATCGAAAAAACTTATTTATTGAATGAATTAAATGAATAACGTTGTCAAGATTTCTGGACAGTGTCTGGTTACTGATTCTTTCGAACATTGCCCCGCCGGATAACAGACGTCTCGCTGCAGCACAGAAAGAATGGGCCAAGATTATCAACAACATTGATCTTACCATACACAATGATTTGAAGAGAGTCCCCAGGACCCGCCCGAAATCTAGGAGACCAATTTGGTTGGACACGGAAGTTTTACATCTCATCAATGTGAATGATTGCTGGATAGCCTTCCTCGAACAACACCCTGAATTGAGGAACAGAGATTTAATTTCTAATGTTTCAGAACCTCTGCCGGAAGTAACCCTCAATGCTGTACAAATAGAAACTAGCATATACTAGCCTCTGCGACTGAGAAAATGTGGAACAAACTATGGCCTACATAGTAGTGCTGGGCGATGTCGTTCCGTTTGTGGATTCGTTCATTCCGGGTCCGTACTAGGATCGGAACGGGTCCGCTGGATTCGGTCCATCCGGACCGACATCGGTATTGATATGAGAGCGTGGACCCGTGTATCGTAGTAGAACCAATGGATCGTGTACCGTACCGTCAAGCCATATATGTAGGTTGAAAGGTTCGGACTGAATCTTTAGAACGGAGAACTATCAAATCTATCAATACGTGAAGCTATGTAAATGTAATTAATATTTGCATAGTGCAATAATTATATCAATTATACTTACGTTGTTTTTCGTTATTACTTGAACAGAAATAGTAAATTATTACTGATTGCCAGTAGTTAAAAATTAATTTATTTACACTTATTTAAAAATAAAACAATAACAACTTTTGCTTTTATTAATCAAATTTATTATTTTATTTTTGAAAGGGTACAGATATAGTAAAAAATAAATATAACGAAATATAAAAAAATATAATTACAAACGCAAATAAATTTAAGTCTTTCAATAACCAACAAATTAAACTTACTTGCCTACTTATCCTTAACGCTAGCGAGAATCGGTACCGTACGCGTAAGGAACGAGCGAGAATCGGTACCGTACGCGTAAAGAACGAATTCAATAAAAATATTGAAATCGTTCCTTCGGACCGAGTTCAGACAAAGTTGCGGACCGGGTCCGATTATATCCAACACCGGACCGAATCCATTGGACCGGGTCCGGCTGGAACGACACAGCTCTACTACATAGTAAGCGACGGCCCCAGAAGAAATTTCTCTTGTGGCATTCACGAGCTGAGCAAGGCAACTCCTGCAGCACTGGACTGATTGAAAAATTTATATGTATAGTGTATAAATTAGTTTTACTACCCTTTTTTGGCACAAAAGTTAGTTATACATGGTTATCCATTTTTAGGATTAAAAAAAAACGTAAGGAAAACATATAGAATTTAATTTTTGACGAATTTTTTATTTTTATTATAAGTTTGGACCTTGCTATTACATGAAATACACTATCATTCAAATGGCCGCCTCGGGATTTGTGGCAACACTCGATCCTTTTTAGGTAATTTTGGACCACTTTTCGGCACATTTCGGCCGGTCTCTCGACTAGTAGTTGACGAATGTTGTCCTTAAAATGCTCTAAAGTTAGAAGAATGTTCACATAAACACGGCATTTTGCGTAGCCCCACAAGAAAAAGTCTAACGGCGCCAAATCGCATGATCTCGGTGGCCAATTGACGTCGCCAAAATGTAAAATTAGACGGCCAGCAAACTTCTCGTGCAATAGAGCCAAAATCGGTCGTGTTGTGTGGCCTGTTGCACCGTTTTGCTGGAACCACCTTTCGTCCAAGCCCATATCTTCAATCACAGTCCAAATTATAATTCGACCATACTTCTCCGAATTGACAGTAGCCGCTCTTCCCTCGTCATATTCGGAAAAATACGGCCCTACGACGCCTCCAGACCATAATGCGCACCCTAGAGTCACTTTTTCTGGGTGTAACGGCGTCTCTTCAATTATTTGAGGAATTTCAGAGCCCCGAATGCGACAATTTTGCTTATTTACGTACCCACCGAGTGAAAAATGCGCCTCAATTTAATTGTTGGGTGAGCTGGACTTACGGATGCAGGTGTAAATCCAGTTGCAAAATTCGCCATAGTGAGCCGTAAGACAGACCCAATTGCTGAGAACACTGTGGAATCGACAAGTTCGGCTCTTCGGCCACACTTTCACTCACGGTAGCGATATTTGCAGCAGAGCGGACATTGCGATGATGTACATGCCTCTGAATATCTAACACGATCCCCGTTTCTTAAAATTTTTTCACTATCGTGCCAATTACTTGCACAGTAGGATGATTATGATGGCAAAAGTCGTTTTTAATAGCGCGAAACGTGGGTACGTTTGAATCCCCACTTTTGCAGTATGTTTTAACAATTTTAACGCGTTTTTCTGTTATTATTTGATGCATTTTCGTAAATGGCAAACATTCAACTCATAATTTGACGTATAGGTTGACATAAATATTTGACAGCTGCCAAATGACAGCCCTACGGTTTTGAAACCACGAAATGGATAACCCATTACATTAATATCTAATTTTCGATTTCGGTTCTCATAAGAGATAAATAAATAAATAAATAGAAGATACAAGATTAATAGAGTGGAATTGAGAGATCTATTGAGGTGGTACAAAGAGTACTGTGCTCAAGTACCTGAAGTTACTGGCGCCCAACCCAAAGAAGAAGAAGAAGAAGAAGAAGAAGAACCAATGATATGACTTTATGGTAGGGCACTTGCATCTGCTTTTAAAATGAGATACATGCTTATAATCTATCATTACAAACTATTTGGTCATTAACGCTGCGAATTTCGGCAATTTTGTAATGTATGAGAAATGTATTTTCAAAACACTAATCTAATAATGATACAGAAATCTAAGTTTAATTGAATTAAATCAAGCAAACACGCTATACGCAAAGGCAATTTCAATTCAAGACACGTAATATGACTAATACACTGATACAATGACATTACATTATAATAAATCTATTTTTATACAGTAGGTGTATTACATGTATTTAAATTCATAAATTAATTTATACTGGACGTATTACTAGGCGTTTAATACCTTGTGAAAAATACATTTTAATTACGTAAACGTACGATCATATGCTTTACGATGTAATCATAGGAATTTGCGATAATTAATAACTAAACAGTTAACGGTATATATAAGTAGTATTCTATAGGTAAAATGGAATTGTAATATTGCCATACATGCATTTTATGTAAGTATTGAAAAACACCGTTAATCATAATTTCACTATTCGTGCAACATATGCCACTTCGAAGATATCAGGGTAAATTTATGGTTGTTTACACTCAATAACTAGCACACGTAGATCGTTGCTTTGTTATCCCTCGAATGTCGTCAGCTGATTTTCAAGTCAGCTGTACACCATCTGTGTTTCGCTATTGTTACAAACTACAAAAGAGCACTTCGTGACTTTAAAAATTACAGATGTGTATCCATAATTGTAAAAATGTATTCACATTTTATTTAAGAAGCAAATAATTAGCCATCGCTTCTTGATAAGTACCTCCGAAAAGATATACCTACTGGATAATTATTAATATAATTATAAATTACTCCAAAAAAGTAATGTAAAATTATAATTTGTATTAAGTATTTACATATACGAGGTGCTGCACTAAAATTCGCGGCATGTGAAAAAAACAATAAATTGTTCGTACAATTTATTCAATATAATCCCCTTTAAAGTACCGTCGTTCCGCATGAATACACCGATCCCAGTGATTTATACATGACCGGAAGCAGAGCTGGAAGTCTTGTCGTGTTAATGTGTTCAACACTGCCTGCGATTCGGTCTGGATCTTCTCAACCGTCTGCTGAGCTTCAATTTCAACTTCAGAAACAGGAAGAAGTCACAGGCAGAAGATCTAGGGTGTAGGGAGGGTGGGCCAGTACTGCCGTCTTCGTTGAGGCTAGAAACTGACTTACAACGAGTGACGTGTTGGTTGGTGCATTGTAGTGCTATGGCATCCACGAAATGTTGCGCCACTTGGCAGGCCGCTTGCGCCCAATGTTTTCCCTTAGTCGGTAAAGAACATCGTAATAAAATTGTCCACCAACGATTTCATCTGGTGGAAGAAATTCTTTGTGCACGATGCCATCAGCGTTAAGAAAGTAAATCGACATCGACTTAATGTTGCTTGGAAGACACCTTAGGGTGACCAAACCCTAAGGTGTCTTCCACTTTGATGACTGCTGCTTTGTTTTTGAATCATACTCGTACACCCATGATTCATCGCCAGTAATGATTCGGGTACTGAAGTTTGCATCCCTTTCGGCAGCTTTTTTCAGCTCTGGGCACACATGGGCACGGTGCCGTTTTTGTTCAATGCTCAGTAAACCTTGGTACAAACTACGTAATAATACGCCGCATGTTGAGTTTACCGGATAGAATACGCTAGACAAACGCCCTACGAGAAGGCGACAATGTTACAAATATCTTGGATTGCTCTCCTTCAGTTTTGCAGAACAGCATCACGCACTTTTGTCATATTTTGTGGGATATTTTCCGTCGACGGACAACCGAGTCATTATCAGCAACCGACAAACATCCATTTTTAAAACGGTTGTACGAGGGGTCGTTTTTATATTCCCGGACTAGGCATGAAAAAAAGTTTCGAACAGCTATAAAAATTCCATAAATTTTGTTCCCCTTAAGAGTTCTTTTGAGATTATGAAACAAAAAATAGTCGCACGGAGCAAGATCAGGACTATAAGGTGGATGGTCTATTTCTTTGAAGCCATATTCGGCAACGGAAGCTTTTGCAAGTCTTGATTTGTGGACTGGTGTATTATCGTGAAGCAACAGGACACCTTGCGTCAGTTTTCCGTGCCTTTTCTCTTGAATAGAATATCTTAGGCGATGTATTAATCTTGCGTAATACTCTCCTGTTACCGCATTACTCTTGCGTAAATAATCAATCATTAGTATTCTCTGACAATCCCAAAAAATCGTTGCCATTATTTTTCCTGCGGAAGGGGTGACTTTAAATTTCTTGGGGGGGGGGGGTAGAACCCTTGATATGCCACTGCATTGATTCTTGTTTTGACCCAGGGTCAAAATGATGAACCCAGGTCTCATCTGCGGTTACAAGTCGATTGATAATTAAACCTCGTTCGTCTCCACAAAGCGTCAAAAGTTGTTCACACGCCTCCATCCGCACACGCATTTGGAATGGTGAAAGCATTCGCGGAACCCACCTGGCACTAACTTTTGTCATTCCAAGGTATTCGTGTAGAATTCTGAAAACCGTGCTTTCTGAAACTCCTAATGACTCTGCTAATTTTCGCATCCTTAATCTTGCATCCTCCAGTACCAAACACCAATAACATCGGATGTGATCACATTAACAGTATGGGGTATGTATGGGGTCATCATCCAGTGATTCTCGGCCATGTTTAAACAATTTTTACCATTCCCAAATAGTCTACTTTGAAGGACAATCATCCCCGTATACAGCCAACATTTCTTCACGAAAAATTTTCCTTGTTTTGTCAAGAATTTTATAACTGCTCGATATTCAAGTTTGTGCAATTTAATACTTGACAACACAAGCTAACAGATATTAGAACTAATACTGCTGCAATTGTTTTGTAAATTGTCAAAGTCGTTACCAAGGCATGTATGATAATAAAACACTATAATGAAAAATTATATTAAAATGGAAAAATGTCTAGTCCGGGAATATAAAAACGACCCTTTGTACCACTCATAAGTTTGCGTCCGACCTAAAGCATCTTCATCAAAAGTTTGTTTAAGTATTTTCAGGATAACTCAACTCAACAAATATAAACACAAAAACTGTTTGTCACCACCTAGCGAAGTACCGCTTAACCGACTAACTTAGTATAGACGTAGCTTGTACCATCTAGCGCTATAGAGTTTTATTATCATCCCTTCGCGCGCCAAATTCAAATTCCGGGAATTTCTGGGTAACACCTCGTATTATTATGCTAAAAATATTTGAAAAAAACATAACTAAAATCACATTTCATCACAAATAAATTGGAATATCTCCCAATTGTTGTTGTGTTGTGTTTGGATTGGATATCATACAGTTTTAATGTTCTTCTAACTTTTGACCATAACTTTATTTGCGGTCAATTTTGTTAGAAGCAATGCCGATGGCACCATGCCTTTTATGTAGACTTAATTTTCTTGTGCCATGTATTGCTTCGAGAACCGTTAACACTTTTAGTTTTCCAGGAGCTAGAACGAAATTCTTCAAAAGGTACAGACATTTCATTGTGTGTGCAACGCAGACATGATTCTGCGACATATTTACCTGTTGAATTGTAATACTCCGTATAAAATAAATAAATGTAGTCTTAGATTGTATTCTTACATGCTAAAATATTAAGTATTAAATTAAAATGTATTGTATTTGTTTGAATATACTAATTTCCGTTTTATTATTTTTGTCTTGCCCATTTAGAAAGCGATGTCTTATGAAATATTTTTATACTAATTTTTGGTGTGTCCATAAAAACAGTTACTCAAAATTGTTTCTATTTCTTTATATAATAAATAGTGTAGTTCAATACCATTTAATTTAAAGCATTAAAACTACTTTGAAAGTATTAAGAAAATGTATAGTATTATTAACACACTGTATATTATCTGTTTTTTTCATACAAATCAATTTATATTTTGACAATAAAATTTCATGAGCTTACAATATAGCCACGCGACTGGCACCTGGCCTTTCTTGAATAATCGGCCACTATTCAATATGTTAGATCTATTCAAGGCACGGCTGTTGAAAAGAAAGGGTTTTTTGCCTCCCAGAATAATCAGGTTGATGAAGAACAGCTGCACGGAGAATTGGTACCGGGTAAAAGACAGGTAGGCACCTACTTCAGGTTTAAATTACCGTATTCATTTGTTAGCACACACGATACATAATGAATTGAAACTATTAACATTTTAGCAGAGAATATCTAGAGCAGAATTTGATCTATTAATTAATAATTATATATTTAGCATAAAATTTTTGAAATATCAATATCGTCAATACAATAACAATATTATAGGTATGGCTGGTGTGTACAGTGCGATTGTAAATGATTGAGGATAGTTTGAATTTAGCGCAACATTTTTTTTTTAATGTTGGTCACACTTAGTATCTGCTTAAAATTTGCTTCTATTATTTTTCTTCAGTGGCGTTTCGTATTAGAGGGTTCACTATTAAATAAGAAATTAATTTGTTTTAAATATTCCTATTACTACTAAATTCATTCAAAATTAATAATATTCTCACTATAGATAATAATATTAAGTTACATAATAACTATTATTAACAATTAATGCATTACATTATTCAAACAGATCAATGTACATCACATTAATAATTAAGGTAAATACATATAATCAAAAACACAATTTGTAACATAAAATATATTAGGTTAGTTCCAGAGATACAATATATCTATTACATTTATTTGACAAGTAAGTTAGAAAGAAAATATAAATATAAAATTATCTACGAGTCATTTACAGAAAACCATATAATAGCATTTTTCAGTAATCTTGTGAAGTTTGAGAATTGTGGCTTAATAGTATTGTTATATTATAAATGGTTAACCTAACTCAGAAAAAACTAAAGCACTACAATAAATGTTCAAAATGTCCACCATTAGCATCCAGGCATAAATTAATTCTCTTCTTAACATTTGAGAATATGCGGTGGAGTCCTTGTTCATCTATATTGTCAACTTCATTAACAATTGCTGCTTGCAGTTCTTCTATAGAATGACGTCTATTTTCAAAAACTTTTGTTTTCAAATAACCAAACAGATAAAAATCTAAAGGTGTTAGGTCAGGTGAACGTGATGGCCAACGATCCTTACTAATTAACAATAATAATGTATCATCGAAATACTGTTGTAGAAATTCTAATGTATCATGAGCTACATGAGGTGGAGCTCCATCTTGCTGAAAATATCCTGTTTGCAATTCATCATCGTGTAATTGATTTATAAAAGTTTGCAGTATTTCTGTACGATATCGCTCAGCATTAATAGTGTCATTAAAAAATATCGGACCAATGACTCGTCGTCTTGACATGGCATCCAATCACCTATTTTCAATGGATGCAAGCTGGTTTCTACATAATTATGTGGATTTTCAGCTGCCCACGTTCTATAATTTTGGCTACGGATATATCCTGATAAATGAAACCAAGCCTCGTCTGACATAAATGTCACATTTAAAATATCATCATTAAATTTTCATTGAACCATTGACAATATTGCACTCTACGTTCATAGTCAATATTGAACAATTGTTGCATAACAGTTACTCTGTAGGGATGCATATGTAAATTTTGTACTAAAACTTTTCTAGTGGTATTATATGACAGACCTTAAATGAATAAATAAAATTAGTAATGAAAATAACGTTAATTAAATGCATTTACCTGTTTGTGCAGCCAATTTTCGAATAGATTTGTTTGGGCTTGCCACAATCCGTTGCCTAACATCATCAACAACATCTTCTGTCAAGACTGTTGGTCGACTACTGATTTACCCTTACAAATACAATTTTTAGTTTCAAAGCGGCGAATAACCCATCTTTATGTTGCGCAAATATTTTATATGAAACAATATGGTTAGGATCATTTTCCCGAAATTGATTCAGGCAAGATTGCAATGAATATCACCATTCACCGTCTTCTCTAAAGAGTCCCACTACGGTAATGTGCTTTTAGAATAAAAGCATCCTGCTCGTCCGTAAATGGCATGCTGCTACATTACTTAAAAAATAAAAGCAATCATTTTAATTGTATTGATTAGAGGTTTCTATTAAACTTACCTAAATAACGGAAAATATAGAATAATAGTTCTGAAAAGAACAGTTTTTTTATGTAAATGCAAAAGAAATATCGAAAATAAAAGTAGGGAAATAATATGAAAATACGAGAACCAAACAAATATATGAACGAACGTCACTGCGATTTTGTTAGATGTGCCACAAAATAGCTAACGTCAAAATATGAATTACACTAAAAACTACGGCGGTAAATTTGAACTGTCTTCAGACATTTACAATCGCATTGTATATATCTTATAGACACAGTTATATGTATAGAGTATATGAAAACGATTAATAGTTTCCTTGGTTTAATTTATTTTCAAATTATAATTACTTGTATAAACATATTTATAAAAATAGTTTAACTATATTTACTATACAGCTTCTTTTAGAAATTACAATACGTAAATTATAGAAGTAGCTAATATTATGTACAGGCTGTTTCAAAAACGTTGGGCTGAAAACTCTTTAAAAGCATGGATCTAAAGTGGCTTGTTAAAAAGTTATGCCAAAATAAGGTAAAGATCTTTATTTAAAAAGTTAATATTTATTTAAACATGATAAAAAATATAAATTAACAGAAAACATAAAGGAGATGTTCCAAATGTTCACCGTCTTCATTAATACGCTTTTGAATCCCCAGTATCGTAGTCTGGCTAAATTCACTCAAATACTGCTGAAATGTTACAAGGTACCACCCAGAAATTCTCGTAATGTGAAAATAAACTGTTCATGTGAAATAAACTGTTCTTACAACTTATTTACTACCATCCCCTTCAAAGTACTCTTCTACCGCATGAATCCCAGCGACTTGCCTATGACTGCAAGCAGTGCTGGTAGTCTTCGCGTGTTAACGTGTTCAACACTTCCTGCGATTCGGTCTGGATCTTCTCAATCGTCTCAAAATGGCGCCTCTTGGGTTTCAGTTTCAACTTCCGAAATAGGAAGAAGTCACAAGGGGCAAAATCTGGGGAGTATGGAGGGTGGAGTAGCACTGCCGCCTTCGTTGAGGCTGGAAGCTGACACATAACAAGTGACGTTTGGGTTGGTGCATTGTCGTGGTGTAGGATCCACGAATTGTTGCGCCACTTGAAAAGTGGCTTGCGTCGAATGTTTTCTCTTATTCGCCGAAGAGCATCGCAATAAAATCGTCCATTAACTGTTTCAACTGGTGGGAGAAATCCTGTGTTCACGATGCTATTAGCGTTTGAAGTTTGCATCCCTTTCTGCAGTTTCTTTTAATTCTGTGTACGCATGAACACGGTGCCGGTTTTGTTCAATCCTGAGTAATCTTGGCACAAACTTCGCAACAATACACCACATGTTCAGTTCGTCGGGCAAAATACGTTGACAAACGCCGTATGACAAGGCGACAATGTTGCAAATGTCATGGATTGTTCTTCAATCTTACAGAATTGTATCACGCACTTTTTTCACATTCTGTGACATGTTTTCCGTCAATTAATCACCGAAAAGCTCATAATAATCAACCGACACACACCATTTTTTAAAATGGTTATGCCACTCATACGTTTGCGCCTAGTCTAAAGTATCCCCAACAAAACCTTGTGTAACTATTTTTCCTCTGACACGTTCTTTGCTCTTTCACATCAGACATTGTAGTATTGCAGTATAACTCAAACAAGACTCAACAAATATAAACACAAAAACTGTTTGTCATCATCTATCAAAGTACGGTTTGACAGATTGACTTAGTATAGACGTTGCTCATATCATCTAGCGTTATAGAGCTGTACTGTCATTCTTTCGCGTGCCACATTCAAATTCCGGAAATTTATAGATAGCACCTCGTATACAATAGGCGGTCCTGGAATCTTGACATGCTTTCAGCTTAAAACATTAGGCCGCTGTACACACACCACACAAATATACATTCATAATTTAAAAAAGTTTCGTTATTTATTTATCTCACTTCATATTACCTAGTCCACAGTTCAACCATACAGTTCTTACAGTTCTTACTTCTTCTGTCATTTGTATTTGTCGAATTTAAAGATTTTCAGCATGTTTAAAACAATTGCTAGTCGTTACTACAAGTCCATAACTAATGTGGTGTTATCCACATAAAGTATAATTCGAATTTCTTTCTATTCCATGTCAAATATTTAATAATTAAATGTACTTATGTATAATTTAGTTTATAACTAGAGACCGGACATATCGGGCTGAAATGGACGTCTTTACGACGGACGATATAAATAGTCTACAACGTCTGCAAGTACATCACTCAGTTGTTGAATAGCACTATTCATTCGGTTAACTGCACAACCAATTTTTGTGTGCGGTTAATCGAATGAATAGTGCTATTCAATAACTGCTTGATGTACTTACAGATGTTGTAGACTATTTATATCGTTCGTCGTAATGACGTTATTTCAGCCCGATGCGTCCGGTCTCTATAAATTATAACCGTGTTAAGTAGTAGATGGCAAGGTGAACCATCTTACTTTTATTTAACTGGTATGGTTTCGTTCTGTTAGTCCTTTTATAGTTACTTTCAGTGGCGGCTCGTGCTAAAAATTTTAAGGTGTTCTGCAAGTTTTACAAAAAAATTTACCATACACAGGCAGTAAGAGGTTGTCTCCCATCGATCTTATCGTGCTTTCTTCGCCTTCCGCACTGAAGTAATATATTTCTGGAACGATTGTCAATTGTCACACAAAAAAATAAGAGTCACTAAGCACTACTTTACTAACAAATTATTTCTTATAAATTAAATCTATTCTACGTCCTTTTCGATTTGCAAATTTTGTTATCACTTTGTCATTAAAATTGTCTATTTCGGAGATAAACTTTTTTTCGATAGATAGCATGGAAAGAGATGTTAAACGATCTTCGGTCATTGAATTTCTGAGAAACGTCTTAATTCGATTTAGTGTTGAAAAGCATCGTTCGGCCTCTGATGTTGTCATGGGAGTTGTTATTACAATTTCTAATAATTTTCTAGTCTCCTTCAACGTATCTCCCAGATTGTTTTTTATTAAAAATTTTAGAAGAGGTAGTGCGTCTTTTAAAGATCTACAATCAGTTCTTGAGTAAATAACAGACAATTCAGTTCGTAATCTTTCTTTATCAAGGTTGGGATAATAGGAGCATGCGGAAGTGAGTTTGTCCTCGGGAAATTTACTGCAATACTCTCCAAAGCATTCCGAAAAAAAAGTGATGCCACTACTAGATGCTCTTTAAAATGAAATCGATCTTTTGCACAATTTAGAATAACATCACACACCTCTAAAGCCGAAATTCGATGATTAAATCTGCTGTTATTTGGACGTTTGCGTTTTTCTGGTGGTGGCTCATCGCTTATTAAATCTGTTTAGTCCATTTACTAATTTAACATAACTTATAAACAATGTAACCCGCTATTTTAATAATGTTCCTGTCACTTGGCTTTTGACACATTGTCGAAATTACTTCAAAAACGTCATCTTTCAAATATCTCAGTGTTATTTAAATCCCTTTAATAAAATTTGTATCGTATATGTTGTCTTTTCTTCGATCCTACCTTGAATAAATACAATACTGAGTGTATTCTCTTAAATATTCAATCTTCCTTTCTTGTGATCCTTAATTTTTGGATTTTATATCACTTTATGTTTAACTTCTTTCTATAACAGCTTCTCTGTGTCTGTTTCCTATTACTTTTCATTCTCATTGAACTTGTTATTAAATTCCTTCTGCCAATACTATTCTTATTCCAGTTATAATTTTTCGATTGTCAATTTATTACAAACAAAATGAACATGGCCATTGCAATACTACTACATTATATTATAACATTATTTTCTTTAGATTGACATTTTTAAATTCGTTATATCTTTTGAATGGAATGTCCGATTTTAATAATTTAAAAAGTATTTTACTGGCATTGAAATGGTCTTTAATAAAATGTCATTTAATAGGATAAGAAATAATACATAGGTATGGATAATATGGTTTGATTATTGTCAGCACTTTCATTAACTTTTAAAATGTAAAAAAGTAGTTATAGTGGCATAACTACAGTAGTTGGACATATGGTTTCGCGGACTTTTTTGTAGATATTAATACGTTCTATAATACTGTAGAACATTTTTTTGTTCTATCAACAATAGTTTCCGCAGCGTACGCGACGGCAGATTTTTTGTGACTAATTTTTTCACACCTTGGGTTACATTAATGCATTTTTATTGGGGATATCTTTTTTTTTGAAAATGTAATATAGCCTATGTCACTCAGTGAAAATGCAGCTTTCTAATGGTGAAAGAATTTTTGAAATCGGTCCAGTAGTTTTTGTGTGAACGCATTACAAACATACATACAAAAACACAAATGTTTCCTCTTTATAATATTAGTTTAGATACCGAATCATATCGCCCTCGGCGCTGGTGTAAATGCAGCGAACATGCCTGGTAAAATCACTCATTGGTTTAAGACAACCGCGGGGGTAGCGGGGTGCGCGCGGGTGTTTGAAAGAGCTCTGAGCGCACGTACGTGTGAACCAGATAAGGAACAAGTGAGCGATCGCGCGAATTAGGTTGGTTATTCCACTGGTCGCCTATTGTATATTATTTGATAATATACTATAGGTATATAACCGGCGTTAAGTGTTGGAATTTCGGAAGCGAATATCTCGGCTTCTACTGATCGGATTTTGATGATTGAGGTGTCATATTGTAGGGTTTGATATCCTCTACAGGATGATGTAGAAAAATATGCAAATTTTTTGATATACAGGGGGAGAATTTTCACAACAATATGTTACGCTTTTATAAACATCAGAAATGTCGGAAAACTTATGTAAAAGAAAACTAGTTATAACTAATACAGGTTCGCCCGCCCAATTTTTTGGGAGCTCTGCAGCACTGCAGCGCTTATGCGCCAGCCGCCACTGAACTTACTTTCATTGTGGTATGATTGTTTGTGTATATACACTGAAAAAATCGCTTTGCAATATTAACTACAATTTTTAAATGACATTTTGTAATCATCATTAACACAATTGTAAGTATTACGCCTACATCGTAGTATGATTTGTATATAATATTCCGGAAATTATGTATAATAATTATCACTGACATCAGATTATTAAAATAGCTACAAAATATTAAACCTACAGAGTAACAGTTTGCGATAAGTTGGTATTTTACTACTATGTATAGCAAAATTTACTACAATTGTAATAATTTGTTATATAGATTTTTTCCCTGTATATTCTATTCTGTGTAATATATTCTATAAATGATACTGGCCGGTTTCGGATGTTATTTTCATTCAATATTCGAATAACATGCAAGTAATTGAATATTTCCTTATGAAAAATTTTATTGCAGGAACGTGCCTTTTAAATGAAAATCTATTATTGAAACAAAAAAAAATATTTTATTTTTCTAGGCTTTGTTCACCGAACAAATAGAGTGATCACGACACAGGCACGTGTCAAACCGGTTTTAAACGAGCGAATGAAAATAATCGCTGATCTCGTAGGCGATAGATGTCGCTGTACCGGTGTTATTTTTTGACAGTTAAGAAAGCAAATTATTAAAATATTTTTTTATAAACCATAATGTAAATTTCTTGCAATATCTGGTTGTTTTAAATATTATAAAATAATGAAATTTCTGTAGACTTAGAAGATATTTTTGTAATTCTTTGCTCAAGTAGTACTAAAAACGATATGTTACAGTTTAAAATTGTTGCGTTGTCCGTTTTAATGTTGGCAAATTATCATCCTCATTTATGCGTGTTAAAATTTTATTTAAAGTAGGAATTTCATTTTGATAAAAAAATGGATGGATAATTCCTCTGACTCGATTTCTGTTATTATCATCAATATTATCCATCCCAGCCTTTCTTCTTTTATAAGGCTTTGGTGAGTGGAAAGTGTCTGTACTGTGCTCTTTACTAAATACTATATTAATATTTGATTGTAATATCTCGGCTGCTTCTGCTGTGTATTCAACAATTCTTGTTTTCAGTCGATCTAGCTATTGTAATTTGCCTATAATGACTATAATGTATATATTTAATACGGATTGTTTTACATTTACAGAATAATGCTTGCTTTTACGCTTTTTCGGTGGTAATTCTGCCATTTCTAACAAAATTAATTTAAATTAAGCACCGATGATCGATGACATGCTATCTGCTAGCTACAGCAAGACTAATTTCACGTTAAAAAATAAAATGCAAATAGTTTCAAAATCACGGCAAAATTCTAAGTAAACAACGTAGCTTACAGCTGGCAAAGTTAAGTTATGTCGGTAAATCGTTGAAATTTCAATCGTTTGTAACTGACTTTTCTTTAATATTAGCCAGCCAATTAAAGATCTAGTTTTTGTGATCATGATTTTTTTGCACTTTTTCTATTGGGCGGATAGAGTATAGGTAGTTATTCTTCAACTGTATACACTTAAATCATCGATATTTCAACTTTCAAATCTCAAAGCAGAGTTTTTTCCAGAGTTTCAAAGATCCTACTTCTTGAAAGAAGTAGGACCTTTGAAACTCTGCAAAATAGACCTAAATTTCAACGATTACTTCCTCGTTTGTTTCGGGACTTAAAAAATCACTGGAGAACAGATTAGGCGGTATGAGAAAGTAATTTGAAATGTAATTAACATATTCAAATGTTGCATCGAAATTCTCACGCTATTTAGTTTTTGGTCATGACAGTAAACGCGATAGTTACCTTGCCGATAATTTTTTCATACCTCAAATTTTTACAAGCGTCTACGGTCCAACTCTTCCCAAACTTGTAACTTCCAGACTTGTAACATTTGTATGTGTGTTAGTAGTGCAAAACAGTTTTATAATTTATATAATTTTAGACGACATATAAAAATATTTCATCCCAACGACAATAACCTGTTGCCTGGAATTCTTCGCGTGAAGAAAAGTCCATATTCTTGAATTCAATGTTCAAATTATGTAGCCCATCAAAATGATTAACCATATCCACTTTAGTAGAACACAGTTTATCACGCAATGGACACTTTTCTGTCACTTCCTTAATTCTCTTATTGCAGTTTGTATTGCTTCTTATTATGATGATTAAATTTGTAAATATTGCTAAAAAATTTTTTGACATGTAGTCTCAAATTATACAAATTGTGTTGCACAACTAACACACTTACTAATGTTGTTACTATTCATATTATTATAATATTATAAAACTTCGGAGACGCATGCGAATACGTGCAGGATAATTTGGGAAGAGTTGGACTGTAGACGCTTGTCAAATTTTCGTGCAAGATATTATATCCACCTTCATCCATGCTCATAGGACGACAACCAAACGCAGCGATCCACTGTGTGAGGAGCAGAATCTCCATAATATTTTTTTAACTATTCTTCGGTTTCCTAATGGATTCTTCACGCAAAAATAGTGTTTAAAAAAAATCTTTTTGTTTCGTATTTACAGCAAATCACTAATTTATTCTCATTACAAGCATGTGAAACAATAGCTTCGAGCTTTCAAATAAAACAAACGTATTAATATACATGATGCTAGCGCCCTCTATCGAAAAGTTACGGTACCGCAAATGTCGGTATAGTCCATATTCTATCTCTAGGCATCAAGCATGTGTTAGATGTTGTTTTTATAATGGCATTATCACCTTTGGATGTATATATTCTTTTTATCATTTAACGAGATTATAAATCGTATCGTAATACTAGTCACCTTTTTATAATTAACTTGATGTATTTCAATAATTGTTTAGCCACACTTCTGGATCAATTGCAATAAGTACAACTGCAAAAGTATTAGCAACTTACATATTTATGATTAAAGTGAATCAGGCAAAGACGTCTGCAATCGTAAATGGTTCCACAATCTAAGGGATAGTTACTTGTTTCTTTATTTTAAAACTACGTTTATAATTCGCGTTGTCTAAAGATATGATTTAGCTGTTGAATATCTTGACATTTAAAGCGGAAGTTATTAAAATTTGTTAGAATTACCAATAAGTACTCGATAGTATTTACGCATCAAAGAACATTATTTCCAAAGCAGGAATAGATTATATATAAGTACATACATATTAAAATTGATATGTAAGAATGCATCAACATGAATACTTATTTACGAGTAACATAAATTTCTCTCTAAAATAATTAATTTCTGTATTAGCTTTTCTATATTTGAAATATCATTTTTATTAAAACTATTTCAAATATTATACAATCATTCCCAACAATGTTAATGGCGTGCAGGTGAATTTTAAACAACAAAAGAGAATCGCGATGAAAATCCTTGGATCCGGGGGTGACACGAACAACACCAGGGTGAGAAAGCGCGTAAAAAATATAATTAAAATAGTGATAAAATATTCTTTGTGCCGCACCAAAAGTAGTTACTTCATAAAGCCGATGAAAACGGAGAAAAGGTGCCCAAATAGAGAGGAAGTATTTTCTAGTGATAAAATACGTCCAAGGAGACTCATTCCCGGCGATTCCTGTTGAAAAATTGTCCGTTTACAATTTTGGAGGGAAAACTCGAAGCATCTACGAAATCCCGCCAATTTAAAGTTCTAACGCCGCTCATTTCGAAAGAACCAACCAGGGGCTTCGGTCAAGACCCATAGGATTGCAGAATGAATAAGAAAAAGCGCCAATCAGAACACAGCGAGTTCATGATCAGATATTTTGAAAAGAAAATTTAAATTCAATCATCTTTGAAAGTATTTATAAATTCACCTCTTAATAAAATATTCTTAATTGATGAGACTAAATCTATTATTTCTTAATTATCACATTTTTGTGCAAAGATTGCAGATTTCCAATTTCTTAACCTCAAACGTCCGCATGTCGACGATTTTCACATAACCTCTGGTACTAATTTCATGATAATACTTATATGTACCCATTTTATGCATTTATCCAAAAAATAATACCTAGAAACATATTGTGTAGTAATTCATTACATTGGACTGTATTTATTTACATATTACCTGTCGATATATTTGATTTAATTTCTATTCATTTATTCTAAAAGACTCATATGTGTGTGCATTTATTTATTGGTGATGCTGAAAGTTACTTATATTAAAGCGTAATTTAAAACTTACCTGCATTTTTTATTTGTTCCTGAACGACATTCTGTTTGAAGCAAACTGAATAAAATAAATATACTGTTCATAACACCTGGAGCGACATTAAAATCTATGTAATACGAAAGATTAGATATTATAATACAAGGAAGGAGGATATCCCCCCTTCCTTTTATTATAATATCGCTCCGAAATCTTTTATTTGCTAGTATAAGTACATTTGCATATTGTACTGTGTATCGCTAATTTGTAATTATTTATAGCATCTGATGAAGAAACAAATATAGTTTCGAAACGTTACATAGCAATAAATCGTTTTATTTGGTGACACATTGACCAAAATTCTGTTATTATTAACAGTAAAATTATATATATATATATATATATATATATATATATATATATATATATGGACTTCATGTGTATGAGAATTAATAATTATTAAATCTCATTTTATATGCGATTGTAAAGTACAATGTGCAGTTCGCACTTAGAACAGTACGAGCTGCAAAGAAATACTTTTTCAACTGTACCTACTGTTTATATTATTAAAAATACTTTTGGTATTATACAAATGTAGTGAGGTTTTACCCACTCAAGTATGTTTCAAATTATGTTGTCATGTACCTACTGTAGTTGACATGGAACTCCAGTTTAGGTTTTCTACTATAATTAGATTTCAAAGTACACACTTTTCAGGAAATAAAAGAAATATAAGCTTTAGGACATTTTTCGTATGTATGTATTGTAAACATTAACAAGGAAGAAATTTAAATATAGATAAGTCAATATTTTTTCAATTTCTGTTGAGTTTTGGATATTATTTAAGTTAAAATATTTTAATATATTTTTACTCGGTCTTCCTTGATTGGAAACTACTTTCTTATGTGGCTATTATGTATAACTATGAAGCAAATGTAGGGCCGACTAACATCTGTCCTGCCATATGCACGTTACACATTCCACCTTACCAGGTGCTGCTTTTATTCCTCTTATCGTACCGCCTGTTTTCGTCCTTCGTTCACCATTATTCGCAGTTCCTGAAATCATGTGTGTTTTACGTGTTTTTGACAAAATATATGCAGTAGGTTTATAAACTTATATACGAGTATATATATATAAAAAATTAATTTAAATTCGGGTAAGCGGTCAATTAAGGGGGCGCTATGATAAAGTAGAGAGCACGAAGTCGGTACGAAATACAAATTCATGGGTTTTGACCTATACAAATAGAAAAAGTAATGTTTTCAAAACCGAAAACAATCCAACTGTTGTCACAATTATCCTAAGCTATTTTACCTTTTTTAATTTCATCCACAATTTGCACAATTTGAAAAAAATAAAAAGATTAGTCTTAGGCCAATTGTAGGACCTAGGCTATTAATATAAAGTTTTCAGAAACTCCAAAGTAATCTTAATTTTTACAAAACCCTCGAAATAAGATTTTGGGGATAAAGAAGCAATCTGTAAATAACATATGGAAAGAGCAAAGCAAGTAACCTTTAGCATCTTCCCAAAAGATGGCGCTGGAAAATTTAACGCCTAAATTTAAAAATGATCTTTGATGTAATGTATCGTAAGTTGTCTACTGCAAGTGTTTTTAAAAACTATGTTATTCAATGCCGAATTGTCACCTAGCTCGTTCTTGTGCTGACCGAATCCTTTAATTCTACATTGTGCAATATAGAATACAAGCAAAGAATGCTGTGACTTTACTTTTATTTTCCATAAAAATGTATTCCTTTTTCTTTTATAAAATGTCCAAAGCCGGTCTTATAAAATATGAAGTAGACAAAAAGGAGAAAGAAAATGTTGACTACAATTGAATCAAATGTATGTATACTATCCAATTAAATATATGCAGGTAGAAGTAAACAATAGAAGCATATGTATATAAACATTTTCGAAGTAAAAATGGCACAAAAGGAAATTAATAAATGTACAAACACGTCCTGCTATCTCATTTACCTTTTTGGTTCAACTTGTTTTACAGTTAAAAAACAGAGCACACAACAACGTCTTTTCCAATACTCAGTTTACAAAATAGGCAAAAATAAACAAAGATCCAGAAGATTTAATGATTGCTATTGGAGAATTTAGTGTACCATGCACATAAGTGCCACTTGAATCGCTGAAGCCATTATCGCAATATTATTGTAACGTTTTTCGAGGATTAAAAATAAAGTTCAGGTTTACAGAAACAACATAATTGACAAATTAACTTGATTTATTTACAGACTTCAGTATATACAAATACAAAGAAAAGTCAAAAGAAAGCACTTTGTTTTATCTTTTATATTTATAATTTTACATTTGTTTAATTCTTGTATATTTAAGAATTAATAATAAATAACACACACATTATACTAGTCATATGTCTTTATTCTAGTTGCCTACATTACAGACTGCCAACTTAATACCTAAACCTTTATTACATTGAACACCTTCCCCTCAAAGATCTATTCGTTGGGGTGGTAACACTTGGCGTCCATATCGAGTGATCTTATTGCTAATAACATTTGTTTTACATTCAAGCTTTGAAGGTATTTTAACATTATGATTTGGGACCAAAGTTGGTTCATCTATCTCTTGATTGTTATGATTATTATTATCACTATGTGTACCTTGTGATTCTATTTCTTCATTTACCTGTTCTTCTTCCGGGTGTTGGTCTATTTCTGGTTCTGGTAAAAATATCAAGTCACCTGGCTGGGGTTTTGTTATTGATAGTTTTATTTGACTTGAGTTGCGTCTTACTATTTTATTGTTATATTCTTTCCGTACCCAGTATGATCTTGGTTCTTTTGCCTTTTCGATGACAACTGCTTTATACCAAACCTTGTCCTTGGAACTTTTAATTACTATTTTGTCTCCGTTCTTATACTCTTGAATTCGTTTACGGCTTCTTTTATCGTAGTGTAACTTTGTATGTTCTTTCTGTTTACAAAGTTGTGGATAAATTTGGTTTTGAATTTTAGGTTCTAACATCTTACTAGTTATTGGTAATTGTGTTTTCAGTCGTCTACTTTGGAGAATTTGACTTGGAGATGCCTTTAAATATATTATTGGCGAGTTGTTATATTCCATTAATGCTTCTCTGTAGTCGGTGTTTTCATGAAAACTTTTGCGTAAAATTTGTTTGCCTATACTAACAGCCTTTTCTGTGCTACCATTACTTTGATGGTGGTGCGGAGAACATGTTACTATGGTGATGTCTTTATTTCTGTAATACTCTTTACATTTATTTGACAGAAATGGTATATTATCTGCTACTATGTACTCCGGATATCCAAATCTTGTAAAAACATCTTGCATAATATTTATAGTAGATTCTGCTGTCTTGTCTGGCATTGCTCGTATTTCAATCCAATGTGAAAAATGATCAATTAACGTTAAGTACGCTTTTCCTCCAAATTCCAATATATCAACACCTATTTTATTGAATCTTAGTATAGGAGCTTCGTGAGGCAATAGAGGTTCTTTGTAATCATTCGGCATAAACCTTTCGCAAGTTCTACATTGTTTAATATATAATTTAACATCCTCAGTCAAACTTGGCCAGAAGAACAAACTCCTCGCTTTGTTTATTGTTTTGCTCATACCAATATGACCTTTATGCAATACTTTTAGGATTGCCATTCTAAGTTTTTTAGGAACCACAATTTTGTCGTTTACAAATACAATACCTGCTTCGACATATATATCTTCTTTGATGTTGTAATATGGTCTCAATTTTGATTCAACCTTGTTTGATTTAGGCCATCCATTAAAATAATAATCAATTATTTTTACTAGTATCTGATCATTTGATGTTCCTGTTCTAAATTCGGATTTCTTCTCATCACTCATGGGTAAGTGTCTAGATACAGAATGTATCATCTCTATCATTTCTGCGTCGTATGTGACGTGTGGTAAAAATGATCTTGATAACATGTCTGCAAAGTGTATTTCCTTACCTGGCACATAATATACATTAAGAGAATATTTCATAAGTTTTAATCTTAGTCGCTGTAATCTAACAGATCCTATTTTACAGATAGGCTTTTTCATAATGGCAATAATGGGTTTGTGATCCGTTTGCACATCAACAACACAACGATAAATAAATTGGTGAAATTTTTGTGTACCGAAATAAATCCCTAATAATTCTTTTTCTGTTTGACTATAGTTAATTTCATGGTCATTCATACTACGTGATGAACAAGCTACTAATTTGAGTGATTTATTTTCGTATTCCTGAAACATACAACATCCCAGTCCATTTTTGGATGCATCACATTGTAAAATTGTCTTTTTATCAGGATCGAATGGTACCAAAGCTGGTGTATTACATATTATCTTCTTTAAATTCTCGAAGGCTTCCTGGTGTTTTGGCATCCATATCCATTCTATATTAGATTTTAATAATTCACACAGAGGATGCAAACAATCTGCCATATTTGGTATATATCGTCTAATATAATTAAAAGAGCCTATAATTCTTTGTAATTCTACTTTGCTTTTTGGGCTTTCTAACTTTTTTAATGCCTCTATTCTATCAGGATCTATTTGCATTCCATCCCTTGAAAATATCTGACCCATAAACTTAACTTGTTGTTGTTTGTATTGGAATTTTTCTTTATTAAATTTCGCATTTACTTTATTGGCACGGTCGACTACTTGTCTTATTATTTCATCATGCTCTTCTTCCGTTTTACCTGCTATTACCATGTCATCGTGGCAGATTAGAACATTTTCAATATTACTGAATTTTGAAGCAACTGCTTCTTGAAATAAATCTTGTGAATTTGACAAACCATATGGCAATACAACATATCTATATATCCCAAATGGTGTCGCAAAACAACATTTCCAAGAGGATTCTTCTACCAATTCCAGATGGTGATAGCCCTCTGATAAGTCAAAAACTGAAAAAAAACTCTTGTTTCTTAAATTTGAACATACTTCCTCAATATTGTGAATCAATCCTGGTTTTCGAACTATTTGTTTATTTAAATCCGATGGGTCTAAACAGAGTCTCAATTTTCCATTGGGTTTCTCAACGATTACAACTCTATTTATATTTGCTCGTGCATCAATTTCATTAACTTTAACAATCGCATTCCTTTTTACTAATCTGTCTAATTCGTTTTTTAGTGCAGGACGTATCGCGAGAGGAATTCTTGTTGGTGGATGACTCACTGTTTCAAATTTCTCAATAGTAGTAATTTTATATTTTTCTGAAAATTTTCCCGAACCTTCAAATATTCCTATATTTTGCTTTATAAATCTTTCTTTTTTCTCGTTATTTTTTTCTAACCTAACATTATCAATTCTTTTTATCAAGTTTAAATTTACACATGTTCGTCCACTTAAAAGTACATATTTAGCTTTATCAACAATTACAAAATCTTCATATATATCTGAACTTCTATATTTACAGTTTAAGTTAACAATACCTTTTGGTTTGGTCTGTGTACCTTCAAAAGCTTTTAATACATAATTTGTCGGTCTAACCCTAAATTGCTTATTAACATTTTCAAATATGTTTAATGGCATGATATTTATATCTGCACCTGTGTCAATTTTGATTCTAACTTTTTTACCTTCAATATTTATAATTTCATCCCAGATGTTACTTACATGATGAATATTTACATTATGATTACATTTATTTTTCTTAACATTTATATTACCTATGTATATTTCACTAGAACAATCACTGTTACATTCTTGGTCTACATATTTTACATTTTTAACTCTACACGATATAGCAAAATGGTTCAATAAACCACATTTTTTACATTTTTTATTGTATGCTGGACATTCTCGTTGTCCATGTGTTTTACCACATCGTCTACACTTGAATGTATCAGTCCTTTTAACTCGAGTGTCACTTTTGTCTCTTTTCTGATGTGATTTAAACTTATCATTATTACTTACATTATATTTTCTCTGTTGTCTTCTTATCATATTGATCTCACCACTTGTTCCCTGCTGGAATTGTTCGTTTTGACTCCGACTTTGTTCACTTGTTCTGCATAATTGTATCGCCTTCTCTAATGTTAATTGGTCGATTCTCAATAAAGCTTCTCTTGTATTCGAGTCCCTAATTCCTGTTACAATCTTATCCCTTAGTGATTTATTTTCTGCAGTTTCCTTATCATCTACTTCATCATAATTACAAGTCTTTATTAAGTGTCTGCACTCTGTTAAAAATTGTTCAAACAATTCACCTTCCTGTTGTATACGTTTCATGAACTTGTATCGTTCAAAACATTCATTTACTCTTGGGTTAACATATTTGTCAATTGCTTTGATAACATTATCATATTTGTTTTCTTCTTCTTGCGGAATAACCAATGTTGACATCACTTTTGCAGATTCTGTTCCTATGATGTTCCTCAAAATCGAAAGTTTAATCTCGTCAGCAGATTCATATTGCCCTGTCGCTATAAGGTAATCTTCAAAAGTTATTTTCCAAAATTTCCATTCTTTCGATGCGTTACTTCCTTGTAAATTAAAATCTGGCGGTAATTTTACTGTGCCTGAGCTTGGGTTAGCCATTTTGTTCTATTTTCTTATACTTGTTATATTTACGGTATATCAAATTTCAGTTGTATATATTTCCTTTCGATAATTTACCACTTTAATGACTGCGCCATGTTTTATCTTTTATATTTATAATTTTACATTTGTTTAATTCTTGTATATTTAAGAATTAATAATAAATAACACACACATTATACTAGTCATATGTCTTTATTCTAGTTGCCTACATTACAGACTGCCAACTTAATACCTAAACCTTTATTACATTGAACACACTTAAACTCATTAATTTTAAATGTTTCGATTTGACTGGCTTCGCTATCGCGAATCATCTAACTTCGAGTGACCGATAACAGCGCAATATTTATATCTCCTGCTACCATTGCTAGAACTTTCTCGAAGTAGTCGTTGAATAATAGTAGTACAAACCTTGTCCTTGCTGAGGCACCACAATTGCAGAGACTGTGGAGTGCAGTCTCCTCTTCGTCTACACACACTGTGACAGGACGATCGTGTACATGTTGCTATGAATAGTGGGTTAGAATGAAGATGAACCACTATTCACCACAGCACTGTCCAACTTTGATGCTCAGTCGGTTAACTTATTCTCCGATTTTCCAATGGGAAAACGCGGTAGTAATACTCCTACATTTATACAGCGCCAGTAAAAGAGTATAGGCGAAAGTGTTTATTATAAATAAAAATCTCAATTGTCAATTAAATGTTTAATAAAAAAAAAAAAAAAAATTATTCTTTATTAAGTATAAAGAACTGTGCAAAACAAACTTACACAAAGAGGTAAAGTAATTTGCTGGTATTGACCGCAAAGCAAATGCAAACGTCCTCTAATGACTCGCGGACTAAATTATATCTAATAAATTGCAAAGATGCTTTTCACTTTCACCCCTGATAAACAACCTCTAATGTAAACAGACAAATCTGTCAGACCGAACAAATGTCTAACACATGCGCGATACCACATGTTAAAAAAAACCCTGAAATCCAAAACGTTCCAGAATGTAACGTAACAAAAAATTTACTTGAAACGTAAAAACTATCTTTGTCATTTATATATGAACTAATATAAATATATATATAGAAAATCTGACAATCTAAACAAAACCCTAAATGCATTCAATAAAGAAATAATAAGAATAATAACAGTTATAAATCATATTACCCAGTAGGTCCAACGGCTCCCTCGAACTGCGCTAGTCAAAACATAAATTCATACATAATACAATATACAAAAAGTTTAACAATTTTTTAAAATGTAAAAAATCTAAAGTTGCATACAAATTAATAGTTGAATCAAAAGTTCATAAACTTTTGAAAATAATCATGGGGAAAAGTTTATAGCAATGTGTTCGTCAGCCTGCAATGACTGGTCAGCGGTCCTATTGTCATCTTCATATTTGTCCTTCCTCTTTTGTGTAGTTCTTTTGCGAGATACATATTTCCACCATTGTTTGGTCCTATTATATTTGTATAAAAGTTACTCTAAAAACTTGCAAACTTGCTCTAAAAACTTGCAACTTCATGTTTACACTGTATGTTTGTCTTTGTATAGTGTTGAATTTGTTCTGGCAAAAAGCATCCAAAGTAAAAGCTCTTTAATTTGGGCAGCATTTTTTCCTTCCATAACTGTTCATTACGATATATCTTTTGGATAAAAATGGGAAAATCATCATCTATGTAAACGACAAAATAACAAAAATTTCGTCTAGTTATATTGAGCTGCCCTTGTATCTAAAAAATAGTGAAAGTATTATAGGCATAGTAATATAATAATAAACGACTTTATAACTGATAATGCTATAGTATGGGAATTTCGGCTACCTGATAAAAGTAATTGTGATTTTCCTTTAGAATTGGTGTCTCATGTGCATTAAATTTCAAATAAAAATTCCTATTTGTTCTTATTGCCTCATCAATTGTCTGCTTTTTAAGATGCAAATTATATGCACACTTTATTTCAATAATAGCATCTTCACCAATCAGCCCTTCAAAACATGATAATTAGAATAATACACAATAATATTTGCAATAGTATTTGTACCATCAGGTGAAGCCGCCAAGTAGCCATGATCAACATCAACAAATAAACCAGCATCATGTACAAGTACTTGCAACAACTCCTCAAATCTGTGTCTTACTATTCTTTCACACCTTCTGCCGTACTCCATCGCAGTGTTGGTAAAATGTGAATACATCATTCTCTTTAAATCAACTTTTACAATTCTGTATGCACTTCTTAACTGAAGATTGAAATTTCACTGTGGGATCTGATTTTAACAATTTATATTTTGATGGGTCTAAAAATTGCATAGTTTTATTAATATAATCGTTTTTGCTTAATGCTATAACTGTATTTCCTTTATCTGCTTTTATTAATTTTTTTATTAATATATAATAAAGTGTAATATATACTGGAAATTAGTATAAGTGTTTTACTTAAATCCCATTTACATATAATGGATTTCCAGCAAGTATCGGCCGATTCAATTAAATTTATTAAAGAAGCTTCTATAAGTTTCCTGGCCCCATTGTATTTTAAATTACTACTCAAATGTGCAAAGTGTTCTCAGAATCTATGGTTTTTTGACCAGTGTTCCAAGAAGGGTGTGTTCCCGAATTACATGAAACTAAAAACGAACAATAGCAGTAGACCGGCATATTTAGGTCACAAGAAGGGACTTGAAAAATGGCTTACCGAAGACAAGAAAACACAATTCAAGAAGAGAGGAAATTTACACATATATTTAAAGGTTTTTCATACAGATTTGTTATATAAATTAAATTATGTAGAATTTATTATGTTAGATAGTAATACTAGAGAAAAAGTAAACTCAATAATTAACAAAAAATACATTAAACAAAAACATAAACTAGAATATTTGATTACTAATAATAAAAAAAGAAATGTGAGCAAAAACATAAGTCATTTTTCAAATCATCAATTCTCAGACAAATTTAAAAATTTAACCTCAGTAGAGTTTTCTAACAAAGAAAAACGTTTATTGGAAAAAGGTTTCAAATATAATTTACAGCCGAAACAATCAGCCTCAGAATTAGACAATATAGCAATAGATACAGAAATTGCATTAAAAAATACATTGCATAACACAGATAAAAAATATGTAGTATCAAATTTTTTAAAAGCTGAATCTTCCGTAAATTCGAGTCCAAATCATGAAATGTTTACATTAAAATCAATAATAAACAAATCAAACAGCAATAATATTATTTTCACAAAAGCAGATAAAGGAAATACAGTTATAGCATTAAGCAAAAACGATTATATTAATAAAACTATGCAATTTTTAGACCCATCAAAATATAAATTGTTAAAATCAGATCCCACAGTGAAATTTCAATCTTCAGTTAAGAAGTGCATACAGAATTGTAAAAGTTTATTTAATGATAAGGAGGAAGGTAAACTTATCAATATGAATCCACAAGCTCCAAAATTATATTCATTAATCAAACTTCATAAAAAAGATAATCCTATCAGACCAGTCGTGTCGTTTGTCACAGCTCCTTCAGCTTGTTTCAGAGGCACAGATAGACAATTAAACGAATTTTTTGAACACATAAATAATCTACACCAAAACATTAATTTCACCATAGAAAAAGAATCAGATCAAAGTATAAACTTCTTGGACCTTACAATTTCTAGACAAAATAATAAACATGTCTTTTCAATATATCACAAACCCTCACACACAGATGTTATCATTCACAATAGTTCCTGTCACCCGGTAAGTCAAAAACTAGCATCATTCCATTGTATGATACACAGATTAATATCAGTACCTTTAAATAATGAAAACTTCTTTAAAGAATTAAATATCATTAAACAAATAGCGCAAAATAATGGATATAACCCAAATATAGTAGATACAATTTTAAGAAAAAAGAAATATAGGAAAGCAATAGAAAATGTGTACCCAATAATAAAAGATAAACCAAGCAATTATAAATTATTAACATACATTGGACCGATAAGTGAAAAAATAGGAAAAATTTTACGAAAAACAGATATAAAGGTAGCTTATAAAACTAATAATTGTTTAGGGAAATTCATAAAAAATAATAAATCCAAGACAAGCAAAAGTAATAAATCCGGAGTATACAAACTAATATGTAAAGAGTGCCCTAAAACATACATAGGCCAAACTGGTAGGAGCTTTGAGAAAAGAATACAGGAACATTTTAAAAGTTTTATTAACAAAAAGACAGATTCCAATTATGCAATTCATTTGTTGGAAAATAATCATAGTTTCAATAAAGATTTCGAAATTTTACAGTCACAACAAAAAGGATTAAAGTTAAATTTACTGGAATCCTTAGAAATAAATAAACTTAAATATGCAGATATATTAAAAATTCTTTCAATGGAGACTGTGGTTAAATAAAAAAAAAAAAAAAAAAAAAAAAGGTATATAACCCCTTACCACAATTATTAGTCGTATCCTAAATACGTATTTCGACAACTAAGTTGTCATCATCAGTAGGTAAAAACTACTAATTAAAAGTCGCACATGGGGCACAGTTAAACAAGAGAAACGCTTCCGCACAACTATTATACACTGCAACCCTGTATAGACTGTCTATACAGAGTCTATACAGGGTTGCAGTGTATAATAGTTGTGCGGAAGCGTTTCTCTTGTTTAACTGTGCCCCATGTGCGACTTTTAATTAGTAGTTTTTACCTACTGATGATGACAACTTAGTTGTCGAAATACGTATTTAGGATACGACTAATAATTGTGGTAAGGGGTTATATACCTTTTTTAAATGCAGATATATTGTTAAATGACCAATTAGACCTTAATAATTCCCCACTTTTAAACTGGTTTCATTAAATATTAAAATAACAGTAATTTTAGACGATATATCGGTAAGAGACGATTCTAATGTAGACAAGTGCAACCCATTGAAATAGTTTAGAAAAAAGCCATACATTTGTGAAGAGCGTGTTCAGTAGTAATATAAGATCCGAAGAAGCTACATCGTAGCGAAACATGTCATCCATTTATTAATATATAATAAAGTGTAATATATACTGGAAATTAGTATAAGTGTTTTACTTAAATCCCATTTACATATAATGAATTAGTTAAATACTTGTTATTGACAAAATAAATAATATAAGAAGTGTTCAGGCCTAATTAATCAACCAACCCTAGACAACGGATTAAACAAACCTACATATATATTCAAATAAAAAAAAAAAACTCCTTCCTACTACATGGCTGTCATGTGGAAAAAGATATAACTGGTGTTCAGAAACATTCGAAGTCAAAGCAGTCCTTTAAAATATGAAGTCATGTCTGAGATAGATTGATTTTGGACAGACAACAGTTGACATTTAATAATTGTTACAAATCAGATATAGCCCAGTCAAAATAGCATTTCAGTGAGTCTCTTCTCTTAGAAGAATCTATAGAGATACAGGAAGAAGAAGAAGGAAGCGACGAAGACATTATAATAGAAGTAGCACTTGAAGATTCTCAATAAGATTACAATTTCCATAAATATACAATTATTAATTTCATTATAATCATTCGCAATAGTTCAATTTTTTCAATTCAATGCAATAGTTTGAATTTTCATTTAATATTTGCACTGTCTAATTAAATTTTTTTCAAGATTGACGGTGGAGTATGCCTACTGGGGAAACCAGGTAAAAAAAAAAGCGCTAAGTCCACTACCTCAGAGGTGGTGTGGAAATCTGAAAATATTCGGAATATTATATTTCTTTGTATTATAAACATTTTAAAAACTATACGAAATAATAATAAATATTATATTTTAATGATATCAATACTTTCATATTTTACTAATGCGGAACAGTCGATGAAGCATTACAAGTCGCATAAGAGTAAATATGAGTATTTTCCATGTTTGAAATTGCGATATCTCTGAAATGATGATTCGTAGAAAAAATAACATAGAGAAAATGTTTGTACAGAATTAATTGTACAGTATTAATTTAATACACATTGTGGTAAAACCAGCAAATTGGAAACTTAAAATCCTAAACAAATGCATGCAGTAATTGCAAAACTGTTATATTTATCTGTTTTACTCATTATAAAAAGTGTCTATAACTATGAATCCAATGCAGACGTAGTTAAGTTCTACCAAAAATAATAGAAATATTGCTAATTACAGATGTATGATCTACTGTACTCACTATAGACAGTGTCTATTAGTGATGGAATAATCCGAATGAAAATACTCGGTGATGCCGAATATCGAACTACTCGGATGATTCCGAGTATTTAAAATTAATCCGAATTCATACTCGGCAACGATATTGTGTTCCAACTTCGGTCAATATTTCAATGCAACGGAATCAACGGATTAATCTAGACGGCATCGAACGTTGTTTTGTATTCTGCATATCTATTAATAGTTTTTAATATATTTATCGTCCATATATATATGTACCTTAATAAATAAAATTTGGAATAAATTAATAAATAATAGTTATAAAGCTTAACTTAATCTTTATTTCTATAAAAAGACTAAGTACATAAAATAAAATTTATAAACTTACTAAAAGAATAACAAATATATAATAAAACATACGTAATAAATAAATATAATGAGTAATAATGACAATATTAAATATTCTTTAAATAAAAGAAAACAATACTTATCACCGATAATGGGTTTCATTAGGGAATAACGTAGTCTATTTACAATCAAAAATTAAAAAAAAAAAGTAATTGCACCACTGAATTAACTATACTCATATAAAAAAAAATTAAATTTAAAAACAAGTATTAAGAAATAAATTTTTTTCGAAATCGGTTGAATATGCCGAGTATATAAACCATCCGATTCCGTACACTCGAATATCAGATTAATCCGAATATTTACATCACTGTGTAATGGTTGTATATGTGGAAGTGGTAAGATTTCGAAATCGGATGAATATGCCGAATACATAAACCATCCGATTCCGAATACTCGAATATCAGATTAATCCGAATATTTACATCACTAGTGTCTATCACCGTGAAATGGGCTTCTTTTGTACCACACAAATCGAACCAAACGTACACGTGTGATAAGTCAAACAACTACACTACAACAAAAAATAAAATCATGTGGATATTGCAATACTCAAATTACTCACCATACAAATATGCAAAATTAAACACTATCACCACAATATCTAAAATAAACAACAAAACACAAAAAAATTATAACAAATACAAAATACAAAAAAAATAATATATAAATATACAATAACTATTCTACGCAAGAGATTCAGTTACACAATAGGCAACCCATTCACCAAGTACTTGATTTGGAGCTACCATTTGCCTGATGCTACTTTTCAAACATAGATACCAGCACAATGCAGAGGCATCGTACCTATTTTGTTTGTTGAAAGTCCCCACTATTTTAAGCGCCACCTTAAGAAAAAAAAACTCCTTTATTAAATGACCCTATATTTCGCAACAGACTTTGTCGCTTCTTCTGGGGTAACTACAAGATTAATGAGAAAATAACAACAAATAAATAAGAAGAAGCGACAAAGTCTGTTGCGAAATATAGGGTTATTTAATAAAGGAGTTTTTTTTTTCTTAATTGACCGCTTACCCGAAGTTAAATTAATTTTTTATAATATATCGCGGTCGATAATTTCGTTTCAATTATATATATATATATATATATATATATATATATATATATATATACATATTTATTTATTTATTTAGAGTTCAATAGTTTAACCAACGTTAGGACAATAATAAAGTAAATAAATAAACCCAAAAATACATAAATAATTAAAACAAGTAATTTATAACATATGCGTAAGTAGGAAGCGTCAAAGGTATATTGACAGTAATGACTAGAGTGGACCAATCCGGAGCGATATTGATAAATATTTCATATAAAAGCCGAAAAACTCCAATAATTTATCAATTAATATATATATAAATATAATATTTTCGTGACCTTGGCATGATATAGTAAACTTAATAAGTCGGCGATTAAAGGTCTGGTTTATTACTTCAAAGTATATATATTTAAAACAACCCTACATGTTTCGGCAATGATACCTTTGTCAAGGATATAAAAAATATATATTTTTTATATCCTTGACAAAGGCATCATTGCCGAAACATGTAGGGTTGTTTTAAATATATATACTTTGAAGTAATAAACCAGACCTTTAATTGCCGACTTATTAAGTTTACTATATATATATATATATATATATATATATATATATATATATATATATATATATATATATATATATATATATATATATATACCATGCTATTATTTTACTATGCAACATATCCATATGTTGCATTTTAAAATAATCGAGTCAAAGCATTATACGATAGGCAACCCATTATACATACTACCCTAGCGTCAAGAATAACTATTGTTTAGTGTCAATTGAAATACGTCAAATATTATTATTATTATTTTCCCTATTGTGCCATTATCTAAGTTACAAAACTTTCACAAATGTATTCCAAGGAGGAAAAAATTCAAATGTGCTTGTGGTATCAAAACCATCCAAGTCTACAAATGGAGAGCGACTTATTTTCTGTAGAATTTCCCCATAGACCGATACCTACACGTTCGACCATTTTAAGAGTGTATAATAGATTTAAAACAGAAGGATGTGTCGCTGACCATAAAAAAAGAATAGAACGAAGTGTTAACGAGTGTTAACGGAAGAAATGAAATTAAACATTTTGTTTTTCGTAGAAGAGAATCCTTTAAAATCGTTGAATTTTATCGCGTCGGAGTTTAATATATCACCCTCATGTGTTCTCAATGTACTAAAAATTGAAAAATTTCGGAGTTACAAATTGCAAAACCATCAACAGCTATTTGAAATTGACAAAATCTCTCGAACTGAGTTTTGCGAAGTAATGTTTGATTTACTAAACCAAAATGAAGATTTGTTATACAAAATTTGTTTTACCGATGAAGCTACCTTTTATTTAAACGGAAAAGTTAATTCTCAAAATTATAGGTATGATGGCTGATTTTATGTTTTTACAAAGTCATTGAAAATTATCCTTACAGATATTGGGCGCACAGGAATCTTCATATACAAAATTGTACACACGTACAATATAATGAAAAGGTTAATGTCTGGTTGGGCTTAGTAAATAATACATTGATTGGTCCCATTTTTAAAAATGGTATTTTAAATTCTAACGCTTATTTGAACCTTTTGCGAAACTCAATACTTCCTGAAATTCGGCAAATTGTAATACAAAATTGTTGGTATCAACACGACAGAGCTCCACCACATTCAACAGTTGAAGTAAGAAACCTCCTCAATGAAAATTTTCCTGATCGCTGGATTGGAAGATACGGGCCGATGGGATGGCCAGCAAGATCCTCAGATTTAGCCCCAAATGATTTTTTCATTTGGGGTTACCTCAAATCAAAAGTATATACGCATATACCAATATTAACAACACAGGAATTGAAAACCAGGATTACAGAAGAATGCAATAATCTCAGAGCATCACCAAATAAAATAACCTATTGTATACGAAATTTTTATTATCGTTTAGGTTATTGTTTAGAACAAGAAGGCGGTCATTTTGAGAAATACTTATAATAAAAATATTTAAACATTTAATTCCTTATGTATATCAATAAATGACCTACTCTTTGTCTGTTTTTAGAGTTTAAACACATTTGAATTTTTTCCCTTAGAACACAACACCGAAGAGTATTCAAAAAGTACTGCATATTAGTTTCAAACGCGAAAGAATATTTGACGTAATGGGTTGCCTATCGTATAATGCTTTGACTCGATTATTTTAAAATGCAACATATGTATATGTTGCATAGTAAAATAATAGCACGGTATATATATATATATATATATATATATATATATATATATATATATATAAATTGATAAATTATTGGAGTTTTTCGGCTCTTATATGAAATATTTACCAATATCGCTCCGGGTTGGTCCACTCTAGTAATGACTAATAAAATACTTATACAGTGCGTCCATAAAGTATGGACATAACGTTATTGTGCATTATTTGACAAAATGCAAAGATATGTCGATTAATGTTTTTTTATTAGCTATAGATGCTACCATTTTGTTTTTTCCGGCGACCTTGAATAAGTTATGACGTCATCGATAATTTTTTTAAATGTCAACCCTATTTTTTTGTGAATTTTGAAAGCTTTTACAATTCTTTATTCGATGATGTAAAAATTTTGGTATGTTACATTAGAAAATTTTGGAGTAATCATTTTTCATCTTTCTGTCAATCCCAAAGTGACAAGGTAATTTTTTTGACAGATTGTAAATAATCCGAATCACAACATTTTTATTTAATCCTAATTGTTTGTGTAAAGTGTTTTAATTATTCATTCTCTGAGATGCATTTATCTGAACGGGAACGCATTGAGGTGCTCATTATGATTGGGTTTGGAGATAGACGTCGAAATGTTAGGGAAGTAGCTGAGTTGTTTAATGAAACGCATCCTGAACTGGACTCTATCGGTTTTTCAACTGTAAGTAAAATCCACAGAAAATTTTTGGAAGAAGGGTTCGTTCGAGATAAACCAAAAACTGGACGTTCATCAACGGCCCTAGACACTCAAGTTGACATTTTGTTAATAGTTCAAGAACGTCCTCACACAAGCACACGGCAACTTAGTTGAGAATTTGACGTAGCAAGGGGTAGAGTCGGGAAACTTTTGCATAAATCAAAATATCATCCCTATAAAATGAATTTAGTTCAAGAGTTGTCTAAGGATGATCTTGATCGGCGTTTGGAATATTGTGAACGGTTGATGCAAATTTGTGATAATGACCCTCTATTTCTCTTCAACATTTTGTTTTCTGACGAAGCTACTTTCACATTGAATGGCACTGTGAATAGACAAAATTCCCGATTTTGGTCAACTGATAATCCTCATTGGATGCGATACCCGCAAAAACTAAACGTATGGGCAGGGATTATCGGCGATCGAATTGTGGGACCGTTTTTCTTTGATGGAAACTTGACTGGGGAAATATACTTGAATTTTTTGAGGAATGAATTGATACCCGTTTTAGCGGTTCTTTTTCCTAATAATGAGGATCCACATTTGCCAGATCGTAGAATTTGGTATCAACAGGATGGTGCTTCTCCGCACTATACGCTACCAGTAAGGCAATACCTCAATACAATTCCTAACAGATGGATTGGAAGAAGAGGGGCAATTGAATGGCCAGCTAGATCGCCAGATTTAACCCCATTGGACCTCTTCTTGTGGGGTTACTTAAAATCAAAAGTCTATGCGACACAACCGGAAAATTTGGACGTTTTACGACAACGCATCATCTACGAAACCAGACTAATCACTATATCACAATATTACAGAATGTGCGAAATGGAATTTATCAATGCTTAGGATTTTGTCAACAAAATGAAGGAAAACATTTTGTGCATTTGTTATAAATTTGATACTGAAAATGTCAAAAATAAAACTTAGAATTAGAACACAATTTACTCAAAAATTTTCTAATGTAACATACCAAGATTTTTACATCATCGAATAAGAATTGTAAAAGCTTTCAAAATCCATAAAAAAATGTTCTTGACATAAACTTATTCAAGGTCGACAAAAAAAACAAAATGGTAGCATTTAAATATAGCTAATAAAAAACATTAGTCGACATATCTTTGCATTTTATCAAATAATGCACAATACCGTTACTACGGGCTTGTGTCCATACTTTATGGACTGTATAGGATTTAGATAGTAAAATGTATCAAACATATCCGTTGATATCCCAGAATAGTATTATGTGTTCTAGCGACACTTCAAAAGATTACGCCAAGAACAGTCGAAAATATCAGTCTCTAAAACACAATTTTAAGAATTGTAACAACATTTTAACTTTTTTTGGTAGTTATCTCTCTCCACTCCGTTCGTGTAGTTACTTTAGCAGTGGTACTATTTTGTTAACTCCGACGAGAAGCAAATAGAAGTTGATATATTTTCGGCACAAGTAAAATTTTACCAAGAATCCAAAAATGTTAATTCTCTTTGATAATAAATTTAGAAAAATATTAACAATCACTTTGGTAATGTGCTAGCTTTTTATCTCTTTTTTTACTCTTAATTTTACTCTCAAAAGCATGAAGTTAAGCTTTCTGCTAAGTTTAGTAAAGTTATACCTTTTCATATTTGATAATGAGTATTTTAAGCGTTAATATGTAGCTAGTACGAGGGCCACTGCTAAAATTCGGGGAAAATTGTGAAATAAAACAAATTTCGCTATGTAAATCGCACTGTTTCTCAATATACTTCCCTTTAAGATGTATATACTTTTGCATCCTATAAAACCAATATTCAAAACACCCGAGGTATCTCCAAAACCAGTGATTTAACGCATTTTATTTTTGATGTTTCGGAATAAGAAGTCATTGGACGCTAAATCGGGCGAATATGGGCAATGAGTCATTAATTCGATGTTCCTGTTGGTCAAAAACAATGATTCGTCGGTTTATGTTATTTTTTCTGACTTCATCGATAACTTCCGGCAAACAAATTGACGTATACCAGTCAGCATTAACTATTCGTCGATCCTCTAATGCAACAGTTGCAACATGACCAGTTTTTTCCGAAGAAACAAGCAATAATTTTTCCGTGACCGCACCACTTTTGTTGGTTTAGGTTAATTTTGAAACACCCATACAGTCGATTGTTTTTAGTTTGAGGCTCATATGAATATATCCAGGATTCGTCACCTGTTACAATAGTATATACAGAATTTGAACGACCACAATAAAATTTTCTTAACATTTCCTTACACCACTTGACACGTGTCTTTTAAATTTTGAGGGATCCAACGACTGGAAAGCTTCCTGACATGTAAATGATCATGCAAAATCGTATGTATTTGTTTCACTGCAATCCCTAAGAATGCCTTTATCTCACTGTATGTCATATGTCGATCTGATAAAATTATTTCACGGACAGCATCCATATTTTTCGCAACAACAGAGGTGTATGGACACCCTTCACGAAGATCGTCAAACGTTGGTCTTCCGCTTGAATTCTGCGGACCATTTTTAAATCATAGTTTTGGATGGTGCTTCATTCCCAAATATTGAACTAAGCTTTTCCACACATTGCTTTGGTGTCAAACCGTATCGAAAATCGTAAAAAATCATGACTCGAAAATCACGATTAAATTTCCATTTTTGACACAACTATTTGTATGTTAAATCCTGTTGAGACAAAACTGTTCGGTTTTAAATCGAACTGTCAACTGAATTATTGGTTAAAAATGTCAAACTTTACGAATATGATAATTCTGGAATGCTGGCAATTCAAGGAGTACTTGATTCCGCAAATTTTAGCAGTATCCTTCGTAGTTGTAACATCCATTTATTACGCATTTTTACACAGTAAGAAGTTGGAAAAATGTAATAAATCTCAGTTTGTAGTTAAATTTAACTACTTCCATGTGAAAATTGACATAAACGTGAAGAAAATAAAAGTTACTCCAAATATTTTTTATATGTGTATATTGAATAAATGGGCGATTTTATTTGGCTTGTTTTGACAGAGTCCAGACAAAAAATAAGATAGTTTAGTTTATACGAAGATGTATTGAATCATACGAAAATGCATCCAGAAAAAGGTTATGAGGAAACCCAACACTAAAATAAGCACTATATTTTTTTGGTATTAATCCTTCAAAATAATCTCCGTAATTTCTCCAGTTATCTCTTATAAAACAAGGTTGTACAATGACAGTTATTTAAATTATGGTTTTACCTCATTGGATGGAAAGCCACAGCGCATTTCTTGCATTTAAGTTCTCTTCGATGAAAGCATGAAGCCATCAAAATGTGTTCGACACTTGGTAACTGAACAGTCGGCTCATAAAGACAAACCCTTGGAATGTTTCGAAAGAAAATTACATACCTAGAGAAATCAACAAACTTTTATTTGTAAGTCAAGCCATACTGATAAAAGTGTACCTGAAGCATCTTATCTCGTAGCATTAAGAGTAGCTAAGTTGTCCAAGCCCCCATACAATCGCCCAAAACCTCATATTGCCTGCTGCAATTGATATGGTCAGTGTTTTAGTAAAAAATTCTGCTTTCTAGCGACACAATATCAAGGCGAATCGATGACATGACCGCCCATGTTCGCGATAAGATAATTTACCGAGTTCAAGTGAATTTTTTAGTATTCAATTTTATAAATCAACAGATGTAGCAAACATGTTTTATGTTTTGTGAGGTATCAATATGATAGGGACACCTCAACAAAAAAAAAAATACGTTGTTTTGCAAAAAAAGTACTGGGTCATGCAACAGGACAATGTCTTTTTGATGTTTTTTATGAAGCTACTAGAAACTATACTAACATAGATTGGGCAAAATATATTGCAGTTTGTAGTGATGGTACAAAGGCGATAACAGAAAAGAACAGTGGATAAATGAAAATATTAAAAGATCGTCTTATACCATGGGCGGAATCGACGCACTGCTTCCTTCATAGATATGCTTTTGTTACAAAAAACATGCCGGGTAATCTCAATCAAATTCTTTGTGAAGCTGTAAAAATGATTAATTTTATATATAATCGAAAATATAAAATCTCTTCTTTTCCATACAGAATTTAGATGATTATCGATAAAATCTCGTCTTTTCCATACATAATTTAAATGGTTACCGCGAGGGAAAGTGTTAACCCGGGTTTTGAAATTGCAAGAGGGATTTTGTCTGCCGACAAAACATTACAACTGCAATTTAAATCTGAAGATTTAAATACGTTTTCGCTTGCTCGTTGGAATGAATATGGAAATTTAGTCACAGAAGCATTGAAAATATTAATCCTTTTCGCCACGTCTTATCTCTGTGAAAAGGGTTTTTCGTCTATGGTTACGCTAAAAGCTAAATACCGTAATCTTCGACTATCACTCAAAAACAATTTGCTTTTATGTTGATACCTACGCGAGAAGCAGGCGCAGCGATGGCGTACTGAAGATGGTCGAAAACTAACAAAACCCATAGTCCTATCGCAGCTTCTATTTATTGTGTATGCCCTTAGTCAGTGGAGACGCGTGTGGGTGACTAAAATAACCACTCAGTTTTGGTTACAGAAGTTCAGTCTGAAAACTGAGAAAAGGGATTACGCGTTCTTAGGCGCTTGCACATACAGACTACACAAAACAAACGCTAAATACTTACAAAATATTAATACTAAAATGCTGCACAGGATACCTGAAATGAAATTTCTAAAGGGGAAAACCAAAGGCTTAGAAAAAGTTTAGAAACAATTAACTCGTATATTCACGTCAAAAATATCTATATTTGTAAAAAAATCAAACTAAAATAAAAGTTCGGGGTTTAAGAAACCACACGGTACACACTTTTACTAAAATTCTTGACCACATAAAAAATATTGAATTATACCCTGTACATAACAAGTGTTCATTTGAAAAGTCAATCTAGGTTACTTTGAAATTTTGATAGAATAAGACGCAAATATATTAGTATGTGTTTGTTGTTCCGTAAACGTAAATCCAAATGACATTTGATAATGTCAATCACAAATATCAGTTAGTGCAAAAAATAATCGTGCGTCGATTCTGGTTTAAATAAATTGCTTCTCAGTTTTAAAATGGCTTTCACTTTAGAACATAAAATTTTTTTAGTACAGGCTTATTTTCGAAGTGGTAAATAAAATTGATGGTTTATGGGTTTATTCAGTTCAAGATTGCATGGTAGAATTTCAAGTTGAGTTTCGGCATTTTGTAATAGATTATATACGATTTAAGAATACTTTGGATAGAACTTTAAAACTTTTTTCTGAAACTGGTAGTGTCTTAAGAAAATCAGGCAGCGGAGCAGTTAAGAAACGTACACCTCAAGTTGTCAATCGTGTTGAAGAAATAATGGAAAATGAACCACAAACATCTGTTCGACATTTGAGCCAACAAATAAACCTTTCTGTTGGTGCAACTCACAAGTTATTAAAAAAAGATATGCAACTTTATCCATATCGTGTTACAGCAGTACAAGAATTGTTAGAAATTGATTACCCACGTAGACTACAGTTTTGTAATTGGTTTGTAAATATGAACAATAATGGAAAACTTTCGCAAAGAGTCATCTTTACTGATGAAGCATGGTTTTATAAAACGGGATACCTAAATTCACAAAATACAAGAATTTGGAGTAGTGAAAATCCACATGTAATTAATGAAGAATCGCTACATCCAGAGAAAATTGGAGTTTGGGCAGCGATAAGCCAAAGGCGAATCATTGGACCAATATTTTTTCAGGGAACGTTAACTGCTCAAAGGTACCGTACGGAAATTTTACAACCATTTGTCAATCAGTTGCATGATGAACTTCAAAATGCATATTTCCAACAAGACGGAGCACCTTGTCACTGTACTGCAGAATCTTTGGATTATTTAAGAGAATTTTTTGATGAGCGTGTAATTAGTCGAAATACTGAAATTGCCTGGCCTGCACGTTCATGCGACTTAACACCTTCTTTTTGTGGCCTTGTTGCTTTGTTGCAGAATATCATCAGAAATTTTGAACGGAGGATTTTAAAGTGCATTGATCTTGAAGGACAACATTTTCAACATTTGTTATAGTTTTCAATAAATACCTATTATTTGTTATTTATTTATATGTATGAAAGTGTCAAAATATACGACTTCGTAGGTTAAGTAGTAAATTTTAATTTACGACGTACTTCAAAATGTTCTCAGTAAATCACATGCTACTAGATTGACTTTTCAAATGAACACTTGTTATATTCTTACTGTATATGAAGAAAATTACTACAATACGGAAAACCATAGAGTATTGCAAAATTACATCAAAAGTAGTACGGGTAATATTGAATTTTCATCCGGTATATAAATAAATCTAATTAACAATGTTTAAAATAAGATATCTTTTTCTAGGGTATCTCAGAAGCAAGCTCACAATTTATTATAAACAGAAAGAAGCTGTAATAAATATTTAAATCATAACCCAAATATAAATTTTATATTAAATTCAAATATTATAGTATCCAGAATACATCCACATTTATCGTACAGCCGTCTTTTTATTGTACGTACGATATGCAGCTGGACACACAAAAAAAACATTTAGTTTCACATACGGCAATAAAAAGTCGTCACCAAAAGAAATGTGCTACAGAAAAGATATATGTACAAATACGATCCGAAATTTAACATTTAATGCAACATAGGTGATGGGGCAACTGTAACTGTTACGTGGACTTGATGCTCCTGTGTATCGTTTCACCGCGCACGGGTTGTAAGGCCGTATGCGCACTAATTATTTACTCGTCGGTGACATACATGAATGGGTAAAACCCCACCAGTTTTGTATAATACAAAGGTGTTTTTAATAATATAAAATATTATTAAAAATCTGGTGTAAAGAACATAAATACAGGTTCACTATTATATAACAACTTTATATACAAAATTTACACTATTTGATACATAAGAATTGTTGATTGAATTGAAAACATGAGACTGGTGTCTCTTAATATTAAATGTAGACTGTTGTCTTGAGCATTGTTCTTATGACTGTTATCTAGAACGCTGTTATGTTGAAAGTCTTATCTTGAACACTGTTGTGTTGACAGTTGCGACTGTTGTCGCGCACGCTGATCTGTTGAGACTGTTTAAGAATTGTAGGCAAAATTTACCCCTAACTTCAGTAAACTCTGGAACAATTAACAAAATAGGCATCAGAATGCGGCCAGATGACGAACAAAGGTCGGAAAAATTCCCAAGAACCGCCTTGTTTGTAAACTGTGCCTACTAAAATAGCAAACATTGCAGATGGTTTTTAATTCTATATTAACTATAACTAAAATTCACAGTTTATGATGTTTGCATTCTTCATTCTGATGTTTTATGGTACAAAATTTAGTGAACGTGCGTTTGATACAGCATTTGAAAGTTACAAACTGTTATATGGCACGTTCACTCATGAAATAGAGTCCAGCAATAAAATAAGTACCGAATTGAATAAAGGTTAATAAATATGAACGATGCCGCATCTTAAATTCAGAGAAACGATAATAATAAAATATAGTTATACAAAGGTTTCAATTTTCTACCTGACCCTTAGGTTCAAATACTATATTCTACGATTCCTTATATTAATATATACAAAATGAATAATACTTATATTTAATATATAATACAAATTAATTTCGTTTATAAGACAAAACAATAAGAAAAGTTAATTTTACGTATAAATGTTATTACAATATATGAATCTACAAAACCGATTGTAATTTGAAATATTTAAAGTTAGGTTGAATTACAATGAATCAAGCTCTAAAATGTTACGTTAGTTAATTAAGAAAGGAAATAGAAAATTAAAGCAAAATACGAGATGAAATTAGAATAATACAAAATAATATTAATAGAACGAATTACTTGTTTCCCTACGATACGTCATGTCCTTTGGTGATGGTTTCTATTTTCACCCTTGAGAGGAAAATTCGCTACGTTACGGTTCTTGTCTGGCTCGGTGTTAACCACGTGGTAGTCCCAGATGATATAGGGGTGTAGGTAGTGTCTAGATGTCTCTACCAGAAAGCTGTCTTTCCCGAAAAACGGCCCAGAACGCCGTTATAATTATAGTTCGGTTTAATTGACTTTCCCCAAACTACTAAATTTGCTCCAAACGAAATTGGCTATTCCAATAAATATACTCACTTCTACGACTTAATCCGCTTAATGCGATATAACTAAACGTCGAAGATCTGTGACTATAGCTTCCTTTTTTGAAAATTTTCACTACTTAAGAGGCCCAACTTACTAACACGAAGGTCGGAGGTCCAATCCTCAATCACCCACTGCATAGAAAACGATAGGGGGGAGGGGGTGATACAGTTACCAAATTTAAATACAGATAGCGATATGCATACCCGGTGAACGTATTTAAATGATTCGCAAACAAATTAAGATACCGAGACTTGACAATAAATAAAGGAAAACTAAAAGAAAAATTAAAAGGAAAATTAAGGCGTAACACAGTGTGTTTCTAACGTAGATCCACGTATGGAGAAACTTTTAAATGAAAAACAAATGCAGCCATCATATTAATTTCTTATACTTATTATATGTATACAAAAAGGTTTTAAGTATATCAATACGTTATGCACGTATAACGCATTTGTTACAAGTGAAACAGACATGCAATATACATATCTGTAACTGTACACATGGACAATACACCTCGTATTTTCAGCATTTACTTCTGCTTAAGACACGTGTTTCTGCCATCTATAGGCGTCATCAGTCAAGCTAGTGAAGCAATGTAATACAAATTAATACAAATCTTTTTAAAAAACAGATTTGTATCTGTATATACATTTACGCTGAAATCGCCTACAAGACATAGCAAATTTCGACCTATAAGTTGGCACTATTTAATAAGTGACATCTGACGGACGAAAGAGACTATGCCGAAAAAGGCGACCTTTCGCTTGACCAGCTAAGCTGGTACATAAGCAAAAAAATACGTATATCGGTGTAGTCCATTAACATTTCGGCATAGTCTCTTTCGTCCGTCAGATGACACTTATTAAATAGTGCCACCTTATAGGATGAAATTTGCTATGTCTTGTAGGCGATTTCAGCGTAAATGTATATACAGATACAAATCTGTTTTTTAAAAAAGATTTGTATTAATTTGTATTACATTGCTTCACTAGCTTGACTGATGACGCCTATAGATGGCAGAAACACGTGTCTTAAGCAGAAGTAAATGCTGAAAATACGAGGTGTATTGTCCATGTGTACAGTTACAGATATGTATATTGCATGTCTGTTTCATTTGTTATTATAAGTATAATGTTAATAATAAATGATTTTTTATCATAAAATAATTTTTCATTATTGTTTAGGCTATTTCGCGACCCCCCCTTTAATATCACCGCAACCCCCAGGTTAAGAAACAATGCTCTAGGGTATACTTTGTTAATATTCGAGTTCATAAATCATCATTTCATTCAAGATGCCATATATGTGTTTTTAAACTTTTCTTCATTTTCTATTATTCTAAAAATCTTTTTGAAATATCAGGCCGTTCCTAATTAATATTTGCACAACTTTTTCAACACAGTTTATGAGAAAAAAAATTAATATTATATTAATAACTCTTTTTAATTGACAATATATCTAATTTAGTACTTTCCTCATATTTTCTCTTTTATTTATCACATCTGTGTTTACATACATATATACATATGTAAATAGTATACTGGCGTGACATTACGACACCAAATTTCATAATGTCTAACAGTAATTAGTACATCATCTCACATAAAAGATATATCGTTAGTAAGTTTTTAAATTGTTGAGGGAAAGGACAGCCAACATCTTCGTAATACTTAGTAAAAATTAGTAAAATACACAGATGTTCTTGACATTATGCAAAATATTATTGACCAGGTGAAATGGATGAAAAGAGTGTTAACAAGTGTTAAATAAGACATGGTTATGAATGATCTCTTATCATGATGATAGTTTACTTCGTATGTATTCTTCGATACAATAAGTAAAATTTACACGCTGCAGCATAAAAGTTCGAATTTAAATTAGAGTTTTGATAATCAAAAGTTGTTAATTAAAGAAATTTTTCTAGTTAATTCCTTACTTTTAACATCTAATTACCAGAGAGCGGACTCGAGCGATTGATGATTCATAGCCCATAGGCGTCTGCCTTGTATTGCCAATGGGTTTGTTTCTGTAAGCGATCCGTGAGTTTCGAACACTTTGATACGTGTGGCTAGCTACATAAGTGGGACATTCCCACATATGCGGTTAATATGTATCTGTCAATGCACAACAGAGCGAATGTAATAAACGGTTTGGTAACCGGCAGCAACTACTGCTGAAACAAAAGTAATGGTGATAAGCGAATTGCGTATCGAATTTTGAATAAAAATAATTTACAAAGAACAAAACTCAAAGCTATGTATTTTCTGTGAAACATTGAAAGTGTAAAACATTACTATGAACAACTAAAATTTTTTCAAGGTGTTCCTGTATTAAATTAGTTCTTTTAGATGTTAAAACATCTTTAAAAATAAAGAAAATTTTGCAACCATACTTCGAATGTATAGATTTTTCAATCGGCTCTGTGGAGAATTGATATAATATATATGCAAATCTGGATTTCTGCTAAATATGGCATCAACTTTTTGTCTCAGCTTGTTTCCAAATTCAGAAGGCATAGTTTTCATTCGATCGATAACGGTTTCTAAGTTAATTATCGCCTCGTTTAGATTATTATCTTGATTTTGCATGTAAGTAATCGTATCTGTAAGACACTGGAAATTAGCTTTAATAAACTTTAGCTAGTTTTGTAAATTTTCAATTTGTTGCAGGTGTTTACAATTAGAAGTGCTTTACGTATCATCATCTTGAAGATGAAAAACAAAGTTTTTTAATTCATCCAAGTGTTGTGAATAGAAAAATGCTGCTTCTAGCCATGTTCCCCACCTAGTTAACACAGGAACTGGGGGTAAAGATAAATTCTGAAGTATTTCGTGCTTTGAGAAATATTTTTTTAAATGATGAAATGCACTTATCAACATTTAGAAAATGACTCCTGATGTATTCACATACTCTGTGTAGTGCATATTGGGATAAGATTCCTATAATAACATCCGTTGTTTCGTCTGCACTTACCCAAAGATAATGACCAGATAGGTTGGTTCGTGTTTTTCTTTGGTTCTCAAATAACATTTTGGTAAGTGGTCTTTACGTAAAGTAGATTCATCTGGTATATGACGATCAGTATATTTTGTAAGAAACCTCTTGAGGACGTTAAGCTTTTTGAATGAGATATTGTCCGCCATAAAAGGTTCACACAGTTCTTCGTTGAAAATGTCAGGTGCAATATATCTCGGTATCTGCGCAAGGGCTACGTACAGCTCTTGATTTTGGCGCAACATTAACTGGAACAGCAACATCAGAACATGTTTCTATTGGTAGTTCTGGAATCGGTTTAAATAAAAAAGTTTACAGTCGCCATGGAACATATAATAGTGATCCAGCATCTCCTATGAAACCGACTGGTGTAAATGACTTTAATGGCGAACCATTTATTAAAAAATTATATGGTACTCGAGATTTTGATGCAAATCAATTAGGCATGAATTTAGGCATTCCTAGACATGTTAATATGTATTTTGTTCTTGTAAGCAATAGTAGTCGAGAATTGCCAGCACCAAATACTGGCAAATATCAAAGAAATATTTGTGGTTAGCCTGCTATTGATAAAATGTATGACAGGTGGGGTTTCGTGCCAAAAATAGGAGAAATTGTATTAGATTATAATTATAAACCAGTTAATGGTGTAATTGCTATTAAACGACATTATTTGCCGTACCCTGTAGATACAGGTGACGTAGCTTGGGAAACTAATGCTAATTTCATTGCCAGTAAATTAACTGTTAAAAATCAATATGATGCCACACGTAAAGAAACTACACCAGCAGTTTTTCCTGATCAAAATAAAAAATCTTATATTAATGTAAATTTTTACGATGATCCTCATGCAGTAGAATTATTATATGCTTGTATTGATCCTGTTAAAATGTATCATCCTCAAAATAGAAAACAACGAAATACAACTATCCCTCTACCTTATTTTGGTATATTACCAGTCCCACAATTAAAATCCTGCTACAGATACTACGCAATTTCAAAATAGCTGCGCATATTGGTCCGTCAAGTCAGAATTAACTTTAACTATAAATACTGAATCTTTATATTCCCAAGGCCATATTTTTGTTGCATCACCTGATGAAGTTGCTTTCAAAATAGCAGCTCTAAATAGCCCTCTACTAATAATGTGGTTGGAAATGTCAATATCCCATTGTGTCAAGGACCAATATTTAACTGGCAAGAGGATTTGCAAGAACTTCTTGATGCCACTGCGGAAAATATCCAAGGAGATGAAGGACGTGAAAATAGACGTATCGTCCGAAATTTCGTTCGAGATGTTTGTGAAGCTCTTAAAGGAAAAAAACTTATTCATGACGTTTTGCTAGACATTACTTCCGAGCAAAATGAAAGATATTTTACTAGACGTTTACAACAAAAATTTAAAGGAGGGTGCTTTATCTGGGTGTGGCACGAAGACCACGCCTACATTATCCACGATTGTTTCTGGAGTGAAGGATATTGTAGATGTTCCAGAATTGTTGGATTGCCTATCAAGCGAAATTCACGCAATCTGTATGGCCTCTAATCCATTCTACCACGGTTGCCCTACGAGAATTCTCCATAGTTAATGAAAATAAAGAGAAATACTAAGAACATGAAGAAATAGACTAAAAAGAAGAAACGAAAACTACTCCAAAAATAAGGTAGTAAATTAAACTTAATATTTGTAGAAAATTATAGGATGAATATACAATATAACAATACAAAACGGTTTTTTTTTTAATATTAAACGTTGTAACCAAATAACACTGAAAGAAACTAAACCCGAAAGTCCCTTATAGAAGAGAATAGAAAATATACTATCTCAAGAACAATAAATACATATATGTATATGCATGTATAACAGCATCTAAACACGAGAATATACTTGGGAAATTAGGTGATATCAATTTTAAGCGATTATTTCAAGGAAGTCAACGAAATAATATATAAATGTATATTCCGTCCTACACGCCACTATTCAATTTAACTTATAAAAGAATACACACAATGTACTATTCATAACGACGGAAATAAAAACACTTGCTCAAGGAATCCAATTGAGCAAGCAAATAGTGGCGCTGTTATAACATGCATACAATACCTGAGACTGCCACATCGTTTTATCAAGACAATTGGTCACTCAATCGCTTTAGTCCGCTCTCTGCTTATTACATTATAGCATGCTGTTGTTATTGTGTATACTTTCATTAGTTTATGTAATAATGGATACATCTTTTATAAGTTAGTATTTGTTCTAAAAAATGACAGTTATTTTCTCCAAAATAGAGGATTTGTGTGTAGAGTGTCGCAGGTTCGGACAGTTTTGGTCGATCCAAAATTTTACAAAAAACGAGATTATTCCTTTACTCACGTATAGCGAAACATCTTTGGAATATAGTTTTAATATAATAAAAGAGAAAATATGCAAAGTATTTTCATAAATAATTAACAAAGAGAAATCGACGTTTGTCCGGAAGTACCCCATGGTAGGGCGGGGGACTTTTGGACATACATGTACATAATTCAAACAAACAATTTTTTATTTAAAAAATGTGTTGTTTGAAGTAAAAGAAACGCTCAGCTCTTTCATGAGTCTTTGAATTTTGTTTTGTGGTCGAAGATTGCCTCCATCTCCACTCCGTTGTTTCGTATCTCCCAGGGTTGTGACATGTTTGTGTCTGATTAATAATTAATCGTGTGTTGTTGTGTTTTTTGTGCGGTCCTGTGTTGTGTGTGTCTAGTCTGTGTGTCAGTCGCTTTTTTGCGTTTAAGTCATATGTGTTCGTTTTTGGTCATCATCGCATTTTTTTGCGTTTCAGTTATGTGTGTGTTTAATGTTTATTATTGTCTGTGTTTGTGTTACGAAGTATTGTATCTGTTCTTTTGTTGCGTTTGTCGAGTGTAGTGTTATTAGCATATTGCCTAAGGCAAGTGCTAATTCGTCAACTGTGTTAAGTGTCGTGTTTTTTTGTCTTTGTGTCCAGGGATTAGTTGTTGGGGGTGGTGCTGGTATGTATTTAGATTTGGGTGTGGTTTTGTTTGCAGGGTTGTTTGGATTGTTTGGACAGTTTATGAATGTGGATAGGTGAGAACCACCGCAGTTTGCACACTTTGGTGGGGTTGTTTTCGTCTTAGTACATAGATGTGTCGAGTGTTCGTCTCCGCATTTCATGCATTTGTAGTTAATATAACAGTTTTTTTGGTGATGTCCGAAAGTCTGGCATTTGTGGCATTGTATAATGTCTGTCCGTTTATTTAAGGGTTCTATTTTAATTGTAAGCCGGCAGCAGTCGCGTATGTTATATATTGACTTGTACTGTCTCGTTAGTTCGATTAGTGCCAGTGGTGCGGTATGCCGTGTTTACCGTTCATTCTTTTAATTTTCAGTGTCGAGTAGCCTTGGTCAGTCAAGTCGTCGGTAATTTCAGTGTCTGTGATAAAGGTAGGAATGCCACGCATAACTACCTTTAGTGTCTTTTCGCTTCTTAGTTGAAATGTATAATATTGTATGTGTTCTTTGTCGAGTATTTGTTTAAGTGTACGGTAGTCATTGTCAGTTGTCGGTTCAATGTGTATGCCTGGTTTCACTAGTTTGTTTTCTACAGTGTTAATGTTGTTTGATTTTAGTATGTATCGTATGTGTGCCCATTTGTCTTTTTCCGTTATAATAATTGGTGCGATTTTGTGTGGTTTTCGTGTTTCAGTTTTTGTGTTATGTGTAATGTTTGTTTTGTCACTTACCCTGGGTGTGCTATCTGATGTTGAAGGCTGTTGAGTGAATTCGGAAGTTTCTTCTTCCATTTTTTCCTCGGTTTTGTTTTCGAAGGCGTCGTATGAATTTTTTGTTTCGATCGGTAAAGTTGTTTCGTCTATTTTCGGCTTCTTCGTAAATTTAGGGTAGATGAAGTCTTCGATTTTCTCTTCCGGATGATTCATGTTCTGTTTTCTGTGGTGTTTTTCTTTTTTGGTCGGTTCGAGATCTGTTATTTCTACTTGTATCTTCGGTTGATCTGGGTTTATAATAAATAAATTCGGTGAAGCCCGTAGTAGTTCTTGAACGCCACTTTCGCTGTGGGTTTCATCGATTATCGCCTGTGTTTGTTGTGGTAATTCAGGTGGCCAGAGTTCAACGAAGTTGGGATTTAGTTTTAAGTTTGTTATCGTAATAATTCGTCCGGCCATTGCTTCCGGGTTCGCTTTGACGGTTACCGTCGTATGTTTAAATGCAATATGTACGTGTTTTCGTCTCAAAGACTAGCACACGAATGCAATGTGACGTTCAGCTATCACAAACTTACTTACATTGAATCGAAAGAGCCGTGTGTTGCTTTTATATACCCACATAGCCAGATAACTACCAATTCTTAACTTGATTGGTTCGAGAGCCAAAATGGGCGTGGTTTTAGTGCTCTGACGTAGGACACATTCAAGGACGTAGTCAAACATATCCACTCAATTTTCGACAGAACAATATTTTTATAATATATTCCAAAAAGAAGGAGACAAAATTCTGAACAGACCCCCAGCCCTAATAAAATTACAAAACTATACATTAATTTTACGCGGTAAATTTAAATTTGAAAAATAAGTAAATTTGTCTAAAAAAACACATGTTATTTCACTTATTTGTTGAAAAAAAGGTCAAATAGTACACGTACTTACTGATAAATGTTGTATGTAATACATAATATGCAATACATTAGGAAATAGCTTAATTTCTACAACTGCAACAGTGTATGACAATTAATTCCAATTATAACATAAGATCTTATTTTATAAACTATTTGAAGATTGTTGAATTCAGTCTAACGCTGGTGAAGAAATGGACTCATCACTATCACTGTCGTCTCCAATTACGAATGGTTCTATAACTTTATTTGATAATTCCATCAATATCTTTCATACGAGCTTCTTCTTTAATAACATGATTTATGCATTTTTGCCAAGTTGTTGCAGTTACATTATTGGTAGCATTTACATAATGCTACCAATAGTGTAAGTTGCTTAACTTCAATTTAATTTAAAACTTCTATTTTTTGAAGCTACCTCATTTTTTACTTGTGCTCACACAAGTTCAATCGGATTCAGCTCGCAGTGGTATGGAGGTAAACGAAAAACAGTCTCGTTTTTTGACTTCGCAATTTTATCGATTACATGTGAATTGTATTTGCTTTTGACCATATTTACTAAGTTCAATAATTCTGCTTAAGCATATCCTCCTCATACTCTATCCCCTTATTTCGTAACCAATTTAGTGTGTCTGCTTTTATCCACAATGTTGTTGGTGTCTTTTTAGCCTTGCAGCTATGATACGGTGCATTATCCCTCACTACGACATTATTCTCTGGTAGATAAGGTAATATATTAGTGAACAATTCCTCAAATACTGTGGCATTAATTTCCTCGTGATAATCTCCCCTCAAACAATAACAAACCATGTGATTTACTGAGAACATTTTGAAGTATGTCGTAAATTAAAATTTACTACTTAACCTACGAAGTCGTATATTTTGACATTTTCATACATACAAATAAATAACAAATAATAGGTATTTATTGAAAACTATAACAAATGTTGAAAATGTTGTCCTTCAAGATCAACGCCCTTTAAAATCCTCCGTTCAAAATTTCTGATGATATTCTGCAACATTACTGGAATGTTATTAATTTCCATGCATTTCTGTTCGATTCTCTGAAGCATATCATTCAAATTCAATATATGTGTTCGAAATATGTTATTTTTTAGATAAGGCCACAAAAAAAGAAGTCGCTAGGTGTTAAATCGCATGAACGTGCAGGCCAGGCAATTTCAGTATTTCAACTAATTATACGCTCATCAAAAAATTCTCTTAAATAATCCAATGATTCTGCAGTACAGTGACAAGGAGCTCCGTCTTATTGGAAATATGCATTTTGTAGTTCATCATTATGCAACTGATTGACAAATGGTTGTGAAATTTCCGTACGGTACCTTTGAGCGGTTAACGTTCCCTGAAAATATATTGGTCCAATGATTCGCCTTTGGCTTGTCGCTGCCCAAACACCAATTTTCTCTGGATGTAGCGATTCTTCATTAATTACATGTGGATTTTCACTACTCCAAATTCTTGTATTTTGTGAATTTAGGTATACCGTTTTATAAAACCATGCTTCATCAGTAAAGATGACTCTTTGCGAAAGTTCTCCATTATTGTTGATTTTTACAAACCAATTACAAAACTGTAGTCTACGTGGGTAATCAATTTCTAACAATTCTTGTACTGCTGTGACACGGTATGGATAAAGTTGCATATCTTTTTTTAATAACTTGTGAGTTGTACCAACAGAAAGGTTTATTTGTTGACTCAAATGTCGAACAGATGTTTGTGGTTCATTTTCCATTATTTCTTCAACACGATTGACAACTTGAGGTGTACGTTTCTTAACTGGCCCGCTGCTTGATTTTCTTAAGAGACTACCAGTTTCAGAGAAAAGTTTTAAAGTTCTATCCAAAGTATTCTTAAATTGTATATAATCTATTACAAAATATGGAAACTCAACTTGAAATTCTACCATGCAATCTTGAACTGAATAAACCCATAAACCATCAATTTTATTGCCACTTCGAAAATAAGCCTGGACTAAAAAAATTTTATGTTCTAAAGTGAAAGCCATTTTAAAACTGAGAAGCAATTTATTTAAAAAATTTATTTGTGATTGACATTATCAAATGTCATTTGGATTTACGTTTACGGAACAACAAACACACACTAATATATTTGCGTCTTATTCTATAAAAATTTCAAAGTAACCTAGATTGACTTTTCAAATGAACACGTTATATAAATATACCTAGTATAAATACTCTCATTTAAAATTTAATTGCTTCATTAAGCGGTACAATGTTGAGAGACTCATATTTGGCAGTTCGCTACTATTATTTATTTGAGCCAACACTTTATCTAACATGACGAACAGCAGTTTTGACAGCCTCATCAAAAGATTCCAGTACAAAATGTCTATCAGTTATCGTTTTTGACTCTGAAGTTTTCCCTGTTTTCTTATATTCGTTGATAACCCGATCTACTGTCGGTCTTGACATTCCTACAATCATATCTTATAAGACAGAGAGATGTTATATATGTTGCACTCTATTAAAGTTACTTAGTACTTGAGAAATCTGCTTACTTAATCATGACACCATTTTTCATGTCGGGTGTATCCGTCACAAGTTGTTTATAAGCATTTATTGCTGCTTGCTTTTCAGCACTACTCAAATCACATGCTTTCTCTCGTTTCCTTGGAGGAGAACACACACATCTGTGTTTTTCGCAGCACTGGTGCTGGGCTCTGCATCCAAATTTAAAACCAACAGCTACAAAATTATAATTTTAGAAGAACTGAAATTCTCTTATTACATATTACTTACATAATCTATTAATCTTCAAATCGAAGCTATAAAAAGAACTAATCTACACCGCAAAATAGTTCAAGTAATATAATAATGATAATAATTTAATATGATAACAAAACTCTAGAAACACAAACGTAATATAAAGTTGTCTCTCTCTGTTTGAAATATACCATATTAGTATCTTTCTTATATAAAAGTAACTTTGAAATTTTGTAAAATTTAATTTTTTTTTTAACTATTTAAGAAAATATCTCAAAATTCTGACGTGATGGAGCAAATTTTAAGTCAGATTCAGAATAAGCATGACAAAAGACATAAACTACAGGTATTTGTGTATAAGAAAATCAAACTGTGTTGACCAGTATTATTTGGGGGTAATTAGTTAAAGGGATAATACTACCGACTGGCCGCTCATTTTCAGCATCTTTTGGGAACGAATTCGGCTATAACTTAGGAATGAATTCGGTTATTACATTTTTGTTACCTGTGGATTTTGGAATGAATTAGGCTCGGAAAGTGTGCACTAAAATTATGTTTAACTTTGTGTCACACAGCTTTGTACGTAGACTGACCGTTACATTCGTTGTTGATATTCCTTTGCGCTCATCACACAAGTGTTCGAATATTAATTAAATATTCTATCATTTTTGAATAATTAAATATCAGCGCATTATACCTTCATATTTATAATATTTTCGCAATTTCTGATTAGTTATTAACATATCATCGATAAGTGTATGTGAAACAGGTTCCAACTATGTTTGTATGATTATCTCTAGTACTCATATCCTTATTTATCTAATAATAATAAATAAAATAATTGAACGTAAACATCACGACCTCGTAATATTTATTCAAGCATATACATCGATCGACGAAAGAGGAAGCGAAAAGTTGTTAAAGGTCGTTGTCATCCTTTTCGAGGATGACCGGAAGATCTACAACCGGAACGGCAAACAGCGCCGGCATATTGATGTTCTAGTAATACTTTGGTACGTAACATTTCAACAGGCATATCGTAATGTACAACAATATCCACTTCCTATTGTTTAACAACATGTACAGCTATCGTATGTGCTATTATATGCCTATGATTATTGTTTCGTATTCTTTCTAATTCACGCGTGAATAAATTTCAATTCATCTAACAAGTGAAGCACTCTCTACTTTTCTATTCTGTTTTCTTAATAAAGCTCCTCTTAAAAGCTAGTTAAAAACTTAGATCTCTTCTTAATATTCATGTTGTTGAAAAAAAATATTTCTTAATAATTTTTAATTTCTGTTATCCATTTCAACAGGCGAATACTACAAAAAAGTTTCAGAGTATGCCATGGTTTAAATCACTTATGTCTTAGATTGATTAAGCGATTTAACCTACATGTCATACTGCTAGTAATAGGTTAAATCGTTAAATAAGATTTGCCAAGTGACATTCATTAACCTAACCTAATTTCAGAAGACGGTTATTTTAAAGTTTTGGTTGCTGAAATATGTAAATTACAATGATTTATTATAAAAAATATAGTTTTATAGAGTACTGCTTACGAAAAGGTTTTGTTTAAGTATGAAAATACGTTAAGCACGTATAAAGCGTTTGTACAATATGAAACAAACATGTAAATAATTTACATATCTGTAACTATGCACATGGACAAAACACCTCGTATTTTCAGCATTTACTTCTGCTTAATACATATGTGTCTGCCATATAGGCGTCCTCAGTTAAGCTAGTGAAGCAGAAACATATGTATTAAGCAGAAGTAAATGCTGAAAATACGAGGTGTTTTGTCCATGGGCATAGTTACAGATATGTAAATTATTTACATGTTTGTTTCATATTGTACAAACGCTTTATACGTGCTTAACGTATTGTCATACTTAAACAAAACCTTTTCATATATACCGCCATCTGGCAGGTTGTTAATGGACTACATCTACATACGTATTTTATCGTTTCCCGTAGCAGCATAGCTGTTCGAACGATAGCTAGCCCTCCGGACAAAGTATCTTTCGCCCGTAAGATGGCAATTATTAAATAGTTGTCTTCTTATAGGACGGAACTTGCTTGATCTATGCGGGCTATTTCAGTAAATTTAAATACAGATACAAACCAGTTGCTTATAACAGGTTTGTATTAATTTGTATACATTGCTTCACTAGCTTAACTGAAGACGCCTATATGGCAGAAACATATGTATTAAGCAGAAGTAAATGCTGAAAATACGAGGTGTTTTTGTCTATGTGCATAGTTACAGATATGTAAGTTATTTACATGTTTGTTTCATATTGTAGAGTACTGCTTGTTTGAAAATGAAAAAATACCGAAAAATAAAATTTGAAAGCTAACATCAAAAACTAAATCAGATTAAACAAAATTATGTATGTAAAACCTTATATACAGTTCATAAAGTATAAGTTTTCAGTTCGTACTGCCCATGTGGGAACCGCAAATTGTACTTTATCTCTTTCTAACACACATGAATACGCGCTATAATACTACTCACGTTTGTCATTTTAAGTTAAGACGTACGTCTTTGAAATATTATATTAAATAAAAAGGATAAGTTGTCCAGGAGATAGTCTTATGATATTCGGCTTGCTGTCAAATTATTTGAATGCTGTTTTTTATTGACTTTGTTTCCGGTATTCTGGCTTTTTGGTTAACCATTCTTCTAATTTGAATATTTAGTTTGTCATAAAAAATTACAAGATCCGTTCTTTTCAGAACAATACTGATAATAAATAGTAATATCAATTAGTGACAATAAGTACGAAATTGTTTGATTATCACTTTGACATTTCTAACCTACCTATTTATTTTACAGAATATTTCTTAGATGCCTGGTAATTTGTTCGAATATTAAAGTAATAATTTGCGCATAGTTTTCTTGGATAGAATGAATATATTTATACTAGAAAAGAAACAATACTTTTGAACTATTCATGTTCCTACTTTACTCATTATTATTATTTTGACATGTAGGTTATGTATATGCTTTCTTTGGTTATATTGCAAGTGACATACTAAAACTTTGACAATATTTCAAAATATGACGTTTATATTTTATGATGACAAACGGTTATTTACGCGATTGCGTATTGACTTCATTTGACTCTGTAGTACTGATTTGAATCACATGCTTTGAATTTGGCCTTGAACTGAAAACTTATACTTTATGAACTATATAATAATATTCAGAATAAAGATGAATTAATAATTAAAATAAGCACAACAATTTATTAATACAGTATACAAAACAAGCAAGTATGACATTGAACAATTATTTTTTTTTTTTAACACAAATGTGTTGGTTCCGAAAAGAAACATTTTTTTTTATTGATAAATTAACTCCTATATAAAAATGTCCATTTGCGGGTGACATTTTTGTCACTTTGACAGCGATAAAAACCTACATAGCTTTTTATCACCGATAAAAATGCTTCTTCCTCCGATAAAAATGCTTCTTCCTGTTACATATCTAGTAGCCCTGCATCACTTAATTTATTTTGGCAGCTGACAGGTAATAACTATTAAGTATCGTTGAACATAAAATGTACGAGTCGGTTTGGGGAAATTTCAACAAATATCAAAAGATCAATACCGCAATACACAAAAAATACAAAATCGTCAATATGGAGACAATTTAAAAAGTTTTATTCATGTCGTTAATTTATCTTGCCAAAAAACACTCGAGCTTTTCTTTCAATCGGATAAATTTCTTTTTAACTCAATATTTTTCCAATCAGTAATTTCGCTCGAAAAACTTACATTAGAAAAAATCGCTCGACCTTTCGGTCTCGCGATTTTTTCATGTAAGTTTTTCTCGTCAAATTACTGATTGGCAAAATAATTTCGTTACAAAGAGAAATTTATCCGATAAAAAAAAAGCTCTTGTGTTTTTACTTATGAAAAAATTAATCGTCGTCATCTGTGAAGTCGTCCATTGGAGTTTGTTGTGTGGGGTATTGATGATCCATTTACCTTATTCTTTAAATAAAAAGAAGAACAAAACACAATCTCTTACGTAACAATATTCATTAAATAAGTTGCGTAATATGGTTACCGCCTTCATCTCTACAGCATAAAGTTCTTCGCTTAACCGAGTTAATAACATTTTCTAGGATCCAAGGTGATTTACTAATTTCTACGATCGTATTAGTGATCCTTTGTTGCAGATCATTAAGATCAAAAACAGGTGTTACAAAAATAGAATGTTTTAAGTATGTCCATAAAATGAAATCACACGGTGTTAAATCGCAGGAACGAGGTTGTCAAATTGTTATATATAACGTTATATATAACGAGTGATCATTAAAATTTTCGCTCAAGTAAGCCATGTACACAAAAAGTATGTCCTAACTTAAGTTATTAGAGGAGATCTGTCATTATAATTTCAAACGTCATGATTGTTAAAAAATAATTTGAAATGCTGACTTTTATATTAAATATATTTATAATTTTTATACAAAGTAATAGAATATTATAAAAAATGTGTAAAATGTTGACCATTCTCCATAAGCATAATCGCACTCTATTTCGTAGAGCATTGAAAACATTGATCAGTATTTGCGGTGAGTTATTGATGTGTTCACATTTTTCTATGATTTTATGTCTTAACTCTTGTAGATTATTAATTGGTGTTTCATAAATAATATTCTTTATATATGGCCACACAAAAAGTCCATGACAGTTAAATCACACGATCGTGGTGGATATGGAATCGCTGTATTTCTACTTGTTATCCTATCGCCATAAAATTGTTGCAAAAACTGAATATTTTCAAGTGTAACGTTAGATGTAGCCCCATCCTGTTGAAAATAACCTTCATCATTAGTCAATTGATTAGTAAAAACACTGAGAATTTCGTTACGATATTTCTCCGATGTTATCGTGCCCTCAAAGAATATTGGTCCTATTAATCGGTGACGACTCATACCTACCCATACGCCTATTTTTTCTGGATGTAGAGGAACTTCTCTGTAGAAATGAGAATTTTCACTGGACCACATACGCATATTTTGCGAATTAACATAACCTTTCAAATAAAACCAAGCTTCATCGGTGAAAAAAGTATGATTTAAAATATTGTCTGTCATTGTTTGAATAAACCATTGGCAAAATTGTGTTCTTTTTTCATAATCCGTAGGTAATAGATTTTATACAGAAGTTAATTTATATGGATACATGTGCAAGTCCTTTTTTTAAAATTTTTTGACATGTTCCATACGAAAGCCCTACTTGTTGCGAAACTCTGCGAATCGATGTTTGAGGAGTTTCGTTAATAATTTGTCTGACATTTTCATCAATTACGCCGCGACTTCTCTTGATCGGAGGACCGCTTCCATTTTTCCTTAAAATACTGCCTGTTTGACGAAAAAGATTTACACAATGCATTAGCGTATCACGGAAAGTTATATAGCTAGGAACAGCATTCGGATATCTCTCTTCAAACTCCGCAAGGCAATTTTCTACTGAATGCTGCCAAATACTATCAATTTTTTGAGATGTCAGGAAGTAACATTCTACCATAAACGCTTTATGCATATCATTAAAGGCCATTACTTTTTCTTTTGATGAAACTTTAAAATATATATTTGACACTGACAGATGTTTGAAATAACATCTTAATGACTAAAGCTACGACATAATTTTTATATACACGGCCAGCTACGAGTGAAAATTTTAATGATCGCTCGTTATATATAACAACTGTTCATTTGAAAAGTCAATCTAGTAGCGTGTGATTTTGAAGACATTTTGAAGTATGTCGTAAATTAAAATTTACTACTTAACCTACGAAGTCGTATGTTTTGACAGTTTCATACATACAAATAAATAACAAATAATAAGTATTTATTGAAAACTATAACAAATGTTGAGAATGTTGTCCTTCAAGATCAATGCACTTTAAAATCCTCCGTTCAAAATTTCTGATGATATTCTGCAACATTACTGGATTGTTATTAATTTCCATGCATTTCTGTTGGATTCTCTGTAGCATATCATTCAAATTCAATATAGGTGTTCGAAATATGTTATTTTTTAGATAAGGCCACAAAAAGAAGTCGCAAGGTGTTAAATCGCATGAACGTGTAGGCCAGGCAATTTCAGTATTTCGACTAATTATACGCTCATCAAAAAATTCTCTTAAATAATCCAAAGATTCTGCAGTACAGTGACAAGGTGCTCCGTCTTGTTGGAAATATGCATTTTGAAGTTCATCATCATGCAACTGATTGACAAATGGTTGTAAAATTTCCGTACGGTATCTTTGAGCAGTTAACGTTCCCTGAAAAAGTATTGGTCCAATGATTCGCCTTAGGCTTATCGCTGCCCAAACACCAATTTTCTGTGAATGTAGCGATTCTTCATTAATTACATGTGGATTTTTACTACTCCAAATTCTTGTATTTTGTGAATTTAGGTATCCCGTTTTATAAAATCATGCTTCATCAGTAAAGATGACTCTTTGCGAAAGTTCTCCATTATTGTTCATATTTACAAACCAATTACAAAACTGCAGTCTACGTGAGTAATCAATTTCTAACACTTCTTGTACTGCTGTGACACGGTATGGTTAAATTTGCATATCTTTTTTTAATAACTTGTGAGTTGTACCAACAGAAAGGTTTATTTGTTGACTCAAATGTCGAACAGATGTTTGTGGTTCATTTTCCATTATTTCTTCAATACGATTGACAACTTGAGGTGTACGTTTCTTAACTGCTCCGCTGCCTGATTTTCTTAAGAGACTACCAGTTTCAGAAAAAAGTTTTAAAGTTCTATCCAAAGTATTCTTAAATTGTATATAATCTATTACAAAATGTGGAAACTCAACTTGAAATTCTACCATACAATCTTGAACTGAATAAACCCATAAACCATCAATTTTATTACCACTTCGAAAATAAGCCTGGACTAAAAAAATTTTATGTTCTAAAGTGAAAGCCATTTTAAAACTGAGTAGCAATTTATTTAAACCAGAATCGACGCACGATTATTTTATGCACTAACTGATATTTGTTATTGACATTATCAAATGTCATTTAGATTTACGTTTACGGAACAACAAACACATACTAATATATTTGCGTCTTATTCTATCAAAATTTCAAAGTAACCTAGATTGACTTTTCAAATGAACACTTGTTATATATATAAAAAAATTGATAAACTATTGGAGTTTTTCGGCTTTTATATGAAATATTTACAAATATCAAGTTAGTATGTACGTAATTGCAAAGTAAGTGGGGATGTAAACATTGCTGTGTACAAATTCAAAAGCAAATCATACGAAATTTTTTAATTGAAAAATATTGTCTTGCAATCATTTTGTTGTTAATGATGGAGGCATTAAAAATGGTATGTTTACTGATGAATCCCGGTTTGATCTCTCTGACTACGTAAATTCTCAAAACTTGAGGATGTGGAGTGCAAATAATCAGAATTTTTTTGTGGAAGCACCACTGTATCGACAGAAAATTGGAGTTTTCGCAGCTGTTTGGCAGAAAGGATTATTGGACCAATATTTTTTGAAGGTATGTCGATTAAAAATACAAAATTTTAAACAGTAACCAAAAAATGCTTATAGTTTTTAGGAATATTAAACGCTGCGCGTTACAGACTGCAAATGTTGATACCATTTGTAAATATGTTACAGGAAGGCTACTTTCAACACGATGGAGCTCGTGTACATACTACCAATGAAAACCTTGTTTTTCTGAGAGAATTTTTGGAGATCGAATTGTTAGTTTAAATACAAACACAATTTGGCAACCTCGTTCCTACGATTCAACACCGTGCGACTTTTTTATGGCTGTACTTAAAAAATTCTATTTTTGTAACACCTGTGTTTGATCTTAATGACCTGCAACAAAGATCACTAATAAGATCGTAGAAGTTAATAATTGACCTTGGATCCTAAAAAATATTATTAACTCTGTTAAACGAAGAACTTTATGCTGTAGAGATGAAGGCGGTGGCCATATTACGCACCTTATTTAATGAATATTGTTACATAATAGATTGTGTTTTGTTCTTCTTTTGATATAAATAATAGGGTAAACGGATCATCGGATCGCCACACGACAAACTCCAATGGATGACTTCACAGATGACGAAGATTAATTTCTCCAATAAAAGAGCGTTTCTTTTCAGAACCAACACATTTATGTTAGAAGAGAAAAATAATGATTCCTTCAATGTTATACTTGCTTGTTTGGTATACTGCATTAATAAATTGCTGTACTTACTTTAATTATTAATTCATCTTTATTCTGAATATTATGAGATTTTACATACACAGTGTTATACAAAGGTATTTTTAATAATATAAAATATTATTAAAAATACCTTTGTATTATACCAAACTGGTGGGGTTTATCTACTCATGTATGTTTCAATTATTCTGATACAATACACAATGTTGTTTAATTTGATTTGTTTTTATTATGTTAGTTTTCAATTTTATTTTTCGGCATTTTTTCACTTTAAAACAGACAGCAGTCCAAAAAAAACTATTTTTAATAATAAATTATTGTAATTTACACATTTCAACAACCAAAACTTTCAAATAACCGTCTTTTCCCTGAAATTCAATTTTTCCATAGACTTAAATATTAGGTTAGCTTAATGAATGTCAAATTGGCAACTCTTATTTAACGATTTAACCTATTATTATTAGTAGTACGATATGTAAGTTAAATCACTTAGGCCTCATTCACAATGGGTGTAAACATAAAAAATAAGTTCGATGAAATCATCGCTAGCGTTCATAATTACTGCACGTATTTCTTACGAATACGAATTAGTTACGTATAGCAAATGCCAATTAAGTTGGCGCGAGGAGGGGGTGCGCAGAAAACGTTTTTAAAAACGTCTACCCCCACTACTCAAGTAATTGTCAGAATACATTTGTCATTGACGTTTGACGGAACATAATGTCTTTGCTAGGGGATCATAAAGTGATACGCGCTCAAACGATGCTTATAAAAATATTCTTAAAAACCTGTTTATACATTACAATCTCATTATTTATATCAAATTTTGTGTTTTATGTTTTTTTAATCTGTTCAATTATGTTTTTTTTCGTAGAGGTTAGAATTATCTGACATTGCCGCCTACGGTATCTTGCGATTTGATGTAAAACTAAATACAAATCTCCACACTACTTCTAATCCTGCGCGAACTTACCCCTCCTCGCGTCAACTTAATTGGCGCTTGCTATACACACGTAAAATAAACGTAAAGCTGAAAAATGTTCAACTTTATGTTCTCGTTAGGTTAAATTCACGAGAAATTGAGTAGAAGTCTTTTCCAGGTCTTTTCTTAAGTAAATTATAAAATTTGTCTACTTGGTATTATTCATTTTCAATTACTCGTCTTGCACGTGCCAGTCTGTAATTAAAACCAATTTTCATCACATTTTCTTCCAGAGTATGATCGAAATAAATGAATACTCATTGGGAAAGCAGAATCCGCAACAAAGAAATATTCCGATGTGATATTACTTCTTGGTAATCTATCTCTTAGTGGTAGGGAAATAATATTTAATTATGCAAAAAATACTTCAAAGTAATAATTAAGCGTTGACTTGGTGAAACTAGCTTTCGAATGCTATGTTTACTTAGTTTGGAACCAACTAAATTTAACAGTTCTACAAACAGGATTGGTGTCATATACAAGCCTCTAGGGTCCAACTCTTCCAAAATACAGGCTTGTGTGTCATACGGGTATATGTGAAGAACCATTCCCTGTCATGCATTTTTAACTTTAAAATAAAATTACTCTACTAAACTCCCCTTTTTCCTCTCGCTTGATATTTACAGGTCGAATCCACCACTGGCTTTACATTTCCTAACATTACTACGTTGTATTTGTCATTGTAGTAACAGCAGTAATAATAATCCTGTGTTTGACTTTTCATCCATTTCGTAACACGAGTTCTATAATTTTGACAGATGACCTATGGAGACCGCTACGTTTACGTTATGTTTATGTAATGTTCTTGGACACTATCAATCATTGTTATGGATATGATTGTGTATCGTATACGTTTTACTTATGCTGAATCTAGTCTTAATCAATCTAAGACATAACTGATTTAATCCATTGCATACTCCGACCAGATGGGCCACACAATATTTGTGTAAATTATCCCATTTGAATGACATTTTAAAATAATATTAACCTTTTTCAAGTTCCTTATGTACCGCGATATCATAAAGTTTCTGGGTCAACGGTGGCCATGGGGTGAAAAACGTCTGTCTTAATTTATATCATCCTTTTGAGAAAAATCTGATCAAATTTTCAGGTTATGTGTCATACTGACATTAAGATTAATATATTGACAAATTTTAACGTCAGCATGACACTTAACCTGAAAATTTTATCAGATTTTTCTCAAAAGGATGATATAAATTAAGACAGACGTTTTTCACCCCATGGCCACCGTTGACCCAGAAACTTTATGATATCGCGGTATATCGATGTTAGTTTGTAGTGTACTTTAGTAAGTACTTAATGAAGCTATTGTGATGACGAAACAATTGTCGTGTTATTACAAATATTAATAAAGCGAAGATTTTAACTGACGGACTCGTAAACGATTAATTATTTAGCTATGATTGGCCTGAGATTTTGTTGAAGACAAATAATGTTTCGGTCGCACTGACTATACTGTACAATATATTATATAATTATATTGAACAGTATGTTCCGAAGTATTTCGTTAATACAGGAAATTTTCGTCCATGGTTTTCGACTTAAACTAAACGACTTATTAAAAGGAAAAAAACAGTGCCTTCTAGTGATATCGGAGAAGTCCAGCTAACGTAAATGCATATAACAGCTTTAAGTTTTTAAGAACAGCTTCTAAGACCAGTATTTCAAATGACTATAAGCGATTTATATCTTACATTCAGAATAACTTAAATTCTAACTCGTCATAATTTTGGCATTACATTAACTCCAAAAGGCAAACAAGAGGTCTCCCTAAGAGCACATACGCACTAAGCGGCTACCCGCGACACGGCCAACCGCGCGGTTGGCCGTGTGATGCGATTGAACTTGCGGGTAACCGCGTTACGGGTAGCCGCAGTCGGAGAAGTCCAGCTAACGTAAATGCATATAACAGCTTTAAGTTTTTAAGAACAGCTTCTAAGACCAGTATTTCAAATGACTATAAGCGATTTATATCTTACATTCAGAATAACTTAAATTCTAACTCGTCATAATTTTGGCATTACATTAACTCCAAAAGGCAAACAAGAGGTCTCCCTAAGAGCACATACGCACTAAGCGGCTACCCGCGACACGGCCAACCGCGCGGTTGGCCGTGTGATGCGATTGAACTTGCGGGTAACCGCGTTACGGGTAGCCGCAGTCGGAGAAGTCCAGCTAACGTAAATGCATATAACAGCTTTAAGTTTTTAAGAACAGCTTCTAAGACCAGTATTTCAAATGACTATAAGCGATTTATATCTTACATTCAGAATAACTTAAATTCTAACTCGTCATTATTTTGGCATTACATTAACTCCAAAAGGCAAACAAGAGGTCTCCCTAAGGGTACATACGCACTAAGCGGCTACCCGCGACACGGCCAACCCCGCGGTTGGCCGTGTGATGCGATTGAACTTGCGGGTAACCGTGTTACGGGTAGCCGCAGTCGGAGAAGTCCAGCTAACGTAAATACATATAACAGCTTTAAGTTTTTAAGAACAGCTTCTAAGACCAGTATTTCAAATGACTATAAGCGATTTATATCTTATATTCAGAATAACTTAAATTCTAACTCGCCATTATTTTGGAATTACATTAACTCCAAAAGGCAAACAAGAGGTCTCCCTAAGAGGGTACATACGCACTAAGCGGCTACCCGCGACACGGCCAACCGCGCCGTTGACCGTGTGATGCGGTTGAACGTGCGGGTAACCGCGTTACGGGTAGCCGCAGTCGCAATCGCAGTGTCCGGTTGAGAAACCGTCATTGATTGCGGGCAGAAAAGAAGTCATTTCAAAAATGGACGGGGAAGAAGTCGCAGCAATCAATTATGTCTACGCTCGTTATATAAAAAACAAACAGAAAAAAAAGAAGTACTGGGTACATCCTTTATTGCAAACACGAGAAGAAACGAAGCACTTTAAAATATTTTTCAATACGAAGATAAATTTTTTCGTTATATAAGAATGAATTTAAAATCGTTTGAAGAATTATTAAATATTCTAAAACCCGTCATAACGAAAAAAGATACAAGATTTCGAAAATGTATTAAGGCTGAAGAAAAATTAGTCATACATAAATATATAAATATCAATTTTCATATATTTTATTTCAACATAGAACATACAGCGCATACATAGCATAGAGTATTTACACATCTTCTTGGGTAGAATCAAAAAGTTCCATGAATGACATTTGACTATCATGGGACTCATGAGTAGCCGTCGAATTTACTGATAAAGGCGATCGTACTCGCATCGGTTCTTGAGGAGGCACTTCCCTAGTTATTTCAGATGATTGCATAGACGAAGTGCACGGGTAATTTCTTGAATAGTGTGCCATTTGATATCCACGATTGGGCCTTCCATAGTCCCATGATGTCTTTGAGCAATCAGAGAACGGAGCATCATTGATTACTTTTAAAATACCTAATTTTGTTTGCATTTGCAAGCGATCGGGTATTTTTTTAAATTCTTTCACCAAGGACAAGAAAAAAAGACGATTCCCGTCATCTTCAATATTTTTTTTCTCCAAATTCCGATTCAAAATCCCAATTAACTCTCTACCAATAGGATCTTAATTTTTTTAAATTTTCTTTCGTTTTGGTGTCCACGAGGAGTTACGAGCGGCATCATTTTGAGAATTCTCATTTGCATCTTCGCTTTCTTCGATGTTGATTGTCACATTAGAGGTTGTCGGATTTACAGATATTGAATCTTTTAAAAATAAAAGATTATTGTAAAATACGTATGGAACTTTTTTTTTCGCCGCAGATCCACTCTTGGTCTCCTTTGCTTTATGGGCCTTCACAAAACAGTCCCGTATATTTCTCCATTTTTTCTGAAGATTCATACCTAAAAACTATTTTTTGTTTCAGTTATTTGGCGACAGGATGTTCTTTCGCAGAATTACATTATCTATTTCGGATTGGGATTAGCACGATCGCAGAAATAGTTCGCGAAATATGCGCAGCAATTTGGTTTTGCTTAAAAGAAACACTTCTACCAAAGCCAACAAAAGAGAAGTGGCTTTAAATTTCAAACGATTTCTTCCAAAGAGCAAACTTTCCTCACTGTTTAGGTGCGATAGATGGTAAACATATCAGGATAATCGCACCTGTGAATCAAAGTGGATCAATGTGTTTCAATTACAAAGGATTTTTCTCGGTAGTTTTGTTGGCAATTTGTGACAGCTCTTATAAATTTGTATTAATAGACGTTGGAGCTTATGGAAAATTTGGTGACTCTGCAATATTTCAAAATTCGAGCTTTTACAAAAATTTGCAGGCGAATCGTTTAAACAGTCCCGAACCTACACCTATTTCTGAAAGCAATACCACTTGTTTGCCCTACGTATTTGTTGGAGACGAGGCATTCGCTTTGAGTACAAATTTGATGCACCCCTATGCCAAAAAAATTTAAATACGACAAAACGAACGTTTAATTATAGGCATTGCAGAGCTAGACGTTATTTGGAATGTACATTTGGGATTTTTGCTAACAAGTGGCGTATTTTTCACAAATGCATCAATGTTAATATTGATTTAGTACACGATATTATTAAGTCTGCTTGCATTTTACATAATTTTGTGAGAGACGGAGATGGTTATTCTTTTGAGGACACATTAAATGATTCACTAACCGAAAGTATTGCTGCAGACAATGTACGAAGAAACAACAGAACTGCATTAAGATACCGCGACTTATTTGCAGAATATTTTATGACTGATGGGAGACTAGAGTGGCAAGATAATTTCATTTAAATCGAGTAAATACATAACATATATATTATGATTATTGTGATTGTCCTGTAATTGGGCATTAAGCCTGTTGGATAATAAACGTATTATTATTATTATTATTATTATTATTATGTACCTTACCAAGGTGTTTCTTTTCTTCCGTTGACAACTCCGCACCATAGACATTCACCATTTCTTCCCATTCTTTTTGCTTTATATTTTTATTCGAATATTCGGAGGATTTTGTATTCCAAATAGATGGTCGATTTTGTATTTCAATAATAAATTTTTCGGTGTCGAAGTCTATTTCCATGATGATTCCTTCACTCCAAATGCTTTTACCGAACCTCCCACGACAACGGTCAGCCGCAAGTAAAATCGTAGTGCGCATAGCAACCGTACGGGTAACCGAAAAGGGGCCGCAGTTCTCCAAGCGCCCGCACCGGTTGACGGGCAGCCGCATCGCAATGCGAATGAACGTGTACAGTTATATCCATTTTATTGTGTACGGTCAACCGCGCGGTTGGCCGTGCTGCGGGTAGCCGTTTAGTGCGTATGTACCCTAAGAATATTACATTTGGTGAGGCAGCGTCTGATGATCCTGGTATTATTGGAAATTGGAAAATACTACATTGGATTTAACTCACTACGATAATTCTATCACAGTCATAGACATAATTATAGATTCGGACCTTGTTTTTGAAAAGTTGAGTTGTCTTACACCTTCGGTATCCTTAAGCCCTGATTGTGTACCAGCATATTGTCTAAAATACTGTAGCCCTGCTCTGGCATGGCCTCTGTTTATTTTATACAATTTATCAATAAATTGATGTGTTCCCCACACAATGGAAGACTTCATTTATTGTTCCAACGTATAAATCGTGTTATAGATCGGACATTCGAAATTATCGTCTTATTGCCTGCTATTAGCAAGGTGGTTGGATCGTTGGTGTCTGATAAAATACTTGCATCTTATTCTGAAGTAATTGCCCCGGAGCGGCATGGATTCGTCCGCGGCCGTAGTTCTGAGACAAACTTACTGTGTAACTACATTTTGGAGAATATCGAAAAGGGTTACCAGGTGAATTCTATATACACTAACTTTAAAAAATCATTCGATCAGGTTAACCATTCCTTACTTCTACTGAAACTAGAAAAAATACGGCATAATTGGGAATGTTCTGGCATGGTTACGATCATACTTACCCGACCGTGTCCAGAGTGTTGTCGTGGGTGGCACCAGATCTCGAGATGTCCTTGCTACATCCAGTGTCCTTCATGGGAGTCATTTGAGACCTATTTTATTTTTTCTATTTATAAACGAAATAAGGTTCTGTCTTCATTCCTGTCGTTTTCTTTTATTACCGATGATATGAAACTTTTCTTACGCATTTGCTGTCCTAATGACTGTGTTACACTCCAATCGGATTTAGATGCCTTCCACGCGTAGTCAGAAACCCCATGGCCCTTAACACTAAAAAATGTAACATCATATCATTTACTAGAAAGAAGAATGGGCCTTTGGTAGCACAATACTTGTTGAATAATGCTCCTATTGAGAGAGTGCAGTCGGCTCGGGGTTTTGGAATTACTCTAGATTGCGAACTGAGGTACCACCTACACATAGACGATATCTTATCTGGAGCAAATAAGATCTGTGGTTTTATCAAGCACCAGACACGGGATTTTAGAAATGTTATGACTATTATAAAATTGTACTATTTACTGGTGCGGCCAATCTTGGAATACAGTTGCATTGTATGGAACCCGTATACCGCTACATACCGCGGGCGCATTGAGAGAGTTCAACGCAACATGATCAATTACGTACTCTATAAGCTAAACATCGATAAAAATTCCCATAATTACTTACAACGACTGCACCTATTGGGCTTTGAATCGCTAGAATCAAGGCGGAGGAAGACATACCTCAAATTTGGATTCCGGTTGTTCAACGGTTGCATAGGATGTTCAGAGTTGCTATCCCTATTCGATGTAAGAGTACCAGCGGCGGGTACAAGAAATAAAAATGTTTTTTCAGTGCACTACCATCGGACATCATATGGACTCAGAAATCCGATAGATTCGATTATGAGGGAACTGAATGGCTTGCACTTTGATGTGGATGTGTTTCATTGCACAAAAGCTGTGTTTTTTAAGTATTAGTGTTAATGGTATGGTCTTTGATGAAAATTAGAGGTTCTTTTATTTTGTAAATCTTAGTTATATTTGGCTATTTATATTTATATACTTATATATTGTAGACATGGTTTGGGATTGAATGTCCTGTAATGTCTGATGTTTAAATAAATAAATATAAGTTTCATTTCTATTTTAAATTATTTTTATTGTGGTCTTTGTACAATCAGCTTTGCGCTCAACAAGTATCTTTTCAACGAGTTTTGTGTAGACATCCCTAGTGTCCCAAACCGCTATTTTACATTGCTCAACAGATTACGCAGTTTTTGCAAACGTTTTCAAAGCCACTACTCCTACAGTTCTCAACGATTATATTTTGTGGCAACACTCCAATCAAATTAGACTTGTATTTATTAGTAATAATTGTTGATAGATATGTTAACAAATTAATATTTGTTTTCCTTTCTAATTAACTGTCTCCGAACAAGTTAACGGTTACAGATTCTCACCGCGTCGGTGGGGAAAATAAGAACATAATGAATGCACTTTGACTAAGCAGATCAATATAAACGGTTCTCACTTTGTACACTATTTATATGGTGGGGGATAATGTCGAATCGACATCGATTATTTTGTAATAATATAGAGCCTGTATTAAAAGGAAAATCATTACTAACATCGCTAGTATACGTTTACGCTCTATGCTGAACAATTTGATAAGACTTCTTTAAACCCACACCTCTTTATTGCTGTCGCCCGTGAATGCCACGCCATAAATACTAGAATATTATAGATCATTTTAATCGCAGCTATTCATGCAATTCTACTCTTACTCACATGAAAATGCCGGAGGATATTTTCTTGTATTTTTAGGGTAATTAGGTTAATTTTCCCGGATCGGAACAAAATTAAACGAAAAATAAAAATAAACACGTACCTTATACATATCGCCTACATTAAAGGATGTATGCATATTCGTATACATTTACGCCTTTTAATACTTATTTCAATATTGACACAAATATTGAAATCGCGTAAAGATCACAAATTAAAATAGAATATTTTTCGTCTCCTACAGTTCACATTCCGGATTTTATTCTTTTTAATTAAACCTCGCGACTTATTTAGAAAAGTCGTCCCACATTTGTTAATTAACGTTTTAAATCGAGTCCCACATATGTTTATGTATCGACGGTATTAAATATTATTGACTTGTATCCAATGTGTTTACAGTTTTATCTAGGAACATGTTTAATAATAAAAAATCTATCAATTTTCTATAGTATACTTCATAAGAAGAAAATAACTTACGATACGAATGTCATTTTAGTTTATTTCCAACCATCGAAATTTTCATAATTCATGAACGAAATTCCTATAGTATGGGGACTGTTGAAAAATTTTTGAAGTTCAGTAGTTTAAATGGAGTACAGGTTTTTCATCTCTCATATTTGTATAGTATCACATTTCTAACTAATAATTTAGATCACAGTTTGTACTTTTTGTTACACAACATTTAAAAGAAATAGTTTTCTCTAAAAACTTTTCTGTTATAATTTTCGAATCATGATTTTTTGTGATTTAAAATGTAATATAATGCCGAAACAATGCATTGGTCGACTTTATATGGCTTTTGGGGATGGAACATTATCCAAGAATTGTGTTTCCAGTTGGCTTGTCCAATTTCAGCGTGGATGCACCACCCCCAGGGACTTATTTCGTGAAGGTCGCCCATCGACGTCTGTTGTTGCTGTAATAACTAGAAAAGAAAATCAAAGGGCTTATTTGCCGTATTAGTTTTTCTTACCTGTAATAAATATATAGATAATCTTCTTAAATGCTACACGATTACTTAATATTTCGTGAAAGTCGTCCATCGACGTCTGTTGTTGCTGTAATAACTAGAAAAGAAAATCAAAGGGCTTATTTGCCGTATTAGGTTTTCTTACCTGTAATAAATATATAGATAATCTTCTTAAATGCTACACGTTTACTTAATATACACCGTGTCCAAAATTATCGGTGCACTATTGCTATCTCCGTTATTTTAGGAGCTACGGTTTTGGTTAAATTAGAAAATTTTTAGTATTTTTACCGCTGATTAGTATGCAGCTCATGAAAAAAACAATTGAATTACGTATTTCTGAGAAATTTGGAATTTTGTTTTTTTCTTAAATGGAATATTTGTACATATTTTGAAATGGGCCGTTATACAATATCTCAAGTTTGTTCCCTGATTCGTTTTTGACTAAAACTTGATCTCGGACACAGTAGTGTGTGGATTTTCGATTACTATTTAACTTAACCTGTCCTTTATTGTTTTTATCAATTAAATTATACTTTGCCTCGTCTGGGGCTGTTTGTAATCTGTATTTCATTTCCACGGCATAAATATATTATGCGAGAAGATTAGCTATATATTTATCGCAGGTAAGAAAATCGGCAAAGAAGCCCTTTGTTTTTCATTTCTGCCCGGCGGAAGATGTAATAACTAAAGTAGGACACCTATTACTACATATTCGTAAGTAAGTAGGTTATTAAGTAAGTAGACATATATACAGGTGAGTTTTTTTGAATGTTTAGCATTGGGATCTCAGAAACTACTGGAGATAGAAAAACGCTTAAATGGGGAAAGATGCGCAGTTTTACGAGTTTGATTTAAAACTGCTTTTGTTTCTCCGATAACTTTCATGGCTTATTAGATATTCAAAGAAAACTAAATTTTACGATTTTCTTTAAACATGCTTAGCATCGTTAATAGTAATTTTAGAGAAAAAGTATTCAGACAAAAGTTTTAGATAATTACACGCCAAATAAAACTGTGTAGCTAATATTTTTTTTTCGTTCACTATTATCGAGTTATGACACAAACTTTTGTTTTTTTTAATGGAAACCATAGTTTGTTTTGACATCATTAAAAAGCTTATTTTTTGCTGATTACAATGATATAAGGTTTGATATGGTTATTTTAAAAAATAAAGAGGATATAAAGAGGATAGATTGTTCACTTTATAAGATAAAAACTTAAAAAAAGAAAATGTTTGGTGTTTTGTAATTCAAAAAACGAAAAATCTTAGTTACAATAGTGTGTGTTCGTTGGAGAAGTCGAGATAAATATACTAACATTGCTTTCACCTTGAGTCACAGAAGTGAGAGCTGTTAATTTTTACTTTTAAGTCAAGTTAATTGTCAAACATTGACAATTAACTATTAATTAATTTAATTGTAACTTAACTATAAGTGGTGCAAACGGCCGTTAATCATAAGTTTGCATTGGCTATGGAATTTTCTAACGTAGAAAAGCGTGATATTGTTGAATGTTACATTCGGTGCCAGAAAAATTCTACTAGAGCTGCTGAAGTTTATTTTGAAAATTATTTTGATCGACGTCAGCCGTCGCTACCTACTTTTAAGAGATTATGGGATAATATAGCAGATTATGGTTCGTTCGTTAAACCAAAATAAAAAAAGGCATGGATGAAGATAGAGAAATAAACATATTAGCAAGTGTCGCTCAGAATCCATCTACATCGACCCGACAAATTTCAACAGAAATGGGCTCCTCTCAACGCACTATTGTCAGAGTGTTGAAGAAGCATAAATTTCGTCCCTACAAATTATCAGTATCACAAACTTTACATGAAGGTGATAACATCAGACGAATAGCTTTTTGTATGGTTTAAAGATCAGTGTCAAATGATCCACACTTTTCAATGAAAATATTATGGACTGATGAATCTCGTTTCACAAATTGTGGAATGTTTAATAGACACAATGAGCACATATGGTCTCAAACAAATCCACTTCACGTTGAACATAGGAGACCACAAATTAAATTTGGGTTTAATGTTTGGTGTGGTGTTATAGGATCAACTGTTCTTCCTCCTTTTATTTTTGATGGATCACTAACTGGCAATCGTTATCTTAATTTTTTACAACAAGATTTCGAGGAAATGTTAGATAATTTAAATTTAAGAACCCGAGCAATGCTGCAATGGTTTCAACATGACGGAGCGCTTCCGCACAATCAACTGAATGTTAGAAATTATTTAAATTTGAACTTCCCTATTCAATGGATAGGACGAAATGCACCCATTGAATGGCCGGCTAGATCCCCTGATTTATCAGTTTTGAATTTTTTCTTGTGGGGTGTACTAAAGGACACAGTATACAAAAGAACATATGAAAATCGACGATTTAAGAGAAGCTGTCTTAGTTGCTTTTAATAACATCGATAGGCGTAAAGTCCGCAATGCTACAAATTCTGTTGTGAAGAGATGCAATTTGTGTATTAATAATAATGGAGGTATCTTTGAACATTAATAATGTTGTGTGCCCTTAATAAAAGTTCTTATAGTTTTCATTTTATTACTACATAAGATTTCAAAATAAGTTTTAGTTTGGTTTGTATTTTATCAGTTCGAAATTCAATCGTTTTCCATAAAAACCATAAAAATGTCTATATCATCTTTATTTTTTAAAATAACCATATCAAACCTTATATCATTCTAATCAGCAAAAAATAAGCTTTTTAATGATGTCAAAACCAACTATGGTTTCCATTTAAAAAAACACAAGTTTGTGTCATAACTCGATAATGGTGAACGAAAAAAAATATTAGCTACATAGATTTATTTGGCGTAAAATTATCTAAAACTTTTGTCTGAACACTTTTTCTCTAAAATTACTATTAACGATGCTAAGCATGTTTAAAAAAATCGTAAAATTTAGTTTTCTTTGAATATCTAATAAGCCATGAAAGTTATCGGAGAAACAAAAGCAGTTTTAAATCAAACTCGTAAAACTGCGCATCTTTCCCCATTTAAGCGTTTTTCTATCTCCAGTAGTTTCTGAGATCCCAATGCTAAACATTAAGAAAACTCACCCTGTACTATACTGAAGACAGGGGAGAACGAGTTCGTCTTGTAAATCTAATCTAATCACTATTATACATGTGAACATCGTAAAATGTAATGTTATTGTTATGTAAATCTAAATGTGATAACTACACTCACCGGCAAAATTAATGGCATCATTGGAATTTTTTTGATATTACAAACAAATCTTAAATGATAAAAACAAATGTGTGCAAATGATGTGCAGCTTTAATTCTTTGAATAACTCATTAATTTGAGTAAGTTATGGCTTTTAAAATTCTTTTATTCAATCAAAATTTCAAAACTTAATGAAACTATGGTTGATACAAATGACATTTATTTATCGTGAATATCTGGTACGGCCTCCTCGTGCTCTTATAACAGCTTGGGCACGTTGAGGCATGGTCTGAATTAAATTTAGCACAAAGTTTGGGTCGACATAATTCCACTCTTCTTGTAACGCTTATTGAAGCTGGTTAAGAGTAGTTATGTTATGTCTTCTGTTTTGTAGCTTTCTTTTCATCTCATCCTATATGCTCTATGCGATTTAAGTCTGAACTGCAAGCTGACCAGTCGAGACGGTGAATATGAACATCATTTAAAAATTCATCAACTACAGCAGCTGCGTGGGATCGGGCATTGTCCTGCATTAGCAGAAAATCTGGACCGCGTATTACAGCAAATGGCACTACATGATGTTGAAGGACTTCTTCGATGTACTAATGAGCATTCAGAGCAGGTCTATCAAGAATGACTAAATCAGTAGAGCTATGCATAGAAATGCCACCCCATACCATAACTGAGCCACCACCCAATTGGTTCTTGTCTACAATAGCGCAGTCCGCAAAACGTTCACCTACCGTGTCCAAACTCTCTGCCGACCGTCGGCACCTTGTATACTAAACCGGCATTCATCTGTAAAAAGAACTCTTTGCCAATCGTTCACATTCCAGTTGAAATACAGGGTGTATCATGAGGGCAACAGCAGGTTTCGTATTACCATCACAAACGCCCAACATAAACACCATATCGGCATACTCCTCAGAACTTTGTAAGCCATCGCAATGTCCACAAGAGGTAACAACAGTAAACAATGACTGCAAAATAAACAACATGCTTGTTGTTACGGCAACCACTCGCTAGCGACTTCAAAATAAACATAGTGCTTGCTGATACGGCAACCACTCGTCCACTCGGTTGTTCTGCGCAAACATGTCTAGCGCACCATTTACTATGAAGCATATCGAACATTTGTTATAACTCCTTAATTATAGATGACATTCCATTACTGTATTTACGTTTTTTGTTCCACATAAACTTAGGAATCACCTCCATAAACCGGTAGAAAATCTCATGATACACCCTCTATAAACGACAGAAAGCTAGCCGAGCTCTCCGATGATGTGGTAATAAAATAGGGTATCTAACAGGGCTACGGGCATAAAGATTGGCTTGTTCTAACCTTCTTCCTACTGTCCTCTTACTAACTTATACTTCTCGAGTTGCATACAGCATGCCTCTAAGTGTACTACAGTGGTGTTGCGATCACGAAGACAATTTAATGTTAAAAATCTATCATCCACCTCAAAAGTACCACGTTTTCTGCCTTGCCTTGGCCTCCTCCTTACATCACCAGTTTCTCTAAGGCGTCAAGGTATGCTAGATTGGTTTACTCCAAGAAGATTAGACATACTGCTGGGTTCTTCCATGCTGGAGCAATGTAGTGGCTCATATGGCATCATTAGGCGTTAAAAGGCCCATATTAAATGAAAATTCTTTTTAAGTAAAAACAGAACGACAAAAAAACGCCAAAATGATTGAAGCAACTTAAAAAGCAACAATTGCGACGTATATATGGTCTTTATCAACTAGACTTCTATGATTGATTGAATTAAAATAGCTGTCTTAGTTAACGACAGGCACCTACTTGGATTTGATTCTACACGTAAAGCACTTAGAGTTAATTCTATATTAGAATAAGCCAAATACAATCATTTAAATTACAAGAAAAAGCATTTTAATAACTTATGCGTTAATTTTGCGTGTATTTAACACCGAAAGCTTGCTATTGTCACTTAATTAAATAAATTAAAAATCTCCCCTCGCAAAGTAATTTGAACCTTCCTCGCATTTAAAGTATTTTTATTCGTCCCAAATCATTCTAAGAATTATAATAAATTTACATTATCAACAATCCATCATGGGTTATCATTTTAAATCATACAATAACATACATAACATAATATAAAAATAATCCAAGTCAACAGATATAAATATGCATTACAAATATCATGGTATACAAATCATTCTAAACATGGTATTCGCGTTTGTACTTTAATATACGTGTTCCAGTAATTACGTAAATTGCCGTGTATTCCAGTACGCAGAACATATTATATGTACAGTACCTATGTATTTAGTAATTATGCACGTATATAATATGCTTGCAATATATATCTCGAATATCACAAAATCTGACAGAATAAGACATGAAATAGTTGAAGCTCTTATTTCAGGTTTACATACACGGTATTATTATATGCACATATATATTCACATATATTATTCATACATATGTTCATATATGTGAAATACATATAGGTATAACGTTATTAGTATTAGGCCCCTTTGGAATTTGAATATAACACATGCATACATAACATTGCCCTAACCTGAGTAAATACCTGGTTCTTTGTATACTAGACACGTAAAGCAATCCTTCAAGTAATTATCAAGATATAGGAATAGTAATGCATAATTTACTGCTGCGAAGTTAATTCTAGATAAATTAACTTTCCTATGCATAATTTCAATTAATATTAACTATTAAATACACACGTATGTTTTCTAATCGTTAATTAATACGTGTCCTAACAACTTAATGTTCGGACGATACTAATTTTTATAGTTAATACTTTTTGTAAATACTAAAAATTGTTACTTATTCATTTTTATTTCTGATTTGGTAAATACACAATTTCAAATCATTTTTAACAGAAAATAACTGTTCTCTTTTAAAAAGTATAATTTTTCTCCGAATGATATTAAAAGCGACTTTTTAATGACTTAACTGAACTTTCTCCACTTCCCTCTTTTTCGTAAAATGAATTATATTATTATTATTATATGGGGAAACGCCTGGAAATATTTTATTGCTGATGTTCGGCTTATTGGCTAGCGAGTCCTCGATATAGCCCTCCGCGACAGCGGAAGACTTCCATCCCCCATCTTGCTTCAACATTGTTATGTCCCCACCAGAATGCACCAGCAACATGGCCGATGTTCTGTGAAAGCAGCGCCCAGTGTACTTATTCGCATGGGCTAGTTCCAGAAAAGTAGCAACTTCTGGCATTTTACCGAACTTGTGAATGCCAATAAATTGTTGATATACTCGTACTTTACCGTTCGCATACTTATAGAAGAAACGCCGATTATTCAAATTTGAGGGTCTGGAGGCTGCATATTTTCTGTAAACGCCTAAATATTCCATTACTACAAAAGATCTTCATTTTTTGGTTATAGTATATGGTACCATAATTAGCAATTTGCCGCCCATATCATTTACATCATCCGTTTTCATTTGCAAAAGTTCATCACATCTACAGTTAAGCTCACATAAATCTAGTATAACCTAACTTATCAAAGTTTTCTAATATTGCTTAGTGTGTATTAAGCTTTTTTCGAAAGACAAGTCAAATGTCAAGTAATTTTTGTTAATACAATTTAGAAAACACAAATAAACTAATACTTAATTGATCCGCCATTCGCATCAATTACTGTCCTTAACCTTCTAGGTACAGAATCAATGAGACTTCTTAAAAAATTAGGTTTTTCAACAATGTTTTCCCAGGTATCTTCAATAGATTCCCATAATTGTTCCCTATTAGTAAATCTTATACGAGATCTATTAATTTGCTTTGTCATTTTTTAAATTTTTTCTCAAATATTCAAACAAATTATGATCTATATCAGTTGATATTCTTTTAAGACCAGTTTCTCGTTTGCGTCATATACTGCCTTCATTTTACAATTTTTTTTGAATTTGTAGTACTATAGATTTGTTCAAATGAAATTCTTCTGCGACTTGTTTAATGGTGTAACTTTCCAAATTTAACAAAATTTGTACTTTGTCTGCTGGAGTCAGTTTTCTTGCCATTTTGGATATCAAAAAGTGACAAATGTCATTTTGACGTTACAAGAATTACAACAAAACACAAATTCAATAATGGTTTATACTAGATTTATGTGAGCTTAACTGTACAAGCCCCAGCGACTGCACCAATAAGTACAACCTAAAATATAAATTGAAAAATAGTTCATTAATCCATAATAGATCATTTTCAGTATATTCCTACCTTCATGCTCAAATACAGTTGGGCCATCTGACTGCCGTTTCAAAAAAGCTTGTAACTTCTGATATTTTGCCAAATCAATGTTATTTCTTATGGTCACGGTAGCTTTTAGCATCGAATTGATAGACCATAACGTTGAAGGTTTCATTTTATTTGAAAGATTGGAAAAACAGGCAATCAGCACATTTTCAGAGAAAGATGCTACATTTTTCTTCTGTCTATATTCCATGAATCTGCTGTATGTGAGTTCATATACAGTTCTTTACTTATCCAGCAATAGGTTCAATTCCACATCTCGCGCCAGGTCTCTTATCTCAGGTGGTGTTAATGGTAATAACTCATCGTCACTTTCAATTAGATAGATTTCGAACAGTTACTTCACAATTTTTTAAATTGACAATGACATTAAAGTAAAACAAACGTCATCAGCGGTAAACATAGTAACGAAGAGCCAGTTATAGCAAGCGCCAATTAAGTTGGCGCGGGGAGGGAGTGCGCGGAAGCCGTTTCTAAAAACGTCCATCCCCACTACTCAAGTAATTGTCAGAATACATTAGTCATTGACGTTTGACGGAACATAATGCCTTTGCTAGGGGATCATAAAGTGACACACGCTCAGAGGTTAGAATTATCTGACATTTGATGTAAAACCAAATACAAATCTCTCCACTACTTCTAGTCCTGCGCGAACTTACCCCTCCTCGCGCCAACTTAATTGGCGTTTGCTATACCTTTGTTAAAATAATTTAATTATTTGGATATTGATAATAAAACGCAATTAATAAATACAAAAAAGACGTGAAACTGGAACAAATTCTGAGAAAAAATTATATGTTTCACACGGCAGAAAGCAGATTTAATGCCTTGGCTGGTTTTCTAGCCTCGACTACGCCTCGCTATGAAACACCAGCCGTCATATTATATCTTGTGCTTTTCTGACTAGTAAAACAATTGACTATTTTAAAATGAAAAAATGAAAAATCCTAGTAAATGACACTGACAACTTAATATTCGGACGACTATACTTTTAACAAAATGGCAACGATTGTTATCACAGATTTGACATTTATCACTAGAGCTGAGGATGTTTGCGGTATAACCATGGTTATATCATGTAACCATAGTAAATTACTATGGTTATATGATATAACCATGGTTATACCGCAAACATCCTCAGCTCTATTTATCACTCTCGAATCATACGGCATTATTAAATATGATGGAGAAACAGATAGCTACGAAAATCAAGGTTAAAGTACTAGACAACCAAAAAAAGGAACTTATAGAATGACGAGACAACTTGTAAAAATATGTAAAATCCACCGAAGAGCCACTCGTAACTGCTCGCTTCAATGCAGAAACCGATGTGAGAATTTCGCGAGAATGTTGCAGGGAATGGATCCAGAAATTTGGGGTCGGTTTTTATAAGGTATAATTAAAATACATATACTAAAATATTATGTATTTGAGTTTTCTTTAATGTTAAACGATTTTACTATAGGCGAAAGAAAAACTGCTGTTAACAAAAGCCAAAATAAAAAATCGACTAATTTGTCTAAATTCCACTGGACAGTAGATGGCTGGTCCAAAGTCATATTTAGCGATGAGTCCAAATTCGACGTTTCTGTAGGTAACAATAGGAAACGTATTATTCGGGATAAAACTAAAGCTTTTAGTAAAGGCTGTTTAAAAAGGACTGTGAAATTTGCAAAGGGTGTGATGATTTGGGGGTATATGTCTGGAAATGGTGTAGGAAAGATGGAGATAATAGATGGAATTGTTAATGCCAATAAATATCAACAAATTCTGAACAAAAGCTTCATTCCTAGCGTAGAAGAGCTCTATTCCGACAGAGACTAGAGTTTTCAACAGCATGGGGCATTATCCCATACGGCAAAATCAACCAAAAAAAAATGGTTTGAGGTACATGATATGCGAGTGTTAGCATGACCACCGCATGAACAGTTACTTGACGAATAATAAGTGAATTAAATACAAAATTCAGAAATTTGGGAATCCTTTACACCAGATTATTGCAGGTCGCTTGTGGAATACATGCCGGCCACAGTAAAAGCTGTTATAAAGGCCAAATGTTATATGACTTCGTTTTAAGTCATGTAATAAATGATCGTCCGAACATTAAGTTATCAATGTCAAATTTGTTCATTTATTAAGTTAAGCTTCTATGTAATTTGAGTTTGAGTAAAATCTATTCTTTTGATAAATAAAATAATTCATTGCGTGCCAAAGCTAAATATGTGAATATTAAATCAAATTACAAACTCTCAAATAGAAAATCAGAATATATTTCGAGAAAATTGGTATCGTCCGAACATTAAGTTGTTAGGGCTCGTATAAGAGAGAGATGCTAATATTGTACCGAGTTAGAATTTTAGGTTATAATGTTTTGTGTCTAGATTATGTAGCAAGAGTAGAAAGAAATTTTGTTTACAATATCAGAATTTATTCTACATTTTTCAGAAAATAATGAGTCATCAAATTGGTACTTGAAAGAAAAGCTGGTCAAAAAAGGTACACAGCTTTGGATAATTTGGATAATTTAGATATCGAAACTAGCAAATTAAAAAATAAAAAAGCGACTCGAACAGACCAAATATGTAGTGAACTTGTACGAGTAAAAAATGTATGTCGCAAAATTATACAAGAGAATATATGATTTAATCGTTATTATATAAAATGAGTAGAAAATGCCAGATGAATAAAGAAATGGAACGATAGTACTGATACCATAAAAAGAGGATTTTAAAAAAATGCGTAAATTACAGACGACTAACTTTGCCCAATTTTTTATAAAAATCAAGTTTAATTTACTACATTATTTTTGGAGTAGTTTTCGTTTCTTCTTTTTAGTCCATTTCTTTCTGTTCTTAGTATTTCTCTCCTTTTTCATTAACTATGAAGAATTCTCGTAGGGCAACCATGGTGGGATGGATTAGAGGCCATACAGATTGGTTGCATATTTATAATGATACCGATATATATTGCAGTGCCTCTTCATTAAGTTTAAGGCGTCCACAAAAGTGTAATGTGCAGAGACATGTTTCTTCGAAAACTCGTCAAGTTAACATATGTCAATCTGCACCTGACACTTAACGAAGAACTGTGTGAAGATTTCATAGCTGCCAATATCCTATTCAAAAAGCTTAACAATCCAGTCCTCAAGAGGTTTCTTACAAAATATTCTGATCGTCATATACGCGATGAATCTACTTTACGTAAATACCACCTACCAAAATGTTATTTGAGAACTATTGAAAAAATACGAACAAACCTATCTGGTCATTATCTTTTGGTAAGTGCAGACGAAACAACGGATGTAATGGGACGATATGTGTTAAAAGTAGTTGTTGGTATTCTTCTTCCGACAACTTCATACCAACGATACTTATTGCAACTAAAATATTTCCAGTCGTAAATGGTCAAACAATTGCAGAAGTAATTGATCAATGTATTCATAATATTCTGTCATCGGATAACAACTGTAAAGACAAAATGCTATTATTTTTGACTGATGACTGATGGCTTTGACTTTTTGAGTTTTGTTCTTTGTAAATTATTTTTATTCAAAATTCGATACAATTCGCTTGTCAGCATTACTTTTGTTTCAGCAGTAATTGCTGCAGGTAACCAGACCGTTTATTACATTCGCTCTGTTGTGCATTGACAGATACATATTAACTACATATTGCTATGAACTGTGGTTTTTAATATTTACTATACCACCGTTCACGACAAATCTATCCAATTAGGATATGCAGTCGGTTTATTTCCTAAAAATGGGACTGGCTTCCTCTCAGGGTTCCAATCGGAAACGTGGTTGACTCTTCTACAAAATTTTTTAGGCGCCAGTAAAAGAGTATCGACAAATGTAACAATTATAATTACTTTAAGTTACTTATAAAACTCGTAATGAAAGGATGATTAAATTAAAGATCACAATATAAATTTAGAATGAAAATTTAATACAAAATCAAAAAAAAAGAAAAAAAACAATTTTTATAGAGTACAAAGATTAATATTGCATCATTAAATAATATTAACTAAGACTAAATCTCAATACAACAATATTAAATACAAGTGAAATACAATATTCAACTCTTTTAAATATAATAAGATATCTTTTATAAAATATATATATTTTTACTTACATAAAAAAACAATGTGAAACACATTAACGAGAATCGTTATCAAATTAACTATTCAAAATTACGAGACTAACAAACTCGTAAAATATACACGGAAAATTGAAATACAATCACATCAACTAATTAAACTCAAAAACAACCCGAATTTACAATAGATAATTACCTATCTTAAATAAAAATAACGTACTTCTCGTCTTAAGGTTAACTTGTGTCTCTCTAGTCCACATGAAGCACGTAGGCTTCGCATAAAAAAATACAGTTTTTCTTACACATAAATATATACGGATATACACACAGATATCCAAAATAATATTACATTCATTTTTAAATAAATTTTTACTATTTATTGGGGAAGAATCCATAGCAATATGTAGGTATGTGCCACTTATGCAGTTCCCCACACGTATCAAACGCTTACAGAAACAAACCAATTGGGAATACAAGGCTGACGCCTATGGGCTATGAATCATCAATGGCTCTAATCCACTCTCTTATAATTATATAAGTCAATCAAAAAAATATGATTTCAACGACGTAGTATGAACATGTTATAGAAAGTATCGTACATTCAAATTATATTACTTCAGTTAGTTTTATTAAAATGAATTCAACTATCATACATGTATAATGACTAAATAATTAAAGAGCAAGTATATAATCTAAACGCATGATAACACGCATCTACATAATAATACAATACATTTATTTACAAAAGCCTTTTGTAGTATTGAAAGCAAATTGTTGTTCCTGTTGTTCCAATTAACCTAACAGTACAACCTAATTGTCCTATAGGTACGTGTATTCTACGAAACGGTCAAGTTTAAAGAACGGATGTGAAGGAACTAATGGGATTAATTGTGATCTTATATTTTGTCATTGTCATTTCCAGGACAATATTCCTAATTTATCGGTTGACTACATTCAGAATTCTTTTTTTTTTCAATGAGAAGATCACTGTAATTATAGTTCGAAAGAAAAATTAATATACTTTGTTTGATACTTTATTAGAAGTTCAGATATTTTTAAATCATACAGCATAGGCAGTAAATTTAAACATTTTCCTGCATGGAGGGTATTTACAGATCTATAAAAAAGGAATATGAACAAATTTTGATGTTTCTAAAGTTATCAAAAATAACTAAGTAAAGCTTTTCATATTCTGTTTCATTAAAATTTAATAACGCCTTAGAATTTTTAGTAAACGCTTTAACTTTCTCAAGAAAACGGAAACTCAAATTGAGGAAAATCCTTAATAGCACAAACAAAATTCCATATTTTTTATAAGAAAAAATCCCGTTTTGAAACCTTTGGCTACTATTACAATCTGGCCTGAAGCAGACCAATAAGTAATTTTCCGACCGAATCTCGGGAAGTGTTGAACATGTTAACATGCGAAGACTTCCAGCACTGCTTCCAGTAATGGACAAGTCGCTGGGATCGGTATATTCATGCGAAAGGAGGGTACTTTGAAGGGGCTGGTAGTGAATAAGTTGTAAAAATAATTTATTGTGTTTTTTTCACATTCCCGGAACTGCTGGGTAGCACCTCGTGTAATTCGTTCGCTAAGAAAAATAGAAATATATTTGTATGACTCTTGATGATTCTGAAGAAAATCATTTGCTAGAATTTCGCACTTTATAGTGTTTGATTCTTTGCTAGGAAAGCCTTGTTAGGTCCAGCAGCTTAAAGTGTAGACTATTTAGCCGTGACAAGTCACGTTGCCAGGGTACACCACGGGTAGGCTAGTCTATATTGTACCCTATATGTATATATATATATATATATATATATATATATATATATATATATAGTCTATATATATATATATACAGGGTGAGTCGTGAGGAATCGACCAAACTGTAGGAGTGTATTCTACAGGTGAAAGTAATGTAAAAAAACTCAAATGTTGCTATCCGATTTTTATTTGTTTTCGAGTTATAGCGTAATTAAAAATAAACAAAATTTCATACATTGAAGTTTTTGTATTTTATTGGTATTATCGTTCTTTATTAATATATTTTCAAAAATACCGCCATTCATTTCAAAACATTTTTTATATCGTCTACCAAGGGCGCTGGTTGCGTTCCTGATTGTGTCAGGTTGATGTTTGACATTGTCAGCATCATTCATAATCCGTTGAATTAGTGCATCACGAGTGTCCACTTTTACTTGATACACTTCATTTTTTAACCAGCCCCATAAACAATAATCGAGTGGCGTGACTACAATGTGACTACCACGTCCAATTCAACTCCCTGGAAACCTTTCAGCCAAATGTTGCCTGACTGCACAAGCGTAATGTGCAGCCGCTCCATCGTGCTGGTAGAAGGTTTGGATTCTGATGTTTATGGGAACATCCTCTAGCAGTCCGTGCAGTTCATTTTCTAAAAAATGTAAATAGGTAAATCATACCACACCACACGTTTATCGAAAATTTATGTTGAAAGTTACTTTCGACTGTTGCGTGTGGATTTTCGTCTGACCATACATGCTGGTTATGACAATTATTAATACCGTCACGGGTGAATGTCGCTTCATCCGTAAACAGTATACGCGATATAAAACGAGGATTATCATTTATCCATCGACAAAATTCCATACGTCTACGATTATCATCTCGTTGTAGGTGCTGTACTCTTTGTACATGGTACGGACGTAAGCCATGCTCGTGGAGTGTTTTTATCACCCTTGTTTGTGGATTGCCCAATTGAATACTAATTCTCCGTGAGCTGGTAGTTGCGTCTTCTTCTACTACATCCAGAATATCTTCTACTTCTTGTAATTGTTGTCGACTGCCTCGTTCAGATATTATGTTTACACTGGGAAGCTTTCCGGTCGCGCACAATGTGTTGAATACACTAATAAATAGAGTGGACCAATCCGGAGCGATATTGGTAAATATTTCATATAAAAGCCGAAAAACTCCAATAATTTATCAATTTATATATATATATATATATATATATATATATATATATATATATATATATGGTAAACCTAATCAGTAGGCGATTAAAGGTCTGTATATTACTTCAAAATATATGTATTTAAAAAACTCTACATGTTTCGGCTGTATACGCCTTTTTCAAGAGAATACAAAATATGAATGACAGGATATAAATGTCAAGTAATTAAGTTGCTATGGTTTAAATTATTCAAAGATACATTCTAGTAATAATAATAAATCATGCCTTAGTATTCCAAAAAATAGATAACAAGGTGTGAAAATATGTGTTGTTCGCTGCTAGCAATTTGTGTCTCTCTATGGGTGTGTGGTTTTGTGTGAGAGCGTAAGTGTAGGGTTTTGTATGTCGGTGCGTTCGTGCGTGTGTTTAGTGATCGGTCGCATGAATTTAGAGAGGTCGGATAACCAGCCGTTGCGTAGGGCCGCCAACCCTTTCCCGACAACTTCTTTACAATTCCGTGCAGTACTTCGACGGTCTGACCCCCGCCCCAACGAGGCAAGGCGCAGACAGGCGAAGCGCACCCTGTACGGGGTTGCTCATCGCAACTAAGGGAACACTCTTAGTGGCTACCTCGGTCGACGATGGTCACACTTATGCCATCTTAACGTTTTCCGCCGAAGCGGGGGCATAGCACACACGTCGAACGTGTGTGTGCTGTTAACGGCAGCCTAGCCAGGTTGTCGCCCAGGACCGGTCCTAGTGGTGTGTGCATTGCGCGGCGACGAGATAGCGCCGCGTAGCATGGTTCCTCACTCTTGCTGGAAAGGCGGAATGGCACCTGACTGCCCAACGGGCAGACCCCCCTAGAGTTTTGTAGCGCATATGCTAGGCTGCAACCCAGTAGAGGACCACATCAGCAAAAAACAGAAAACAGGGATAGGCAGGGAAAAGCAAGACATGAGTTATTATTACATATGCGCCCGTGGAGCGACTTAAGATACAAAGTTGTCGGCATTCGCTCAAAACGAGAAGGAAAACCACGAAAACCTGCTCGGACAACTAGACAGGAATCAAAACACGGAACAGTCATCATGATAAGCAAAAGTATATGATATTTAAATGATATTTAAATAACATAAGGTATATAACAAAAAAAAAATATAATATGATGGTAAATTGTAGATCGTTACAAAATTAAATTATAGTATATACTGCTTAGATTTTTTATATCATTTCTGTTGTTAATTGAATTTTTTTCCTGTTTAATACTGATCATTTCTTTAATTTGTCTTTTCACTGTGTGTTGTTCTTTATCAATTATCTGTGTGTTTTCAAAATCGAAATGGTGATCGCGTTGTAGTTTGTGTGTAGACAATGCAGTTTTGTCTGTTCTAGAGTATTTGTGGGCTTGTATTCTTTTGTATAAATATTGTTTCGTTTGGCCTATGTAGTAACTATCGCAATCGCGACATGGTATTTTATATACGACATGTGTTTCTCGATTTTTTTCTATTTTAGGTTTAAGTTTTGAAAATAAATGTTTATTAGTATTACTAAGTTTATATGTTGTAGCTATATCATATTTTTTTAAAGTGTGTTTAATTTTTTCCGATAGTTGTGGAACATATGGAATTGTGATATATGTTGTGTCATTGTTCAAATTTTTATTGGTGTCTGCAGTGTTGTATATTTGGTGTACTCTTTTTTTAATAGTTTGGTCTATAAGTTGTGGTGGATAATTATTATCAGTTAGGATTGTTTTAATTTTTTTGATGTTATCTTTTCTGTATTGATTATGTGATAGTTTTACTGCCCTATCAGTCAGATTATTTATAATCATTTTATTGAATACTGTAGGAGCATTTGAGTGGTAATTCATATATCGAAAAGAAGCTGTGGGTTTATTATACCAATTTGTATAAATAGTACCCTGTCTATCATAGCTCAAAGAAATATCAAGAAAATTAATACTGTTATTAAATTCTTCTTCAATAGTGAATTTTAATTTGTTGTGAAAACTGTTGAATTTATTTAAGAGATAGTTTATTTTGTTGGTCGGAATACATGTTATGATATCATCAACGTATCTTTTGAAAAAAATGGGGTGGAAGTCTAATGAATTGATAACGTTTTGTTCTAAATGTTCCATTACTAGATTTGCAATAGGAGCAGCTAAAGGAGAGCCCATGGCAATACCAAATGTTTGACTATAAAAAGAATTTTTGTATTGAAAATATGTGTTATCGAGACAGAAGTGTATACCTCTAATAAACTCGTTTTTATTTAGTGATGTGTGTGGACTAATTTCATCCCATTTGGATTCTATTATGTTTATAGCTAGATCTGTAGGAATGTTAGTATATAAAGATTCTACATCAAGTGATATAATTTTGTGATTAGTTGGGACTTTTTGATCTTTGATGAAATTTTGAAATTGCCATGAGTCTTTAGTATGATATTCAGTTTTTCCTAACATCTTAGATATGCTATCACCTAGGAATTTTGCTATATTATAAGTAGGGGCTTGTATGTTAGATACTATTGGTCTTAAAGGGATATTATTTTTGTGAATTTTAGGTAGACCATATATTGAAGGAGGGTGGGAGTTAAAAATGCGAAGTTTGTTTTTAGTGTTGAAATCTATTAGATTAAGTCTATGCCATTTATTTATTAAGTTATTATTTTCTTTTTGAGTTTTTTCTGTTGGATTATTTCTTTCTTTTTTATAGGTGAATTTATCGTCTAATAGTTTTTCTATTTTTTGTTCATATTCCTCTTTAAGAATGATCACTGTTTTATTTGATTTATCTGCTGTTGCTATTATAATATGAGGGTTGTCCTGGATAAATCTTTTTGTTTCTTTAATGAATTTATGCATATATAGATTTGATATATGTTTTTTATTATTTACTTTCTTATGTTTATGGTTAGTGATTATATTACAAATTTTGTTACGTATTTCATTCTGTTTGTCTTGTGGTAAATTTTGTATTCCTGTTTCAATGTTAGCTATATAGTCATTAATGGGTATTTTATTAGGTGGCATATTAAATTTGGGTCCTAGGCTAAGTATGTATTTAACATTATCGGGAATATTTATATTGGTTAAATTGATAATCCAGTTATTGTTAATTTTGTAATTTATCTCTAAGTGTTGTTTCTTCATTAGTTTATCTACTTTGTTTTTTAATTTATTTTTGTTTGTTAGGAAATGATTATTGTAAATTTTAGATTCTATTTTCTCGAAGCTATTTAAAAGTTGAGGAGATAATTTCTGTATGATAATATTTTTCAAGTTTGAAATAATTTGGTTGAATGTATTTATGTTACAAATGGTTTGCGATATTGTAATGTTTAAAATTTGTAAATAACAGGAATTCATAATTTTTTGAAATTTAGTTTTCAATTTTGAAATAGTGAAATGAAATCTGTCAAGTTTTTTCATTTTTATAAATGTAGGTGTTATTTGTAACGATCTGCATCTTACCAAAAAGTTTCTTCTATTGATCTGGTTTGCCAGTTTTTTCCTAATTTTCATATATTCCTTGAGGATTTTCTGGTTTTCATCGTTTATATGATTGTAAATTTCATGGTGTAATTGTTCCATTTGGTTAGCACTACACGCCTTGTGCTAAGTATAAATATAATAACTTCGTGACCTTGGTATGATATGGTAAACCTAATCAGTAGGCGATTAAAGGTCTGTATATTACTTCAAAATATATGTATTTAAAAAACTCTACATGTTTCGGCTGTATACGCCTTTTTCAAGAGAATACAAAATATGAATGACAGGATATAAATGTCAAGTAATTAAGTTGCTATGGTTTAAATTATTCAAAGATACATTCTAGTAATAATAATAAATCATGCCTTAGTATTCCAAAAAATAGATAACAAGGTGTGAAAATATGTGTTGTTCGCTGCTAGCAATTTGTGTCTCTCTATGGGTGTGTGGTTTTGTGTGAGAGCGTAAGTGTAGGGTTTTGTATGTCGGTGCGTTCGTGCGTGTGTTTAGTGATCGGTCGCATGAATTTAGAGAGGTCGGATAACCAGCCGTTGCGTAGGGCCGCCAACCCTTTCCCGACAACTTCTTTACAATTCCGTGCAGTACTTCGACGGTCTGACCCCCGCCCCAACGAGGCAAGGCGCAGACAGGCGAAGCGCACCCTGTACGGGGTTGCTCATCGCAACTAAGGGAACACTCTTAGTGGCTACCTCGGTCGACGATGGTCACACTTATGCCATCTTAACGTTTTCCGCCGAAGCGGGGGCATAGCACACACGTCGAACGTGTGTGTGCTGTTAACGGCAGCCTAGCCAGGTTGTCGCCCAGGACCGGTCCTAGTGGTGTGTGCATTGCGCGGCGACGAGATAGCGCCGCGTAGCATGGTTCCTCACTCTTGCTGGAAAGGCGGAATGGCACCTGACTGCCCAACGGGCAGACCCCCCTAGAGTTTTGTAGCGCATATGCTAGGCTGCAACCCAGTAGAGGACCACATCAGCAAAAAACAGAAAACAGGGATAGGCAGGGAAAAGCAAGACATGCTAGTTGTCCGAGCAGGTTTTCGTGGTTTTCCTTCTCGTTTTGAGCGAATGCCGACAACTTTGTATCTTAAGTCGCTCCACGGGCGCATATGTAATAATAACTCATGTCTTGCTTTTCCCTGCCTATCCCTGTTTTCTGTTTTTTGCTGATGTGGTCCTCTACTGGGTTGCAGCCTAGCATATGCGCTACAAAACTCTAGGGGGGTCTGCCCGTTGGGCAGTCAGGTGCCATTCCGCCTTTCCAGCAAGAGTGAGGAACCATGCTACGCGGCGCTATCTCGTCGCCGCGCAATGCACACACCACTAGGACCGGTCCTGGGCGACAACCTGGCTAGGCTGCCGTTAACAGCACACACACGTTCGACGTGTGTGCTATGCCCCCGCTTCGGCGGAAAACGTTAAGATGGCATAAGTGTGACCATCGTCGACCGAGGTAGCCACTAAGAGTGTTCCCTTAGTTGCGATGAGCAACCCCGTACAGGGTGCGCTTCGCCTGTCTGCGCCTTGCCTCGTTGGGGCGGGGGTCAGACCGTCGAAGTACTGCACGGAATTGTAAAGAAGTTGTCGGGAAAGGGTTGGCGGCCCTACGCAACGGCTGGTTATCCGACCTCTCTAAATTCATGCGACCGATCACTAAACACACGCACGAACGCACCGACATACAAAACCCTACACTTACGCTCTCACACAAAACCACACACCCATAGAGAGACACAAATTGCTAGCAGCGAACAACACATATTTTCACACCTTGTTATCTATTTTTTGGAATACTAAGGCATGATTTATTATTATTACTAGAATGTATCTTTGAATAATTTAAACCATAGCAACTTAATTACTTGACATTTATATCCTGTCATTCATATTTTGTATTCTCTTGAAAAAGGCGTATACAGCCGAAACATGTAGAGTTTTTTAAATACATATATTTTGAAGTAATATACAGACCTTTAATCGCCTACTGATTAGGTTTACCATATCATACCAAGGTCACGAAGTTATTATATTTATATATATATATATATATAAATTGATATATATATATATCTATATATTAATTGATAAATTATTGGAGTTTTTCGGCTTTTGTATGAAATATTTACCAATATCGCTCCGGATTGGTCCACTCTAATAATAAATACAGTTTTATTAGAATGTCTGTGATGTGGAAACCGTTGACGATATTCATTAGCAGCAGCTGTAGCATTCCCATCAAAAAATCCATAAACAAACACCATATTAGCATATTTTAAATTAGAATAAGTGTGTGGCATTTTAGTTTGTTACACTATAGTCGTACAAACGTCAAGTCAATGTCACAATACCCGAACACAATGTTATAATTTACTCCAAGGCATAGGGAACATTTTTTATGATGGCAGCGCCCTCACTATATCAACGATGAACTAGAGGTAGTGACATTAGACGCATTAGGCATACAAACCACTCTACACTATTTCTCGACTGCTTTCAATGTCACTACCGCTAGTTCGAAAAACCACGAACAGGCAGCGCTTCAGCTAGGAAGACTTCCCTATAATGAATTGCTACCGGGGTTTCACTGTTTTTACGAATATGTACATACATAAACATGGTATACTAAATCTAAATTTTTAATTACGCTATAACTCGAAATCAAATAAAAATCGGATATCAACATTTGAGTTTTTTTACATTACTTTCACCAGTAGAATACACTCCTTGAGTTTGGTCGATTCCTCACGACTCACCCTGTATATATATATATATATATATATATATATATATATATATAAAACTATCGACCGTATATACACGAGGGATGTTTCCAAAGTTCTGAGAATTGTGCTCTAATTAAATTACACAGAACTTGTAGGCAATGCTAATGTCCAGTGCAGTATCGTTCAGTCTGATTCAGGTGTTAGTGTTTGTGTAACCATAGAAGACACAGCTAAATTTCAAAGAGTAATAATTTTCTTTTGTGGAAAGAGGGTGTGAAAACTTCAAAAATTATTAAACGTCTGCAAGGAGTGTTTAGTGAGTCTGCAGAATCTATAAGTACTGTATATAGGTGGATCGCTCGTTTTAAAACTAGTAGAACATCATTAGAAAACAATCCACGCAGTAGTCGTCTTAGCACGTCGGTAAATGAAAAAAACATTACTGCCATGGAGAACTGAAAGAGGACAGATGAATGACTATTTCTCAAATTCATTTCTCAAAAAGTTCATAAGATCTTACATAATCGTTTGGGCGTAAGCAAGGTTTCAGCCCGCTGGGGCTTCTACTTAAGGCGCGTGCAGTTCCGTCGGTTGGAAAGGTAATGTTTACTGTATTCTGAGATTGCGAAGGGATTATTTTAATGGATTATCTGGCGAAAAGTACTAAAATTAACGCAGAATATTATTCTAACTTATTATCCGGACCACTGCGGCAGACACTTATCAGAAAACAGCTTGGGAAGTTGCATAAGCTTCCGTTATTGCAACAGGATAATGCAAAACCGCACATCGCAATAAAAACGTAAAAGAGAATGATTGTATTTAGCAAACGGCAAATATTATGTGTAGTGGGGGTATGTACTGGTATCGAAGCGTTTTGTACGGCTATAGAATAACGACGTCAAAATATGTTTTGCTGATCCCTATTAATAATATGAACATATTGAAGGGACTCCGAAGGGCCCGAGTGCAAGAGAGGGTACGAGAAAATTCCATACGAGCAAAAGTAGTAAGGGAAGTAAAACACCATGAGTTTTTTAAATGAGACGTAGGCCGTCTTACCGCGAAAGCATTTCTGGTTGAAGCGTGATAAAACGTCATTCCAAGGAACAACGTGATTAAAATTTGCAACTCTACAATAAAAATTACAAACACTAAACTTATGACGAAAGGAAAAATTATATAAACAAAGAAATTGCGCACGAAAATTGAAAAAATGGAGCTACCTAAAATAGATAAAATTACACAGAGGTAAAAATGTGAAGTAAGTATGAAAATTGGACAAAACAGAAATAAATCACTGAGAGTCGGAAAACGATTCTGAGAAGCACGGAACGCAAGATATAAAAGGCCAAGCACCGCAGAATTAGTACATTAATTGATTTATCCTCGACAGTCATTCATTGATTTAATTTCAACATTCATCGACTCATTTGCGACAATCATTGATTAAGCCTGCTGGCATTAGATTTACTTAAAAATACAAATAAAAATTAATTTTCATTTCATAAACATTTAGTTATTTAACTACGGTGTAGTTATCATCATTATTATCATTATTATTATTGTCATTATCTTTATTATTAGAATCGAATAACTAACAGATTAATAATGTACCAGGAGGAATTTGATAACTTGTATGCTGAACTTAGCTGCTAGTAAGTAAGGACTGTACACACGATAGAATTGGAGTACATAGAGTTATTAGATTAGTAAAATGCATGTGGATTGTTAGTTTAAATAATTAAATAGTCGAAAATACACGTTTAAAGTGTATCTTAATCCAGATATTAGAGACTGATGAGAAGGAAGTAGAGATTCCACGAATACTCTCAAAATATCTGTGCGATTGAAATTTAAAAAAATTAAAACGTTTAACAATAGGCGCGGAAAATACTTATACAGTATGATATAAGCGTACTGTTCTGTAGGAACGTGTTTTCCACTTAAATAGATACTGAATAGCACACGCGAATTGAAAAGAAATATCAGTAGAAGCCAGAAATCCACATTTCAGAATAGATATATACTTTGAGTACTAATCTTAACATTAGGAGTCGAGGACTCGAAAGTCATTGTTTGCGAATCCGAAATCAAAACTCCAAGACGATACGCGTGTGATTCACAAAATAATATTTGTATAAAATTTCATTGATTTGTTAAGTGCTAAGTTAAGAATGAAGTATCTTAAGTTGAAACAGAATGAAATGGGAACATACAAACAGACAATAAAAGAATTAGTAACCAGTTATTTCTTGTTGTATTATTTCTTTGCATTTATTTTGGCTAGGATACCCGAAAACTATACAGAGATATGCTTGAGTAACTGAACACACTCTCATTCATTTTATATTAAATCAAATTCAAAGCAAAACTCACAGCAATATGTCTACATACGTAACAACTGAATGAGATAGACAGTAACAAAACTATTCTTTTTGTTATTGTCGGTCACCTTTAAGATATCGTCTTTTTAATATAGTCAATCGCACAGTGGCGTGACAAAATTTTTTAAAGTATCTTTGTCATTTTTTTCTCGCTTATGAAAGGAAATTTTTGGAAAATATTTTGGATTTATATTCTAAATAATTACATCTTTTCATACGTTGTCTTTTTATTTCAAGGAATTGTATAATTAAGTTGAGTAAATTCAAGTCTACGCGACAAGATATATACCACAACAATGTTGTTCATAATAAAATTAAAAATCGTGAAATATTGTGTTTCACTTACGTATTTCTGCCAATTACCGTAAAATTCAATAAAAAATTCAATATACAACGTGTCCAGGAAAGTATGCAACAAAGGGAAAACTTTTTTATAGTCTACTTCTCAGGAAATTTTATTCTTTATAAAAGTTTTTGCTTTACCTAAAACCCATTTATTTGTTAAAATAAATAAGTTATCATATTAAATAGTAAAAATACAATTATTTGCCGTACCTACTTAATATCGTGTGGGCTGGTCACATGCAAAAATGATATTCATTACTAGAGACCATCCTTGTTTCCCAGAGCCGTGGTCGATCTGGAAGTTCGGTAGGTTCATTCGGCTCGCGTCGTTCGTCTCCCATCTGAGCAGCGTTTCGCATATAGTGGCATGTATGGAGCTCATAAGAGTAAAGGTGTGTATAAATATATTTACGAACACGTGTAAGTAGCCTATGCAGTCGTTACTTTTTACTTTTAATCACGCATGTATGGTATGTGACAGTAACTTTGAATCCTACAAAATACATTACTATGACAGAAAGTTTAACTTTGCAAGAAAGAGCAGAGTTAATGCTCCTATATGGCGATAATTATAAGACATGCAGAAACGCAGCTGTGACTTTTAACGAAAGGCATCCCAATAAGAACGTTAGTTGGTCTACGGTATCCCGAATTTTGCCACATTTTAAATAAACAGGCTCTTTGGAATTTATTTTAAAAGGGAATATGACAGACCAGTAAGAAATTTATATAATTTTTTAAATGTTTTACAATGTGTAATTGGGAATCCTAAATTATCTGTGAGAAAATGTGCAACTAATTTAGGATTGCGTAAATCATCAGTACATCAAATATTAAAACCATACAAGTTTACTCTACTTAAACCAAGATATGTCCAAACGTTGCAAGAACGAGATTATGACAAGCGTTTAGAGTTTTCCTTCGTGATACAACGTGAAATAGAAACGGACATAACATTCCCCAAAAAAATATTATTTACCGATGAAGCGACGTTCACCACAAATGGTGTAATTTGTTCGCAAAACTGTCGTTGGTGGTCTCAAGAGAAACCACATTTCCAAATGGAGTGTAAAAATCAATATTCACGAATGATAAATGTTTTGTGTGGAATTTTGAAGAAAAGAGTGGTCGGGCCGTATTTTTTTCAGCAAAGTCTAAATGCTTAAAGGTATTTAGCATTTCTGACTACTGAATTAGAAAATGAATTTAACAACTTACCTTCACAAACAAGATGTTCTTTGTGGTTTATGCAGGATGGTGCACCTGCACATAGTTCTCGTCGAATCGTGCAGTATTTAAACCAAGAATTTCAAGAAAAATGGATAGGAAGATATTCAAAATTTCCATGGCCTCCACGCTCGCCGGATTTAAATCCTTTGGATTATTTTTTATGAGGTTGGTTGAAAAATCAGGTGTATACAGATAGGCCATTTGATAACCAAGATTATTTACAGAACAGAATTATAGGGAAGCGGTAACGCATTTAAATAATAATCCCAATTTCCTCCAAAATGCCGTCAGGGACTTAAGTAGACGTACAAATTTATGTATTGAGCGAGAGGGGCATCATATAGAGTCATGTTTGTTTAAAACATAAAAATAACATTTTTTGTATTTTCAAGTTATTAAAGAATATTCTCATTATTTAAAGCGATATTTCATTTGTTTTAACGGGTAAATTGGTTTTAAGTAAAGCAAAAACTTTTATAAAGAATAAAATTTCCTGAGATATAGACCATAAAAAAGTTTTCCCTTTGTTGCATACTTTCCTGTACACGTTGTACACTAAATATTTAATAATTATTATTTTATGATCATTGAATAAATATAGTAATCTACATAAAATTCCGTCTGTGGTTTACAGTTCTTGAAAAATATTCAACTTCCTCTGAATATTATTTGACTTGATTAAATTAAAACGCAAGTCCTTCCTGCAAATCTAGGCCGCTGATAATTGCATATGGTATGATACGACAAAGTAACATATTTTAAAATCTAATACAAACAACCAATGAATTATTAAAACGAATAAGAATTCTTAAAACAATTTACGCCTCTCGATTTCTTGCTTATTCAGTCTACTGTGTTCTATTCTTAGAGCAAATAAAAACACTGTGCGATCTTCTTGAGAATTGTTCAAAACATTAAATTGATACTTAACCTGGAAAATTCTATTACTCCAGAGATGCTGATTTAAAAAGCATTATATATTATAAGCAGCTACTCCGTGCTAAAGACGAATTACCATCACAAAAAAGAAGAGGGGCAGTAACAAAGTTACAATTGAGTTCCAGCGATCTGGTTCAGATTCCAGTGCACAGAATTATAACAACCGCTGCACAGCATAGGCAGAATCTGTTGCCACCGGAATGGAATGAGAAACTTACCTCAAAATTTAAAAAAGATTTAAGAACTTTTCTTCTAGAAGACTGTTTTTACTCTCTTGGTGAATTTGTAGAGGCTATCAAACAATATTGAATAAATAAGAAAACTAATGCTGTCTAACATACGTACTAACACAAACACATACGCACACAAACCTTGACGTTACCCTTTTATTTATTGTAATATTCTACAATATGACACAGCATAAAGTATACCGAAACTAAATTACCTCCAGTCTATGCATCCTTGATAATTTAAATGTTATTTTTATGTCAAATTGAGAATAGTTAGTGCTGTGCAAAACGTCTATAAAATTCAATAACCATGCCCTTTAGTGAAATAGAAAAAGCGTTTATTATAGAATGTTGTTCCAAGTCATACGGAATAGGGCGAAATTGTGGATCCAGTTTGCAATTTGTATCTGCTCGCTTCGAGGAACATTTCAACAAACGTCCACCAACAAAAACCTCTATATTATTGCTGGTACGAAAATTTAGAATCACGGATTCTGTGTTATCTCAACGGAAATGTCGTTCAAATAGAAAAAAAGGTGGGTCGGATTTTCGACAAGATTTTACAGTTTCCTAAAAAAATCCAGCGCAAAATAGCGAAAGAGCTTAATTTGGGTAGATCATCTGCAAAGGAATTATGGGCCTATTTCTACCGTATACAAGTCGTTAACAGGTTGCGTCAAACTGACAAGAGAACGAGAGTAGAATTTTGCGCCAGAACGTTAGTTATGGAATATCAAAATGAAAACTTTATTCTAAACATTTGGTTCAGCGATGGATGACACTGTTATCAGGATTTATCAACAAGCAAACAACCCGATACCTAGGTTTTGAGAAGCCGCAGGAATTTGTTGAAAGGTCTCATTACCCCCAAAAAGTAACCGTGTGGTATGCTGTTTCCGGGCATGGATTAATTGGCCCATACTTTGTGGAAGATGAACATGGTAGGCGTGTAACAGTTAACCAGCACAGGTACATGGAACCAATTGTGGCTCCTTTTTACGAGGACCTACGGCTGTTTTGCTGTGCGAGAAATTTACATATTGGATCTTAGTTGTTTCAGTAAGACGGTGCTACTGCGCATACTGCTAGGGAAACTTTCCTCCTTCTGCAACAGTATTTTCCTAGACGTCTCATGTCTAAGGGAACTGATTATCTGTTTCCCTCAAACTCGCCACATCTTACACCATCTGATGCCTTTTTGTGGGGGAGCCTCAAACAGAAGATCTACCAGGATCCAGTGCCTCAGAATTGCCTTCAAGTACAAGGAGAACATATCAAACGTACCAATAGTTAAAATTTCTTTATCATACCAAATTATGTAACACTAGAAATATATTTTTAAATTTCGATATACTTTATTCTGTGTCATACTGAATTACCACAGAACATACAGAAGCGTCACTCTCTCTTTCCGCGCTTAACAAAATTTTATACACATTTGCGAAATCCGACATATCTTTGTAGGTATTTCTCTCAACCACAAATCTCAATCTATTCACAGGCAGATTGTATTGTAAGAAAGGATGTTGGAAAAATATATTTTCATATTATGAGAGTTGTAAAATTCAATGCAGCATGTTCTAAGTTTCCCATTACATATTTAATTAAATTATTTATTAGACTAAGGATTTTTTATAGTTAAAATTTCTAAATAGAGAATTAAAAATTAATAAAAGTATATGTAAAATTAGAAAATTGTCCATATTACTCAAAAAAAAAGATATAAAACTCCTTACTACAATTAATAATCGTATCCTAAATACGTATTTTGACAACTAAGTTGTCATCATCGGTGGGTAAAACCACCAATCAAGGTGTCGCACATGAAGCACAGTAAAGTTACCACATATAAACGCACAGCAATTTTACACGGCGTCCAGGTATACACTAACTTTAAAAGAAGCTGTTTTATGTTGAATGTTATGTTTTAATTTCTGTGTCAATCGACACAGACCAGAAACATCTAGGGTTATCATGCCCTACACACAGATCACAACTTGTCGGTTAAAGGGTTAAGACTTGTCAAAGCCATCAATAACACCAGAGATCTCGGCACAAATGAAAGCATTCATATCGTTAAAAATAAAATTAATACCTTGAACTTGGACAACGATAATATTCCGTATAGTTGTATTTTTCCATTCTTATAAAAAAGACAGAAAAGGTCGAGGGCCGAGAATGGATAGTAAACACGTGTGATGCCGTTTTTTCTTAAGAGAGGTAAGATTTTTGGTAATTTTTGGTCTGTGAATTTTATTTTAAAGTTTGTGTATTTGTGGAGGCCGTTTAAAGTTGTTGCGCGTTTATATGTGTTAGCTTTACTGTGCCCCATGTGACATACTTTGATTAGTGGTTTTACCTACCGATGATGACATCTTAGTTGTCGAAATACGTATTTAGGATACGATTATTAATTGTAGTAAGGGGTTTTATACCTTTTTTGAATTTTTACTTAACCACAGTCTCCAAAGAAAAACTTTTCTGTCCATATTATATCATTAAAGCAGCATATTTAATTGTATAGATTAATTACCAGCATCAGCTTTTACCATCATATTTATTTATCTGTATGCCTGTCAAATAGAGATATTCTCTTTTGAAAAACTCACAAACTTATTACAAATGCATACATATCTAGAATATAAAACTGTATTTTACATATTAAATTTTGTGTTGTATGTATTTCATTAAATTAATTCCTTGATTAGGGATTTTTTTCATTTCCAAATAGAGAAACAAAATCTAATAAATATTTGTGAAAATAATCTATTACAAATTGTATACATAACCAATCATATGTATAGTAATAAATATGTAATAAAATATTGCAACGGGTGTTCAGAAACATTCGAAGTCAAGTGGGCTCTGAACAAAAAATCGTATATCTTTACTTAAGTATCTGATTTGTAATAATTATTAAATGTCAACTGTTGTCTGTCAAAAATCAATCTATCTCAGACATGACTTCATATTTTCAAGGACTACTTTGACTTCGAATGTTTCTGAACACCCGTTACATGTTTGTTTCTCCTATTTTGCTTTGTTGCTCGTTATTTTTTTTTTAATTAAATGCTTACTGCATATCATTAAATGTTATTTTTATGCTTATTTGTATTTGGAAAGACTTATTTATTTTTTTTATGTATTCCACTGTATTAATTAAAAAAAACAATACTTAAATGTCACTATAATTTAATAATGTTGACCATTAGAATATTCGACCATGAATCAATAACATTTAAACTTGGCGCTTAAAATTACCTACAAAAAGATGGCGAAGGTCGCCGAAATCGGACTCAAAGGTTCCGACAAGAGTGTCACTACTGTCTGTTCTGTGGTATTACTGTAATATTGTATTATAAAAGTGGTAAAAATTTATTATTATTATTATTATAATTATTATTATGTATACTACGGTTAAAAAAATTATAACAGCAGATACTTTCTTTTGAATACATAACTCAACTTCAACCATTGCAACTGAGAAATCCGAGTTAAATAGACGAAGTTGAACAATAAATAGTTTTAATATATTTAGATGTTTTTGCACAAAATTAGTATATGAAACATCAATAATTATACATCGTTTTATCATAGTATTGATAAAGAAATTATATAAAATGAGCCTTGTGACGATATGACATGTTGCCGTTATGCTACACAGTTTAATTAGTTAATAACTGAACTAGACATCCTTTAATGCGAAACAAGAGGAAAGAAAATATATCCACAAACGTATGCGAAACGTATACAAGCGACGCCAACGTTCTTTTCTCCCGTGACTAGACAGAGATAAATACAGTTATTGGAGTCGGCCGTAAGGCCGACCGATGTCAGAATCCGTTCCCCGCCAGCATCCGGTCCGCGATCCGGAGTCCGGGAACCGACTGGCGCGCTCCACTCGACTTACACCTGACACATTCACACTCACCTGCTTCCCGACTAAATATACTAAACTCACACGACGTCCGACCGGTCTTGGGTTAAGTACAAAGTCAGCGAGTACTTACGCGACCCGAGATATCGCGCAATACATGCGGAAATTTGCCGACACTCACTTCTCGGTTCGTGTCGATAAATCGTAGCGATTCGCGTGAAAAAAATCGGATTCGCGGTTGGGGGTCGATCGATTGTGCTCCAAAAATTGGAGTTTCTCTTTTTGATGGTTAGTGAAAGATAAGCCGAATTTTACGGCCCGTAAATCTGTACAATGCCTATTGGACTTCTTTTCGACATATCTAGGTGAGAGCCATTTAATGACTTTCGATTTTTATTTTGTTTTATTTTCATCTCTGTCACTTCAATCGCGGGCGTTTTTTTCTTACCTCTTACTTAAACTAATTCTTATTGTTATTATAATTTTATAACTTAAGCGAAAAATTTAATACAAATATTTTATAGGAAAATCGTTTAATGACTTTAATTTACTTTGTTCTAGTAGTAATATATGTGTTTATGTTATGTTTTCATCTAATAAAGACATCGCGCAAAAACTAAAAAGTATGATTAAGATTAAAGATATTAAAACTTATTTAAGGAAAAGCGTGTATTGATTTATCAGTAATATTATGTTACTATAATATTATTAAGGTGGCAGACTATGTGCCCACACTGTCAAATTTAATAATAATATGTTTATATACTGAGAAGGATTGTTGATTTATATAGATGTTATATTTGCATAGTTAAAGTGCTCTTTGTATCTGTACAATGGATCTTCAGTATTGGTAAAAAGTTGCCCTAATTTTGTAAAATCTACATTTTTATCTAATACACATTATGTGTATTATTAAATTTAACAGTGTGGGGCACATAGTCTGCCGTCTTTCTTTACTCACTATATGTACCTATATTATTAATATAGGTACATATAGTGAGTAAAGAAATGCACATCGATAATAACTTTGTACCTGCATGTAGTTCAAATAAATGCTTGAACAGATTGATTTGATTTGCTTGACATTTTAGCGCTATGATGTTATTTTTTTTTAATTGTAACCCCTATTTTTTTCTAAGGAATTTGTATATTTTTCCTTATACAATGGCGTAAAATAAGTAGTACACTAAAGCAGAAACTTTTCAAGATATTTAATGTCAAAGCAAAAAATTTGATAAAATCGTACGTTATATTAAATGTTCGAACTGAATTCCGTTTACTTCTTGACAATAAGCGATTCGATGATTATATTCTTGAATTACATTTCTAAACTGCTAGCTGTATCGCCCTAATTTCACATCGAATTCTATTCTTTGAATCGTCAGTGTTGGCTGGTCTGTTTACTTAATTTTACTTTTTAAGTAACCCCATAGAAAGTAGTTCACAGGTGATAGATCCTATGAACGGGCTGGTCCCCTCCCACCATACATTTTTCTACAAAAAACAGTGTTTAAATGATTTCGTACATTCAATCTGAAAATGAGCAGGTGCTCCATCTCGTTGAAACCATAGATTGTCGTTGAGTAAGTTTGGATCATTATCATTTGGGTATAAAACAGCGTGTAGAAATTAATTGATTTTGTAGAAAATTCAAATACTTCTCTGCCGTCAAATTGCCGTCAATGAAAAAGGCCCTCAAAATACGATCTCTGACGATACCTGCCCAGACATTTACCTTTTCTGGAAATTGAGTGTGACTTTCTAACGCCCAGTGAGGGTTTTTATTTGACCAATATCGACTATTCTAACGATTAACCTTTCAATTTAGGTAGAATGATGCTTCATCTGAGCAAATGTTATTTACAAAATCAGGATCATTAGTTAACCAATTCATTATTCCTTCACAATATTAATTCCGTCTATCAGGATCGTCTTCATTGAGTTAATGAATTAAAATCAACTTATAAGGATGCCATTTGTTTGTCTTTAAAATTTTCAAATGGGATGTTTTCTTAGAACTCAAATAGTGCATCCAGTTTGACATTTTCTGGTATTTTTGCACGTCCGCTGTTACCACGATCCCTAATGTGACCTCATTCCTCAAATTTCTTTAAAATTCTACCAACAGCTGTTCTTGATATTGGATGTAAATTAGGATATTTATTATTTAATTGCTCACAGACTGCGTTATTTGTCCTAGCATGATGATCGTATCCTTTAATCATCAAAATTTAAATTCTATGCCTTTCGCCATAACGCACCATTTTTTCAACACAAAACTACTGCTTATTTACGTAGAATTCGAATGAATATATAGTGAATAAACTTAGCAATATATGAAGCTGCTTTATTTGTGGATATTATGACAGAACTGTCAGAATTGACGTATGTCATTGTAAAACTTATTCACGTCGTCATACTTTTGTTATTCTTGGTAAAATTATTTTATAATTTTTTTTTCTTTGACATTAAAAACCTTGAAAAATTTCTTCATTAATGTGTTATTATTTTACGTCATAGTGTAAGGAATAATATACTCTCTCAAATCCAATAAAAAGAAAATAGGGGTTACAATTTAAAAAAATAGGCGAAAAAATGTTATCACTAGACCGCGGAACAGACGCTATCCTCTAATGAGTCATGCAAGCGCAGAGACAGAGTCGGTTTCGCTTAATAATAAGATTGATGCAATATTCGCTCGTAGCCCTGATTTTAATGTCATGTAAAGCTTTTGTAGTAATGTTCAAAATACGGAAATCAGTAGATATATTAAATTTAAAGATTATTATTTCTATGCGCCACTCACAAGCTCTGATGTTGATCGAAGTTTTTCTATATTTAAAAACATACTGTCCAATAAAAGAAAGCACTTTATAGAACAAAGTCTAGAATATTAGAATATATCGTAATAATTAATGTGAATAAAAAATGTTTACTGTGGTGTGACAAAGCATTCACTTTCATTATAGGTGACATAATTAATTTCAAGTTTATACTTTTTCAATATTTTGAATTTGTTCACTGTATAAAGTAAATGCATTTTCTATATATATATATGGTAAATTAAATCAGTTGGCGATTAAAGGTCTGTTTTACTTCAAAGTACATATATTTAAAAAAACCCTACATGTTTCGGCAATGATGCCTTTATCAAGGATATAAAAAATATAAATGACAGAATACAAATGTCAAATAATTGAGTTGGCAACTCAATTATTTGACATTTGTATTCTACTGCCGTTCATATTGGAGTGAATGTCGTTTTTGTTTCCTCGTATGAACTCCAGGTACGAAGTTACATTTATGGTTCCCTTCGCGAAGACTAACTTCTTGAAACAGACTCCTACCTATATTCTCTCCAACGTGGCGAACAGAATGCTGGATGATCTGTTTGTTTGAGGATGGCTGGCGGATGGACAGTACTATTTAACTCCACAGTTCATATAATTGCACAGCAATGTCATGTGATTATAATTAACAAGTGTTTATTTGAAAAGTCAATCTAGGTTACTTTGAAATTTTGATAGAATAAGACGCAAATATATTAGTAGTGTGTTTATTGTTCCGTAAACGTAAATCCAAGTGACATTTGATAATGTCAATCACAAATATCAGTTAGTGCATAAAATAATCGTGCGTCGATTCTGGTTTAAATAAATTGCTTCTCAGTTTTAAAATGGCTTTCACTTTAGAACATAAATTTTTTTTAGGCCAGGCTTATTTTCGAAGTGGTAATAAAATTGTTGGTTTATGGGTTTATTCAGTGGTAGAATTTCAAGTTGAGTTTCCACATTTTGTAATAGATTATATACAATTTAAGAATACTTTGGATAGAACTTTTAAACTTTTTTCTGAAACTGGTAGTCTCTTAAGAAAATCAGGCAGCGGAGCAGTTAAGAAACGTACACCTCAAGTTGTCAATCGTGTTGAAGAAATAATGGAAAATGAACCACAAACATCTGTTCGACATTTGAGTCAACAAATAAACCTTTCTGTTGGTACAACTCACAAGTTATTAAAAAAGATATGCAACTTTATCCATACCGTGTCACAGCACTACAAGAATTGTTAGAAATTGATTACCCACGTAGACCTACAGTTTTGTATTTGGTTTGTAAATATGAACAATAATGGAGAACTTTCGCAAAGAGTCATCTTTACTGATGAAGCATGGTTTTATAAAACGAGATACCTAAATTCACAAAATACAAGAATTTGGAGTAGTGAAAATCCACATGTATTTAATGAAGAATCGCTACATCCAGAGAAAATTTGTGTTTGGGCAGCGATAAGCCAATGGCGAATCATTGGACCAATATTTTTTCAGGGAACGTTAACTGCTCAAAGGTACCGCACGGAAATTTTACAACCATTTGTCAATCAGTTGCATGATGATGAACTTCAAAATGCATATTTGCAACAAGACGGAGCACCTTGTCACTGTACTGCAGAATCTTTGGATTATTTAAGAGAATTTTTTGATGAGCGTATAATTAGTCGAAATACTGAAATTGCCTGGCCTGCACGTTCATGCGATTTAACACCTTGCGACTTCTTTTTGTGGCCTTATCTAAAAAATAACATATTTCGAACACCTATATTGAATTTGAATGATATGCTACAGAGAATCGAACAGAAATGCATGGAAATTAATAACAATCCAGTAATGTTGCAGAATATCATGAGAAATTTTGAACGGAGGATTTTAAAGTGCGTTGATCTTGAAGGACAACATTTTCAACATTTGTTATAGTTTTCAATAAATGCCTATTATTTGTTATTTATTTGTATGTAAGAAACTGTCAAAATATACGACTTCGTAGGTTAAGTAGTAAATTTTAATTTACGACATACTTCAAAATGTTCTCAGTAAATCACATGCTACTAGATTGACTTTTCAAATGAACACTTGTTATAATGTACCTTGTAATTGGGCCTAGCTTGTTGGGTATTAAAGTATATTATTATAATTATTGTTGTTATTATTAGTATTATTATTATTATTAGCAAAAATATTTTTAAGTAAATTACAAATAATCGATCCTATACGATTACGATTACAAAGGTTTAGGAGTCAGTTTACCTATTTATGAGTCCAATTAAGTTCGACACTTTATCCTACTACCTGTGCAGAGACAATTTACTAACACCCCCTAATAGCACCCATTAAAAGTCTTTATAAAAATACAACAAACCAAGTGAGAACATATAATAAATATGTACTAAGTATTGTAAGTATAGCTCATATGAAGATCACAGGTGTAATTATAAAAAAAAAAACTGACAACTAAAAAAACAAAAAGATATTGATAATATTAACACTCATTAGCTTCTAAATTTGTTTATAATAGCTTTTGTAATATCGTTATTTGTATCCGATAACTTTAAAAGAAAATTGCGAATATAAATAAATGTTCATTCAATCATCATAAGAAATTTTCGTAGAAATAATATACATAACCTCTCGTTTTTATTGGTCACCTCTTAAGAATGCAGTGTTACTTAAAAGTGTGTTCCTACACCTACGAGACTTAAATTGCATACACCATTAAACTGACTATAAATTTCAATACAATCATTTCTGTATGTCCATCAAGCCCCTTGCTGGAGACTGTAATTTATTCCTTTAATAGCTCAGTAATTAGAAGTATGTCATTAAATTATAAATTAAGAAAAAGGTACTTGTTTATCAATAAAATTATCATTATTATCTCCAATAATATGCTAACACACCCGTTTATAAAAATTGTAAAATCTAACAATGCCCAAAAACACTAAAAAAATGTTTTAAATCTATTGATTTTCTTTGCGAGCATGAATAAGAGCTTCTTCTGGGTAATGAAAACTGTTAGTTTCTATTCATAGTCGCGTATGCTGTGATTCATTAATAATTGTGTCAGATGAATGAATTGAATGTAAGTAGTAATTTTGTATATTAAACGACAGCTGCTGAGTTAAAATTTTGATTAACACAAATGGCAATTTATTTGCAATTTTATAATTTGTTACTGTACCTAAAGATGTGTGGCATATGCGGCATGCTACTAATATTTTCAATAAACCAGTTTAACACATGTTGTATTCTATTTATATTTTACTTGAATAATGGATACATGGAGTGTTAACGTAATTCCTATGGCTGTAAAACAATAAATTTTGTGTAAAAAGACCTATGAAAAATGAGTAACAAACAGCAATATTTTTTTTTTGTTGGCAACATAATTCTTTCAGAATTATCCGAAATTTAGTTCTATCGCTTCAATACAAAAATAAAAATTTCAATACAAAAAAAAATAAAGAAAATAATGATTGGAAATCGAAAAACTATTTCAATATGTGCATTAAATACAAAATTTAAAAGATTTATGTTCACAAGATCTAACAAATTTGTTTTACCATTGATTTAGTATAAATTTTGAAGAATTAAAATCTAAAAAACAAGAGAAAACTACATGAAGAAGTATTTTAAATCTAAGGTACAGTACTGTGCAATAAAATTTGGGACAACTCGTAATGCAAATATCTAGTTGAGTTGTGCAAAACTGGGACATGTTATTTTGTAAATATTGCTTCAACGCTATGTAGTTAAGTGACACAGCAATAAGGCATTATACAAGGAAAATAATAGTAAAGAATATTTGCGTTATCGGCTTTGAGAACCTCTACATATAATTCTATTACTAGTAGGTATATGAAAATTTGATTGTATATAGTAAACCAAAAATGCAATACCAAAACATTGTTTTTATAACGGAATAAAATAAATAACAGAATAGAGACATTAGATAAAAGCAATGATATATTTAATATTTAGTTATTATCGCTGTTTGCGGCAATGACTTGGTTAATCTCCTTGGCATTGAACGAATTAAATTTCTTTTTAGGTGTTCAATCTCATTTAGTGCCTCCCATTCCTCTTTTATGACTTCCCACAGTTCTTCCGCATTGCGAAGATGAAAATTTCTTTTATAAATATTTTTGACCATAAGTTCCCATACATTTTGAAGTGGGTTTAGATCTTGACTTTTTGGAGACCATGGCAAAACTGTCCAACAATACGGGCTGTATGGACGGGGCAATTGTCTTGCTGAAATGAGTAGTTATTGTCAGGAAACGTTTGTGCCATTACATGTTCCAATATGTTTGCATATGTCGCGGCAACAAAAGGTCTATCGATATTCCAGCATACACAGAAACCAGCCGAACTCATCCAGGCCCACGCATTTACCGAAAACCTTTCAGATTTCTGTGAGCGTTAATTATAATTTTCATTTTGTCGAGAATGTGATGGTTTATAAACTCTCACTTTTCCGCTGTAGGGTGATTGAAAGCATTTTTCATCCGTAAATATTACTCTCTTCCAGTAGTCCTCCCCATTATTGATATTATTTAAGGCTAATAGTAAACGTGACTGCTTATGTTTGTAGGTTAATAAAATCTTTGAACAGGCAATGGAATTTTTGAAATTAGAAACACGCATTCTTCGACAGGTTGTAGATCTAGAAGCTGTAAAATATGTTTGTGTAATTGCTCGCTGTAGTAAAGGGATTCATTCTTATATAATTTATCAAAGCCGCAACATCAGCGTCAATGCTGCTTCTAGGACGTCCAGAACCGATTTTCCTTGCTAAAGACTCGTCCTGCATCCACCGCTTTTTTACATGAACACGGTATTTTTATTTAAATTAAAAACGTTTCCACTCATCGTATTGACCAACCATCGTAAATACCATCGTCAAATCATCTACTTTGGACACGATCCTGGCTTTCATCACTTGATCTAAATATTGAGGCATCTTTAATGGTGTTTTAATGTTTATAAAATTTCAATTATGTTGCTATATAATTTAATAATTTTAGCTAATGACTGAAAATTTACGGAAAAAAATGACACTGACAGATCATTAAGTCAATTGACATTCCATGAGTACGAGACCTTAATTACGCAACTTAAATATGTTTGTCCCAGATTTTATTGCACAAAACTGTACATAAAAACCATACAATTTCATGTGAATTGTCAAAATTAAATGTTCCTGAAGATTTGACTAAAGACTGCAAACCTTAAATCTTAAAAGTTTGTAGTCTTTATTTTCATTTTGGAAACAAATTGTAAAAGCAAAAAAGTCTCTACTGTGATAGCATGATTAAATAGTTCTTGGATTGAGTCGATAAAAAAACTTACTTTGGAATTGCTTTGTAGCATTTAATGTTTACGTATGACTCTCTTTTCTTTATCCAAGTATTTTATCTCATATACAAATAATCGAAAGTATAAGAAAATTTCGCACATGAATCTGTCTTTGATTTAGAACTGAGGAGGTGATCTGTCGGTGTAAATACTGGCACATTTGGAGAATTGTTGATGAAAATAACTTTTTTTTTGCGAAAATCTATGAAATCAGGAATTGTAAATGAGCAAATATATCATCATGAGATATAGGCCATTCACGATATAAAGACGTGCACGTCATTTATTGAAGTGTCGGCATGACAAATCTGTAGCAAATAAAATTACTATGTACACCTGATAAAATTCAACGTTAATATCGCCGTATAAGTTTGTAGGACTAAGAAAGAAACGTCCATTGTTGCCAAATTTGTTCATTTGGCAAATGTGTTCTATCATTTGACAAATTTGTTCTGTCATTTATTTTCCTTGTTGTTTGTACGTTTTTATTAGTTTCCATCGCTTTTATCTCATCTTTATTACAAATAGTTATTCGCATAACTAAAGTGGAATTATTCGCTTACGCAATAATGCCGAAACCGTTCTCTAGTCAGAGCAAATCGCTAATTGTAGCTGCAATCGCGTATTTTAAGGAAGAACATGATAATAGCGGGCCGATGTTATCATTAACAGCAATACGTGAGGTGAATTATAATTGTTATTCATACAATACTAGAACTATAATGAATTACATTATTTATAGCGTGTATCTGCAGCATTAGGTATAAGCGTTACACCTACTGTTAGCAGAATCTCTGATGTTGGAAAGACCAATACGCTGGTCAGCCCTAAACGAAAGCATGACAAGAAGAAAACTGTTCATATTGACAACTTTACTGAGTGTGCTATCAAGAATACCGTGTACAACATGTACAGAAACAGTACGCTTTTCAAAATATACATACACTGCCATAATATAATTATTGTATAATTACAGAAGAACATACCAGGTGCATTCAAGTTCTAAGGCCTCCGATTTTTTTTCTAACTAACTACTCACCCGAAAACTATGAAACTGGTGTTACTTCTCGACGTAATCTCCCTGCAGACGTACACATTTTTCACAACGTCGACGCCTTGATTCCATGGCCGCGGCGAAGGCTTCTTTAGAAGTCTGTTTCGACCACTGGAAAATCGCTGAAGCAATAGCAGCACGGCTGGTGAATGTGCGGCCACGGACAGTGTCTTTCATTGTTGGAAACAGCCAAAAGTCACTAAGAGCCAGGTCAGGTGAGTAGGGAGCATGAGAAATCACTTCAAAGTTGTTTTCACGAAGAAACTGTTGCGTAACATTAGCCCGATGTGCGGGTGCGTTGTTTTGGTGAAACAGCACACGCGCAGCCTTTCCCGGACGTTTTTGTTGCAGTGCAGGAAGGAACTTGTTCTTCAAAACATTTTCGTAGGATGCACCTGTCACAGTAGTGCCCTTTGGAACACAATGGGTAAGGATTACGCCCTCACTGTCCCAGAACATGGACACCATCATTTTTTCAGCACTGGCGGTTACCCGATATTTTTTTAGTGGCGGTGAATCTGTGTGCTTCCATTGAGCTGACTGGCGCTTTGTTTCTGGATTGAAAAATGGCATCCACGTCTCATCCATTGTCACAATCGACGAAAAGAAAGTCCCATGCATGCCTTGGTTACGCGTCAACATTGCTTGGCAACATGCCACACGAGCAGCCTTGTGGTCGTCCGTCAGCATTCGTGGCACCCACCTGGAGGACACTTTTCGCATTTTCAGGTCGTCATGCAGGATTGTGTGCACAGAACCCACGGAAATGCTAACACTGGAGGCGATTTGTTCAACTGGAATTCGGCGATCCCCCAAAACAAGTCTCTCCACTTTCTCGATCATGTCGTCAGACCGGCTTGTGCGAGCCCGGGGTTGTTTCGGTTTATTGTCACACGATGTTCTGCCTTCATTAAACTGTCGCACCCACGAACGCACTTTCGACACATCCATAACTCCATCACCACATGTCTCCTTCAACTGTCGATGAATTTCAATTGGTATCACACCACGCAAATTCAGTAAACGAATGATTGCACGCTGTTCAAGTAAGGAAAACGTAGCCATTTTAAGTATCTAAAACAGTTCTCATTCTCGACGCTGCCGCTGCAATTCCATCTGCCGTACAGTGCTGCCATCTCTGTGACGTATTGACAACGAACGCATATTCATTCAGAAAAAAAATCGGAGGCCTTAGAACTTGAATGCACCTCGTATTACGCTAAAATCTTTGAGAGTAGTATTTTGTGAAACAGAAATTTTTATGGGTGGCTGCACATCACTGTGGAAAGTGCTACAGAACATAGGATTTCACTACAAAAAAGAAGATTCTAAAAGCGCATTGATAGAATTACCACACATCGTATAAGATTTCTTCAGTCGTATATAGTTTTTATCAGACTATATACGACTGAAGAAATCTGGAATTTATTAATTTGTATTTATTGATGAAAGTTGGATCTTTCAAAATGGTACATTGACACATCCATAGCAAGATTATTATTGAAGTGATCGCAAAGCTAAAGTTAGCGGAAAAAGGTAGAAAATATTAAATTATTCTTCCCAGGTTATATCTGATAAATAAACAAAAGTATAAACAATCAATATATTAACTAATATATATGCATTAATTTCATTTGTATATATTTTATTATAAATTATAACTTAAACATAACCTAAATAGTTTCCATGTCATGTCAATTATTTAATACATATAACCTATATTAAAGATTCATTATTTATTACATAACAAAGATGCACATCTTGCTACACTGTGCAATCGTCATCAATGACATGCACGACTTCGTATCGTGAAAGGCCTATAGCACCTATTTGCAGAGTGCTATAGGCCGTACTCTTCAAGAATTGCTTAATAATCGTTTCACATCACTATATATACGAGGGTGATTCGAAGGGAGAGTGATTTTTCAATTAAATACTTATCTTAGAGCAAAAAAATAGGTTTACTTTTCCACATAGTTCCCAAACGATTCTATACACTTAGTCCAGCAACTTCCCAATTTTAAACCCTCTAAAAAGTAATACTTCGGAAGCTCGTCAAAATAGTCATTTGTAATTATCACCTCCTTGTTTATTCTGAATCTCTTTCAGCCAAGCTATTTTTCAAGCTTGGTAACAAGAAAAAATTACCTGTAGCAAGATCTTGTGAATATTTTAGATTAGGTAGCAATTCGTGTCCCATTTCAACAAATTTTGCGGATGCCATGGCAGATGAATGAAATGACACGGTAGCCTGATGGAAAAAAATACAGTCGTTTTCTCTTGGTTAGTTATTGTACTTCATTTCTGTAAACAGTCAATAAATATGACACCTTTGGAATCCCAAAAATCGTACGCATAATCTTATTCGCCGAAAAAAACCTTTGTCTCTTTCGGAGCAAGTCTATCAGAATGAACCCATTGTTTTGACTGTGTTTTTGTATGGAGGAAAATTAGTAATTCTTGTATCGAAAAATTCTTGCAAAAAAGCTATTGCTTCTGATTGTTATGTTGAAGTTTAAGAGACTGTGTGTCTTGTTGTTGATGTTGATACTGCGTTTGAGTTCATACTATTGAGTCTCTTGTTGCTAGTATGAGACTCTGATTGATACTGTTTTTCAAGTAGGTAAAAATATACCACTACCTCTATACTGTTACATATTAACATATGTTTTGTAATATTGTTTGACATCACAACGGGAAATTTTTATGTTATTAATTCGTGGTAATTGTGCCTACTAATACCCAAGGTTTACGAGAGCGTCTTAAAAATCTAATCGTAACTAAAAAACAATAAAATATCATTACTAAAGTATTTGTAAGTGTCATAAACTTAAGTATGTAGTTCCGGTTAATTCCTTTGTACAGTAATGGAAACCTATTATACATATTTAGTTAACGATGGGTGGTCAGATTAAATATAGTCTCTTGAATGCGTTCACTGATAACCCTAGACAATATAACAAGCGGTCTGATGTATAAAGCAATAAATAAATTTGGACAAGTATGCCGATAATTAATAGCCCTAGGTAATAAAACGAGTGGTATAAATTATAAAGTAGGTAATAAATAGATTTGCAAATGTAAAAAATTCTTAGAACTTAAAGAAAGCTTTACAATTTTAATGTGCTAGTAAAAGTATATTATACGGTGGTTTAAACTACAAAATTAACGTTAAATATTTTATAAAATTAGAAATGTTTGAATTCTATATCCTAGATCTACTTATATTTAACAATAAAAAATGTTTGAAATTAAAATATTACAAAGGGATAGATGCAACAACAGCTCGTTTTGTAGATTTTGCAAGTCACTCAATCGTTCACTCTTTTTTTTTCATCAGACTTGACATCCAAAGTTTCTCTTTTCAAAACTCAAATCAGTGTTGAAGGGAACGCATGTTGATGCAGTGCAAGGAATCTAGAAGAAAACGAGAAAGTTAGGATGTTTCCCAGTAGCTACATCCCTTATAAATCCGTATGCAACATTTCAAGTTACCATATGTACCAGATCCGAATCTACGATTTTTTGCATATTGAAAAAGCCACTAGCGCCCTTGAGCCGCCACAAGGGCTATAGATAATTCCGATGCCAGATTCGGATTCTACTGGGTTGATTTCCTCCGATTTAATTTTTTGTGACGAGCGAGCTACTTTTAAGATGTTAACTTTGACACCTTGCGTATTGAAAAAAAAAGCGTTCAAATAAAAAGTGATATAAGGAAAGTCTCATTATTTAAGCCCGAAGAATATATGGCCAACGGATTGACCTGCTTTTTTGTAACACTCTGTATAAATAAGTTGATCCTATGTTTTAGGAATAATAAACAAAATAAAATCCATAAATGCAAAGTTATTAATTATGAATTAGTAAACCAGTAATAAAATGAAACGGTATTGTGAATTATCGAACAGGTTCTTATTGCTCGTGGGTTTCTCATGTGGGTTTGGAAGAAGGCTCATTTACAAGTTTTATATTACTGTCGTACTTCAGAGTAAGAAATGCTGTATCCTACGATTAACGCCTTATTACAACGGATTTACAATAAAACAAGGATTTTGAATGGAAAAACCCACTATTATTAATATTTAGGACATTTTATATTTATCATTTGCTCAAATTGTAGCAAAATGACCATTTAATTATTTACTTATTTTAACTTGTATGTGGATTTTATATAAATAATTAATTATAGCCTAAGCTTGAATTTTTAGAATATAAAATTGCAATAAAGCCTATGTCTAGTACTACCAAAACTTTATCAGTGTTACGTGCTTCCATTATTCAAAGACATCATCAATCTTTAAGACCTTCTTCGACTCTGTTTGCAATTTGATCATTTAAGATCTTGTTACCATATTGTATCAAATTAGTAATATATGAATTGTAATTACATTTTAGAAAGGGTAGAAGCTGGTTATCAAGAGGATTCTACAGAGTGGCGCAAAAGTCATGTCATAATGTGAATGTGCCATAATTTATGGAAATGGCGTTGTTGACAGATGGAGAATTAATTCAAAACAAGCAATGGAGCGATACACACCTGAAGAACGCGAAATTATTGTTACTGCCTATTTGACCAATTTCCGGTCAGTTGTTTTAACGCAGCGTGAATTTCGTTGTCGGTTTCCTGGTCGTCCTTCACCATGTGCGAACAATTAAGCGTTTGGCTAAGCGTCTCGTCCAACTAGTCCACTAGAGATGTCGCAAGAAGTGGACGGCCCCGTATTACTCGTTCGACCGAGAATATCGCGCTGTGGTCGAGGACGTCCCAGAGAGTCCATAAAAATCGACGAGACAACGATGCATACAATTTGGCATCAGCAGACGTTCGTTGCGTCTAATTATGGTGAAAGAAGTGAAGATGTTCTCTTAGGAAGTGCAAATCGTTCATCAATTGCTGCCTGCTGACCGTCAAATGAGGTTAATTTACTCCCATGCTCTGTGCAAGAAGTGGATGATTTTGTATCCAAGATCATAATGAGCGATGAAGCCTATTTCCAGTTAAGTGGTTATGTGAATAAACAAAATTTGCGTTTCTGGGGCACGGAGAATCCACATGCAATGCACGAAGAGCCATTGCATCACCTAAAAGTGACAGTTTAGTGCGGCATTTGCAGGGAAATAGTGATTCGCCTTTATTTTTTTCTGAGGACGCCGACGGCACCTCCGTAACTGATGAGTGCTATAGACAGATGTTAAACGAGTATTTTTTGCGGCAAGTTACTGAATTGGATCTCTAGCATTGTTGGTTCCAGCAGGACGAAGTTCTGGGCCGTGTGATCTCTCGTTTTAGCGATTTGAACTGACCGACCAGATCACTAGATCTGACGGCGCCAGACTTCTTCCTTTTGGGCTTTTTAATATCTCGCGTTTGCCACCACAAACCTTGCAAGCCTTGAAAGCCAACATTGAAGAAGAAATCACTAATTTGGAGCCAGATGTTTTACGAGCAGCAATTCAAAATGCCGTAAAATGAGCACAAATGTGCATCAATTCAGGAGGTGATCATTTGACCGAAATATTTTTTCAACTTAATGTCTTCAATTTTACACCTTCAAATAAACTTTCCGTGAAAGTAGAGCACAATTTTTTCCATTTCTAACAAAATGGCAGACAAGTCATATTATGACACTACTTTTGCCCTACCATATATATATATACATTTATTTTCGAAAAGCATTCGATCGAGTTAACTATAACTTCTACTGAAATTGGCAAACTACAGCATAATTGGAAATATTCTTGATGATACTTCGCGAATTGTGTTCAAAATGTAATCATAGATAGATACCATGTCTCGAGATGTTATCCTTTCATCTGGTATACGTCAAGGGTGTCATTTGGGTCCTATTATATTCATGCTATTATAAACGATTTAAAATTTTGTTTTCATTTCCGACGTTTTCTTTTATTTGCTGATGATATAAAACCATTTTTACGTATTAGTTCTCTTAATGGCTACGCTTCGAGTAGATTTAAATGCCTTTCACTCATTGCCTATTAGAAACCACATGCAAGTTAATATTAATAAATGTAAAATGGTATCATTGCTAGAAAGAAATATGGATCTTTAACAGCACAATACATTTTTGATAATATTCCTTTTGAGAGAGTAGAATCGATCCGACACTTGAGAACCACCTTGGATAGTGAACTCAACTTCCACTTGCACATCGTTCCAAGCTGAATATTCACAAAAATGCCTGTAATTATTTGAAACGTCTTCGCCTGTTGGGCTTTGAATTGTTGGAATCAAGACGGGAGAAAACATATCTTAAACTGGAATTCAAGCAATTCAAAAATTATATAAGCTGTACGAACTTGCTGTTCCTTTTCGATATTAAAATACTAACGGCGTTTACCAGAAATGTCAATGTATTTTCTGTGCATTACCATCGAACAACGTATGGACTTGATAATCCAGTAAATTTAGTCACCAAAGAACTTAACTGCTTGCCACTTGATTTAAATTCATTTATCGGTTTCCGGGTTGAAACCGCGTCGAGTTAGGCGTAATTGCCAACGTTTCGTCCACTGTTTCAAGGGACATCTTCAGGGCTGTACGTAGAGCGTATTGTACCAAAACTGCTTCTTTTAAATATGCAAATAATGTAGATTTTGTTAATTTTATTACTAGGTTGTTCAGAACAAAGTGTTGTTTTTTTTTAATTCAAAATGATTATATTACACAAAATACTTTAACTTAGATTACATTATTCCCGGCGTGCTATTTGGACTACCTGTCATTGAAATTTCTGTTCCTAAGAAAGTGTTCCATCGATCGAAACATATGGTAATCCGAAAGAAAAGTAAATATTAGGACTATACGCTAGGTGCAAAAGAATGGTCCAAGCTCCAAATTTTTTTGTTGAGTCCTAACTGCAGTATGCGATATTGCGTCATCTTGAGGGAAGATTACTAATACTGAGCACAACAAAGTTCAGATTTAACCGCACGGGCTAACTCAAAAAGGATCACACCACTGACATTCCTCCAAACGCCGAGCATTACTTTTCTTTCAAAACGATCTTCGTTCGCTACCGGAATCGGTGCTTTCCGACAGTAGGGGTTCTTTAAAAAAATAAATTTTTCATCGCAAATAATGATTCGCCTCAGAAACAGATCGTCGTGCGAATTATAGAGAAATTCGGTACAACAGTCTAGCCGCCGTTGGCGCTGACCTTTGTTTATATAATGTGCAATTTTGATAAAACGTTTAATAACCTTACCACACCTTTTTAAGTGGTACCAAATTGGATACCCTCTACTGGGCAGACAATCGTCGTAGTAAGTAGGTTTTCATTAACATCTTGATTCACTTTCAATGAACAAACAGAGCCATGTTTCTTTCGGAGAATCGTATCACGATTTCTAAATTTTCTAAATTTACGCAGGGCTTTTCTAATATTAACAAATCCTTCACTATCTAGCTAACAGATATTTTGTGTCGCTTATACTGCGTTACTTCCCTTTCTAAACTCGTACAGCTTAACAGCTCAAGAATTCTTCGTTTTTGATTTCACGGGCCAACTAAATTTTTGTTCTGCTGACTATGATCTGACACTTGTTTTTAATTAATATTGGTACGCTAATGCCAAATATGAAACCCATTTGTCCCTATCACATCAAGTTTTCTTTCTACGGCACTTCTTGTTTGCTGATTTCAAAATTCTTGAAAATCGTTAAGTAGCAGCTTAATTGTTCAATTGAATGACATTCTAAATACATTTATCTCATTATAGCATAATGTAAGCTTGTACCTGATAATATTTAAGTACATAATAAACTTATTAAGTAATAAACAATTATAAAAAAATGCAAAATTCTTGAAAATCGTTAAGAAAATGCAGCTTAATTGTTCAAAGAATTGAATGACATTCTAAATACATTTATCTCATTATAGCATAATATAAGCTTGTACCTGATAATATTTAAGTACTTAATAAACTAATTAATTAATAAACAATTATAAAAAAATGCAGGTCTATTAAGCTAATCATTAAGTGAACATATTAGGGTTTAATGAGCTTTTATTAGAAAGTATTGACCACTTAGCTACATGTCAGTTGTTAGGGAAGAAACTACATCATGTCTGCTACTCGAAGATGTGTAAATAGTGCCAATTTGTTCTGCGACATTTGTGGCATTTTTCCACCTCTTTACATTAAATTGGATCTTATGAAGCAATATATTAAAGCTCTAGATTTTCAAGGTAACTGCTTCCAGTACATATTGCTATGAATAGTGGTTCTGATTTTAGTAACACCACTATTCACAACCAATCTGTCCAGCTTAGATATTCAGTCGGTTTATTTTCAAGGTGAGACTGCTTTTCCCTCAGGGTTCCAATCGGAAAAGTGGAAAACACAATAATATTAGTAAAATATTTTTATATTGGACGCTACTCAAAACTTGTTTGAGAAAAGTTATGATAATGTTATGAAGTTATTTATAAGCACAAAAGAAAAGGTCTAATTAAAATTCACAATAAACTTTAAATGAAACTCTAAATACAAAAATAAAAAAATTAAAAAAAAACCTTTATGAAGTATAAAGATTAATATTGCGTCATTAAACAATATTATTAAGGTAAAAATATCGTGTGGAAGTGACCGCACATACGATAAAAAACTTCCTTTATGACAGCCGATCAAAAATTAAAACTAATAAATTACAAAGATGCTTTTTAATTTCTCCCACAAGAAACAAAATAAACAAACTGATATGACAGCCCGAAACAAACTCTAACGCATGTGCAACCACATGAAAAAATATGCCCTTGATATCCCAAGCGAACTAAAATTTTAAAGTTACAGAATTTTTTTATATTAGAAATTTTAAAAAACCTTCGTTGTCATTTATATCAAATATCTACGATTATAATATATATCAAAACGATAATAAAAATGCAATAGAAAAATACAGTATTTAACTCTTTTAAATAATTAGAAATCTTTTAAATAATATATACAGACTGTCCCGTAAAAAACGCCAACATTCATAATTCCGTTATTTATTGTCCGGTTTTATTTAAACAAAAAGTAAGTTTAATAGCATCAAAAACACTATAAGATACCAGTGTTTTATTTGTTTTCAATTGTTTTCATTAATGTCAAACGACAGTCAAGTTTTTTATTTTAAATGGCAACATATATATTTTTGGCTATATTCGGATTGTATTTTTTTTCTGAATTCAACGATGTATAACATGTTTATTTTTGATAAACGTTTATTGAAAAAAAAAAACTTTATAAATTTCATCTTTGTCTTCCATTATTTATAAATATTCGAATGTGTCATGAAACATTGGAAATGTAAGTATTATAAATATTATTATAAGAAATAAAACACTTTACAATAAATGTTGAAATTGCCCGCCACCTTGTTTAACACATATCGCACATCTCCTAATAATAAAAAATAAACTTTATAAATTTCATCTTTCATTATAGTAGACTTGGCCCAGTCCACTAGCATTATGTCAATGTGCCTTAAGTGTCAGTTTGACTTTATTAAGTTTTCTGTATAATCCTGTTTGAACGTTTTGCCGCAACAAAAAGCGTATTTTCGTTAAAAATGAATAACAATGAATTAACGGACATGTTACAAGTGTTCTTTGAATGTAATAAAAATCGCCTTCAAGCAGTTTGTCGGTACAGTGCTCGTTTTCCGGACAGAGAAGTTCCAGGTTCGAAAATATTTCAGAGAATTGAAAAGAATTTAAGAAATTATGGATCATTTACCAAACCAAAAACACAAAAACGGAAATTCTCCGAAGATAAGGAATTAGATGTTCTTCTTGCAGTACAGCAAAATTCACGAACTCCGATTCGCGAAATTGCACATAATATTGGGGTATCAAAAACTACAGTTCATGGTATTTTAAGAAAACACAAACTTAAACCGTACATAGCTCGAAAAGCTCATGCATTAGAACAAAATGATCCTGGCCGAAGAATCCAGTTTTGTCGTTTTTATTTAAATGCATTAGAACAAGACCCGAATTTTTACAGAAGGATAATTTGGTCTGATGAATGCACTTTTAGCAACAACGGTATTTTTAATAGAAACATACATCGACAGTGGAGTGCAGACAATCCGAGATTTGTAATTGAAAATAATTTTCAAAGACGTTTCAATGTAAATGTTTGGTGTGGCATTTTAGGTGATCAATTAATTGGGCCATTTTTCATAGATGGTTGCTTAAATCAAGAAAAATACTACACTTTATTACACGAAAATCCCCAAAACTTTTTAGATGAAGTACCTTTGGCAAATTTAAATAGAATATTTTTTCAACAAGATGGGGCTCCCGCGCACAACGCCAGAGTAAATACTGATTTGTTGAACACCCAATTTGGAAATAGGTGGATAGGAACATCCGGTCCTATCGAGTGGCCTGCGCGTTCACCGGATCTTCCGCCCCTCGATTTTTGGTTGTGGGCTTATCTACAAGATCGAATTTATTTAACAACTCCAGAAAATGTTGACATTTTAAGACAAAGAATTATTAACACTTGTCGAGAAGTACCTGCCGCTTGTCTTTTAAATGACCTTTGGAGTAATTAGGAGATGTGCGACATGTGTTGAAGAAGGTGGCGGGCAATTTCAACATTTATTGTAAAGTGTTTTGTTTCTTATAATAATATTTATAATACTTACATTTCCAATGTTTCATGACACATTCGAATATTTATAAATAATGGAAGACAAAGATGAAATTTATAAAGTTTTTTTTGCAATAAACGTTTATCAAAAATAAACATGTTATACATCGTTGAATTCAGAAAAAAAAATCCAATCCGAATATAGCCAAAAATATATATGTTGCCATTTAAAATAAAAAACTTGACTGTTGTTTGACATTAATGAAAACAATTGAAAACAAATAAAACACTGGTATCTTATAGTGTTTTTTATGCTATTTAATTTACTTTTTGTTTAAATAAAACCGGACAATAAATAACGGAATTATGAATGTTGACGTTTTTTACGGGACAGTCTGTATATATATATATATATATATATATATATATATATATATATATATTACTTACATAAAGAATATATTCATATAAACTCGAGACACGTGTACGTAAGAAAGTGTTAATAATAATAAAATTACGAGATTCAACAAACTCGTAAATAAAACGGTAATGATATACTCAACCACAATACCACAATTAACTCAAAAACAAAAACCGAAATTACTACAACAAAGATAAAGATTTATCTTTCAAAAAGCACGACTTCCTTACTACACTCAACACTTGTGTCTGAGGATACAGCAAAGCCGCAGGCTCCGTATAAAAAATACAGTTATAAAAATCGCACACAGCAATGCAAAACGGCTTGCTTCAACAGCGCAAGTCAAAAATATATATAAGTTCACAATAAATGTGCATTCATAAATATAATTCACTCAAAAATAATTAAATAATTTTTCAAAATATTTGCGGGGAAAAGTCCATAGCAATATGTGAAAAGTTTCCACGACTAAGTTACGAAAAAATTAAAGCTGGGATATTTGATGGACCTCAAATTAGAAATTTAATGAGAGATCCAAATTTTACCAACTCTATGAACGAAGCTGAGAAAGAAGTCTGGACTTCATTCACGATGGTCGCGAACAATTTTCTTAAAGACAAAAAAGCCTGCAATTATAAAGATCTATTGCAATCAATGCTTAAAAAGTTTCACCGCCTAGGTTATAACATGAGCATAAAGCTTCATTTCCTTCATAGTCATCTTGATAGGTTTCCTGAAAATACAGATGCTGTAAGCACTGAACAAGACGAGATATTTCATCAAGATTTAAAAATCATGGAAACTCGGTACCAAGGAAGATAGAATTCTTATATGATGGCCGATTACTGTTGGAGTTTTCAAAGAGACTGCCAAACCAAAATACACAGCAGAAAGTGCTACAAATGAAAATTTATTCCCTGAACGTTGTTTTTCATTTTACAAATACTCTTGTAATTTTTTAATGATTATTGTGTAAATACTTGCACTATACACTTGTGACTAATATTGTATTAAATTAAATAAATGAATTATTAAATTTTATACTTTCTTTATATCGTAACTGGTCTTATATAAGTAACTACTTTGCCGCATTAATGATTCTTCAAAGAACATAGTTCAGTTACTGTTTAATTTTGGCCTGATACGCAAAAATTAATATGATTTTCAGATTCAGCACACCCGAATTAGTAATAAACAAGTCTCGCTTGTAAGTCAGCAAAAATCGTGTTGGCCAGTGTTGTTCATTGTAAGAAGGCATAACTAAATATGAATTGACAGCAACGTAGTATATTGTTTAAAACAGCTACCTTTTCAACCTGCAAATCAAAAAATTATATTTAGATGCCTTGCAAACAAAGTTATTAAATTTAAAGGTAGTGGCTCTTTATTATAGACATATTTTAAGATTTACGTGTCCGGTAATGTATCTAAAAGATCTAATTGAATAAATAAACAAATTTATCTCAACAACAATTTTCTTTAATATACAGGCTGGCCCAAAATGACCGAAGGGGTTTGAGTTCATTATAACTTCTTATTTAAGACATAAATATTAATTTTTTTTAATTTTAAATACAGTATATTAATGGAGAATATTTTTAATTAATTATGAAAAACTACATCTCCCAAGTGGTGGCCATTTTCTGCTTCGCATATTCGTGCTCTTTCCAAAACATTTTCCATAACCTTTCGCAAAACTTCAGGTGTTATGTTGTTGATTTCGTCGCGTATATTATTTTTTAATTGCTGCATGGTTCGAGGCTTATTAATATAGACATTTCCTTTCAAATAACCCTAAAGGAAACAGTCTGAAGCGGTTAAATCCGGTGAACGCGGAGGCCAATTAAAATCGCTTGTACGGAAAATAATTCGTTCACCAAAGATGTCGCGTAAAAGAGCCATTGTGTCCCTCGCAGTGTGCGCTGTGGCTCCATCTTATTGGAACCATACTTGCGGATGGTTTTCCACGGCTGGCCTTAAAAAATTTTGCAACATTGTCCGATATCTAACACCAGTGATGGAAACGGCGACACCGTGTTCATTTTCAAAAAAATATGGGCCAATTATCCTTTCCGACGAAACACCGCACCAAACGGTACACTTAAGTGGGTGTAATTCTCGCTGTTGAACTATTCTTGGATTTTCCGTAGCCCATATCCTGCAGTTTTGCCTATTAACGAACCCATTTAATTGGAAATGGGCTTTGTCGCTCATAATTAAATTATGAATAAAATCATGATTTTCTTCTGCTTTTTGACGAAAATAATTTGCATAATCAAGTCGTTGCTGATAATCTGTTGGTTTCAATTGTTGGACAAGCTGAATTTTGTATGGAAACATTCTTATTGTATGCAAAATTCTCTGCAGCGACCCTCTTGAGAGGCCAAGTTGTGTCGAACGTCTCCTGGTTGATGTTTCTCCATCTTCCCGAATACTCTCCTGTACCCGTTCAATATTGTCATCCGTGTGCACCGTTCGTCGTCTGCCGGCACCAGGAAGATTCCTTGCTGCCCCTTGTTCTCGAAAATTTGCAACCAGACGGTTTATTGTTGACTCTAAGGGTCCAACCCGCACATTAAAATAACGACGATATGCACGCTGAGTCAAAACAATGGATCGTTGATTTGAGAAATAAAGTTCAACGATTTTGGCACGTTGTTTAATTGTGTAATGTTCCATTTTAAATTCCCCAAGTCTTCTTTACAAAATACTTAAAACAAAAAAAAAATTATAATAAAAAATTTATAAGGAATTAAAACCCCTTCGGTCATTTTGGGCCATCCTGTACTAAATCAAAATATCTAACATATTTTTAAACATTTACCGGCGAAACAATTTTTAAACACTTGAGATGTCTACGTAGGTATTTTTTTATACATATAAATATACTACATTTATATACAATATACATATAACATACATATAACATACAAATAATATACTATATACATATAAATATACTACCGAGTACTCTACCGAGTAATGAAGGAAGTAATAACATCAATATTCCTTTCATGTAACTTTCTCAACCTATAACAGTACAAAATTGATATGATTGCAGAAGAGGATGTATTAGATGTGAACGTTCACAAAGTAATTGAAGTTAAACGAAAAGTTTAAATGATATTTGCTTTAATCTGCGTATATTTATAAAACGATTCCGAAGTAACATTAACGTTTATAATATTGGTTAATTATAATATTATTTTTTCTTCATATTTATTTTAATTTATCTGTCTCTAACCTTGCGGTATTTTCCCAATACGTTGCTGACGCGCTGAATGGCGGGACACAGGTTGATGTCATATATACCGATGATTTTGCCAAGGCATTTGATGAAGTGGATCACGCTATCTTGCCAACTAAATTGGTGAGTTTTGAATTTAGTAAAGTTGACTTTTTATCTTCGTACCTACATAATAAGCCTCAACGTGTATTTTACAGCGGATATTTTGCATCATCTTACATTCCCACTTCTGGAGTTCCCCAAGACTCTAATTTTTTTTCATTATTTCCCTTAATGATCTTTCAGATCAGATCGAGTCTAATAACCTTTTTTTTGTCAATGACTTGAATTTGTTTTCTCGAGTCGCCAACTCGAGGGATTGTCTTCTACTATGAAATCATCTAGCTAACATACAGAATTGGTGCACAAAGTGTAAGATATTATCTTTCACGAAAAAGTAAATGTTATGAATTTCAATTACCAACTTAGAGAATATACACATGTTGAATAAATTGAAGACCTGGACATTATCTTTGATATGAAACTCACATTTAATAAGCATATCAGCAATGTGTCAATGTGATAAAAGTTGCAATAATTAAGTCTACTAGCGTGATCTCAAGGTAAGTTCAGTTGAACAATCGAGACTTTGTATGGATACATATTGCTATGGATTTTTAATTAAAAATAATCATCTAGCTAACATACAGAATTGGTGCACAAAGTGTAAGATATTATCTTTCACGAAAAAGTAAATGTTATGAATTTCAATTACAAACTTAGAGAATATGCACATGTTGAATAAATTGAAGACCTGGACATTATCTTTGATATGAAACTCACATTTAATAAGCATATCAGCAATGTGTCAATGTGATAAAGGTTGCAATAATTAAGTCTACTAGCGTGATCTCTAGGTAAGATAAGTTGAACAATCGATACTTTGTATGGATACATATTGCTATGGATTTTTAATTAAAAATAATTTAATTTAAAAATGTACAATTATTTTGGATAGGGTTGTATATTCAAAATGTGTATAAATTTAACGAGATAGAAAAACTGTTTTTTTCCCGGCGTGCATTGAAATGTGTTGTAGAGGCCGAGGTAATTAAGGGAGACCAAAATTATAGTTCGAACTAGAAGGATGTTTGGTGAAATATATTTAATTAATTCGGTTAATTTTGTTTCAATAAAGTATAATGGCAGAAGATAGTGAAAGCGAGTGTGTGCTGCTGCTAGAATCGGAGTTAACGACTGAAAAAATGAGTTTGAAAGAATTTATTTTTAATTTGGAGGCATTGCCGGAGTTGTGAGACTCTGATTGATAAGTGATTTATAGATGTATTAGAGAGTTATAGAGTTAAATTCTCGTATGTTATTTGTTGTTTAAATTGATTATGCACCTTCTTTGTTCTTCGTCTCCACATAGAATTAAAATAATAAAAGTTCCATTGGCAGCTTGTAATTAAGAGATTTAATTATTAGAAATATAGATAATAAAGCTTACTATTAACATTTCGTTGTTAAAATTATAATTGAAAAGTTTGTTCGACGGGAATCAGGGTTGTTTTTTGTGCTTGGTGTTTGCACATGCGTAAATTTTGTTCGTGTATCAGAATCTGATTATACAGAGTGGTTCTCTGGGGAGAAATTAATAGTAAACTTAATTATTTTTAGATAAGTTTGTTCGGATTCATAAAGAGGATGTTTTCCATTCATTTAGCTGTCAATTTACAATGAATGTTTTTACCTCATGTATTTTTGTATAATACAGCATCTTTATACTTTGTAAAGATAGATTTTTTTTTAATTTTTTTATTTAGTATTAAATATTCATTTTAATTTTATCCTGCGTTTGATTTATTGTACTCATGCCTATATTGCTGTTTAAACTTAACTTATATAAGTAATTAAATTTTTGTGAACATTTCACTGGCGCTAAATTTACTCTGTAGACACGCTTTTCCTAAGTGGAACCCGAGAAGTTAGAAGTCTCATATTTGAAAATTCACCGGCTGAGAAACCTAGTTGGGAAAACTAGTTGTGGAAAGTGGTGTAACAAATCTTCAAACCACTATTCATAGCAATATGTAAACAGCGGTTCAAAATTCAATGAACGGTACTAGAAGATAAGTTCGCTTGAACTGATGAACGACGAACTGATGTATGTAGGTTTTCTCCAGCAATGGTTTCTACGTGTTTAACAATATTTTACTGTGTACATGATCTACTAGAACTTTTACCTTTAACACAGATTGTGTAGCCCGAAACTTCTGCACGACGAGACGAATGGTATGGTGTAAAACGGTGTTATCCACGACTCTATTAGGAAACAGCAAGTGAAACTGTCGCTTACATTCCGCGTAGGAATATTGCCATTCTCCTTTAAGAAATTTCGCACTTCTGAAATATGCTTCAGCAATAATAGTATATTATGCAATGAGCATTTAACGATGGTTATTAAGACAGGAGTATGAGAGTTACAACGCGAGTTGAAAGCGAGTGTCGTAAATAATATGACCTCCTCTACCCTCTGCTTACTCTGTCTCTAAGCTTCAAGATAATACTGAAACACCCAACTTTTGTCTATCGTAGTAGTGGTTTCCATTCAAGCTCGCCCTTCGTTTTGGACGCGTTCAACGAAATCCTGGCAAATCCACAAACGCAACTGTTTTTGCTCCGCTGCGAATATACCGAAAGACGCAGCAATTTGTAACGCAATTTAACAAATGTAGTTTTAGCAACTGCAGACAATTGAATAGGCGCATTATCGTGATGCAAAAAGAATTTTTTGTTCAGCATTTTTCTTCAGTTCTGCATCAAAACGTATCAACAAATCAGCTAGTACTAGTTAGTTCTCCGGCAGAAATCTATTGTTTGGATTGTATTCTCGTTCTGGAGTATAATTATGTATCCAAGTTTCTTCTACTGTGACAAATCGACGGAAGAATTCCCCTTCTAACCAACCTTTGAAAAGACACTCGTCCTGTCAAACCGCCCTCATATACTCTAAGCAGCCCTGGAGTCTTAACAAGGTTTCAGCTTAAGATATTGATCCGTTATACACACACACAAAAGAAAAGATGAAATAAACATTTTAAGGATTTAAACTAATAGACGTATTTGAATGTAAATATGCTTTCTACATTTTACGACGCTAATTTATTCGAATTTTTTATAGAAAAAAAAATCGGCCTTAAGCAGGATTCGAACCCACGATCATGGCTTGCGGGACCATCGCTTTAACCACTGAGCTATTAAAGGCCGTTGTTTCGAATCTTTGTAGGAATGCCTTAAGTCACATCAAAGAAACAGATGATATATATCTTGCCCGTAGTCGGCAGTTGTGCAAAGTTATTGCATTTTCGAGAAGTAAAGTAAATGTAAATATGCTTTCTACATTTTACGATTCTAGTTTATTCGAATTTTTTTATAGAAAAAAATTCGCTCTTAAGTAGTATTCGAACCCACGATCATGGCTTGCCGCACCATCGCTTTTTTTTATAAAAATTCGAATAAATTGGCGTCGTAAAGAGTATAAAGCATATTTACATTTACTTTACTTCGCGAAAATGCAATAAATTTGCACAACTACCGACTACGGGCAAGATATATATCTACTGTTTCCTTGATGTGAATTAAGGCATTCCTACAAAGATTCTAAATCACGGCTTTTAATAGCTTAATGGTTAAAGTGGTGGTCCGGGAAGCCATGATCGTGGGTTCAAATTCTACTAAAGGCCGAATTTCTTTTCTATAAAAAATTAGAATAAATTAGCGTTGTAAAATGTAGAAAGCATATTTACATTTACTTTACTTCGCGAAAATGCAATCAATTTCCAGACGTATTTTGACTTTGGAAATTTTCGGAATACTTTGTAGAGATTAAATCAGCGTACGTTACCATTTTGTCAGCTGGAATATCATTTGATCATCAGTATCAAGTATCATATAAATATAATTGAATGAATTACCTCGATTTAACGACCTAATTTATCACTTAATTATTTTTTTACATAAGCAATCAGTAAAAGTATGTATGTATGTCGCTCTAAAAACTTCGCAATAACGTTTACTGAAATAGCGAAACAGTGAAAGCCTTTCACAGTCTGGTGTGATGAATGATGATACTGCTTCTTTAATATAGCATTATTGTTAGTGAAAGGTGCTTCAACTCTTTTGTTTTTTTTTTACTTTCAAACAATTGTTTATTATTGTTCTCATATCATTTTTAAAGTCATCAAACAATGAAACATTTTTTGTCTAAAATTATTCTTGAATAATAAGAGTAATAGGTATTTATTATTTAAACATTTAGCTATTTAGCTATCGTTATATGATACACAAATTGATACATACATAATTACAATCCATTGCAATGAACTGCTTGCTGCCTTGTTTATTAGTGGTTAATTGCACCTTACAAAACCCATGAACGAATTCTGATTTCGCGTTCGATTTATTGTCTGTATAGAAAACAGAAAGCTCCTTAGTTAAAATACTTATTTCTGTGCGTTATTATGGTAGTTATACACACGTATAATATTGTGCAAAGAAAAACAAAAAAAAGGACAAAAATATTTTAATTTTCATTATACCAAAAATTATAGTTTGTTTCAAAGAATACCAGATCTCGTATGTTTGTATGCCACTTAGGTAAAAGCAAGTTAGGTACTGTTGTTTATCAATATCCTTTATATTCAATATAAAAACGCGCAAAACAATAGCGAATTCTAACAATAATATTAATTTATATAAGTAACTCTTCTCTATCAATGGAAACAGTCCTTTCAAGTTCTTACAACTTAGATGGGTGCAGTGATAGCTTCAAATCCCCACTAATAATAACAAAACTTAAAACTAATCACCTCCATCTCTGTGAGATATTTGTCCAAAAGGAAAAAAAACAAGTTGTGTGTTATCCAAGATCTTAAACCTATGCAGCTAGTTCTGCGCAATATCAGATACATGTCTTTTCATGAGTTTTTCGACAACCGGCGCAAATATTGGTATGTAATTCTGGAGCGACAATTTGCTACCATTTCTATAGATTAGAGTAACAAGTAATTTTCTAAACGGCGAGACACAAGTTCATTTAGATATGTTTTTGTGAGACTGATAAGAAATTTTAATTTGCACACAAATTTTGCTGAAGAATTTATGGTTTCTTTAAAAACAAATCGTTTACCATCCTAAATGAGATTTTAGTGTCACTAAATAACGAGCAATCGAAAAAATTCATAATTGGAGTAGACTGTGAAATTGGGTTGGTACTCTAGCCACTTCCACATAATGACATTTACTATTTGACATTGAAACTATAAGTTTGTGTAAAATTTTTCAAAACTCTTATTAAGAAAATTAAATTTATTTAAAAAATGGTATTCAACATAGAACAAAAAGCAAAAATTATCGAATGTTACTTCCGTACGGGTGTGAAAGTAAATGGCGAGTGGCAGTATTCAATTACGGAATGCATGGCTGATTTTAGTGAAGAACATCCTGAATTAGTGTTTGACTACAATGATTTTTACAATGTTTTGACAAATTGTGTAAAGTTATTCAGAGAGACTGGTAGTGTCGGTCGAAAAATTGGAAGTGGACGGCCATCTAAACGTACAGCTGAAAATATTGAAGCCCTTCAGCATATTATTGATGAAAATCCAAAAACATCCATTTTAGTAGTGACCCAACAAACAAATTTATCTTATGGTATGTGCCAATTCATTCTTAAAAAAGTCTTACATTGTCATCCAAACAAGCTGCAATGTTTTCATGAACTTTATCCAGTGGATTATTTAAGACGAGTGGAATTTTGTCAATGGTTTCAAAATAATCTATACAATCAGGATATCCTTAACACAGTTTTTTTCACGGATGAGGCCTGGTTTTATCTTTCTGGATATGTTAATTCACAGAATATGAACAACTTCTGTAGCTATATGTAAATTTTGATTATGATTTCGATATTAAATAAATTATTTGTTTTCTTTTTTGCTGTAGTGTCATTTCACTGCCATAACCTTTTTTTACAATGAAACCAAATGAAACTGTCAAGCATCAAGTAATGTGTCATTATGTGGAAGTGGCTAAAGTACCAACCCAATTTCACAGTCTACTCCAATTATTCATTTTTTCGATGGCTCGTTATAAGTGTCAACGTGAATTGAAAATTATTTCCTATAGCCCAGGGCTATAGGAAAGTGGAGAAAGCGACGACTCTAAGTGGAGAAAGCGACGACGACGCAAAGGAAAATGCCTTGATCCCCAGAACTGTAATAGTATATTAAAAAACAAGTTTCATAAGGCACCATTTTGCCGCACGAGACCAGTTTAGAAAACGAGCCGCGATAGCGGCGAGTTTTCGTTAACATTACTTGATATTTTATTTGAAAATATAAACATGAGTGACATAGGAACTAATATATCTTGTTGTCAATTGTATACAATATACGTTGTTTGTGTAGAGTACTAACATATATAATATCTGTCAAATGTACTTAAATTCTTAAAATCTAATGACTGCAATGATATTTATTTCTCTGTTCGAACAATGCCAACATTGAAAAATGAAAAAAGCGTATCGAAATGAAGCTCATTTCGATACTGTTTTGGGTTTCATAATGAGTTCATTTCGAACGCAAAATAGAAAAAATAAATTTTAAGCATAAAAAAGAAAGCATTAGTGGGGAGTCTATGACGGCAGTACGCTATGCTAGTTCTAACACCAAAAACACGGCCAATTTTTAAAATTCTGTCGTCGATGTCACGAAATTTTTTAAGTTTTAGAGGAGGAAGCTGACCGCCTTCAGAGGTACGAGGTTGTTGGGTAAATATTCCGCTAAGGCATGGATAATTTCGTACAGATTTGGAATCGGATCAAAAACTGACGTAATTATCTGTTATTTATTTACCGTATAGGTAACGTGAATTTACATCTAAAAGTTAAATTTTAAAATCGAGGTCATTGATCCAGTCTAACGCGGAGTCGGTTGCTTCAAAGAAGTCACTCGTCTCACTTCCATATGCTATAAGGGGGCGCTCAACTGTAATATGGTGAAGAGTCTGGCGAGGTTTTCCACATTCGCAAGTTGCTGTCTCAGTCATTCCCCATTTATAGAATAAGTCACGACAAATTCCGTAGGACGTTCTTATTCTATTGAGTGTCTTCCACGCATGGCGAGGCAGCCCCATTCCTAGTAAGGGTATGGCAGGATCAATGATATGGGCCGCTTGAGCGGGTTGCAAGGCTGCCCAATGATCTCTCCGCCTATCATTTGGGTTGAAATCTTCTACTATAGTTCGTTCTACTAGCAGTAGTTGAGGGGATTTCGACTTCAATTTCGACAAGTCAGCAGGCAAATCACTGTGTACTGGAAGGTCGGGATTCGATATTATTTTATTATATTCTCTTACGAGACTTTCCTGTCTCCGGATGGTGGGATGGGCAATATGGCTTATAACTAGGAGCCAGGGTAGATGTGCACTTTTTAAACAACCGCTAATTATTCTCATGGTATCGTTGAGTTTGATGCCGATCTTCTTTGTGTGGCAGCTGTTTAACCAGACTGGGGCGCAGTATTCAGCTACCGAATAAACAAGGATAAGAGCTGACGTTCAAAGGGTGGATGTGTTCGCACCCCAAGCAGTAACATTATTATCTGTAATATAATAACAGAAAAATTTAGGTTACTTTATATGTATAACATTGCAAAATTATCTTACCATTTTTACTTTGACTGGTACAATTTCATAAAGATAAAATTAGCTACAGTTTAAATTATTACATTATAGACACACAATAAATTCTTAGAGTATTAAGATTTAACGTTCAGGTCTGATTAACCACCTGCGGCGGTGCGGTACAATTATTCCATCCTGTGGATAATTAAATACAAAATAAATAAATCATCTGGTGCACCATTTATGATTTAAAATTGGTTGCTTGCGATTAAATAACTATTGTTAACCAGGAATTACGGTAATGGAGTCCTGTCGTAATAAATTATGCAATAAATGGCGCTGCTTGGAGCGTCTATTTGAAGAAGTAGAAAAACTAGTCTGCAGTAGTTTTTCTGTAGATTATTGATTGCTAGATTCAAATTTCTAAGAAATATAGGTTTTCCTGAAAATGCTACATGATGGTCCACCATGTACTGAAACTTCTAAAAGTCTAGTTTAGTAAGGATTATAGAAAAATAACGGTAACCGGTAGCGATATGCTCGGCTGCGAAAGCGCCAGAGGCTATCTAGGGCAGTCATTTCTACAAAATATATAAGTATTATGGATCGTTTCATATATAAAGATTTACTAGAATCTAAGATGATGCCATGTACTGAATAAAATATATCTTCTATGGGTACTTCAACGTGATAGTGACCATAAACACAGTTAAATATCATTTAAGAGACAGGAACTCATGTGCTTGGTTTAATGTTAGACCGACTCAATCATCAAACTTTAGTCCTAATGAAAACCTTTACGGGATTTTTCGAAATAATAAAGGACTGTTTGAAGTTTTGAAATCTAAATGATAGAATATTTTTAACTGCTATTTTTAATTTTATTCCATGCCGCCCCGATGTGCGAAAGTTATTCAAATCAGGGTACATACGCAAAATATTAATATGTTGTTTCTGTTTTGCATAGAGTACAGACTTGTTTGTATTGTTTTATGTGGTCGTAATTAGTTTTAATTACGCGAAAAAAATTATTTCCATCAATTTATTGCTTTTATTTTACCAAATATTGTACATAAATAATAGTGTCCAATAGTCAATAATATTTACGAGGGTGATTCGTAAAGTAAGTTCCGTTTCCGCCTAGTGTGCAGAGGAGTGGAAATTTCGGCGCGATCGCAGCGCTGCTGTGTTGTCTGGTTCAGTGTGAGTATGGCAGTGTTAGTGAGAGAATCGGTTGGACATTCTTTCGTGCTATTTTGGCCGTTTAAAATGTCTGCTGCAATTGAAAAATCTCACAGATGGCGAATTGCGTACTGTTATCCGATTTCTCCGTGTAAAGAACATAGAGGCTGCTGAAATTCATCGTGAACTTTGTTCTGTTTATGATGAAAATGTCATGAGGGACAGTATGGCTAGAAAATGGTACCGTTTCCTTCGAGAAGAACAAACTAATGTACATGATGAAGAACGGAGTGGATGACTAACTATTATGACGAACGAACTTGTGGGTAATTTCTAAGAAAAGATTCGTAAAAGTCGGCGACTCACAATCACAGAACTGAGTACCTTTCTCCCTCATATTTCACGTACAGTTTTGTATCATCTGAACATTTAGGTTACCACAAATTTTGTTCTCGATGGGTGCCAAAACTTCTTATCGAAGGCCATAAAACAAAGAGAATAGGATCGGCACTAACTTTTCTGGCACGTTACGATGTTCAAGATGAATATTTTCTCAAGCATATCATAACAGGTGATGAGACTTGGATAGCCTATGTCAACGTTGACACGAAAAAAACAGTCAATGCAGTAGGATCGCTCTAACTCGACTACAAGGAAACCTTTATGTCACTTATGGTAACTATCTTTTGCGACAAAAAAGGCTTGTGGGCAAATGGCTTGAGAGCGATGAAGAGCTTCAGGACTGTGTTACAGCATAGCTTAATTCACAAGTGACAGCGTTCGGTGAAGAGAGCATTAAGAAGCTGGTTCATCGCTATGACAAATGTCTCAAACTTAATGGCAACTGTGTAAAAAATAGCTGAAAGTACTAGCTTTAAGTTGTATATAATAAAAACTTCTTCATGTATCGGTGTTCTTTTTAATAAGCAAACCGAACTTACCTTATGAATCGCCCACGTATTAAAAATCAATAAAAATCAATCATACTACGACATAATGCAATTTTAATATAATCTTATAAAATAATAGTTTACGTAATAAGTATAGGGTATTCGATTATTGCATGCTATAGTATTCTAGTAATTATTCAATTCAATTTATAATACTCTCACTTTTAATTATGTCAAAATATATTATTCGAAGATTAAGCAGTTGCTGCTATTATATTGGATCACTTCGAAAAACGAAAAAAATTTATTTAAATCTAGTTGCAATGCAAGTACGTCTACTATTTGACCAAATTTAGAATGCTAACGATGAGCACGTTTTCTATACATTCTTCATTGACGGAAAAGGCGAAGTACGCGTATACATGCGTACCGAATATACTAAACACCAGGATGAATGAAAAGTAGTTCATTCATATTCTATGGATGTAACAATATTTTTTTTCATATATTTATATATATATATATATATATATATATATATATATATATATAAAGCGTTCAAATAAGCTTTGCCTCTAGTAGGCCATTCCTTTAAAAACGTATGATTATTAATAATTTAAATTTGCATTAGTTGTCAATTAGACAGATGCATAGTTGACAAAAATTGCTTTGTAATTTAAAATTGATTTAACATGGTTTTTACTATACAACACAAATCATTCATGCTAGAATCTTATTTTCGAAACGGACGTAAGATTGACGGACAATGGCAGTATTCTCTCCAAGATTGTTTAGAAGAATTTAGAAATGAGTTTCCTAACGTCATCTTTGATTATGACAGTTTTCGGCACACAGTAACACATTCCGTTATGGTTTTCAGAGAAACAGGGAGTGTTAAACAGAAAGAAGGCGCAGGTCGGGCGAAAAAGCGTACAGAAGAGCTAGTTAATAATGTAAGAGAAATTATAAATAATGCACCAAGAACTTCCGTACGAGCATTATCACAACAAGTGGGTGTGTCAATTGGCACATGTCATACAATTTTGAAAAAGGACTTACATTTATTTCCATATCACATGACCTGTTATCAAGAAATCAAGGAAATCGACTATCCCAGAAGAATAACGTTTAGTCAGTGGTTCTTAAATAATTTTGATAATGACCTTCTTGACAAAACCTTTTTTTCTGATAAGTCATGGTTTTATCTGAATGGATATGTGAACTCACAAAATATGAGGATGTGGACTAATGAGAAACCACATAATTTTTTTGTTGAAACCGCACTACATCCGCAGAAAATTGGTGTATGGTGTGCGATTAGTCGAAGGAGAATTATTGGCCCAATTTTTTTTAACGGAACCTTAACAGGAGAAAGGTATCGACAAGAAATTATTATGCCATTTATCGAACAGCTTGACGACGAAGAAATAACACAGGGTTACTTTCAACAAGACGGAGCTAGAGCACACACAGCAGGTGAAACAATTAATATTCTGCAGCAATTTTTTTCAAAATCGGTTGATAAGTTTAAACACTGAACATGAATTTCCACCAAGATCTTGTGACATTACCCCATGTGATTTCTTTTTTGGCCATTCTTAAAGAACTCAATTTATCAAGTACAGATACCTGATCTTGCAGGCCTTCAAATCAGAATTGCTGAAAGAATTAATGGAATTGACAATGCGATACTACAAAACACTTTTTCCTCCATTAGAAGAAGATGTGAGAAATGTTTCGAACAAGGTGGTGGACACTTTGAACAATTTTTATAAAATTTTGCTTGTTTGTTGGAAATAAACATATTTCATTTACTTAAAAATGTTCGTTTTATTATTTTGACATTTGTCATTTCAATCAAATATCTCATCTCATAACTCATAACAGAACCAACAAAATTCCTATTAAAATTAGTAACAAGCTAAGACATAATCATAATTTCCAAGGGCTACTTTGAGGTAAAATTTATTTGAATTCTTTGTATATATAATATAACCAGACCTTAAATCGCCAACAAATTGAATTTACCATAACATACAAAGGTCACGAAATAAGTATCTATATATAATATACAAGGTGAGGCATAATATCGAGCGATTTTTAAAAGGCTGTTAAATAAAAACACTTCGTTTAAGAAAATTTCTAATTTCAAAATATTAAAATACATGAAAAAGCATTTTCTGCAATAGTAAAACGTCGGTTATTTTTTGAAGATAACTCCGGTAAGATGCCTTCCGTTTAGACGCACACATTCCTCCAGCCGGACCTTGAAGTGACCCATCACATTGCGTAGCATTGCCAGTGGGATTTGAACAACTTCTTGTCGGATTCGCTCTTTCAAGCCTTTAATTGTTCGAGGAGGGTTATCTTGGTAAACTTTACTTTTCAGATAACCCCACAAGAAAAAGTCACATGTTGTGAGGTCCGGTGAACGAGAGGGCATGCAATATCCCCATTTCGGGAGATCACATAATTTGGAAACAAACGATTGACAATATTCATGCTTACTCGAGCAGTGTGGGATGTTGCTCCGCCCTGCTGGAAAAACGTCTCATCGTTCACGTCGTAGTGTGCAAGTTGTGGAATAAAAAAGTTTTCCAACATTTCTGCGTATCTCTGCGAAGTCACTGTTACAGCATTGCCAAGGCCATCTTAAAAAAGTATGGCCCTATTATCCCTAATGAAGACATGGCGCACCACACAGTAACTTTTGCGGAGTGCAATGGTTGCTGATGCAGTTCTCTAGGATTAACGTCACTCCAAAATCGAAAGTTCTGCTTATTCACGTAACCGGAGAGATGGAATTGCGCTTCATCACTCATCCACAAACGGTTTACAATGTCCTCGTCTCGATTAATCAAGTCCAAAAATTCTAAGCTGAACCGGCGTCGGTTCACATAATCTGTTTCCTTAAGGGCCTGCACCATTTGGATCTTGTAAGGATGAAAGTGCAAATCTTAATGTAAACTTCTTCTTACTGTTCTGTTTGAAATCCCAAGTGTAACGCTGTGTCGGCGAGCTTAGCGACGAGGGCTTTCGTCAATGGCGACTCTTACACGTTCAATGTTTTCAGGTGTGCGCACAGATATTGGTCTCCCAGTTTTCTTCCTTGTCGTTGACGACGTCTCTTCAAAGTTCTCAACCCACTTTTTAATCGCACAGGCAGATGGCACTGGCCGATTTCGATTAATGTTGAAGTGGTGGCGAAATGCACGACGTGCTAGCTGGTACGAACTACCGTTTTGATCAAATGCTTTCACAGCGTACGCACGATGCTGTGGGGTCCAACGTTCCATTGTGATAAATGCTATTTTGCGCCGAACGTAACTGACACTATCCCCTCCACGTCCCTCCGACGCAGCTTAATTCGCGCGCTTTTTAAAATCGCTCGTTATTATGCCTCACCTTGTATATATATATACATATATATATATATATATATACATATATATATATATATATATATATATACATATATGTATGTATTTTCATTAAACAATGAAACTAAACCGTGTTCCTAATATTTCGGCCAGCAAATGAAGATTGTATTCCAAAGACTGCAATGGACTAAGTCCAGCAAAAGCAGAGGGTCCTTACTTATACAGATGTTAGATTTCATTTTATATATGCGGCTTGAAAGGCGAACACTATTTTAATGGTCCATTCCACTGCGGTAAGCCGTGCAATATAAAAAAATAATACGTAACGAATCGAATTCATTTTTATTTTTAGCGAAACAAAATATATAATAAACAGAGAGCGGACTCGAGCGATAGATGATTCAATAGGTTTGTTTCGGCAAGCGATCCGTTAGTTTCAAATAATTTGATACGTATGGTTACCTACATAAGTGGCACATACCTGCACATGCAGTTAACATGTATCTGTCAATGCACAACAGAGCGAATGTAATAAACGATTTGGCAACCGGCAGCAACTACTCTACTGCTGAAACAAAAGTAATGCTGACAAGCGAATTGCGAATCGAATTTTGAATAAAAATAAAAAAATTAAATAAAATGAAATAAAAATGAAAAAACTCAAAACTTTGCAATTTCTGTGAAACATTGAAAGTGTAAAACATTACTATGAACAAGTAAAATTTGTTCAAGGTATTCCTGTGTTAACTTAGTTCTTTTAGATGTTAAAACGTCTTTAAAAATAGAAAATGTCCGTTCCACATCACGAACGTGATTAAAATGTTGCAAAAGTTCACCATACTTCGAATGTATAGATTTTTCAATTGGCTCTGTGCAGAATTGATATAATATGTTCAAATCTGGATTTCTGCTAAATATGGCATCAATTTCTTGTCTCAGCTTTGAGAAATATCTTTTTAAATTAAATTATCAACATTTGAAAAATGCCCCCTGATGTATTCAAATACTCTGTGTAGTGCATGTACGTGTAGCATATTGGAATAAGGTTGCTTTAATAACTTCCCTGATTTTAACATATAAGCTGCCGCATCAGTCAAATATAATAGCATCTTGTCTTTATAGTTGTTATCCGATGACATAATATTATGAATACATTGATCAACTACTTCTGCAACTGTTTCACCATTTACGACTGGCAAACTAAGTATGGTTGGTATGAAGTTATCGGATGAAGAATACCAACAACAACATTTAACACATGTCGTCCTATTACATCCGTTGTTTCGTCTGCACTTACCCAAAGATAATGACCAGATAGGTTAGTTCGTATTTTTTCAATAGTTCTCAAATAACAATTTGGTAAGTGATACTTACGTAAAGTAGATTCATCTGGTATATGACGATCAGCATATTTTGTAAGAAACCTCTTGATGATTGGATGGTTAAGCTTTTTGAATGGGATATTGGCCGCCATGAAAGATTCACACAGTTCTTTGTTAAAAGTGTCTGGTGCAGATGGTCATATGTAATCTTGATGAGTTTTCGAAGAAACATGTCTTTGCACATTACACTTTTGTGGACGCCTTAAACTTAATGTACAGGCATTGCAATATATCTCAGTATCATTACGAATATGCAACCAATCTGTATGGCCTCTCATCCATCCTACCATAGTTACCCTACGAGAATTCTCCATAGTTAATGAAAATAAAGGGAAATAGTAAGAACAGAAAAAAAAGAAGAAACTAAAACTATTCCAAAAATAAGGTGGTAAATTAAACTTAATATTTATAAATATTTTTTTTAAATACTAAACGTTGTAACCAAATAACACTGAAAGAAACGAAACCAGAAACAATCCCTTATAGAAGAGAATAGGAAATATACAATCTCAAGAACAATAAATACATATATGTATATGCATGTATAACAGCTTATAAACACGAGAATACACTTTAGAATTAAACGGATATAATTTTTTAAGCGATTATTTCAAACTAATCCCGAATATGAACAAAACAAAAGTGTCAAAAAAGTCTAACTAAATAATGTATAAATCTATATTCCGTCTTACGCGCCACTGTTGAATTTTAGGAACGAATACACACAATGTACTATTCATAACGACAGAAATAACAACATCAGCTTGACGAATGCAATTGAACAAGCAAATAGTGGGGCTGTTATAACATACATACTATACCTGATACCGCCACAACGTTTTATCGGGGCGATTGGTCATCCAATCGCTTCAGTCCGTTCTCTGCATATATTACTATATTACTCATTGGGGTTTAACGCTAGTATATATATATATATATATATATATATATATATATATATATATATATATATATATATATATATAGTGTGGTCATAAAGTTTGGAACCAAGCTTATAACCGCATTATTTTACATTTTTTGGAAAAACGCTCGGACAGGTAAATTTTCTTTTTTAAAACGCCATCTTTTGACATACAATTTTTTTCTATGACGTCATTGGTTTTCGAGTGATGACGTTATCAACACTTTCTTTAAATGGCAACCATATTATTTTTACTCGTTTTTGGTAGATCTTTATATCCACCAAATAGTGATATAAAACAATTGGTATGTTGCATCACAATTTTTTGGAAAAAATGATATAAATTTAGAAAAAAATACGAAAATTTTATTTGTGTACAAAATTAAAATTAAATTAAAAAAATACATCTGAACTTAAATTTATTGTAACAGTTAACGTAAATTTTCAAAATGGACCCCACCAACCAAGTGACACTGTCCCAGCCGAGTGTAAATGCTTTGCGATCAATAGTAATCTGCGTTATTCGCTCCAGGTCAAAAGAAATTCGTCTTCCCAATCGGCCAATTATATTAAAAAATCTTATTTAACATTAAATAGTTTCACAAAAAAGGGCCAAAGAAGTTTAATTTATTTAAAAAATTGACATGATGTGGCAGACCATTTCTTAATTAAAATTATCGCCCAAGAATTGAAGATTTCAAAAACTAATTAAGCTTACAAAATTTACTGAAATATGTAAGTAAGTTTTTTTCACACTTCTGTCCTGTGTGAGGACTTAAATATTCTTCTTGAACAAACCGGATCGTCAAAAGCACATGTACTCATGTTACTATGCAAAAAATTTACAAAACAAAAACACGCACTTTTTTGCAAGATATTTCTTTATGACATTCTTGCTTCCTTTTATACAATTTATGTACAAAAATTTTAGTTTGAAATTGTTTCTATGGCCACAACATTGTTGAATTATTTACTTCTATTTTTGACGTTAAATTTTTGAGATATTGCGTAAAAATTGTTCATTTTCGCTAATATAAAAAATGGCACATTTATCTGAGCGAGAAAGAATCGAAATTTTAATTATGGTTGGGTATGGGGACAGACAAAGAACGCATGCAGAAGCATGCGATTTGTTTAACCATGAACACCCTGATAGACCTCCAATTACCAGGTCTACGGTGACAAAACTAGTTGGAAAGTTTACCGAAACTGGATCCGTAAAAGATCGACCACGGCAAGGTAGACCTCAAGTAGGAGAAGATGTGAAATTAAATGTGCTTCTAGAAGCAGAAGAAAGGCATCATGTTTCCACCAGACAACTTGCGTTAGCTAATCAGGTGGCTCACTCATTTGTCGTCAACTTATTTAAAAAAGAACACTATCGTCCTTACAAAGTTCAACTTGTACAGGAATTACATGAGGATGACGAAGATCGTCGACTGCAATTCTGTGAAGACGTAATGTTACGTTGTGACCAAAATCCAAATTTCTTGGAAAACATCGTCTTCTCAGATGAAGCTACGTTCTGCCTAAATGGATCTGTTCACCGCCATAATTGCAGATATTGATCGCATAACAATCCGCATTGGGCTCAAGCGTGTCTTACTCAGCGCAGAGGAAAAGTTAACGTATGAGTTGGAATGATTGGACGACGCATTTTAGGACCATATTTTTTTGAAGGAAATTTGACTGCTGTGCAATATTTAGAATTTTTAAGATTTGAACTGGTTCCAGCGCTCGCTGTTATTTTCCCAAATCACGAAGATGGTGATGTACCCCATCCAAATATTTGGTTTCAACAAGATGGGGCGCCTCTCCATTATGGTGTAGAGGTTCGCCACTATCTTGACGAAATATTTCCCAATAAATGAATTGGACGGAGAGGCGCCATAGAATGGCCACCTCGTTCTCCTGACCTGACTCTGTTAACTTTTTTTTTGTGGGGTTATTTGAAATCGAAAGTGTATTTTAACAAACCGAACAATTTAGAAGATTTAAAAGAACGAATTCGCGTAGAACTTACACTAATATCCCCAGACATAATTGAGGCGAGTATACGAAGTGTTTACACTCGGCTGGGACAGTGTCAGTTGGTTGGTGGGGTCCATTTTGAAAATTTACGTTAACTGTTACAATAAATTTAAGTTCAGATGTATTTTTTTTAATTTAATTTTAATTTTGTACAAAAATAAAATTTTCGTATTTTTTTCTAAATTTATATCATTTTTTCAAAAAAATTGTGATGCAACATACCAATTGTTTTATATCACTATTTTGTGGATATAACGATCTACCAAAAACGAGAAAAAAATAATATGGTTGCCATTTAAAGAAAGTGTTGATAACGTCATCACTCGAAAACCAATGACGTCATAGAAAAAAAATGTATGTCAAAAGATAGCGTTTTAATAAAGAAAATTTATCTGTCCGAGCGTTTTTCCTAAAAATGTAAAATAATGCGGTTATAAGCTTGGTTCCAAACTTTATGACCACACTGTATATATATATATATATATATATATATATATATATATATATATATATAGTAAACTTAATCAGTAGGCGATTAAAGGTCTGTATATTACTTCAAAATATATGTATTTAAAAAACTCTACGAAGTACACAGCCGAAGTAATATACAGACCTTTAATCGCCTACTGATTAGGTTTATCATATCGTACCAAGGTCACGAAGTTATTATATATATGTATATATATATATATATATATCGGGCAAGAGTAATGTTAGTTTATTTATTTAATTATAAATATTGTGCGGGGTGAATCAGGCGGAATGATCAAAATTATTTTTGGGCTTGATGAGTCTTGTATGACCAAATGTTACGGCTTGAAGACCAAACTGTTTGCGATGAATCTGGTTTCTAAAGAACCAATGTTATGATTGTATCCAGTTCTTAGAATCACGACTCTGTTGTTGCACATGTTGTAAGGCTGTACACATTTTATTATTTAAATCTTCAGTGACTGTTAAATGAATAAAGGAATAAATACAACGACTTATACTAACATAAAACGGCTGTTGAGACTGGTGTCTCTTCTTAAAATATGATTCTTATGTTGATGTTTAAAGTAAGACTGTGTTGCTTGTTATGATGTTAAATGTGAGACTCTTGTGTTAAGACTGTGTGTCTTGTACTGTGGTTGAGTTGATACTGTGTTTTAGTTCATACTGATCTATTCTGTACTGTTTTACAATTAGGTAAAAATATACCACTCCCCTACCTACACTATTACATATTAAGATACGCGGATTGGTTGTTCAGTGTATTGTTTCACGTCGTAACGGGGAATTTTAGGTGTTATTGCTTCGAGGAAATTGTGCCTATGGACAGCAATACCCAAAGTTTACGATAGTGTCTTAAAAATCTAATCTTAAGTAATAAATATAAATAAAATAAAATATCATTACTAATTAAGTATTTGTAGGTGTCATAAACTTTGGTATGTAGTTCCGGTTAATTCCTTTATACTTTTACTATATACATATATATATATATATATATATATATATAAAACATTTGATAAATTATTGGAATTTTTCGGCTTTTTTTATATGAAAATATATATATATAAATATATATATAATATTTTCGTGACCTTGGTATGATATGGTAAACTTAATAAGTCGGCGATTAAAGGTCTGGTTTATTACTTCAAAGTATATATATTTAAAACAACCCTACTTGTTTCGGCAATGATGCCTTCGCCGACTTATTAAGTTTACCATATATATATATATATATATATATATATAGGAAGGATAATTGTTTTTTGGGGAATCCAGCAAAATTAAACTCTATTACTTAAGTCAGTTCTTTATTTTTTCATCCCAATATTTCGCATCGAATTCGTATGTTTCATCAGGGGTCAAAATGTGAACTGGTTTTTTTTTTGAGAAACTACTCGTCTTAATATTTAAAATGTTTGCAATATTCTAAATTTATACAACTAATATCAACGGCGTACATATTATTTATTCCGAAATTACATTTTAAAAACAGGACAAACACATTTAAAAGAGAGCCACAGCACATGTTATTCTCACAAACTTCATAGATATAATGTATGATTATATGTATGAACTTTGTGGAAACTTCAAGGTTTCGAAACGATATTGTACGTATATTGTTTATAATTAACTCAACGGCACAGTTTAAATGCAATTACATAAAAATGTCCATGGAGCTTGTTACTTACTGGCGATAATTAATTCGACACAATTAAATACTGTAAGAAGAGATTCAGATTTTTTAACCTACTACCATAATATCAAATTACAGTTCGCGGTAATTTTAAATTAGGCCTCTTTTAGTTATCGACCTTACTTGGTAATTTTTAATTTAATTTATACTGCATAATGACAGTTAATACGTGTGTTAAGAATTTTATAGTTGAAAACAGAATGTAAAAAAAATATACAAAGTATAAAAATTTCTACTTTCTGCGGTATTATATTTATTTTATTTTCAAAAACATTTCCATCCACTATCTGTCTGAAAATTAAAAAAGATGATACATTAAAAAAATTAGCTGATAAAACCAAAAGCTTTACTTTACAGATATATACGAGGGTGATTCGTAAAGTGAGTTCCCTTTGGTTATTAAAAAAACAATACATGAAGAGGTTTTTATTATATACAACTTAAAGCTACTGCTTCCAGCTATTTTTCTACATAGCTGCTATTAAGATTGAGTCATTTGTCATAGCGATGAACCCGGTTTTTAATGCCCTCTTCATATAATTCTACTGCTTGTGAATTAAGCCATGCTGTAACACTGTCCTTCAGTGTTTACTGTGGTCGCGTTCCCTAAAGTTGTTTCATAAAGTCTAGTCCTATAAAGTCTAGTTCTATAAAGTCTACAAGAAGAACGCCTTTCTTGTCCCAAAAGACAGTGGCCATGACTTTTCTCGCAGAAAAAGCTTGACAGCAATTTAAAGGCTTCCTCGTAGGTAGGCGAGTTAGAGCGATCCCACTGCATTGACTGTCTTTTCGTCTCAATGTTGATATTGGCGACAAAAATCTCATCACCTTTTACAATATGCATGAGAAAATCTTCACCTTCAACATCGGTAACATGTCAGAAAAGTTAGTGCCGATCCCATTCTCTTTGTTTTATGGTCTTCGGTAAGAAGTTTTGGCACCCATCGTCGTAAAACCCGTTCTTGATCATGGACATTTGGTCGTCCTCCTCGAAAGATACGGAACCATCTTCGACTGTCACTCATGACATTTTCACCATAAACAGAACATAGTTCACCATGTATCTCGGCAACCTTCATATTCTTTGGACACAGAAATCGGATAACAACACGCAATTCACAGTCGGCGGGATTTTCAATTTCAGCAGCCATTTTAGACGACCACAATAGCACTAAAGAATGTTCGAATGATTCTCTAGCACTAGCACTGCCAAGCTCACACTGAATCAGACTACGCCACAGCGCTACGACCGCGCTTTCTAATAGTATATTAAAACAGAAGTTTCATAAGGCACCACTTTGTCGCACAAGTTTTTTAAAGAGCGAGTGCGACAAAAGGTCTTATAAAACGAGTTTTTATACTATTTTTTCTATTTTGCATTTTTTACATTAATAAATTGAAATTATTTTAATTTGAAAATTCAGAGTTTTATTCTTATATAAAGTATGCAGTTGATCACACTGATACTAGATATTTTGTCTAAATATCTTAAATTTTTAAAATCAAATGACAGCAAGAAGATATTTACGAGGGATAACCTGAATTTATTGAGAATATGAAAGTCTAGTAGGCTGTGAAAAACAATCATACAGTGTTTATTTAGGGCAACTCTTTATCTGTCATTTGACGTTTTGTTATTGAAGTGATGTCAATTATAACTCAGCTACTTATTTTTTAAAAGTAAAAGAAACTTTACCCATGGCATAGGGAATCTTAACGCTAAAGGAATTCTGTTCAGCATCAATAAGGGGCAGGGCGTCCTCCTACGGCTGTTACCGACAAAAACATTGCTGCTGTAAAAAAATAATTGCGGTAATAGAGCATCAACTCAAGATTGGATCCTCAGCTGTTAAACCAAACATACACGATCACCAGCATTAAAAAAAGTGGTAAGTCGTTTTGTGACGCATTACCTTCCTGACTTCCAAAAAGCAGAGCGTCTAAGAACTTGCCATGAAACTTTGAATTTCTTAAATAATGGTGGGTACCTATTTTATTTTTCTAAAATAGTGACAGGTGACGAAAATTACATTCCATTTTTCGACCTTCCTACTCGCCAAGAGAGTCGTGTATGGATTCACGAAGATGAGGAAACTCCTATAATGACTAAGGAGCAGCGAGCTATGAAAAAGTTATGTATATTCAGAAGTATTCTTTAGAAGTACGGGCTTAATAAATGCAATTAAGCTAGATGGACAAAAGACAGTTACAGCTAAGTGAATCAGGGGAATTATGCTCCACCATGATAATGCATCGCCCATACTGCAGTTTTAACTCTCTAGTTTTTGGCTGGAAAAAATATGAAAGTAGGTAATACAACATCCGCCGTACTCACCGGATTTAGCAATGTGTAACTTTTTGCTCATTTTTGGGCTTAAACGCAATTTACGGGGTAGAAGGTTTTCGTTTGAAGAAGAGATTGATACCCCAGTCCACGCTTATTTTTATGGTATTCAGAAAGAAGATTGGTTGGAAGCTTTCAAACAGTGAAAAGAAAGAATGGTCAAGTGTATCATTGCTGAAGAGAATTGCTTTGCGCATATTTAAAATAAAATCCTAGAAAATATTAACCGTGTTTTCTCTTTTCAATAATTTCAGCTTGCCCCTCGAAGTTATGTGTTCGTACTTCGCCAACATTGAAAAAGGAAAAAACCATATCGAAATGAAGCTCATTTCGATACTGTTTTGGGTTTAAATATGTTTCTAAATCGAAACTTATTTAAATTACAGCAAACACTAAATATGTTAAAGAAAATATTTTACATAATTTTCCTTCTATCAATCCATCATTTAGTCCGGGCCTGATCCACACTCAATATAAAATAAATGTTTACTTCACCTGCCTACGAACAGCCACCGTATGCATCTGCAGCTCATTTGTCCTTGATATATAGACACATGCATACGTTTCAAAAAATAATTACTACATGGACAAAGTGTGTTGCAAACGAGTTTCCATTCGCAGATTTACTTTATTTGTTCATTTAAAAACATCATACTCTACTGTAACACTTCCACATTACATGTACATTTACATTTTATGTTTATTATTCGCAAAATACACAGACGCTGTTTACATAGTCTTCCACAATTAGTTGTTATATAAGTATTACGAAAGGCCGGATCTATCACACCTGTTTTTGAAATGAATAACAGAACTGGTAAGAGCACTAAGTAATTAGTCACATGGATTAATAATATGTCAACAAATGCTTTGTATCCCTAGAAATTAATAGGATGATATCAAATATAACTTATTTTAAATTAATTTTATATATTTCAAATAGATATTAGCTTTAATGTTTATTACGACTTTGGGTGTATAATTTTCTAATTCTCTCACCTAAATGGTACACAAACACGCAGTCAGATGTAATAAAACCGAGAGGTTAATCTATGATTATGACATTATACACGGTTACCGTTAGCGGCTAAGCTATGCCAATCTGAAGAATACGTATAAATGTCTTGAAAATCTAAAAAGAAATATATTAGTAATTCATAAAATATTTTAAAATTTTTGGACCCAAAATGTAGTTAAAGTCGGTCAATATCTTTGTTTATACTATATTTAGGAAAATACGGTTAATAATTCAAGTTCATGAACCAGCAAAAATCAATGAAATTCCTAAGACTTATTCTTAGATTATAACGTCTAACAATAAACTAGCCATTCATAAGAATAATGAATTTTTCTTTACCAAAGGATTTATGCAATATAGTCAGCCACACATATGGTCTTTTTATTGCGATGTTTTTTGTGGATATTAATAATAGCCTTTACGTCAAATATGTCGACAGCCTTATGGCGCATTTGTTATTAGGGTTAAATAGTTTGAACGTTAAATTTATTTTAAAATAAAAATTATTATGTTTATAATAAAAGAAAAATCGTTAATCGTTAACTTTATGTAGCGTATCCATGGGACGTATGTCAGTATGCAGTTGTTTATATTCTTTTTTTTTTCATTTGTGGTGGTACTGACAAATACCGATGTAGACGAAGCAGGACAAAATAATTCGGGTAAAGAGCAAGCAAGACCTGCTTGATGAACTTCTCTCTATTGAAACCACTCACAGAAGGCAACTCACCGGGGAAATTCTAATTCCGTTTACTTTTGAACCTGTTGGATAGATACGGATGAAGTAATTTTTTTTTTCAAAATTTGATCCCCTGTTGTTTGATACACATTTACTTCCCGTGCTAGAGTTGTCGTACTTACGCCGGGATCCGCTTCCACGATATTTAAAATATCCTCTTCTGCTTATTACATTCTGCGTGATATTTGAGGGCCACGACATTCAAAACGTCAAATTACTGATCCTGTATCCCAAAGTTGATACACTGCTCTCACAATTGTCTTAGTCGAAAGAAGACGTCGATTGGTAAAACCTGGTACAAATTTTTGCCGCAAGACTATTTTGTCCTGTTTCACCATAAACTAAAATCATATCACTATATTCGATATTCGTATAGGATGCCATTTGGAACGCACATAGCCTCAGCGAGGACTATATCCATACTAAATGTAAATTCCAGCGTTGTTTATAGCCGTGGATTATCGTATTGCCGCCCGTATATTAACTGCGATAGTGCCAGACGCGAATAAAGAAAAATCATTTTCTCGTTACTACATGAACATTCGACCCCGATTTTTTATGAAGGCATTATTACTCATATATATCTTTCGCCCATTTTTTTATTTATCGCTGTACACAACTAAGGCTGTATATAGAATAGGTAAAGAAATTTTAAATAACGACCAAAAGACTCTTTGAAAAGCTAAAAAGTATTGAATATACAAGCTGGGGAAAAAGTACTGTTATAATGGTATGCAATTTATAAGGGTTGTATAAAGAAATTTTCAAGAAAATGGTCAAAAACCTTAATGATTCCTAGTGACAGCTCAATTGCCTTGATTTAATAAATTATTGGGTTTTTAAATGTCAACATGACATAATATGAAAAAAACTTGACAATCATGCGTCATTCGATAAAATTTTGACATTTATTAGGTTAAAAAACATTAATTTATGTAAAAAATGGAAAAATTAACACAAAAAGAACGAATTGAAGTTCTGATTATGGTTGGTTACGGTAGTAGAAAACGTACGCAAGCTGATGTACGTAATTTATTTAATCATATCGTATCCTGAGTGGATTTCCATTAACCGAACAACTGTTCAACTGGTCAAGTCGTATTGCAAAACGGTTTAATGAGGCGGATACCGTTAAACGCACTCCAAAAACCGGCCGAATATTATTCCGTACTATTAGATGTTGCGGATAATCCCAAAATTTCAACCCCAACTCTAGTTTTCAAAGAATGATATGTGCTCCACCTAATTTTGGACTAGTAGTAAGAGAGTACTTAAATGAGGTGTTTCTTGGCAGATGGATTGGTAAAACAGATCTTATCGAATAGCCCGCTAGGTCTCCAGATTTAAATCCTTTGGATTTTTTTTGTGTGGCCATTTAAAGACAAAAGTCTACCGAACTCGATCCAATAACCTCGAGGATTTACAGCTTAGAATTAGATTGAAGTCAATAAGGTGTCACCAATTGCACTCCAAAATGTTTTGCAGGGGTTTAGAGACCGACTAGGTCATTGTTTGGCAGTAAATGGTGCCCATTTTGACCACTTAAACAATTAATTTTCTCAAGTTCCTTTTTTTCTAGTTTTTAAATTAACTCACCGTTTCTGTTTGTACATTACAATAACACATTTAAACAATGGTTTTTTTTTTTCATTACATTAAAGTTTCATAGTTTGACAATAATGAAGGTTTTTGACAACTTTCTTGAAAATTTTCTTATACAATCCCCTATAAATCTTATTCCCATGCCAGCTCTTTTGATGCTATTGTCAGATCATATTCTAGGGCTTTTTAAGTATTTAAGAACTTTTAGCAGTTTTTACCGCTAATATTTTAAAGCTTCTAATTGGAGGATCTAGTTGGCCAGAGGTTTACGGTATTTACATAACTTCATTTTCGTCTTCTATAGATATCGCAGAAATGTTAACTTAGAAACATTATAAAATTTTCTGCAAACACAACAGCATTTTACTTTTTACCTATTCACCATCTTTAGTTCTTAATTGCGGTATAGCCATATGTGGTTAGTTAAACTTTCTAGTAGCTTTCCGCTTTTAAACACCTAAGTTGCACTAAACTAGAACAGTACGTTTATCGATTATACGAGAGATGTCTCTTTAGTGTTGCATATAACCATAAAATCAATTAGTGGATCGACTCAAAGTGCTTTATTTCAAAGAAGAATTTTCCAGAAAAATTGATACACTTCTGCATTCGTTCAAGCCAATAGTTAAAGCAATTATTCCAGTCTTCAGTTGGGATAGTCAAAATTGCCGTATTGGTAGCAACTACTGCTTCTTCCGGCAACTGAAATCGTCGACCACGCATTCCATTCTTGACCTTTGGAAATGTAAAAAAGTCGTTGGAACTTAGGTCGGGACTATGCGGAGGATGATCTAATAATTCGTTATTTTGCTGCACCAAAAAAGTCTTTCGAGATGTGCGCGAACTCGAATTGATACGATGCTGGATTCGTTGTTATGGGTTGGTTTCTCGGAGCACAGCGATTGTTTCTGGCAAACAAACGGTTGTGTAACCGTTCTTCGATCTTGCAAAGGAATGACCTGATGTTGAGACGAATATCTTTAGTCGGATTCTCTTCATCTTGAAACACCCAAGCAGAGGACTGACTTTTATTTTCAGGTTCACGGCGCACAGCATCGATGTTTGTCTGGGTGACTACTGTTCTTAGCGGACCTGTCCTGGAATCGTCTCTGATTCTGGTGCGTCCATGTTGGAAGTCACAGTACCAACGTGAAATTGTCAATTGATGTGGTGCTTCATCTCCAAAAACGTAAACAAATTCAACAAGACATTGTTGTTGAGTTAATCCTCTCAGAAAGTTGTAAAAAATTATTGCGCGAATGTTTTCTCGACTCAATTCCACTTTTCGGCACAATTATGAAATTTAAAAATTCACTATGTCTAAATCACTTGCCGTATCTTGATGAAACTTTAGATTTAGGTTAACGAAAGATTGAGATTAATTTTGATACTTTACGTTTCATTACTGGTGCCCTCTATGAGACTATAAGCAAAACTAAAAAGACATCCCGTGTATACCCATAATTGCCGATGTTTTAATAGCGTTGTTAAAGCAGCAAATTAGACAAAGATTATTATAAATTATTATTTTCGATGTTGCTATTTAAATTATTATTTATTCCTAGTGTTGCAATTTTCATTCAAGTGTGTTCCACTAGATTTACCTTTACCGTGCTTCTTTGATACAGACTCTAAAAGTATTCTAAACTTTTAATATCGAAGAAATTAGTATAAGATAATATTCGACAATATCAATAGTCATTACTTCAACAAATAAGAAATTATATTTGAGAAATTGCATAATTACAAACGACGCGATTTTAAGGTATGTGGACTTGACTAACTTTATTGTTTAACTAAAAGTACCTTGAACTATTAAAAAGTTCTTTGGTATTAAAAATTATGAAGAATAACAAGATACTCAACCGCAAACTGCTTGAATTAAAAAATTAATTACAATATTCTGACTTAAATTGTATTTATTATTCAATATATTTATAAAAATGGATTTAACCTCTGTTTTTTACTACGAATACAAATAATTATCCTATTCGCTAGACACTAATTATCATTACTAGTTTTGTTAATTCAATTTGAAAACTGTATGTGAAAACAACACGTGCTCCCTTTTCCAATAATTCATCATTCACAACATGCGGCATGCTAATTGACTTCCTTTTAATCAAAAGCAACCACCATTATCTCTTTCTTGCCTCTTCCTTCGTACAATACCGACCCGTCTTTATGAATAATTTTATGGTCAACGAATTAAGACGCTCAATTGATGATATCCGCTCTTTCCTGTTCTTGTTTTTCTTGGTTGGCTTGCTCTTGTTCTTAAAGACTATCCGATTATCTGCCCTCGAGATCTAAAATGTATTATTTCAATTCCCTTATTAGAATTTCAAATTTTATGAAACTCGCGCATACTACGTTCCTATGTACATGTACATAATATACTTAATAACGTAATGTTGTGCGATTGTATGGTGAATCATTATATTATATTCATGTTGTTTCCTTTGCTGTTTAATGTTAGATTAAGTTTATCGCAATGAAGGTTAGTGATCTCTGGGCGGCGTATTTTTTATCAACCACGAATATGATGAGAGATAATTGGAGACTAAAGAAGCTATTAATCATTCAGAAGTCGTAACAATGTATTGTAACTGCATAAATTTAACAACATGAATGAATTTAATTCTATTAATGTTTATGTTAGACATAATTGGAAATACTTTACATGGCCTGATGTAATAATAAGGAAATATTTTCCTTTACGAGTCTGTGTTAGATTTTGTTGAAACCCATTTTTTAAGTTAAAGTCGGAGAATACGAAAATTTTAGCAGGGAAACAACCCATATCCAATACGTTAACATATTTAAAACCTAAACTAACTAATAACACAGGCCTGCATTTTTCAACTCTTTGAATGTTGATTTAAAAATTTTAACTGTTTTCTAGTAATTGGGTAGCGCTGATTTCAAATCTGCTTTTATTTTTTTTGTATCACGTAAGGTTATTTTTCAAACCAGTAAAATCAAAAAATATAGAAAAAACACGATTTATTTCATTTATAAGCTAGTTTTATATTATATTAAAAAAATACAAAAATATACACAGAAACTATTAGAAATAGTTATTTATTCTTTATGCTTCTTAAAAAAACGTTTTCGTTTTTCACAAAAGCTTCGTTTGGTTGTTTTTCTGTCATATTCAGCTAAAGGAAGATCTGAAGGTAGTTTCTGGGGCAAGCAAATTTTTTTGTTTAAACCTAGACCCCAGTACTTCAGAAAGATCTTTTGAAAGTCCCAAATCTCTTACTAAATCATTCAGTTCGGCTTGTGAAAATAGCTGAGGTTTCCTTTGACCTGAGGTTGATGGTTCAAAATTACTATCCATCTGTACGGAGCCGGAAGTTGAAGAGGTTTCAATATCTTCTTGTAGTACTTTGGGGGGTATAGGTATAGGTACATGATCACTGGGAGGAACTGGTCTGATAGCTGATTTAATATTGTTTGGCTACAAAATATATTTCAAAGTTTTTCTATTATGCCCCTTAATATCACAAAGACAAAAGTAGCAATCTTCATGATGATTTTGCGGTTCTCTCCAAACCATCGGTATTCCAAAAGAAAGGCTTTTTCTATTCCCTTGGGTCCAATGTCTTAAACCTTCTTCACATACCTTACAAACAACGTGCGGTGCCCAATCTTTATCTTGATCTCCTAATTTGATTTTGAAATAAGCATAATATGCATTTTTCACAAATTCACCAATTGGTCTCTTAAACTTTTTCAAGACGAAATATCCACAAATATAACATCTGGAAATCATCTGGTTTGTTTTTGCAACACCGGCTAGACATATTTTTAAGCAATGTTTATTTATCAAATACCACGCACAACACTAAAGACAAATTAATTTTACTTGTTTACTGATCGACACTCAGAGCTATAATGAAGAAAATGACATTAAAATATACATTTTGTTTGGAGTGATACACTTGAAATCCTTCTTTGCAGTACTAATAAAGTGAAAGCATAATAAATAGGATTTAGCAGGTAAAAATTCCCGGAAATCTTGTCCAAAATTAATACATGTAATAAAAGATTTACATCAGGTAATGAGAGCCTATTTAACAAATTTCATTAAAACCACAACAGAAAATCATTTTTGGGTTAATACCTAGAATTTGAAGTAGTACATTCATTTTAAAATGTATTAAAACGCTTATTATAAGATTTTTTTATATTTTTTTTTTTTCTTTTCTGCAAAAAAAAAATAAACAAAATCACGTCATCACAAATTTTATGCAGGCCTGTGTAATCTGTGTATTTAAATTACCTTTTGCAGATGATCTTTAAATATTGCTTGGAAGATTGCAATTTGCTTTTGTGTCATCTTGAAATTGTGTCTCAAGGATGCGCAGTGAACAACCTTCACCCTAAATAGGAGCAAGTGCAAAGTAATGTCTTTCACCAGAAGATCTGAGAACATTAGTTTTGATTTCCAACTGCATAATCTGTGTTTGGAGCGTGTTGAGTTGGTTAGGGACCTGAGTATATTATTCGATACGAATTCAATGAACATCGTAATTTTATTACTTCGTCAGCGAAAAAAGCCCTGTGATTTATAATTAGAGACTGTGGTACTTTTACTGATGTGCGGTCCCTGAAAGCTCTCTTCTTTTCTTTGGTTCGTTCTCGTCTCGAGTATGACTCAGTGGCATAGTATCAACACTACCAAATTCGTTGTCGTCAGCTGGAGATACGTGCAGCGGAAATTCACTAAATGTATGTGGTTTCAATCTAAACGAGTTTATCCAGAAAGAAACATTGAACATCGCTTACTACTTTCACGCTTCGACTTGCCTTCCTTGAAATTTAGGCGTGTTCCCTGCAGCATTATATTTATTTTTAAATTGTTCCAGGGCATTATAGACTCGTCGGATCTTCTTCGACAAATTTATGTACTTGTGCTCCAATTCGGTTCGCGGCGTCGAACACATTTTACTTATACAAAAAGGTTTAAGTATATTAATACGTTATGCACGTATTACGCATTTGTTACAATTGAAACAGACATGCAATATACATATCTGTAACTGTACACATGGACAATACACCTCGTATTTTCAGCATTTACTTCTGCTTAAGACACGTGTTTCTGCCATCTATAGGCGTCATCAGTCAAGCTAGTGAAGCAATGTATACAAAATAATACAAATCTATTTAAAAAACAGATTTGTATCTGTATATACATTTAAGCTGAAATCGCCTACAAGACATAGCAAATTTCGTGTTATCAGGTGGCACTATATAATAAGTGACATCTGACGAACGAAAGAGACTATGCCGAAATAGGCATAGGAAAGGTTGCCGAAAAAGGCAACCTTTCCCTTGACCAGCTTTTTGTAACAAATGCGTAATACGTGCATAACGTATTGATATACTTAAACCTTTTTGTATATTTACCGCCATCTGGCTCGTGTTAATGGACTACACCTATACGTATTTTTTCCCTTATGTACCAGCTTAGCTGGTCAAGGGAAAGGTTGTCTTTTTCGGCATAGTCTCTTTCGTCCGTCAGATGTCACTTATTATATAGTGCCACCTGATAAGACGAAATTTGCTATGTCTTGTAGGCGATTTCAGCTTAAATGTATATACAGATACAAATCTGTTTTTTTAAATAGATTTGTGTTATTTTGTATACATTGCTTCACTAGCTTGACTGATGACGCCTATAGTTGGCAGAAACACGTGTCTTAAGCAGAAGTAAATGCTGAAAATACGGGGTGTATTGTCCATGTGTACAGTTACATATATGTATTGCATGTCTGTTTCATTTGTAACATTTTACTTATCTAATGCTCGTACAAACGTTTTGTTGAAGCAACCGCTTTATGTTATGTGCCAAAATTTTAACAGCATACCCTCAGATTGTGGCATTAACTTTTCATCCCTCCAAGCAGTTAATCAATGCATTGCGCAACATTTTGAAAAGTTTATTAAGTTTAGCTCATATTGTGCCCATTTTTTAGTTGACTGACATTACATTTTACGGTGAATTTTTAATTGAAAAAATGCAAAAGTGCAACTAATTTCCAAAAATGCCGACTACAGGCAAAAAATATTAACATCTGTTTCCTTAATGTAACTTAGGGCGTCCGATGTATTCGGAACCACAGTCCTTAATAGCTTAGTGGAAAGAGCAATGGTACAGCAAACAATTGACATGCGTTAAGGGCGAATTTTTGCAATTAAAAAATACGGATAATTAGCGTCATAAAACGTAGAAAGCAATATTTACATTTAACTGTCAATTATCAATTTAAAAAATTAGTAAAAGTAACGAAACAACTCTCTTTTCGTGTGGTTAGCGCTCAATCATGAAATTTAAATGCAATCTATTTTAGCCTTCGTGATTTTTTTCAACTGGTTTTCTTAATTCTGACAAAACTTTCTGATGCATCTTCTTGTTTTTCTGTTTTGGGTTGGCGCCAGCACGTCCAGGCACTTGAGCACACTGCTCTTTGTACTATCACCAACAGATCTCTCAGTTCTACTCTGTTAGTCTTGTGCCCTCAATCAAAGTCACTATCCTCCTCAGGGGAAGATTGAGTACACTCGTAGGATTCGATAGATCTCTTTCGAAATGTTTCTGTCTGAGTCCCTTCAGTTCCTCACACATGCATATTACATGAAGGCTAGTTTCTTCCTGTTTTTTGCATCTCCTACACCAGGGCTCGCTAACGAAACCCATGATGTACAGATGCTTCCTTAAAGGACAATGTCCGGTTATTAAGCCGGCAATTATTTTAATTTCTTTTTTGTTACTACGAATTAGGTTGGCTGAAAACCTTCCGCCCAGCTGACTTAATAGTGCTGTAGTATGGAGTTGACCTTCTATTAACCTCAATTTCTTTTTATGTTCTCCTTCTAGCCACAACCAGATCTCTCTTTAAGCGGAATTCTTATCGATTTCACATACAGGTTCTGATCCTACGAAGTTCCTATTAGTACCTTCTTAGGCCAGTTCGTCTCATTGCCTTTAATTCCCTCATGTCCTGGCACGCATCTCAGCGACACAGTATTGCCTTGTGCCAGTTTATTGATGGCCTGTTTACAATATCTCACCTGTTTAGACCACGTAGATGGATTCATAATGGCTTTAACAGCTGCCTGACTATCACTCATTATCTTGATTTTTTTGTTTGCGCAGCCTGCTTCCCGAATTTACTCGGCGGAGGCTGCGACTGCAAACAATTCGACCTGGAAAACCGTAGTACGTTTCCTCAGCCATATCGATATCTTCCTTCTAAGGCACATTCCGCATATGCCTGCACCTGTCCCCTGCCTAAATTGTGATCCATCAGTGTAGCAGGTGTCGGCACCACAATCGCCCGAGCGACTTTTTGCCTGTTCCCTGGTCGGTATAAATACGTTCAGCTTAGCTGTGAACTTAATCTCAGGTGCCATACTATACGCCGGCATTTAAAATATCGGATTTTCCAGTATAGTTCCTGTGATATCTGTATGGTCCTCTACAACCTTATCAAGATACCTTACGTCATTGGCCTTAAACCTCAAGATCGCAGCTATGGCCTTCGCTTTTATAAATAGTTCTGCCGGAGGAAAACCCAGGATGGCCTCCATGGACGCAGTTCCCGTGCCGTTCATAGCTGCCGTGATTCCCAGCAGAGCCTGTCGCTGGAGAGTCGTGAGGAGCGCCACCGAGGATGTCCACTCCGTTCGCCTCCATCAGACAACTGCCCCATAGGTAATCGTTGGTCTTATTACTGCTGTGTACAGCCAGTGTGCCACATTTGGTTCTAGTCCCCAGGTCTTGCCAACGGCTCTTCTGCATCTCCAGTAGAGCTGCGTCGCCCTGTCTGCCACTTTGACTAGGTGCCTGCTCCAATTCAGTTTCGCATCAAGTCTTACGCCTAGATTTTTCACTTCATTGGTTTGTTCTAACTCTTGTCCAAATAGCTTTACGCTGCCCAGATCATATAGTTTTCTCATATTAGTAAAGGCTTTCCACAATTCGCAAAGCATTTCGCATGATGGTTGCCACTGTCCCTGAGAATTTCCCCTGGGACACAATGACAATGTCATCGGCGAACCTCTGCGTCCATATTCCCTGGTCATTTAATGTCCTGATGAGATTAGCGGTGACAATACGCCTCCTTTAGAACACCCTTTTGTTGTCCTCATGGAGATCGTTTTCTTTTGCATTTGGACATGAACCAGCATGTTATGGACCCAGTTTCATGTGGTGCTCTTTATTTTTCGATCTCTTAAAGATCGAATAATGGAAGACATCGAGGTGTTATCGAAAGCTCCCTCCCCTAAGAAGACTGCAAGCGCAATTTCCTTGTGGTGTAGGCTCCTTCCGAGTCCTCTCACCAGGTTATGCAAGGCAACCTCACCTGGTTTTCCCGTCTGATATACTCATTGCAGTGGGTAGAGTGGATCTGGCGAGAGCCCTTTCTTTAATATTTAAATATATAATTTTTTCCATAGTTTTAAACATAAAAGAGGCAAGACTAATTGGTCTAAATGATTTAGGGTAGGTATATGATCCTTTTCCAGGTTTTGGAATATCATCGCTACTCTAGTTTCTCTCCATGCCCTAGGAATGTAACCCATGGCATGGCTAGACCTGAATATCTCCAATAGAAGACCCATAATTTCCCCAATTTCTTCTTGAGGGAGCTTGGGAAACACTCCGGCTGGTCCTGAGGATTTATATGGTTCAAACGACCCTATCGCCCATCTAATTAAATGAAGATCTCGTTTGATATTTCCCAATAATTCCTAGTCGCCCTTCAAGAGGTGACAAATTGATTGGTGTCACAGTCATCAATACGCCCCGAACTTGGAAAGTGTACCCCTAGAAGATACTCTAAACTCTCTTCCACGGTATTGGTACACCTCCCGTCCGATTTTTGTATAGATATAATTGCGTTGGAAGGATCTTTCTTGAGAATTCCTTTTGCTCTTTTTGATTTTATCATTGTATTTATTGAGGAGAACCTTGTAGGCTTCCCATTTAACTGTTTTCTTCGCCCAATTAAAGGACCGGCGAGTTTCTTTCCTTAGATTGGTTAACTCTGTTTTCCACCAGGCAGTCCGCCTAGCTCTATACGGCGCTCCCTAAGGGGACAGTTATTTTCATAGCAGGAAAGAATGGTCCGTTGCAACCATGCAACAGCCAACTCCAGCTCTTCCAAATTCCCTATTCTATAACAGGAATTGCAATTGCAGCTAACAAGTCTTCCTTTTAAGAGCCCCAATCTGTTCTCTTGGGATCCCTGTATAGTCTGTTGTTGATCCATTTTTTTATTCTTAAAGATCTTGTGTGAGTGACATTGATTTTATAACAAGTGTTTATTTGAAAAGTCAATCTAGTAGCATGTGATTTACTGAGAACATTTTGAAGTATGTATGAAGTATGCAACATTACTGGATTGTTATTAATTTCCATGCATTTCTGTTCGATTCTCTGTAGCATATCATTCAAATTCAATATAGGTGTTCGAAATATGTTATTTTTTAGATAAGGCCACAAAAAGAAGTCGCAAAGTGTTAAATCGCATGAACGTGCAGGCCAGGCCATTTCAGTATTTCGACTAATTATACGCTAATCAAAAAATTCTCTTAAATAATCCAAAGATTCTGCAGTACAGTGACAAGGTGCTCCTTCTTGTTGGAAATATCATCATGCAACTGATTGATAAATGGTTGTAATATTTCCGTAATGATCCGCCTTTGGCTTATCGCTGCCCAAACACCAATTTTCTCTGGATGTAGCGATTCTTCATTAATTACATGTGGATTTTCACTACTCCAAATTCTTGTATATTGTGAATTTAGGTATCCCGTTTTATAAAACCATGCTTGATCAGTAAAGATGACTCTTTGCGAAAGTTCTCCATTATTGTTCATATTTACAAACCAATTACAAAACTGTAGTCTACGTGGGTAATCAATTTCTAACAATTCTTGTACTGCTGTGACACGGTATGGATAAAGTTGCATATCTTTTTTTTAATAACTTGTGAGTTGTACCATCAGAAAGGTTTATTTGTTGACTCAAATGTCGAACAGTTGTTTGTGGTTCATTTTCCATTATTTCTTCAACACGATTGACAACTTGAGGTGTACGTTTCTTAACTGCTCCGCTGCCTTATTTTCTTAAGAGACTACCAGTTTCAGAAAAAAGTTTTAAAGTTCTATCCAAAGTATTCTTAAATTGTATATAATCTATTACAAAATGTGGAAACTCAACTTGAAATTCTACCACTGAATAAACCCATAAACCATCAATTTTATTACCACTTCGAAAATAAATCTGGACTAAAAAAATTTTATGTTCTAAAGTGAAAGCCATTTTAAAACTGAGAAGCAATTTATTTAAACCAGAATCGACGCACGATTCTTTATGCACTAACTGATATTTGTGATTGACATTATCAAATGTCATTTGGATTTACGTTTACGGAACAACAAACACATACTAATATATTTGCGTCTTATTCTGTTAAAATTTCAAAGTAACCTAGATTGACTTTTCAAATGAACACTTGTTATATTTGATATTTGACTTTAATGAATAAAAATTACAATTGTTATTTAGCAATTTTGTCGGGATCAAAAAGTATGGTACAAACCACGAGTTGAAAAGCAATTACGCCCTCGTGGAATTACACACTCGTGCGTAATATGCTATTTACAACTCTAGTTACGTAATATACAATTTACAACCTCTTTAATTTATTATTCGCGATTATTATTCTTTTGAAATTGAATAACATCTGTGAAATCCAATATGAAATGAAATTGACTTTATCTAATTTAATAAAGAATTGTATTGTGTTCTTCACACCCCATTTTTAATAATATTTTTTTATATTATTAAAAATACTTTGGTATAATAAAGAATTGTTCGTTTAGAGCTAAATTTTCTATAATATTAAAGCATGGACAAATTCTCATTCTAATGCTGGAGTTGATTTTAGGCTTTGGTGAAACAAGTATTTGTCTTGTTTTCCACATTTCATATTACACCTAAAATTTGTAGTCGAAGTAGTCCTTTGAAAGAAATTGTTCCTTATCATACTACCTTTTTTTCCGTAGTAAACATATTACATATCACGTTAACGTTAATCGCGAATATAATGGTGTAAATCCATTAGTAGCCAAGAGTGCATCGACATTTAAAGAGAATATACACAATACCCACAACAAAGATGTTACCGAAAGCATATTATTTATTAGCATCGTCATGAAAACATAAAGCTTGTAACAACGTCCACATAAAACACCTGCAAATTTACTGTTATTATATTAGTGAATACTATCTTCAAGAAGGTCCATATTATCCAGTTATGAAACCAATTAAGGAAAATATCAAAACTAATTGATATAAACGTAAAATTTCGACATTTATAATCATGTTTACGTAACAAAACTACGCAGTCGTGTATTGTAAAAGCAATCGCAAGACAATAAAATGGAATACATTATATCACTTTATGTTTATTTATTTTTAGAGAACGATGCACGCGCTGCCATACTCCAGACCAGTCAGTGCATTTACAGCTGCCGCAGGTGGTTGATACACCTGAGATTTCTTTATTAAAATCCACACGTGAATCTCCAACAAATATGTGTTCATCGTTATCTTAATTTACGGAGCAATAAAATTATGCAGCTTTCGAATGCTTTGGTTTATAAGTATCACATATTGTTTAAATTTTGTTTTTCAAAATTATTTAGAACATAGGAGTGCAATCGTCATTTTCAAAATAACATTTAATTAAATTAAATAAAACGAAATCTAAATAAATTTTTTGAACGCGAAGTAAGGACGAAGTGGCAACGTCGGACTCGTATATCGGCATAGATATTCATTTCCCTTATTAACAGAGAGCGGACTGAAGCGATTGAATGATCAATTGCCCCGATAAAACGTTGTGGCGGTCTCAGGTATTGTATACATGTTATAACAGCCCCACTATTTGTTTGTTCGATTACATTCGTCGAGCAGATGTTATTTCCGTCGTTGTGAATAGCACATTGTGTATATTCCTTCATAAATTTAATTTCACAGAGGTGTGTAAGACAGAATATACCTTTATATATTATTTCTTTAGACTTCGTTGAAATAATCGTTTAAAAAATTATATTCGCTAATTTCCAAAGTGTATTCTCGTGTTTACATGCTGTTATGCATGCGTATACATATATGTATTTATTATTCTTGAGATAATATATTTTCTATTCTCTTCTATAAGGCATTGTTTCTGGCTTCGTTTCTTTTAGTGTTATTTGATTACAACTACAAGTAAGGAAAGAGTACCAAACATGGATAACAACGGGGATACAAGAGGCGACAGAGGATCTAAAAAAGATGACAATAGAGAAGAAATGGGAGAAATTCAAAGAAATTATACAGAAGGCCGGAATTAAAGCATGCGGGGTAGCAATAACAGGAGGAGCCAAGAAGAAAACAAGTTGGTGGGAGGAAGAAACAAAAAGCATTATCAAGAAGAAGAAGACGGCGTGGAAAGCCTACTTACAGCATAGAAGCGAAGAAGCTTACAAAAATTACAAAACAATGAGAAAATGGCAAAAGAGAGGGTTAGAATAGCCAAAGTCAAGGAATGGGAAGACTTTGGGACTAAGATGGAAAAATATAGTAGAGCAAATCAGAAACTATTTTACAGAGTACTTAAGAGGATGAGAAACAAAGGAATTCAGAGTAGGTCGAGACAAATTATGGATAAAGAGGGAATGCTAATTACCGGAGATAACAAAATTATGAGAAGATGGAAGCAGCACTTCCAGGAAATACTAGAGGGAGAAGATTTTGAAGAAGAAGAAATAGGAGTTGGAACACAAAATATGGAAAGAAACTCAGAAGAAGGTAGTGGCAGTATACAATCTGAAGAAGTAAACGACAGCATACAACTCGAGGAAGTAATAAAAGCGGTGGAAAAATTGAAGAATGGGAAGGCGCCAGGAGTAGATGGACTAAAAGCCGAATTATTTAAATGTATTGGAGAAGATGGAATGAGACTATTGCACAAAATGGTAAATGAAGCATGGACGACTTTAAAGACTCCCAAAGAATGGAGAACATCAGTAATAGTACCTATCTACAAAAAGGGAAGTCGGAGGGAATGCGCCAATTACCGCGGAATATCGCTGCTTTGCACAACCGGGAAGGTGTACGAGATGATTTTAGAAGGAAGGTTAAGAGAAAGTGTAGAAGATAAACTGCATGGCGCCCATAGCGGATTTAGACCGGGACATTGCACCCAAGATCACATATTTACAATTCGAAATATGATAGAGAAAATCGTACTCTACAACAAAGAAATACATATGTGCTTTATTGACCTAGAAAAGGCCTTTGACAAGGTGCCAAGGCAAAAGATTTGGGAGGTCCTTCAGAGCAAGGGTATAGCAAATAATCTAACTGAAGCTATGAAATCATTGTACAAGAATACGGAAAATTTAGTAAGAAAAGACAACCGAGAGACTGAAAAATTCAGAACCACCCTGGGAGTTAGACAATGAGGCAACCTGAGTCCGCTACTATTCATTATTTACTTGGATGAAATTATAAAGAAAGTAAGCAGCAGAAGTAGGAAGGTGACCGTGGGGTATCACAAATTGAAACCGGTAGAGGTGAGCGAATGTGTATGTATTCGCAGACGATGTCGCAATAATGGCAAATAGAGAAAGTATGCTACAATTTAATGTTGACTTATGGGCGGAGGAGCTAGAGAGAAAAGGAATGAAAATTAATATTAAAAAGACAAAAGTAGTAAGTATATCAAGCAATAGGGAGAGAAAAGTAAATATTCAAATTAACAAACAGTTAGTGGAGCAAGTTAAAAGCACAATGTATCTAGGAGTAACTAAAAATAACTCTGGAAAAATCGATAAAGAAATTAACAATGGAATAACAATAACGAATAAATTGTTTCATGGGATAAATAGTAGATTTATTAGTAAAAAAGAGATAAGTGAAAAGACTAAAATGACGATTTTCAAAACGGTATACTTACCAACTTTATTATACGGATGCGAAACATGGGTACTAACCAAGAAACAGCACAAGAAAATTCAGGTAATAGAAATGAAGTATTTGCGGAAAGTAGCAAAAGTAACGATAATGGACAAAATAAGGAATGATGATATAAGAGAGAAACTAAAAACAGACAGTATGAGAAAGTATATAGAGAGGGCCCAGCTAAGATGGTGGAGACATATGAAAAGACTACCTGAAGAAAGGCAAGTCAGACAGGTATGGGAGGCAAGGACGACCGGAAGGAAAAAGAGAGGCAGACCAAACAGGACCTGGGATGAAGAGGTGGAAGACTCACTGAGGAGCAGGGGAATAACATGGAATCGGGCCGCGATCCTGGCGACAGATAGGATGGGATGGAGAGCAGTAATTAAATGAATATCGAAGTAATAGACTGTATTAAATATGATATTGTATTATTTACTTACCCTCTACACTTAACGGTAGAAGAGGGATGGATTATATATATATATATATATTGATTACAATGTTTAGTATTTTAAAAATCCGTTTTATATTGTTATATTGTATATTTATCCCATAATTTTTTTATAAATATTAAGTTTAATTTACTACCTTATTTTTGGAGTAGTTTTCGTTTTTTCTTTTTAGTCTATTTCTTTCTGTTCTTACTATTTCCCTTTATTTTCATTAACTATGAAGAATTCTCGTAGGGCAACCATGGTAGGATGGATTAGAGGCCATACAGATTGGTTGCATATTCGTAATGATACCGAGATATATTGCAGTCCCTGTTCATTAAGTTTAAGACGTCCACAAAAGTGTAATGTGCAGAGACATGTTTCTTCGAAAACTCATCAAGATAACATATAGACATCTGCACCTGACACTTTTAACGAAGAATTGTGTGAAGCTTTCATGGCGGTCAATATCTCATTCAAAAAGTTTAACAATCCAGTCCTCAAGAGATTTCTTACAAAATATACTGATCGCCATATATCAGATGAATCTACCTTATGTAAATACCGCTTACCAAAATGTTATTTGAGAACCATTGAAAAAATACGAACCACACTATCTGGTCATTATCTTTGGACAAGTGCAGACGAAAAAACGATGTAATGGGACGATACGTGTTAAATGTACTTGTTGGTATTCTTTATCTAACAACTTCATACCAACCATACTTAATTGCAACTAAAATATTGCAAGTCGTAAATGATGAAACACTTACAGAAGTGATTGATCAATGTATTCATAATATTCTGTCATCGTATAATAACTATAAAGACAAGATGCTATTATTTTTTACTGACGTGGCAGCTTATATGTTAAAAACAGTGAAGTTATTAAAACAATCTTATCCCAATATGCTGCACGTTACCTGTGCAGCACATGCACTATACAGAGTATGTGAATGCATCAGGGGTTATTTTCCAAATGTTGATAAGTTAGTTTCATCATTTAAAAACATATTTCTTAAAGCTGAGACAAAAAGTTGATGCCATATTTAGCCGAAATCCAGATGGGATATATTATATCAATTCTGCACAGAGCCGATTGTAAAATCTATACATTCGAAGTATGGTGCACTTTTGCAACATTTTAATCACACACCCATTACCAGTTGTGATGTGGAACGGACATTTTCTATTTTTAAAGACGTTTTAACATCTAAAAGAACTAAATTAATTAAAGGAACACCTTGAACAAATTTTAGTTGTTCATAGGAATGTTTTACACTCTCAATGTTTCACAGAAAATATATAGTTTTGAGTTTTGTTCCTTGTAAATTATTTTTATTCAAAATTCGATACTTTTGTTTCACCGGTAGTTGCTGCCGGTTACCAAACCGTTTATTACATTCGTTCTGTTGTGCATTGACAGATACATATTAACTGCATATGTACTCACGGATCGCTTACAAAAAACAAACCTATTGCGAATACAAGGTAGACGCCTATGGGCTATGAATCATCAATCGCTTGAGTCCGCTCTCTGTTAATAAGTTCACATGTACAGTGAATACGATTTTACATTACGACAATTTACGGCGAAATTGCTTCCAGACAATCATCCTATTGATGTTTTTTTTAGGGCGTTGAGTAATCGCATATTATCAATCTTATGTGCAGTGAATTCTATTTATATTTTGTACTGTACATTCAGGCGCGGCTCGTGATGACGTATTTGGGAGTGCAAGTACAATGATGCGAGTGCCTCATGTGTTTTCGGTGTTCACTAAGTTACAGTTAGTACACGCGAATACCCGAAGCACTCGCATCATTGTACTTGCACTACCAAATACGTCATCACGAGCCGCGCCTGCTGTACATACATATATATACCTTTTAAATACAAATTTACAAAATTTTTGCCTACAATAAATTCCTACCAGACGAAATAAATGTGAAATAATTGAAGATAAGATATTTTTTATTGCTTTATATCTAATAGCAGTTTTTATTGAATATATTTCCTTTATTCAGAATAAAAAATGTCTTCAATGGTTATGTATTATCTTCTTATTTGCACAGTTTACCGCAGTACAATGGGCCATTAAAATAGTGTTTGCCTTTCAAACTGCATGTACCAAACGAAATATAACAAACGGTATATATTCTTAAATTTACTACCCAAGAAATATTCGTCTGATGCATCCTACTGGGCTAACTTAGTGGCTACGATCTATCCCAATGCTACTGATTTACTTACAGGTAATCGGTATATTCATAAATCAAACTTAAGTAAACATTAGAGGTAAAGTTTTCATTTGTAAAATTGTCAATACGTTGTTGTTTCTATTCTTTGCAATCAAACAAATACTATTACTCTCATGCTAATACATGATAATGCCACCTAAATTATATGCTGGATTCATGATAAATATATAATATGCATCAGCATGATCTTTTATCAACACGTTTGGTATAGACGTGACTTCGAGACCAATATGCGTAATTCTCACGTACAATTATCATTTGATATTGCTATTGGTATTATTATAATGTATGTCCGTCGAGCAATTTCGCATAATAAACAACATAAAAACGATAACTTTCTCATGCTAATGTTGTTAAACGTTCAGTACACATAACATTAGGTAACTTGTCAGAATTAAAATATGATTTCGAGAAAAGTATCTTTTATTCATGACAACGTACAGAACAGTAACTATTAGCTAAGAGTTAAAAATCCATTTCGGGTATAATAATATGCGTATGTTTTATTTATAGTTAAATACTAATAATTAATAAGCTGCGAAATGGTTAGCTTATTTATTTTCTCTACAAATTTCTTACGTATGAGTAATATGGTAACTAAACTCTCCTTATTTAATTACTGTACAATACATTTTCAAAATGCAGAATAAGAGTTGACATCTACGAGTATGTGTATTACAAAGATTGTGTTAAGAAAATATTTGAAGCAGGGGTCAAAAGAATACCAAAATTCTTTCAATGGCGGACTGTGGTTAAATAATAATTTAAAAAGGTATATAACCCCTTACCACAATTATTAGTCGTATCCTAAATACGTATTTCGACAACTAAGTTGTCATCATCAGTAGGTAAAAACTACTAATTAAAGTCACACATGGGGCACAGCAAAGTAAAATAAACGCTTCCGCACAACTACTATACACTGCAACCCTGTAAAGACTAAATTTAACATGCCAATCTCAAACTACGAGACAAACACTTGCCTCTTAAGGAAAAGGTTTTTAAACATGTGTTAAATTATCGAACAAAGGAACGGCAGAAATTCTTCTCTAAAGAAGGCGCCTTACTAAAAACGATTTTTAAAGCTACGATGACCTACTATTCAACTAAATGAAACACCTTATATTTTCACAAAACACTAGTATATTTAACTATATGAATATTTCCTGTGCATTGTACACATCTGTAGTTATTATTTAACGTATTATTTCGAATACAAATATAGTGACAAAATCTATATTGGGTAGGGGTGTAAAAATTTTCCATTACAAATGGTTAAAAAGTATGGTCGTATATTGTAAAAGCCGAACTCTCATTGCAAATTCTGAGAAAGACAAAATTAAGAAGGGGCGTTACATGTGCAAAAACAAGACATCCGACTGTGTTGTGTTATATTAAATGAGAATCAATTCACGTGAAAAGGGTCTATGAATAATTAGACATTGTAGGTATATAATTTGAAAGTTAATTATAAATAGGTGACATGTCCTAGTTAAGGAGTTAAGCAATTTAATATAATGTGTAGAATTCACGGTAGGCTCTAGGTGAAACATGATAAATAATTTAATAAACAAAACACCCGGTACATCTGTTCCACAAAACGCGAAACATTTTACATTTCGTGAAACAAACACACCGAGTGCTTCATTCAACAAACCATTGTTAAGGAAGTAATTTATGCATTCTTTCACGTGGATGGATTCCCACATGTCTATATTTCTGCTGTTACCTCCCCCACCCCCTTATAAAAATGTGAATAGACAGCTGAACGGTATTGGAGATTTATCGCTATTCAAGGAGGTATGTTTATTTTTCGCGATAAATATACTTTCGTAAGCATCAAGTTCATGGGGTTTATTAATTCCTTTTATCAATTTCAAACCTGTAATCGGTACATTGTGCAGTGTGCTCAAAGCGTGATTTGCGACATTTGATTTATCCGGTCTATTGTATTTGATATGTGCTATGTGTTCTTTAAAACGTGTTATTATAGGTCAATTAGTAGTTTTTACCTACTGATGATGACAACTTAGTTGTCGAAATACGTATTTAGGATACGACTAATAATTGTGGTAAGGGGTTATATACCTTTTTAAATTAAAAGAATACCAGCCAAAAAAGACTAAACTTCTGTCTAGAGAAGATGTTCTAAAGTTTATTCATGAAGTGCCGAGTGAGACGTTTTTGATGAACAAAGTTGCATTAATATTTGGTGTATTTGCTGGATGTCAACGGCAAGAACTTGTGAATATGCTAGTTACTCAGGTAGAAGATAGAAAACCAGTTTTCGTGGTAAACGTACCAGAGACAAAAACCGATAAAAAGTGCATTTTTTTTACCACTGTTGACGAAGACCAAATGAACAGTTTAAAGCTGATAAGAGACTACCTGTCTTTACGACTACGCGGTTGTTCGGAAGAAAAGGCTTTTTCTGACCTATAAACAAGGTTGCCGTATTGTACAGCCCGTTGGAAAAACATATTTGGAAAAATCCCGTTCATCATTGCGAAATATCTGAGTTTGAGCGAAACTGATAAGTATTCAAGCCACTGTCTACGTCAAATATCGGCAAATATCCTGCCAGAGGCTGAACCCAGTATGACTACGTTGAAGCGCCATGGTGAATGGAAGAGTACGGCGGTTGCTTAAGGATATTTGGAGGACAGTATATCTTCAAGAAATAAGGTTTCAAGAATGCTGGCAGATATACCTTCTAGATCTGGCTTTTCCTTACAGAAACTTGATACCCAGACAATGAAACATGAATCAATATTTGCTGCAGACAATCTAACTATCACCGGATCCATCCAGAATTGCCAGTTTTATGTGAATTCGACTAAATAATGTTAAGTATATTTTACTAATAAAAGTTATTAATACGTTAATCAAAAACTGTTTTTTTCTGTACATTTATGCCCGCGCGGACCACAAACTACACTTTATGCCTGCACGGGCATAAAGTATACTATTATGTAGTTGTTATCTAAGCAATAAAAACACAATAATAAACTATATGTCATTCCAAATAAGATTGGGCATATCCGAATTGCGGTAAGAATTTTTATAGGTACAATTGTAATTAAGGCAGGTATATAATGTGGCTGAACTGAGGTCAAGACCTTTTCTCTTAATCCTCTCATTCCTCTTAATTCCTCTCAATCCTCTCAAAGTGTGTTAGCTATAAATTTAACAGTACTGTTTTGTTGCATTGATACCAATGTAAATGATTTTGATTGTATATTTTTTTAAGTGACGTATTTTAGTTTAATAAAGTACATATAAGTTTGAATAAATTGTTTTATTTCAATAAAATGTACATTAGAAAATTGTAATTTTGTAAATGATTTTGATTGTAAAATTTTTTTAAATAACTTGTATTCTAGTTTAACAAAGTACATATAAATTTGAATAAATTCTTTTATTTGAATAAAGTATACATTAGCTAATAAAACCATTAAGATTTTTACCGCAGTTCGGTACTCGTTATTTAAAGCCCAGGTAAACAGAAAAATTTTTACCGTAGTTCGGTCGCCCCTTAAAATTTTACCGCAGTTCGGATGCACCGATAAGATTGGGTCAGATGGCGCTGCAATCTGTGTGTAATTTACACAGTAATTTCAAACAAATGAAACATATGTTTGATACATCATGCTATAGATTTTTCCTTGGACAAGAAAGAAAAAAAGATTGAACAATTTGTGGACTCCATAGTTAGGGACATTTTAAAAAATTAGCTATTTCAGTTGTATGTTTATTTATTTCAGACGGGGATCGTTATATATATATTATTTTATAAGTAAAATAAATTTTATAATGTATGAAATTATGATTAGCCCTCGTATATATAGGTTGACCAAAGGATTGAACCTGCCGCTTTTCCGGATATTGTATTTGTTTAAATGTGTTGTCTGTATATGTTTTGATTTTTATAGATGGTGGGGATGGACAAGCGGATATTGAAATTTTATTTTGATTTAGAGATATCTTGACTGTTAAAGTGATCGGTTTATGAAAGAATAAAATTCTCAATTTTATTCTTTGTTTTATAAAATCGGGTTGTATTTTGTTTTTGCATTTATTGTAAGGTGCAAGTTAATCTTAATTCGATTTATGCGAGTGTTTTTTTATGTTTATTGAAATTTTGTGAAAAAGATATCTCTCGTGCATTTTATAAAATCGTGCATAGATCTATGTAAGTTGATAAAAATATTTTGTTTATATATTTGATATCACGATTATTTTCATTATTATAATTTCATGTATTTATTGTAATAATTTATATTTGAAAGTAGTATATAGATATTAGCGAAAGTTGTCATGTTTTTTGTAAGGGAAGTTTTTTTTTTAAATAATATTTCGAGAACATTTTGAATTCAAGGTTGGAGTTTTCTTTAGTGGGGTTTGACCTTGTTGTGTTATTTTGGCGCATGACAAAATTTCAATTTTCGTGAGTTTTGAAAACTTATTTGTTTTTGATATTTGTTTGAAGGGGTCACAGTAGAGGTTAAACTTGACAGATTTCACTAGTATTTATTAGTTTTATGTTTGATCGAGATTCACAAGAGGTTTTTCTCTTTGTGCGAGTCATTATTCACAAAGAGTGTTTCCTCATTGCTACTGTTTGATGATGCTTTAGCACCCTATACACTTTGTAGAGGGATTTTTTTTTTTTTAAATACACTAACAAAGGGAACTGATTTGTGTTTTATTTGTGTTTATGGTTTTATTCTGGAAAACGAAATCTAACCCTGATCCGCAAGGAACGATTCATGAGATGGCAGTTCGTGGATTCTACTAGACTGAATAGCCGGCGATATAAGCTGTAGTGTGAATAAAAAAATTAATAAGCAATTTCAAAGTAAATTCCACTGCAATATGTGAGGTTATATACCTACATATCTACATAAAATCATTTTTGACTTTTACGTTTCTTTATTAACATTTATTATTAAGAAAGCTTAGATATTCTTTAATAATTTTATTCAAACAAGACGCTGCACATATATACCAATAGAAGGTATTAGACAGATATAAAACATTTCAATCGATATCTTATTTCTTACTTATTTCTTATTTTAAGCTTCTACAATAAATTTGTGCGCAAATACAGTGACAATGTGTTAAAATTTCCTCAGAAGAAATATTTACATGTTACTTTAATTATACTAGTGAATAAAACACTAATTTGTAGATATAAAACTAATAAATTTAATGAATTAATAGTGACAGGGTTGTGTATAATAATTATTATAATATTGATATATTACCTCTTAAGATTAATAAAACCATTTTGTAGATGTAAAACTAATAAATTTAATGAATCAATAGTGACAGGGATGTGTATAATAACTATCATAATATTGATATATTATCTCTTAAGATTAGTGTTCCCTTAACAAAAATGTCACATTACAAAATAATTATTTTAATAATACCTATACTTAGAGAGCGATAAAGAAATTCATTTAACACAAAGTATCAAGTACATATTAAAAAGCAAACCATAATTAAAATTATATTTTGAATTATTATTACAGCAATATGTCGTATATATTAAAAACAAGAGAATCACAGATATAAGACAAACATGTTTTGTAATTGAATTTATTCTGCATTTTCTTGATGAAGAACCATAATTTAAAATAGAAATAAAACTACGGTTCTAATCTTCACTTTTAATCTTTAAAAAGGATTTCTTTAAAAACATTGAAAAATAATACCAACCTTCTTGATTTTATATATATACACAAATGCACAAATTTCTAACTTGTACTGGTATATCTAGAAATTTTAAGTTTATACAACGTATGTGTATTATATTATAACTATTATCGCGATCAAATTAAACAAATTTTAATTAATTTCATTACTTTTTACTTCAAGCTTTTGTGTGAGTGAAACTATCGAACTTTGTGATGTAAAAAGTAGTGAAATTCATTAATTTTTTTTTAATAATTTCATCAAGTAAAGGCTAAAACAATACGAAATATTGTTTTATAATATGGATTATTATTTCTTAATAGTCACTAAACTAATAATACTTTTGGTTTTTAATTTTACTGTAATTTGTTGTTTAATCTATTATTGTCGAATTTGTTCTTAATATCTCTACCTAATTTGTCACAGTTATATTTTATTTATTATAAATTTGGCAAAATATATTTCAATAGAAACAATGCATGCAATGTATACAATAAAGAATACATACCTTGATTCTGCGAATCTGAAAATTAGCATGCCTCTGTATCAACAGGACATCACGGGTTCGTTTCTAACATTTCAGGAACATATTCTATTTCAGCAATTCAACTAACGCATGAACTGAATACATTACCCTCTGCTTCACGTTATTTTCTTTGTACGTTATTGGTTACATGTAATAAAAGTATTCATTTCGAAAGTTTTAATTAAATAAAAATTCTTTTAATAACTCTTTCTTCAACGTTTACCCTGATATTTGTTTATCGTCTTTTCACTTAGTTTTTAACATTTCGCACTGGTTATTTTTGCATAAACTTTATATGTAAAATACTATTAATTATCATTAGCATTTACAGGTTAGGTTATTTTTCGATTTGGCGGGGATTGACAAATTCACACGCTATTAAGCAGGGTAATTATCTCGCGCTTTTAACGGTTTTTGTCGGTTACCATGACAACTTGGTAAGCTGTGATATTTTATTTATTAAATTTGATTTTGGGAACGTTTTATAAATTATTTATTTTTACTATTTTAATTGTTGATGAATTTTTTTATTATTTTTTTCTTATTCTAATGCATTTTAAATTGAAAATATTTGGATATTTAACTTAATCGAGTTATAATATCTTAAAGGCGATTAACCAATCACAATGCAGTGTTTAACGTATCCTAATTATTTGAATTTGAATTTAATATCGAATGTGGGGAAGTATTGTTACCGTTAATTAGGAATTATTACATATAATAAATTGCGCCATATTTGAATTTTATATACTATTATGATGGTTTGTTATTGTCAGTTTTTTTAAATTTTTCAATTTTAAATTGTTTAATAAATGACGGTAAATATAATATTTTATTAAATAACACTTAATTTAAATAAATTATTATTTTTTTTATAGGTAAATTTTGTGCTTTAACCACACTTTTGACACAAAAAGGAAAGAACATATTTCATGTATATTATTGTAAATAAATATAATAATTAAAGTTTTACATTTTTGTCACAATCAAGGTTGATTTATTATTTTGGTTCATTAATGTATTCAATTATGGCAATAGGTAAAGAGTTTTTTTTTTGTTGTATTGTGATGAGTTAACAATATAATTTTAAAACTTTTCAGATTAATTTATTAATATAGCATGAAGTATCAACATGAATGAATAAATACACTTACTTTGGTGTATAAGTTTCTGAAATGGGGTTTGTAGTTTATTTCGTTCCTGTAACTTTGTTATTATATTCTCTCGCCAATTAAAATCTTCTATAGCTATTTTATGTTTGGATGCTAAATATGATTCTAGTGCTCAATCATTTTATAGTGTTGGAGCCATTGTGTTTTTTAAATCTTTTTTGCAAAGTGATAATAAATCATAATAATTATCTTAAATATGTTTAAAAATATTGCGCACTTTTTTACTTTCCTTTAAATATGTAATGTACTCAAATAGATGTCATTATTTATTCACTTTAATTAAAAATGTGTAGATAGTCGAGTAGTTTTGCTTGCAAATATAATACGATTAATTAAAAATGTGTAGATAGTCGAGTAGTATTGCTCGCAAATATAATACGATTTTGTATTACCTTGTAATTATGACAGTTGTCTAAGTCTAATTTTTTGACTTCTGTCATTTTCCTAAACTTGACAATTTATGTTAGTGTTGTGCACTCGTTAAAAGTGAAATAGTACCATTGTGCGTAAAAAAAAAATTATTCAATGAAATTATATTTATTTATTTTTTTTAATTAACCCTATATTGCATTTTGTGCCCATTCGGGAACACCATGAATTAAACATTCTAAAAAGTTTATTTTCAAAGAAATAACATCGGTATGCACATTGGTCCCACTAGGGAACACTATCCTTTAAATTGGGCTACTCAGCTACAGGTGGCAGCACAGTACTACGACCAAAATTATTCAAACAGATGATCATGTCAAGCAGATTTGAGGTTACCTGTTGTCAACTTTGGTTGGTGATGTTAGTTTTGATATAAAGTCTGCTTCCGAGTTCAAAAAAATTCTGTAAGGTGTGCTACAGTAGAGTAAAGGTACGTATTATTTGATTTTTGTTATATCATATATACTTACCTGTAAACATTGACACAGGTATTTGTGCCTTTTTGGGAACACTGTGCATAAAGTGCACAAAATATAAAATGGATGAAAACCCATCAGTTCGAGATCTTTTTATGGAAAGACAAATGATTCTTACCAGCTTAGAGATATTCCTAGTGATAGTGAAGATTCTGTTCTAGCAGATGATGTTGAAGAAATTCAAGAACATCGGAATGTGATTGAAAATGAGGCTAATAATCAAGAAAATTTTGACGAATTCGATTCTGAAGACGAAAAACCATTGAGTACCTTAGCAAATATCCAATTTTCTTCTAAATCTAAAAGTCAGAAATTAGTGTGGAAGGAGGAAGAGACTTTCACAGAAAACTACAATGTACGGTTTTGCGGTAACACTGATTTACCAGACGAAATTTTAGAGCTTGTCACGCCTTACGCCGTTTTCAAACTATTCTTCACTGATGAATTTCTGAAGATGATAGTAAACATGACAATGCTTTATTTTGTTCAAACTAATCCAAATCGCCCTTTCGTCACTACAATGGACGAAATACAAAAATTTATTGGCATTTTACTGTGGATGTCAATAATAAAATTGCCCAGTACAAGACAGTACTGGGGTGCAGACACGCGAGTACCCCAAGTTGCTGATGTTATGCCGGTCAACCGTTTCCAATAAATAAAAAGATACTTACATTTCAACGACAATCAGCAAATGCAAAATAAAACTGAAAAAATTCAACCTGTTATTGATCATATTCAGTCCGTGTGCAGTAAAATACCAATGGAGGAAAACTTGTCTTGTGATGAACAAATAGTACCCTTCAAGGGTAGAATTTCATTCAAAACATAGAATCCAAAGAAACCGCATAAGTGGGGTTATAAGTTGTGGGTTCTTTCTGGGGTCAGTGGTTTTTCATATGACTTCCAAATGTACACTGGACAAACAGAAGTAGCAGAAGGGGAACAAGATTTTGGTTCCTCAAGTAATGTTGTTGCTCGAATGAGTCGCCATATACCCAAGAATCTGCATCACAAATTGTGCTGTGACAATTATTTTACGAGCGTTCCTTTGTTCTCCCATTTGTCACAAAATGGTGTGTAGGATTGGGTGTGTAGGATGACTGTGTAGGAACTGTGAGAACAAACAGGTTAATGGGGTGTAGCTTTCCCACGGAAAAGACTTGGAAACAAAATGGTAGAGGTTCTTTTGTAGAAAAAGTAACCAAATACAGAAACCAGCAAGTGAAAGCTGTACAGTGGTACGACAACAAGGTGGTCACGCTGCTATCCACTTTTGCTGGCAGTCAGCCATCACACAAGGTTCAAAGATTCTTCAAATCTGATAAGGCTAGGAAGGATATTTACCTGCCCAGACGTTGTAAAGATGTACAACAAACACATGGGAGGGGTGGATCTTCTGGACTCCCTACTTGGTCTGTATAGAATTCGAACCAGATCCAAAAAGTGGTATCACAGATTATTTTTCCACCTGATAGATGTCGTTGTATGTAATGCATGGCTGTTGTACAGAAGAATAGCACAACGTCACAGTCGGGATCAGCCTCAGAGATATGGAGAAATGCCTCTCCTACAATTCAAGATCGAATTAGCAAAAGTGCTGACCACGATAGGGGCAAGTAATGCATCAACTAAGAAACGAGGGAGGCCAAGCAATGCTTCATTTGAGCCACAGCAGACAAAAAAGAAGTGTAAAGGAGTTCAACCTCCTTTTGAAACCAGAACTGATGGTATTGGTCACTGGCCCCTACATTCCGAAAAACGCAATCGTTGCCGTCTGGAAGGTTGCAATGGTAAAAGTCGAATATATTGTGTCAAATGTAAAGTATATTTATGTTTATATGAAAAAAAGAATTGTTTCTTTGATTGCCATAAATGAATACACATAATTTTCGTACAATATTAGTGACTGTGTCATGTTGGCACAATGTTCCCAAATGGGCTAAAAAAAAAACAGTGGAAAATTTTTGAAAAATCAATTTAATATTTTTTTTGTTATTTTTTACGTGTAAATGACGTTGAAAAACATTGTATAAAAAAAATTATTTTACAAAATTAAATTTCGTGCAATATAGGGTTAAGGGCACACAAAGTGTTATTATTATATTGGTGTTTTCGACATATTTCATCATTAATTAGTTACACTGTGTACGTATCGTGCGGACAAAGTTTTCATGCCTGGTTGCCATGGCAACTTAGCGTTTATTGAGATCTAATTACTCGTTTTTAAGATCAGAAACTGACCTAAAGAAAATTCTAAGGATAATCCAATATTAAAAAAAAAATGAAATTTTCTAGCTTATTGTCAACAATACTATCTAAGTAATACATTTTATTCTATGATAACTAGACTGCGGAACCGGCGCTATCCCGTATCGGGTATGATTCATCGGCGCCGACAATGTACAATCGATCAACTTAGCAGTATAAATGAGTGTTTTAGAGCAATGGTATTGATAAAAGTTGTCTGTTTGAACGTCTTTCAATGCAAACAGACGGAGTGTGAAATATATTTCGGCAGAGTCGTAATAAAGCCAATGAAATGTATATACGGAAATTTATTTTTAGGAAAATAAATAAAACAGAAGTTAAATGAATTTAAATTAACTTGAATTGAAATTAATTCAAGATATATACAGGGTTAGTTAAAAGTATGGGGACGGCGATTTATTGTCGTTAATATTCATTTTAGGGATTTATGTTCAATATAAAAGTTTGTTAGGATATTTTGATCTACATTTGAGAATATTTGAATTTTTTTTTTCTTCAATTGTTTTTTAGTTGCGCCTGTCCGCGCATTTTTTTTAAATGGGAACTAGTAAATTTTACTCTACCATTCGATAGAGAATTTTTTTCTCATTACAAAATTTTTTTTGTTTTTTTAAAATTCTTTTTAATAACTTTTTTATAAGAAAAAGCCGGTTCATGTGTTTAACAGGTGTTCGGTACATCGCAGATAGACAGAAGCGTAGCGATAAACAAACTTGAGCGACATAATTTTATCAGTGGTTATTGTGTACGCCAAATCTTTGACAGAAATAATTCATTTGTGCAATTTGTTGCTGTTAATATTAACAATGGCGAGTTTAAGTGAACATGAACGAATTGAAATACTTATGATGTTGGGTTATGGAGATATGGAGAGACGTTAGTAATTTATTTAATGATACGCATCCAAATAGAAATCCAATTTCTAAATCCGTTGTTGGTAAAACTTTAAGACGCTTTGAACAAACGGGTAGCATTAAAGATTTGCCAAGGAGTGGTAGACATAGAACAGCAAAAAGCGATGATAACAAACTGGATATTTTATTGGCTGTATCTGAATATCCCCATTTATCAACCAATCAATTAGCGGCCAATTTCAATATTTCACAGTCATCAATCATGTCATTTTTTAAAAGTGAAAAGTATAAACCTTATAAGGTACACCTTGTACACGAGTTAACGGAAGATGATTTTGATAGGAGATTACAATTTTCTAAATAAATGTTAAATATTTGCAATAATAATGAAAATTTTGTCAACAATATTCTTTTCTCAGACGAAGCTACTTTTTGCCTTACCGGTGAAGTAAACAGACATAACTGCAGATACTGGTCATCGGAAAATCCCTCTTGGTTTTTGGAGCACCATACGCAGTACCCCCAAAAGGTTAATGTTTGGGTTGGCATTCTAGGCGGTCATATTATCGGTCCCTTTTTCATCAATAGCAATTTAACTTCGGCTCTGTATTTGCAGTTATTGCAAAATGAAATAATACCTGCTAGTGCTACGCTCTATCCTCATGAAAACAATGAACACCTGCCCAATGACAGTATCTGGTTCCAGCAAGATGGCACCCCGCCACATTATGGTGTAAATGTTCGTCAATATCTGGACAACGTTTTTCCCCACAGATGGATTGGAAGACGAGGAGCCATTGAATGGCCAGCCCGTTCGCCAGATTTAAGTCCTTTAGATTTTTTTCTTTGGGGATACGTAAAAAACAAAGTTTACAAAGATAAGCCCGATAACGTCGAAGATTTACAAATCCGAATTACCAGAACGATACAAGAAATTCCCCGAGATTTTTTACAGAATCTGTTCGGGGTTTTGTAAATCGATTGGGTCATTGCCAAATTACTAATGGACGACAATTTGAACACTTACTTTAATTTACTTTGTTATTAATTTGTTTAATTTTTCTTGTAAAAAAGTTATTAAAATGAATTTAAAAAAAACAAAAATATTATTGTAAAAAGAAAAAACCTCTATCGAATGGAAGAGCAAAATTTACCAGTTCCCATTTAAAAAAAAATGCGCGAAAAGGCGTATCTAAAAAAAACAATTGAAGAAAAAAAAAATCAAATAATCTCAAATGTAGATCAAAATATCTTAACAAACTTTTATATTGAACATAATTCCCTAAAATGAATATTAACTAACCCTGTATATACCCAAAATGCATTTACTTTATACAGTGAAAAAATTCAAAATATTGAAAAAGTATAAACTTGAAATTAATTACATCACCTATAATTAAAGTGAATGCTTTGTCACACCACAGTAAACATTTTTTATTCACATTAATTATTACAATATATTTTGACCTTTCTTCTGTAAAGTGCGTCCTTTTATTAGACAGTATGTCTTTAAATATAGAAAAACTTCGCTCAACATCAAAGCTAGTGAGTGGCGCATAGAAATAATAATCTTTAAATTTAATATATCTACCGATTTCCGTATTTTGAACATTACCACAAAAGCCTTTCAGGACGTTAAAATCAGGGCTACGAGCGAATACTGCATTAATCTTATTATTAAGCGAAACCGACTCTGTTTCTGCGCCTGCATAACTCATTAGAGGATAGCGTCTGTTCGGCAGTGTAGTAATAACTACATATCTAATCCTTCTAACAATATATTTTTTACTTCGCCCTATTTAAGTGACTTATTATAGGCTGCAACATGATGCTTCTTAACTTGAGCCCATACAAGTTCGATGGGGTTCAGATTAGTGATTACAGTAAACTGTACGACCACATTCTCTAGCTATTTCATCCACCACAGACAAAACTGGATGATAGGATGCATAGTTTCTTACAAGCTCAAGCAATTTAACCTTTAGCATAGTGTTGTCAGCTAAAATTCCTTTTGTTAAAAACTATTCAATAAGTGCCTCCTTTTTCCACGGTGTAAGTGACTTTTTTCTTTTAGTAGAATGGTAAAGCGTATTATTCATTACTATAACGCAACTGGACTCAAGAGAAGATAATATATTTCGTGTTCATGCGATGAACACCTCACTATTCACATCGCCATGATTAGAGTTGTTTTTTTTTCCCACATTCCAGAGTCCTACTCAGTACAAGTTAATATGTACAAATGTTTTGAATATACATCGCGTTTTGTAAAGAAGGCGTGTCCGTGAGAAATTATAACTAGAGAACGGACGCAATTTCCATAAAACGCAATCGGCAATTGGAATTGTGTATAACGTCGCTCAGTACATCCCGGTGTAATTCAATGAAGTATTTGTTTGACTTACTCGGACACCTGGTCTCGCCGCGATAACAATGGACAGGCCAGCTATTGTATTCCGAGAATATAGTGCTTTTTAAAGTGTTTTCATGAGCGTAGATAGAAGCGGGGTTTTTATAATGTATTTTATTTATTAGTTTATATTTCGTAAGATAAATAAAGTGCTGTGAGTAAGTTTCTTGTTTTCATAGTTTTAACTGTTAATTACATAGTAATTTTTGTGATAGATCCTGTTTAATATCATTTGATTGAATCTATTTCTACCAATTATTTCGACGTAAGAGTGTGCATTGAATTTCGTTCAGTTTCAATAACTTACGCACACATTTTTAGTTTTCATTTATTTAGATCTAGAGCATTGTTTAAGTTACTTTTTCAGACATGATATGGAAGAATGTCAGTGATTCCGAAATTTAATACAAAATCCGTAAAATATCGTCAAAAATTCGTCACTTAGGATCGCAAACACATCTGAACTCTGTAAAATTTTATGGCGGCTAATATTCCATTAAATAAACTTAGCAATCCCACTTTAAAAATATTTCTTCAAAAATATACTGGTCGAAATGTCCCTGATGAACCCACTTTACGCAAATATTATGTTTCTAGGTGCTATACGAGAATAGTAGAACGCATTAGAAGCCATCTTTTAAATCAATACATATGGATAAGCGCCGACGAAACGGTGGATATGTTAGGACGCTGTGTGGTAAATGTTGTAGCTGGTGTACTACATCCAACTATTCCGTATAACTCATATGTAATAGCAACAAGTGTTATAAATAGAGTTGATGCGGAAACAGTTGCTGAAACCATTAAGGAGAATATGCAAAAAATGCTTCATTCGGACGCCACGTACAAAGAATAAATACTTTTATTTGTCAGTGATAGTGCTGCGTATATGTTAAAAACAGGCAGACTATTGAAGAAAACATATCCTAATATGCTGCATATTACTTGTGTAGCACATGCTCTCCACAGAATCTTTGAATATATCAGAGACACTTTTCCGGAAGTTGATAGACTTGTATCAGCTTTTAAAAAAGTTTTCAGAAAAGCACCATTGAGAGTAGCTCTTTTCAGGGAAAAATTTCCATCTCTGTCACTCTACCTCCCACTCCAGTAATAACTAGATGGAGAACATGGCTGGAAGCTACTAGTTATTATGCTGAGAATTTCGATTGTCTAAAACATTTCGTAACACTGCTAAAGGAGGATGCTAGAAGTATTGGTGAGTGCAAGGAGCTCACACAAATCGCAAATTTAAAAAATCAGTTGTACTTTCATCACAACACTTTGGAAAATTGCCAAAACTAATCACTTATTTTGAAAATCGAAATCTCAAATTAAATGACGGATTACCACATTAGATGTGGCTGTTAATAATTTGAAAAGTATTCCAAGTGACTTCGGATGTGGCCTTCGGCAAAAGTTTGAAGCAATTCTTAATAGAAATCCAGATTTAATTACATTGCAGCAATTATGTATGGAGACAATTCCACAAAATCTAACGGCTAAATATGAATAAATAAAAGAATATTTCCAGTATGCACCTATAACCAGTTGCGATGTAGAAAGGACGTTTTCTATTTATAAGGATGTACTTAATTCAAAGAGAACAAAATTGACAGAAGAAAACCTTGAGAAACTATTGCTAGTCAATATTAATACTCCTTTACTCAACTTGAACGACAAAATGTACAAATAAAAATGTTCCAATTATAGAAATAAAATTAAAAACTTTAAAGATACAACTTTTCAACAAATACATATGTATTTCGTAATTTTATAGATCACCACCCGTTCGTTTTCCAATTATATAAATAAAATTAAATATTTTAGAAATACAGCCTTTCGCCAGTACTGCACTGGGTGGTAAGCGTGTCCGTTCTCTAATTATAACACAGCGAGACATAAAAATGCATACAATGAACTCGCTTATCTTCAAATTCGCAATCTATATTTTGTAAGAGGGTGCGTCTCGTAAAAATACAAAACTTTTCGTAAACATCTCTTACAATAAGTAATTTCTTTGTTAATACTCTTAAATCTTATCGGACTGTATATATTAACAAAAATACGAACACGTGTTCTTTATAAAACCCGATGTGTTTTTAAAACGTTCGAACCTATATATCAGCTCATAATGAGTAAGATTCTGGAATGTGGGGAAAATCTGTCAACTCCAGTCATGATAATTCTCCCATTTTTCTGGATTGAAATAACAAATCACAATTCACAAAACTAGTTTCGCTGCCAATGTGAAGCACAATTAGTAGCATTCTTTTGCCAGATGGATGTTTTGAACTAGTAGCAAGATGTTTGGCTTGAATTAAGCGCCGTTGTATCTCTCCATATTTTTGCTTTTGTGTGACATGTATTTATTCATGTTTCATCTAAATAATAGATTTTTCTGTCTTCTGCGCGAAACTATATATATTTATATTTATTTATATTTGTCAAATAATTACGTCTCCATAAGATAATATTATTTCGTTCAATTACCTAATATGTTGTTTCGCAGGCGTTTTTCTCCACTTAATTTTAGTTTCATAGGAGGTAAACTGTCATTCCCTTTAATAACCTAGAAATACAGGATTTTTCGGTTGCCTTTCACGATTTGTCATTTGTGATTCATTATTTATCAAATGACATTCACTCTTTTATTTGTCTTTCACCATTTGTCATTTGTATTTCACCATTGTTCAAATGATATTCACATTTGTCAAATGAATTTCATCTTTTGTCAAAATAATTTCATGAATTGTCATTACTGTAACATGGAGCGTGTAAGAAGGCGAAATGCGAAAATTAGTAACGAAGTGCGCGCATTAATTATTAACTCCATGAATCAGGGAATATCTTCTTTTGATGTGGGAATACAGTTTGATGTAAAACCGAATACAGTGCGTAAAATTTATGCAAAACATGTGCAAACGGGACAGATACATAAACAACCTCCGGGTCACAGAAAGCAAAAGCTTAATGAAGCTCAAAAGGAACGAATATGTGATTGGATTGACGAGGATTGTACTCTTACACTTCGTGATTTACAAGCAAAGAGTCTTTGCCAATGGCCCGACATGCAAATATCTACATCAACAATTAATAGGGCTTTAAAAGAATTCCATTAATCTATGAAACGGGTGACGTGCATACCAGAAAGAAGAAATACACCAGCTATAATACAAAATCGTTTTGATTATGCAATTGAATACAACAGAATTATGCATGAGAGAGACAAAATTTTTTTCATTGATGAATTTGGTATAAATGTTTACTCAAGAGTGTCCTCTGGTAGATCTGCCAAAAATACTCCAGCATGTTTACGTAAAGCCCAAGTTAGAGGACAAAATTATTCAATTGTAGCTGGAATGAATTTTAATTCGTTATATTTATTTCAAATACAGGATAGACCATACAACGTGGAACATTTTTCAGAGTATCTGTTAAATTTGATTAATCATTTTCGTGATGATAATATCTTATAATGGACAATGTTCGCTTTGACAATAATGCTGAAGTACTAAATCTTATTCAAGCTCATGGCCACCATGCTCTATTTATTCCGGCGTATAGCTCATTCTTGAATCCAATTGAGGAATTGTTTAGTCAATGGAAAAATTACATCAAGAGATCACAACCAAGAAATGCGGATGAGCTATATTAATCCATCCACAGAGTATCAGAAAATATCACTCACGAACACTGCCTTCACTACATAGAACATATGGAGTCCTACTTAGGCGATTGTTTACGAAGAATCGAAATTCTTTCGTAAATTGTACTTGAATGTTTAAGAATTTCATTACTTATGTATTGTCTATTTTACATAATAAGTTTCGTTGGTTCCTAATAAATATACATGAGTTCGATTGCTTTCTATTATTTTATTTGCATAAGAATAGAGAAAATCATTTGACAAATAGTGAAACAGTTTTGATAAAAGGGAATTACAATTGACACAAATTTGACAGTTGGTAAAGTCATTTGAGAATTAGTGAATTACAAATGACAAATCGTGAAAGGCAACCGAAAAACCCTGTAAAATACTCATAAATGGTTTAAATTATAACTTTAAAAATATATAAGTTACCTCACGTACTCACTTGCCTTCTAACTGTAGTTTTTGATGTTTCGTCCAATATATTGTAAGCATTTTGGTAACTTCGTTTTCTTAAAGGAGAATGTAAAATACCAAACATTTCCATTTTGTTACGTCTTCGTAGAGAATTAATTATTTTGTCGCAAATTATAGTTCTTGCTTTACCATTTTGTTCTTTTAATTCTGATAACCCTGTAGATTTCTTTTTGTACTAGCGCTTTCCTTGACTTCCCTCTTTGATTGGCGTGCGCAGGAGATATTTGGTCGCTCAGTTCGAAGATCGACACCGGGTTATATCCGGTATTCATTCCCTCTCTCGCTCACCACGTGGATTCTTGAATTTAGGGCTATATGATCGTTTATTAAGAGGCATCGTTTTTGTTAGCGTGCCCTCCTGCACTTAAGGGATTTAATCAAGTTTCACGTATTTTATTGGATTTACCAATTTACCTGTTAAAGGAGATTACGGGGGCGAGAGAGGTTCGTTTCCCATTACCGACATATAAGTTTTGTGTAATCAAAACCAGTAGTACATTCTGGTATGTAATTCCGAAGTTAATTTATTTCTTTTAATTTTTTTTCATTTGTTTGCACCCTTAAATAGGTGGGGCAATCAAAGTCGCCCGAAGCATTGTTTTTTTTCCTTCACTTTTTTATCGCCTCTTTTGTCAACGCTATCAATAGGCGCCTTACGGCACAACGGCGCGACCGTAGCAATTTCTTTGATAATGTCAAACATAATATCTTCAGAAGATGAGTATTTTATTTTTATAATCAACTATTTTTAATGAATATTAATATTTAATAACACAACAAGCAGCAACTAATAGAATACGCAAATCGGTAGTACAAATAGTGACTTCGTCCTCTCTTTTAACCAATCACAAGCTTTTGTTTTAAGCCCTATCTTTCCCAACAGTCCAATCTTACTTGGAATGGCATATAGTATGACATAAAAAATTGAAGCTGTTTTTATATTTATATACAAGATAATAATAATTAGGTATCATTGACACCTAATTATTTATCTAGGCCATATAGACTTACTTGTAAACGTTATTATGATAGTTATTGTAAGAGGCATATTCAAAAAGTACCCTAAAACCTGGACGTAAAGAAAAAAATACTTCGCCGCATCTACCCGAACCTTAAAACAAATGTTTTCCTGATGTTTCTCAATGTTCTGTAAAATAATTTGTTGCTCTCATCATATATTTCCTGTATTTTTCTTTATCTCTTTTGCAATGAGTTTACTTTCGCTTTTCTAATTTTTATTTTATCTTTGTCTTCTTGTATTTTATATACTGACCCCCATAAGTAAGTGGCACCCAGTAAACGTAGATATATTTTAATGAAATTTACAGGAAAAACGTATTTTATTCGTATTAAGTAACAATGAAAATTTCAACAAGATACAGCAGAAGAATAATCAAGGTACCATAGAAATATTAATAAACAATAGCTAGTATTTTCTTTTGACATTTATTTGACGTTGTTTACTTAAGTGCCACTATAAAGCATACATGCAGGCTTAATTAATGCCTCCTATTCGACGACCCGAAAATTTTCATGAATTAACGGAATTTGAATGTGGTAGAATAGTCGTCTTACGAAAAGCCGGATTATCAATTCGTGATGTCGCTAATCGTGTGGGCCGCAGTGTTGCTACAGTTATTCTATGTTAGCGAAGATGGAGAGAAAATAATGAGGAGCGACGACATCCACGACCTGGACGTCCCAAACTCACCATCGGTCGTGAAGATCGTGCTCTTCGCCTTGTGGATCTGAGAGACTATTTTTCCTCAAAAAGAGAAATTGGTGTTAGACAGAGAGCTTTAGTTCATCAACAGATCTCCATACGATCTGTGTATCGATGAATTTGATCTTTTGGGCTTAGATTGTACCGGCCTTTTTCTTTGTTTACCTCCAACTACACCTCATCGAACTGCACGACTGGAATGGGATAATAATAAGTTGCATTGTAATGAGGAATGGAATCGAGTCGTCTTTACCGACGAATCTCGATTTTGTTTATGGCCTCATGGTGGTCGCAGAATGGTCAAAGACGCCCTGGATAAAGAAGAAATTTGCAGTTTTTTCAACAACTACGTACCCTGAACTCAAGGTGTAATGGTGTGGGGCGCTAGCTTCTATGGAAGCTGATCTCCTTTAGTAATTATTCAAGAAAAATTAGATGCGAATCATTTTATAAATCATGTGTTGAGATCAGTGTTAATCTCATATCTGCAAGAGATGGTAAATACTATTTTTAACAGGGATCATGCACGGCCACATACCGCAAGGGTTACTATGGATTTATAAATAACGCTAATATTGATCTGCTTCCATGGCCCCTATATAACACGTATGGGACATGGTAGGATGAAGGATGAATAATTTACACCCACCCTCAAACAGTATAGAAATTCTCCGATGACGGATTTTAGAAGTTTGGGCCAACATACCACAGGCTACCATAGATGCGCTTATTTCGAGTATGCCTAATCGAGTAGCTGAATGCGTAAGAAGTATGGCCTATGCATTATTTGTTTTACTATTAATTGTTACAATTGCATCTTGTTGAAATTTTCATCGTTTTTTAGTACGAATAAAATACGTCATTCTTGTAAATTTCATTAAAATATATCTACGTTTACTGAGTGTTTATTTACTTATGACGGCCAGTAAATATATCGCATATTTGAAAGGAATACGAATCATTACTTAATTAATTTTGTTTTTTGTTACAGCGAAACAATATTCACAGGACCTGAGACAAGTGTGCCTCTCGATTACGCTAAAGTAAGTCTATTCTTTTTGTACCATAAAAATTAATATGCAACAAACATTGCAAATGAAGCGTAAACAAAAAGAAACATAAATTTTATTGGAATCCAACGCATTACAAACTATTCCATTCTTTCTTTTACAGGAATAATTAAAGTGTTTATTTGTTGTTATAAGCTTTGAACCACCCACGAAAAGTTGTTAAGTGTGCATAGGAAACCAATTACCATAAAACAAAAACATTATCACCGTTTTATAAAAGCTTTGCTAGAAAAAAAACTAAATAAACATTCACAAGTAGTCGCACTTACGAAACTTATACGTCCATAGACAGGATCTTTCAAGACCATATGCTGCAAACCAAACCGAGCGAATCTGCATTATTTCCACCCAAGTTTCATGTTACAAACGGATATCGTAACACGTGTCCTCCTGAGAAGCCCTCCCTTTGTGTAACCAGTCCAAGATTTCCGATGTAGTTCTTTTTTTAATTTTGAAGTGGCCGTCATTAAAACGCTTGCATAACAATAAAACGGCCGGCACATGGAAGCATTTGTTTTGAATTTATGTTTGTTTATCTGGATTTTATTACTTTTGTCATATGTGTATCAATGGATACTTGGTATTCTCGGCATTTGTGAAAGGAAAAATATCTTCACATTAATTTCTGTTGGTCCATCCTATTCTTCTATACGTAGAACCATTTTATAAAATATAAATTTTTAACAATATACCGAATGAAATAAAATAATGAAATTTCACCTACTTTACATTTAATGCCCTTATTACCTTATTATCTTTACAAATATTATTTAGTATTTTAAATTCTTTTATTACTTTGCTATTTTGATCATTTACGAAATATTGTTACTTTTTCTTCTATTCTAATTCTCCATTACTTAGAGTATTATGAATTTGACACTTCTCTGGTTAAATTGATGTCGTCGTATTTGAACAATAGAAGTAACTATGTTTCCTTTTACATTGGTTATACATCCTATTTCTGATATCCTTTTAGAATTAAATACAGACTGAGGACGTCAAAAACTGGTGTGTCTCGAAAAAGTGAGCTCAGAGTTTATGTAAGAGAGTAAAACGGTATAAAAGAGAATTCTAACGCTAGCTACGGTTTTGAATTTTAATAAAATTTATTTAAAAAGTTTAAGCATTTTATTTTATATATATGATAATAATTCTGAAGCATTTTTAATTTTTATTATTAGTATAGAATCTCATTATATTTTCTTTAGTGTAATTTCTTTTTAATTCGTATAATTAATTTTGAATTAATTCAATTAAAACATGTATCATGAAGAATTTGAAAACATGTATGACGAACAAAGGTTAGCGTAATTAAACCAGCTGACAATTACGCGCGCTTTTCCTATATCTTAAAATCCTAAAAACTTACCAACTTGCCACACATAAATGCCCCGAAGATCTTAAGTTAAGACGCCAGCCAGTTATAATAGGTTCTAATAATTGGCGCCACCATGGTTATAGTCTCAACCTGAAAAGCTAACGCATAAGCTACCGGTGGTAAACGAAATAAATTCAAAAGGAGCAAGCATACGAATGACCAACAAAAATAAAACCCAAAGTTCAACAATAGTAACAAAAACTCAAAACGTGTATATATATCCATTTTTATTTGTTTCAAAGTTACAGATCTATGAATGTGATTGTCAGATCATGAAAAGAAATGTAATTCTAAAGTCAATACAAACTGATTTTATGTAAAAAAAAGTTATACGATTCAATAACAGGCCTGTGATTGTTAACGTCGCATAATAAAATGTTATCCTAAAATAAATAAACACGTGTCGTAGTGCATACAGTAATTTCTTGGAGATCTACAAAAAAGAGTACTGGAAATTGATTTATGATAAAGAAGGTTCTTACTTATTTCGTAAGTGCTGAACCATGAATATCATACAATAAACAAATGTTCAGATGACTGTTAACGTTCCATTTTTTAATAAAGGATTACATTACGTTTCAGTTCATACAACAGCTTATTAGTGAGTGGACACGTTTTCTTTATTCAAAACCGATTTTATTGATTTTCTTCTCAAGAGTATGCGGACATGCATTTTGTGTATGGCTACTGTAATGGCAGTGCACGTCAAGCAGTTATTGAATACCGACATCGGTTTCCCGATAGGCGCATTCTTCATTACAGAACGTTTCTGAAAGTACACAGACAATTTCGGGAATGCGGACTGCGTGATTATCTTTTCGACCGAGGAGTAAATTTTCCAGCAGACTTAGAGGAAGAAGCAGTAGCTATTGTTACAAGGGATCCAACTCGCAGTGTACGTCGAATCGCTAGACAACTAGGAGAGCCAAGAACGACAGTTTGGCGAATTTTAAAACGTGAGGGCTTATATCCATATCACATATGCTTGAGGCAGACCACTATGCTCGTCTAGTTTATTCTACCTGGATATTAAGATAGTCACGGCTTCATTTTAATTTCTGCAGAACAGTCCTCTGGACAGATGAATCTACGTTCACGAGAAGTGGTGTTACAAATCTGAGAAACCTGCACCGGAGGTCATCAGAAAATCCCAAAGCTATACGCCAATCTAAATTTCAACATGTATTTTCTATTAACGTTTGGACAGCCCTAATCGATGACCTGTTGATGGGTCCTGTCGTTCTTCCTGGGTGTTTAAATGCGGACAATTATCTTCAATTTCTTATTGGCGAACTGCCAGGTCTTTTAGAGAATGTCCCACTGAAATTTCGACGAGACATGTGGTTTCATATGGATGGGGCACCACCACATTTCGGAACTGCTGTCCGAAATTGGGTTAACGTCAATTATCCAAGATGGATTGGTCGAGGTCGTCCTGTTGCATGGCCACCCAGATCACCCGATCTTAACCCCCTTGGCTTTTATTTATGGGTGTACATAAAAAAATTAAGATACGCGCAAGCTACAAATTACAACGCAAGTTATACGAAATTTAATTGAAAAATTTCGTGTACTTTGGGACTTGAACCCAAGAGTGTGATTGCCGGACCGTCGCTTTAACCACTAAGCCACGATAGACCTTAGATCAAGCTAATTAGAAACACAATATAAGGTCACAATGTTTTAATGATTCAGATGTCAGTTATTCAAAGTAGATGTCAGTTTTGAAAGCAGAAGTCAGTTTTGAAAGCAGATGTCAGTTTTGAAAGCAGATGTCAGTTATTGAAAGCAAATATCAGTTATTAAAAGCAGATGTCAGTTTTTGAAAGCAGATGTCAGTTTTTAAAGCGGACGTCAGTTATTGAACGTAGATGTCAGTTGTTGAAAGCAGATGTCAGTTTTGAAAGCAGATGTCAGTTTTTGACGGTTTGAAATTGCTAATTATAACTCCATAGCATATGTATATTTAGATAATTTCTTAGCCGTTCATTTAATATATCAATTGATAAATTCTTGTAGTTTTTCGGCCTTTAAATGAAATATTTATAAATATTATCAAATTAGTATGTAATTGTGAAGTAAATATGAGTGTAAATATTGCTGTCTACCAATTAGAACGCCAGTCATACGAAATTTTATTCAAGACAATAGTCTGAACATAGGCACAATTGTGACAGTTAAAATGCAATTAAAAAATGAAAAATTAAGAGAGAATCCAGAAAATGTAACCTAATTAGAAGTTACTTTAAAGGATACAACCAAGAAAAGGACATCTAAATTACAAGCATATTATTCGCTAATCTATTTGTGCATCCAATAGAAAATACACTCGCCTATGCAAACAGGTAGATGTCACCTGACATATCAAAATATGTAACAAGCCTAACAAGCCTCAACAAGAAAATAATGACTGGAATTCTGACAATTTATAAATACTTGAAAAGGCCAGCTATACAATGATAAAACGATATTGAGGTAAGGGTTATAAAATGTCAAATCCCCAATTAACCCTTGATTACATTGTAGCACAGAATAATTTAACTAACAACGAAGTTTCCTATGGCTATAAAGAATTACCAAAGTAAATGACACTGACCTATCCACTGAAATAAAATCGGATCACAGGTACAACTCGAAACTCTACCATTATCGTAGATACAATTAACACAAAAATTAACAGTATCAAACGTCTTACAATTGAATCGTAGTTTTAGGTAATCCACCAAGCGATTTAAAGTCAGAATGCACGCAAATAAAGAAATATCTTGTCTAACACCAAAATGAAGTTATGCAAGTACAATAGGAATGTGTATGACCTAAAAAAATCCTCTGGTCGATTGTATAATCCTACAAAATAACTTAGTACGTAGTAAATTAAAAACATCATTGCAGACAACAATAACCTAGATTGATAATGTTCTCTTTACAGTAAGAAACACTGAGTACCTATATTCAAACACAGAATAAATTCCAATGACCTATATCGATTCACAATAATAGATATTCAAGGAATATCCAAGAGTGATGCAATTAGGAATAGAAAAACAATTAATTAACATACGAAAGTTTTATCTATATATCGAACCATCCGAAATAATGTAACAAAGTGAACTAAAATAGTGCAGGGAGAGAAAACCCCATTATAAAAGTCTATTACATCCAAATCAAATTTTTGATTCATATATGAATTTAATTAATAATAAATTCAATATTGAAAAATATTTATGTGAGATAACTGGGTAACTGCGTAGGAATTCGATTTCCACAAACGACCTCAGTGAATGTACATAATTGGTTTTAATGATCAGATAATCTCAGATAAAACTATATGGAAATAAACATCATGTGGCGTAGACCTAGATTTCGGCAAAACCAACGTTCAAATAACATGCTTTCTTTTGAATAATATATATCAGTAGAATCAAAATATCCATGTAAAAGTTTATCCTTACAAGGGTCAAACCAAACACCTTGAGTGGTAGCTTAACGTTGGGAGGGTTCAGATCCCCTAGGCTAAGTGAAATACTCAAGTGTGGTATTTTCAAGATTCGGTTCGAATCTTGGAAAGACTTCAAAGCTATGTGTGTGTTCCTAACAATTCTCACGAAATTGTATGATGGCAATTAGGTTTTGATTATATATATATGCCGGTTTAGAACGTTTTTCTTCGTTGTCCGACACCTAACTTCCATCCTCTTCTATCGTCACACTCCTCTGGTGTGAGGTTTCTTTCACTCATGGATCTTTGTATGCTTTTCTGCCATTCCAGTTTCGGTCTTCCCCGTTTCCTTCTCCCTCTTGGGTGCCAGTGCATTATTGTTTTGGGCCACCTGTTATTTTGCATTCGTTCTACGTGTCCGTACCAAGTAAGTTGTTTCTTTTCGATGTCTTGAACTATCGTGCCTTCTATTCCTATTTGTTGCTTTATATAGTCATTCCTTATTCTCTCTCTTCGTGAAATTCGCAAGGATCTTCTAATGGCATCCATTTCAACCGCCTCAACCTTCTTCCTTTGTCTATCTGCAATCCTCCAAGTTTCTGCTCCATATAGAAGGCTGCTCTTTACCATAGTCTCGTATATATTAAATTTTCTCTTCTTTGTTATTTCCTTGCTCCATAGAATTCCATTCAGGCATCCGATCACTTTTTTTGCTTTGACTATACGTTTTTCGATCTCTCTTACATCTGTTCCGGTGTTGTCGAAAGTTATGCCCAGATATTCATATTCCTGACATTGCATTATTTCTTGACCATTGTCGACTTCCAGATTTCCGTCCTGGTTGCCAATACACAGATATTTTGTTTTGTTTATATTGACTGTCAAGCCCCATTTTCGATATTCTTCCATCATTTTCCTCACCATGTATTGCATGTCCTCCTTGTCATTGGCCACTATGACCTGGTCGTCAGCAAACTGAAGGGTAAATAAGCACCTGTCATTTATCTCTATACCCATTCTCTTGACCTTCCTCTTCCAATCTCTTAGTGCCACCGCTACATATATCTTAAAGAGTGTTGGAGAAATACAGCATCCTTGGCGCTGTCCTTTATTTACCGTAAATGCATCTGTTAGTTCTTTACCCATCTTAATTTTTGATTAAACAATGAGATATATTAAGATTTAGGATACATGATCTGTAAATATACAAATATTATACAATAAAATAATTCAATAATAATTAATAAAAAGCTAAAATCTTGTATTATTTCTTTGAATTTACATTGGATGCTAGGCCTAGTTACGTAGAATCCAAAATATAACCCTGAGATTCACAGACAATATCGAGAGTCGAAATATATAAATATGTATGAGTGACAGATATATACTCTGACATAATAGAGTAAAACTCGTAGCAATACGTATTTGTTAAATACCTGATGGAAAAACAATTGTCACGAATTAAAGTTCTTTGAAACTTTAAACTAGTTACTTCATCAACGATGTATTTATTTATTTATTTTTTTAATAATAATATTTATTGCAAGGCATTGTAATAGTCACAACGCAATCATAAAATAGAAACAATAATTGTATTTGCACCCATAATAAAACATACACTTCTTCATTCAATTCTTATACCTTTTATTGGATGTCATGCGAATAATTTATGAACTGAACTTCGTACACGTATGCCCTGTACTTGCATACATGTGTACTTGTATTTTTGTATTTTGTAACATGCTCACTACAGTATAATTCGTCTTGACTTGATTCATTTTATACTTGTTAAGGCACGCTGAATGCCGATATAATCCAGATGTCGAGGGAATTTTCTCAACTGTAAAAACAATTGGATTTAATACAATACACATGTCGGACAATTACGTACAATATGTTACTACTTCGGATATTTTGAAGTACTCTTAACTTTATTTAAAACTTACGTTAGACGTACGAACTTCAGAAGACAATACGTCTTGATTTTTTAATTTATTCAGCGATTGTTTATACGCTTTCGTTTCCTCGTTTTCTTTTCAAGCGAAGTAAGTAGACTTTTGTTAAATAATTATCCGCTAGGTATTGTATAATCTAAACACTTACTATATTACCAGATTTGTTAGTTGAATTAGTGTTTCAACATATGTGCAATATCGAAATTGCTTTCACCAGTAAATTAAATTCACTTACGTATGTAGTATGCTTCTAATTATTTTCTAGAAAATTTCAAAACACTCGTTTTATCGAGATGTTTTATTTCTGTAATTAATTGTTACAGAAATTTAATAACTTAAAAATCGTTATTTTTAAGACTTTTAAGACATTAGTCATACAGTCTCTGGTCTTTAAATTACGACCTATAATTTTAGTGTAGCATCGAAAAAAGAATTTTAAAAAGGCTAAATAAGATACATAATTGTGCGATTTTCACAAATATTTGTGATAATCACACATATTCATATAAAACATATTGGCACATATTCATATTATACAATTAGACCCTTGAAAATACTCGATTAGTTTCGAGAATTTTCAAGTGTCGAGTTGTATGCAGGTAGACCACATCATAAAAATAAAAAAAAGAAAGTAGTGCGCAGTCAGGAATTGAACTTGAGGCAGCCTGCGTGGCGGACGAGCATTTTAGAGCTGAGCTACTGATGCCTTTGCAAAATCATATTTTCCTACAACACTATAACAAAGTATCAATTTCAGACAAATGAATAGGCATGAAAGTTGAGAATTTCATTCTTCTGTCAAAAACTCGTACGTTATTACTAGAGACCGGACACGAGAGGTTGATGACTCATCACCCACGAGCGTACTATTAAACATTTGTATTTTTAAAGTTTTTAATTTTATTTATATAATTATACTTAGAATAATAAAAGGGGTATATATACGGCTACAAAATATGAAATACATTTTTATTTACTAGCAATACCTTCTCAAGTTTCTCTTCTGTAAAATTTGTTCTCTTTGAATGAAATACATCCTTGTAAATAGAAAATGTCCTTTCTACATCGTAACTGGTTATAGGTGCATACTTGAAATATTCTTTTATTTCAGCATATTTAGCAATTATATGTTGAGCCATCGTCCCCATACACAATTGCCGCAATGTTATTAAATCTAGATTTCTATTAAAAATTGCGTCTAACTCTTGCCGAATGCCACATCCGAAGTCACTTGGGATAAGCCATCTTTTAATTTGAGATTTTGATTTTCAAAATAAGCAATTAGTTTTGTCAAATTTCCAAAATGTTCCTAAAGAAAGTACAACTGATTTTTTAAATGTGGAATTTGTGTTAGTTCCTTGCACTCAGAAATACTCCAAGCATCGTCATTTTAACATGCAACGAAATTTTGTAAACTATCGAAATTCTCCGCATAAAAACTAGTAGCTTCCAACCCCCCATCCCCATCTAGTTATTACTGGAGAGGGAGGCAGTGACAAAGATGGCAGTTTTTCCCTGTAAAGTGCTTAAAGTGCCCAATGGTGATTTTCCGGGAAGGTGTCTCTCTGATATATTCACAGATTCTGTGGAGAACATGTGCTACACAAGTAATATGCAGCATATTAGGATATGTTTCCTTTAATAGTCTGCCTGTTTTTAATATATATGCAGCACTGTCACTGACAAATAAAAGTATTTTTTCTTTGTGCCTGTCGTCCGAATGAAGCATATTCTCGTAAATTGTTTTAGCTACTGTTTCCGCATCAACTGTATTTATAACTTTTGTTTTTATTACTTATGCGTTATATGAAATAGTTGGATGTAGTACAACATTTACCACCACACAGCGTCCTAATATATCGACAGTTTCATCGGCACTTATACTTAGGTACTGATTTGAAAGATGGCTTCTAATGTGTTCTACTGCTTTCGTGGAGCACTTAGAAACATTATATTTGCGTAAGATCTAGATCCAAATAAATGAAAACTAAAAATGTATGCGTAAGTTATTGAAACTGAACGAAGTTCAATGCACACTTACGTCGAAATAATTGGGAGAAGTAGATTCAATCAAACGATATTAAACAGGATCTATCACAAAAATTACGATGTAATTAACAGTTAAAACTATGAAAACAAGAAACTAACTCACAGCACTTTATTTATCTTACGAAATATAAACTAATAAGTAAAATAAATTATAAAAACCCCGCTTCTATCTACGCTCATGAAAACAGAAATTGAACTGTAAATATCCAAAAAAGACGTCGCAATTGTCGATGAAAACAAATGTGCGCGCTAGCTAGATCAATAGTGCATTCAATAACTGCGTGAAGTACTTACAGATGTAGACTATTTATATCGTCCGTCGTAATGACGACGTCATTTCAACCCGATGTGTCCGGTCTCTAGTTATTACGCACAGTTAGCATGTAAGAAGCATGTGTATTCGCGGACGATATAGTGCTTATAGCAGAAACAGAGAAAGACTTAGAGAAGAACATAACAATCTGGACAGAAGAATTAAAAGCATACAATCTAAGAATAAACACTGAGAAAACTAAAGTGATGGCAGTAACAAATAATACAGCGAATATTAACATTAACATTGAAGGATATAGAATCGGACAAGTAGACGTTTTTAAGTATCTAGGGATAAATTTAAATAGTAAAGCAACCCAGGAAAATGAGATAAGCGCCAGAATAAATTCAGCAACCAGATTGTACTATGCCCTCTACAAAAACTTTTTGAATAAAAAAGAGATAACAATAAGAACAAAAATGTGTATCAAGCAGTATACTTACCAGTCTTAACCTATGGAGCAGAAAATTGGATACTTGATGAAAGACAAACAAAACGATTATAAGCCAGTGAAATGAAGTATCTGAGGAAAACATTAGGCGTTAGATGAACAGACAAAAAAAGAAATGATGGCATTAGACGGATGCTGACAACAAAACCATTAAGAACTAAAGTAGAAGAAAAGAAACTGAAATGGTGGGGACACTTGATCAGAATGAATGAAACTACACAGGTGAAACGGGTATGGCAGGCAAGGAAAATTAGGAAAAATCGGAGAGGACGACCCAGAAAAACGTGGAACAGCAGTATGGATGAACTTCTGAAAAAAAGAGGAAAAACATGGAACTAGGCGAAGGACCTAGCCAAAAACAAAAAAGAGTGGCGTGAATTTGTAGAACAAAATTAAGAGAACTTTACACCTCGACACCTTCGGGTATGAGAGGTCTTTGATTATGTATGTATGTATGTATGTATATAATGTAATAATTTACTTTTATCAAGTATGTTCCTATGTTTATCTGAAACGACCACTTAGAAGCAAGAGAATTTGTTTGGTATAATTTTAATTATTGCATATATTGAACGTCTAGTTATTATAAATATTATTTGACATTGGTGCCATTGTAGATGAAAAGGAGAGAATGGAGGATGTTGCAGCAGTTGTCTCATTTCTTAAATTTGAGATAATGTTTCTACCGTGATTATTGTTTAACTGTATGGAATGCGCTGAAGTATGGCCCGTAATTTTAATTATTTCTTGAATACTAGTTCCCGCTTTTTATAGTTCACTAATTGCGGTTGATCTGTTCGAGTGATTAATTATTTGTACCCGTTTTGTGTCTATCCTAACAGCTTCAGTAGACAATTTTGTCCACTTGTTAAGTTCGTTAACTCCAAGTGGACAATTTTTGTACCAGTAACTAGTCGGATATTTGTTCCAGTTAGAAATATAGGCGTCTTGTTATATATTTTTGGTCTGCTTACACATCAACTTATTGTATAACTGTATAATTGTATAATGACAGTGACTTTGGATTTGTATATTTTAAGTCGACCATTTACTACCAGTAGTTCATTGATTTCTTCCTTGGGCGGTTTTAGAAAAAAACAGTACTATATTCAGTACTGTTTTCTTACCGAAATTAACTATTTCATTTTTAAAATAGTTCACCACCACGCCAAGCTAGTTCTGCAGCTGCGATGTGTCTAGTATTTTTTTAATATTTTCATTATTGACTGCCACAGCGCTACTCTTTCTTTTTGATGGAATAGCCTGAAGTTCTCTACGTTTAGCTTTTTCCGCGTTCACCGCAAATGAATTCATGGCCCGATTAAACTTTTTGTAATATTTCTGCAGCACCAGTTTGGCAGTAAGGTTCCAAATAGTTTTCACAACACCTTCCTTGTATTCACTGCCATCGGCTTTTCGCATGTTGATAGCCCAAACTTTAATAATTTGGTAAAGTTCTTCATTGCACGTGTTTCGAATTAATTGGGAATTACGCTCATCGCAAAATTTTTTAAAACTGTCGCAAAATGTATGCTTCCGTTTTTACCGTTTGGTTGGTTTACTATTTTCGATTATTTCATCAATTAACTTCACGAAAATGTTGCCGAAACGAGCCATGATAATAACTAGCAAATCTGACAATTCAGTACTGTCAAATTATTGAAGTCGAAATCATAGTAATCTAATCATAGCTTTAACAGTGAATATCCAAGAGTGCGTATATTTTATTTACGTCATAATACGTCAATAATCGCTGTAATACATGACATCATTGGTTCATAATTTTAGAATTATATAGTCTTTCTTATTTAATTTTACAATGGATTTTCATCAAGTAAAGGCCTTAAAAAAAAGGTATCCATACAATCCAGTTCATTTTCACTTTTCAGTGTCGGAAGGCATATTATATATGAGGGTAAATCAGTAAGTAAGTCACAAAAGATAAGGAAAAAATTATTTTCTATAATAATCGCTTGCAAACAATTTTATTTTTCAACATAATCTCCACCCGTCGTTTTAACTGCGCTGTAGTTCCAGCTGCATAAAATTCTTTGGGTTGCTGTCTCACCCACAGTAGGACTTCGTGTTGAACGTCGATATCATCTGCAAAGTGTTTGCCTTCAAGATGTTGTGTTAGTGGACCAAGCAGATAATAATCGCTTGGGGCTAAGTTCTGAACTATAAGGTGGATGCTGTAGAACTGACACGAGAACTCGCGTTAGCATGATGAAGCAGCGCACCTCTGCACAATAAGCCTGGGCATTTTCTCCGAATCGCAGTCCGAAGCTTGAAAAGAACATGAGAGTATGACTGATCATTCACAGTTTCACCTTTTTTTTGTAAACTTGGGAACTATCCTTTGCAATCTCAAAACAGTGTAAGTACGATCTTACCAGGTGAGGGTGTAACCTTGAATATTTTGCTGGTGGGTGAGGAAGGATGCTTCCAATGCATTGCCGCACGTTTTGATTCAAGTTGGTATTAATGCATCCAAGATTCATCACCAGTGATTATTATGTCGTGCATGACCTCACCTTCAGTAACATACTGGAAAAGATGTTGCAAGGACAGGCTCATTCGATTGTTTCTGTGCGTCTCGGTCAGTTGTCGAAGGACCGAACGTGCCCACACCGGAAATTCCTGTACATTATACCATATGCATTTGTGACTTAATTACTGACTTTCCCATGTAGTAAGATATGTGGTATCTATATATTTAGAAGCTCATCATAAAATTGAAAATAATAAAATACGTAATAAAATACGGGATAGTTTAGAGAAGAGAGGAGCCATGACATGATGTTCCAGAGTTACCAGAAATCTGAAATCGTTTAGACATACAGGGTCTTTGTTCATTCGTTCATATAATATGTATGTATATGTACGTCAATTATTTCAATATCCGCTAATTTTTATTTTAATAGTGTTGATTTTTAAGAAAAAGTCAACGTTTTTATGTTAGATAGTAGACATTGTGTTGAGGTTGGTAAGTGATAAATTACAAGAATTCGCTGTTTACTTAGTTCAAACACACAGTCCAGTGACCTTTACAAACAATAAAACGTAGTAAATAAATATCCCTTCGTTTGCTTTTTATTATTAAACTGGTCATTCATAAAATTGTGCAAGATGCGCAATAACAAAGATTTGGTTTAAAGGTCGATGCATGTTCACTTTATGTAAACACATTCATCAGTGATACATAAAATACCTACACACCTACTTCTTCAGATATCCGATTACAAAATATTAAATTAAATAGTTTTTCTTCGTCCAGTATTTCTTAATCGTTGAACTAATTGTACAAAGGTGGCTCTCGCGGGCAATTGTCTATTAGGTAATTGTTCCGCATATCGTCGCCGAGTTCTTGCCGCATTCTGTTCGCACTTACCATACATTAAAACCGTATGTACTAATTCATTATTATTGCAAGCCATATTGATGTAAGGAGACAACACAAAAAAAAATAATAAAATGATACAGTATTTTCCAGACACAACTTTAGTGGTTGGTACAAATACGAACATCAAAGTTTCTGCGGTAAATGTCTTAATATGATACTTACTATAAACACACACACACTTACACTATGCATGCAGACCGTCTTAAAAACATTTTCCTATATTTTCTTCTTTTTTTTTCCGCGTTTATTTGAAAACTTTTTCTATGCGATTTTTTGGTAATACATTATACAACTTTATAGCCTCCAAATTATACATACGAGTAATCAAACACCCGTATATACCTAAAAATTTATAATAAGCTTCTCGGTGATTGGAGGAATTAGTACCATTTTAATTTGGTTCGTTCCATGAGGATTTTCTTGAAGGTGAAAGTGTTTTACGGTCTCTAGGAGTTTGTCAATTAAAATATGTTCAGATGACGTATGCACTGTATGCGTTAACGTAATATTTTCAATGCTTTTATGTAATATTTGAAGTGTGACACATGTACACAATGTCAAGTTGTCTCATAGAAATAAAACAATCTATTTAAACTAAAAACTGATGTAAACCATTAAAGCACCTACAAAAGTAATAGAAGCATTGTCATGTGCAATAGCAAGAAATCTAGAGAATTTGAGTGGCAGACTGGATTAAAGCAAGAAGATACAATGACCTTAACGCTGTTCACAGTGTTGAGAAATTACATTCTTAAAAAATGCGAACTAAAGCTACTACTCTACAAGTAATTAATATTTCTTGATTAATTATTAGAAAATAAAACACTTGGCTTAGTTTCACGACTTCTTTAATTAGATATACTAACAATTGTTTCGGCTATTAGGCCATTATCAAAGAGCTATCTAAAACTAAACTTATTCTACTTAAGGTTAACTTATATACCTGTGTTCATTATGGGTGGGAGAATGAGGGTAATTGATATTTAAAATTGCATCGATATAGGGGGTATTTATGAATTCTAATTGTGTGTTTGTGATAACTCGATTTTGTTTTTGGGCTTTTTTAATTTCAAAAATCTCTAATATATTTAACTTTTTACTTTTTACTACATTATGAATGAGGTTACAGCTCTTTATATCGGGTAAGTGGTTCTGGTCTATACAATGTTCTGCGAACCCTGTGTGTTTAACACTATATTTTATATCTCTAATATGTTCTGTTAACCGTTTATTAATACATCTGCCACTCTGTCCGATATAAATAGCTTCACAATTCTGGCATTTTATGGAATATACTCCTGATTTATCTAAGTTATCTATTTTATCTTTAGTATTATTCAACAATGTACCTAAATTTACTTTATTTATCCACACTATGTTAATGTTGAGTTTCTTTAGTAATTTGTTTATTTTCTGTGTTATGGGAGGGATATAGGTGATTACATGCCAACTAGGTTTCTTTAATTCTTTTATTTCTGGGTATAACAATTTTTGAAGTATTTTCCTTTCTTTATGTTTTATCATTGTATAGACCAGAACCACTTACCCGATATAAAGAGCTGTAACCTCATTCATAATGTAGTAAAAAGTTAAATATATTAGAGATTTTTGAAATTAAAAAAGCCCAAAAACAAAATCGAGTTATCACAAACACACAATTAGAATTCATAAATACCCCCTATATCGATGCAATTTTAAATATCAATTACCCTCATTCTCCCACCCATAATGAACACAGGTATATAAGTTAACCTTAAGTAGAGTAAGTTTAGTTTTAGATAGCTCTTTGATAATGGCCTAATAGCCGAAACAATTGTTAGTATATCTAATTAAAGAAGTCGTGAAACTAAGCCAAGTGTTTTATTTTCTAATAATTAATCAAGTTATTACAAGAATGTTTCACCAAGAAATATCTGCGAAGTCAACCAATGAAATTAATATTTCGTTAAACTATGTGGTGGTGTTGGCTGAAACACGCGATATTTGGAAAAGAAATCTCTGAGGGTAGAATGAAACATGGCATGAAATGAATACATACGGGTGTGATTTGACAAGAGACTGACTTTTCAATGAAATTCTTATTTTAGGGTAAAAAATATTTTATTTTTCTATGTAATTCCCCTCCACTCCAATTTTGAAGAAATCCAAAAAGTAATCTAGAGGGAGTAGTATCTAAGTAAGAAGTTCGTTAAAATAGGCATTCATTGTAGCTATCACTTCATTTGTCCCGAATTTCTTTCCACCAAACTATATTTCCGAGTTTGGAGACAAGAAAAAAATCACTGGGATGTAGATCTTGTGAATATTTTGAATGAGGCAGCTGTTCGATAAATTTAGCGTTTCCCATAGCGAATGAATATGGGTGGTACAAAAAGCAATGTGGTCAAGTGCCTGGACTTATTGGTGTCCAACCCAAAGACCCGTAAGAAGAAGCTAATAAATGAGCAAAACGTTTTCTGAATAAATGCGGTGTTTTCGACATCCTTCATGACAAAAACGCCATTGTTTTGATTGGGTTTTATAATAATGTATCCAGATTTTATCTACGGTGACACATCGCCCAAAAAAATGTCCTAAACTTGAACTTAGCCGTACAGTCATTTGAAATTAAAAAAACTTATCTATCTATTTAGGCCAAATTTTGACAGTAGGTATCTAATACATTTTCAACTCTCCAAAATTCCATTCTGTGGACAGCTGTTTATTTGCCCACGATGGTATTTTCAATATTCATAATCAAAAACTTAAAAAAGATATATAACCCCTTACCACAATTATTAATCGTATTCTAAATACGTATTTCGACAACTAAGTTTTCATCATCAGTAGGTAAAAACCACTAATTAAAAAGTCGCACATGGGGCACAGTAAAGCGAGAGAACCGCTTAACGCAATAACTACTTTACACCGTGTCCACGTATAGACTAATTTTAAACATGCGATTCTAAACTACGGGAGGTCGAAAAAACACTTATCCCTAAGGAAAAGGTCTACACATATTGTCATGGATTTTCCTTGGACAAGTAAGGAAAAAGAGTGAATAATTTGTGAACTCTGTAATAGGGACATTCTAATGAAAAATTAGCTATTTCAGTTGTATATTTATTTATTTCAGACGGGGATCGATATATATATTATTTTATAAATAAAATAAATTGTATGATGTATGAAATTATGATTAGCCCTTGTATATAATTAGGTGGACCAAAGGATTGAATTTGCCGCTTTTTCGGATATTGTATTTGATAAAATGTATTGTCTGTATATATATTTTGATTTTATAGATGGTAGGGATGGCCTGGCGGATGTGAATTTTTCATTTTTGATTTAGAGGTATCTTGACTGTTAAAGTGTTTGGTTCATTAAAGAATAAAATAATCAATTTTATTCTTTGTTGTATAAATTCGGGCTGTATTTTGTTTTGCATTTAGTGTAAGGTGCAAGTATATCTTAATTCGATTTTTGTGAAGGTTTAATGTTTATTTGAAATTTCGTGAAAAAAGATATCTCTCGTGTATTGTATAAAATCGCACAAAGATTAATGTAAGTTGATAAAAATTATTTTGTTTATATATTTGATATCAGGATTATTTTTATTGTTATAAATTTATGTATTTATTGTAATAATTATATGTTTGAAAGTAGTATATGGATATTAGCGAAAGTTGTCATGTTTTTTGTAAGGGAATTCGTTTTTTCTTAAAATAATATTTCGAGAACATTTTTGAATTCAAGGTTGGAGGTATTGTAGTGGGGATTGACCTTGTCATGTTATTTGGTGCATGAAAATTTCAACTAGCGTGAGTTTTGAAAACTAATTTGTTTTTGATATTTGTTTGTGGGGGACACAGTAGAGGTTAAACTTGACAGATTTCACCAATATTTATTAGTTTTATATTTAATCGTGATTTAAAAGAGGTTTTTCTCTTTGTGCGAGTCAATATTCACAAAGAGTGTTTCCTCATTGCTACTGTTTGATGATGCTTTAGCACCCTATACACTTTGTAGAGGGATTTTTTTTGATTTTTTTTAATACATTGACATAAAGGAATTGACTTGTGTTTTATTTGTGTTTATGGTTTTATTCTGGAAAACAAAATTACACCGATTCCCGTGTGGAACGATTCATGAGATGGCAGTTCGTGGATTCTACTAGACTGAATAGCCGGCGATATAAGCTGTAGTGTGAATTAAAATTAAATAAGCAATTTCAAAGCAAATTCCACTGCACAATTTTGGCGCCCAACGTGTCGGCGTATGAAGCAAAGTAGATGCCAAAATTTACAATTTTGACAGCCCAGCGTGTCGGCGTATGAAGAAAAGCAAATGAAAAATTTACAATTATGGTTAACTCAACGTGGTGAGAGAATAAATAATTTAATAATTGGACTGCACAATTTTGGCGAGTCCAACGTATAATTGGAAGAAATAAAATATAAATTCTTAAAATGGAATATTTAATTCAAAGAATGGGTAACGCTGGTTACATACATGAAGGAGGACACAATGGGGAAAGCAGTCAACAGATAATGGACATGGTGCACACAATGATGAAAGATATGGAAAGAAAGATAGGCATATTTAATGGTCAACTTTTAGAAGAAAAGGAGAAAAGAGAATGGCAGGAACAAAAGGTGACGTACTTGCAGAAACAAATCGATCAAATGAAAAAGGAAAAAAACGAAGCGAATGTGCCTGTGTTCATCCCTGTACCAGTACAAAATGAACCATTGCCGAAGTTTTATGGTATGGCAAATACAAATCCCATGGGTTTTCTAAAAAAATTAAAGGAAAGTCTAGAGGATGTGCCAGGGGACCAAAAGAAGCTACAGAAAATAGGGAACTGTTTCAAGGACGATGCAATGACCTGGTGGGACATGATCTCGGATGAGGTGAAGACGATGGAGGAGTTCGAGGTCAGATTTACCAGTCAATTCTGGGGAACAACAAGACAAACGAGGGTAAGAAATGATTTATTAGTTGGTAGATATAGTAATAATAGTAATGAGTCACGAGCGTCGTATGTTATGAGGAGACACTCAATTTTAAAATATTTGCAACCAAAAATCACTGATAGAGATTTAATATGCCAATTAAGTACTCATTTTGATGCACAAATTAGTCAGGCAGTAGCCATTCAAAATATAAGTGACATGCAACAATTTATTGAACTTTTGAAAAGATTAGATGATATGGAATATGGTAAAAGATATCAGAATAATTATATAGATCGCAGTGTTAATAGATCATCATATGCCAGAATAGAAAACAATAATAATAATAAATATTCAAGTCCTCAGCGAGTAAATAATTATGGTAAGAGAAAGAATAGAATGGCTTCACCAGGTAGGATAGACTATATATAAAAATATAAGAAGAAGAAATTGAGCTCATGATATTATTGTTATGATTATTATTATTATTATTATTATTATTGCTTGGAAATTAATGGTGTTATGAATTTGTTTATGATGATGATTTGGTATATGAGATTTTGATGCTATGTTTTTCTTTTATCTATGAAAATTCGTTGGAGATGTTCATGTCCATGTGATCGAGAGAGTGCTCGAATATTCGACGGGGATGACTGCTGCTTCGGCGTGTTCCTTCGTCTGTGATGTTTGTAACGAAGTCCATTCGAAAATGTCAAGCAATATGACATTAAAATAAATTATGTCAAGTAAAACGACATAAAAGATAAAATGTTTTAAGTCAAATAAGACATTTATATATTCAAAAATTATATACAGAATGTATATGGAGAAGTTGAAACTGTTTACCACACTACAGCATCAGAACGACGAGGATCCTGTTCAGCAACAATGCATCAAGTTAGTGCGGGGAACCAAGACAGGGTGCGGTACTGTCTCGAGTGCTGTGCTGAAGTTTATCCTTGAAAAAAGCTCAGGGATGTTCTGACTTTGTTCTCGGATAACTTCGGGGAATCATGTCATGGATTTTCCTTGGACAAGTAAGGAAAAAGAGTGAATAATTTGTGAACTCTGTAATAGGGACATTCTAATGAAAAATTAGCTATTTCAGTTGTATATTTATTTATTTCAGACGGGGATCGATATATATATTATTTTATAAATAAAATAAATTGTATGATGTATGAAATTATGATTAGCCCTTGTATATAATTAGGTGGACCAAAGGATTGAATTTGCCGCTTTTTCGGATATTGTATTTGATAAAATGTATTGTCTGTATATATATTTTGATTTTATAGATGGTAGGGATGGCCTGGCGAATGTGAATTTTTCATTTTTGATTTAGAGGTATCTTGACTGTTAAAGTGTTTGGTTCATTAAAGAATAAAATAATCAATTTTATTCTTTGTTGTATAAATTCGGGCTGTATTTTGTTTTGCATTTAGTGTAAGGTGCAAGTAAATCTTAATTCGATTTTTGTGAAGGTTTAATGTTTATTTGAAATTTTGTGAAAAAAGATATCTCTCGTGTATTGTATAAAATCGCACAAAGATTAATGTAAGTTGATAAAAATTATTTTGTTTATATATTTGATATCAGGATTATTTTTATTGTTATAAATTTATGTATTTATTGTAATAATTATATGTTTGAAAGTAGTATATGGATATTAGCGAAAGTTGTCATGTTTTTTGTAAGGGAAGTTCGTTTTTTCTTAAAATAATATTTCGAGAACATTTTTGAATTCAAGGTTGGAGGTATTGTAGTGGGGATTGACCTTGTCATGTTATTTGGTGCATGAAAATTTCAACTAGCGTGAGTTTTGAAAACTAATTTGTTTTTGATATTTGTTTGTGGGGGACACAGTAGAGGTTAAACTTGACAGATTTCACCAATATTTATTAGTTTTATATTTAATCGTGATTTAAAAGAGGTTTTTCTCTTTGTGCGAGTCAATATTCACAAAGAGTGTTTCCTCATTGCTACTGTTTGATGATGCTTTAGCACCCTATACACTTTGTAGAGGGATTTTTTTTGATTTTTTTTTAATACATTGACATAAAGGGATTGACTTGTGTTTTATTTGTGTTTATGGTTTTATTCTGGAAAACAAAATTACACCCATTCCCGTGTGGAACGATTCATGAGATGGCAGTTCGTGGATTCTACTAGACTGAATAGCCGGCGATATAAGCTGTAGTGTGAATTAAAATTAAATAAGCAATTTCAAAGCAAATTCCACTGCAATATGTTAAGTCTCCGAGTTGAAGTATGTCGAACCGAGAGACGGCCAACATTCCTATCAATGGGAAACGGCAATAAATATGTCCCAATAACTACAATTTTAAAAACGACGATGACACAGTTAGGGTAATAAAAATGAAAAGAGACAGCTGAAAGGGATCGGTGACCTGTCGCTATTCATTGAATTATATTTATTTTTCGCGATATGTATACTTTCATAAGCATCAAGTTCGTGGGGTTTATTAATTCCTTTGACTAACTTCAACCCTGTAATCGATACATTGTGCAGTGTGCTCAAAGCGTGGTATGCGACATTCGATTTATCCGGTCTATTGTATTTAATATGTGATATGTGTTCTTTAAAACGGGTTATTATTGGTCGTTTAGTTTGGCCTATATATTTCAAATTACAATCCTCGCAACTAATTTCGTATATACCTGATTTCGAATTGAAATTAACTCTATCTTTAGTATTCCCTAGGAGACTTTTGATAGTGTTTTCGGACCGAAAAGCTACCTGGAGACCTCTTTCTTTCACAACTTTATTAATGTATTTCGTGACGGGGTGGTATGATAAACACATGTACTTTTTCTCCTGGTTACTTTGAGATATCAACTTGTGGATTCGCGGATTGTATTTTTTATTTTTATTTTTCTAATTAATTTATTGATTATTTCTATGTCAAAGCCATTGTATGTCGCAATATTTTTAATGAAATCTAGTTCTATTTCATATCTCTCTTTTGTTAACGGAAAATTCAGTAACCGATTTACTAAGAAATTAAAGGAAGCTGTCTTATGTTGATAACTATGGTTTGAATCCGCGGTGATGAATCTATTAACATTGGCTTCTTTCCGGAAAATATCGATTTCTATTTTATGTTTATTTCTAATCAGTAAGGTATCCAAAAATGGTATGTTGCCATTGTGTTCTTTTTCCACTGTGAATTTAATCGTCGGAAATTTCAAATTTAATTGATTAACGAACATGTCTAATTCGCATTTCCGTGTATCAAAAATCGCGAGAATGTCATCTACATACCTAATCCAGACTCTCGGGAAATATTTAGCGTTATTTTTAAATTCTACTTCAAATTGACTACTTCAAATTGACTGAATAGGCAGTTACCCATTGTTGTGCCTTGTTTCTGTTCATAAAATTTTTCTTCTACTTGAAAACAATTTTGCGTCATGCACAGGATTGTCAATCTCATGTATTCTTTTATTTTTGAAGGTTCAATGTTATTCTTGTGGAGCAAGCTTTCTAAATATTTCATAGTCTCTGGAATAGGTACCGAGGGGAATAAAGACGTTACATCGTTACTACGTTACTAAAGATAGAGTTAATTTCAATTCGAAATCAGGTATATACGAAATTAGTTGCGAGGATTGTAATTTGAAATATATAGGCCAAACTAAACGACCAATAATAACCCGTTTTAAGGAACACATATCACATATTAAATACAATAGACCGGATAAATCGAATGTCGCATACCACGCTTTGAGCACACTGCACAATGTATCGATTACAGGGTTGAAGTTAGTCAAAGGAATTAATAAACCCCACGAACTTGATGCTTATGAGAGTATACATATCGCGAAAAATAAATATAATTCAATGAATAGCGACAGGTCACCGATCCCTTTCAGCTGTCTCTTTTCATTTTTATTACCCTAACTGTGTCATCGTCGTTTTTAAAATTGTAGTTATTGGGACATATTTATTGCCGTTTCCCTTTGATAGGAATGTTGGCCGTCTCTCGGTTCGACATACTTCAACTCGGAGACTTAACATATGTGTAGACCTTTTCCTTAGGGATAAGTGTTTTTTCGACCTCCCGTAGTTTAGAATCGCATGTTTAAAATTAGTCTACACGTGGACGCGGTGTAAAGTAGTTATTGCGTTAAGCGGTTCTCTCGCTTTACTGTGCCCCATGTGCGACTTTTTAATTAGTGGTTTTTACCTACTGATGATGACAACTTAGTTGTCGAAATACGTATTTAGGATACGATTAATAATTGTGGTAAGGGGTTATATACCTTTTTTAAGTTTTTTACTTAACCACAGTCTCCAAAGAAAGAATATTCATAATCAACATCACTGGAATTATGAGAATCCACATTTAATTATGCCTAGAAATTACAAAGGTGCCTTTGGTTTAAATATTTTGAATGGTTTATTAGGTGAACGACTGGTAAGGTTACGTCAAAACCATTTTTTTTCATTATTTTTAATTTATTCATATTTTATCGTACCGCATATAGATAAAATTATTTATATTTTCTACAACAGCTTTCAGAATTTATGAATGACGTGCCTCTAAATCTCCGGCAAAATCTGATTTTTCCAGGATTAACTGGACAATACTTTCCATGGCTGTTAGATTGGAGGGGTGGTCCAATACCTTGACCACCTCGATCACCAGATCTGATACTTTACTTTTTGTGGAGTATTTTGAAATCGTTAGTGTACCAAACACATGTAGCCGATGTTAATGATGTTAATTAAAAAGCAGTGTGTGATAACGTAATGCAGCTGTGTGTATGCAATCAATCTGAACCAGGCCACAGCCTCGTTCCAGTAACGCATGTTACAAATACGTCCTCGCTGACGCAAGTTGTTTCCAAACACAAGCCAAACACAGCTACATGTCAGGGTCTGTATTACATTCCCTAAGTAGTCCGAGGACCTTCTCTTATGTATATATACTGTAGTGTAAGAAGCATCAAGATCATTCTAGTCTCATTCTCATTCAGAGTCAGAGATTCAGTCTACATACTAGTTAGTAAGAATGTATATATTTGTTATGCAGTTTTAAGTGTTGTTATGTATTAAATATATGTTACCCGAACTATGTGTATCATTTAACGGGACAACGATATCTGCATGACGGCTCAACGATGTAGCCCTCAGGACCAGGCTAACATCACGTGGCGTCCTGCCACGAACGTGCACAAACGGCACTAATACCTCATGCCGATCCTCCAGGCACTTAAGGCCCCACTGTTAGCACATGGCGATTCTGCCTAAGGGCTTAAGGCCCCACTAGTATTACATGGCGATTCTGCCTAAGGGCTTAAGGCCCCACTAGTATTACATGGCGATTCTGCCTAAGGGCTTAAGGCCCCACTAGTATTACATGGCGATTCTGCCTAAGGGCTTAAGGCCCCTCTAGTATTACATGGCGATCCTACCTGTCCACACCACTAGATGGCTCTGCCAGCCATCTAAGGCCGAAAAAGACCAAGTGGAAATTCGGAACGGACCAGGAAAAAAAAAAAAAACCTACAGTTTAGCAGGCCAAAACCAAGAGGATGGCAACAAGGAACGGAGGAAACAGAAGCTCCACAAGAAAGAAGAAATTCAGGTATTCCTTGTAAAATAAATTTAAACAAAGACAAATATTACGGTGTATAAAAATAAAGTGCAAGGCGTTCATATCTATTAATTACGTACATTTCGCGAGTGAAAATGTTTATTTGTTTTATAAGAGACAATAATATTGATTTAATGCATACCATGTTATTTATGTCTAGTTACGCAAAAATGCAAAAGTTGCAAAGCGCGTACCATACGTTTCTTTATGTAAAGGTCAAGTTTATTTAAGAATTAATATGTACTACGTAACTTAGAGAGATTTCGGCCGTACACTTCGCAATTTTGTTAGTAATGCAAAAGTTTAAATATATTTTTTGTTTAGAAGGCGCACATATATATATATATATACAATTATGTTATATTTCTTTTAACAAGTTTAATTACGTGCATAAAAAATGCATGCGTTGTACTTTTTAATAAGCGCCATATATTGCATAGTTTACAAACAAAATTAAAAACAATAACTTGTATATTCAAACGAATCACCAGTAAATAAACATCGAATTCAAATTGAAAATATGTATGTATCGACAAGATAGTTTAGTAATACACGAAGTCAAGGTCACTGATAAAATGCAACACAATGTTTATTTTGTAAACGATCGGATAAGTGACATTGAAGGAAATATTGTTGACATATTCAAAAAAAATTTCTCGCTAACAAAAGAAAATAATTTTAAATTAAGAAACCAATATACGAGGAGTAGTGTATTAATTTTATTGGTAAAGATTCCGAAATTTTTGTCACAAATGCCTTAGAAGTTGATTCCAATGCCATAATGGTTAGTAACGGCACGATACGATAGCATCCTAATCACGTCTGGAGCTCTATAAGACGACAGAGACCTATCGATTGTACCTTTACGACACCAACAACAGTGCAACTTACAGGACAGATCATCCTAGAGTTGTGGACTTGGCGAAGACGTTAACCAACCGAATCAGACGAACTTCAAAGTAGGAGAAAGGCAAAAAAGACTCCAATTCGCCCCTAGGTCGTGACGAAGCAAGCATGCGCTTCCAGGAAGTGATCCTGCACGACAAAAAACGCTCTCAGAATTTTTTTTTAGAGACAGTTATAACAAAAGTGTGTTTTGTTAACTGGTCTCAAGTTTTTCTAGATTGAAGAAAAGGCTTACAGCATAAGGGAATTACCGCTGCACGAGCCCCCTTACTGTAGTCAGAATAAGCTTCAAAGATAGTTCTGCGCAGGAACATGACAGACACGAAATATGTGCTGTCCAGGGAAATACACGAAAGAGTGATTTCCAGTATAATTTTTTTTCCATGGAGGAAAATAGATAGAAAAACGGAGAGTCGATTTATTTTAAAGTATGGTTGGAAAGGGAGCATAAGAATTGGGAGCAAACAATCACGCACAAAATTGAAGACAAACAATCAAGTATAAGGAATCGGAAAACGAACAATCAAAGCAAAGAGTTAAGACAAACAAGCGAACATGAAGAATTCAAGACAGAGAATCGAATGCGAAAAATTGGAAATTAGAAGCAAGAATTGCAAATACGAAGTAAGTCAACTATTAGATATATAAGAACACATGATATAGAAATAAAATACTAAAAAGCGAACAGACTAACAAGATTGAGACAGTGTACAAATTACAAAGGCCAAATTAACGATTATTATCAATTACTGATTATTATCAATTAACGATTATTATCAATTAATGTTTATTATCAATTAATTATTATTATCAATTAACGATTATTAATAATTATTATTTTTGCAACAATGTAAAAATATACTATGAAAATTTATTTAAAGTTGTATTGTATTATTATAAATTGTATTGTATTCTATTATTGTATTGTATTATTGTATTGTACTGTATTATTGTATTGTATTATTTTATTGTATTGTATTATTGTATTGTATTGTATTGTTGTATTGTATTGTATTTTTGTATTGTATTATAATATTGTAGAATAGGAATAAGGAAGGTAACCGGAGAGAAAGGTCTAACGTAAGAAAAACAAACGCCTCGGCGTTATTTTTCTTAACCCCAGGGAGGATGGTGTGATAACGTAATGCAGCTGTGTGTATGCAATCAATCTGAACCAGGCCACAGCCTCGTTCCAGTAACGCATGTTACAAATACGTCCTCGCTGACGCAAGTTGTTTCCAAACACAAGCCAAACACAGCTACATGTCAGGGTCTGTATTACATTCCCTAAGTAGTCCGAGGACCTTCTCTTATGTATATATACTGTAGTGTAAGAAGCATCAAGATCATTCTAGTCTCATTCTCATTCAGAGTCAGAGATTCAGTCTACATACTAGTTAGTAAGAATGTATATATTTGTTATGCAGTTTTAAGTGTTGTTATGTATTAAATATATGTTACCCGAACTATGTGTATCATTTAACGGGACAACGATATCTGCATGACGGCTCAACGATGTAGCCCTCAGGACCAGGCTAACATCACGTGGCGTCCTGCCACGAACGTGCACAAACGGCACTAATACCTCATGCCGATCCTCCAGGCACTTAAGGCCCCACTGTTAGCACATGGCGATTCTGCCTAAGGGCTTAAGGCCCCACTAGTATTACATGGCGATTCTGCCTAAGGGCTTAAGGCCCCACTAGTATTACAAGTGTACTTCAAGGCGTGCTGAAGCATGTATGTTGCTGCCGGAAGACGATTCGAACAAATATTATAAAGTGTTTCAAGCTATGCGTTTTTAATTATTAATATTCACAAGGTTTAGATGTTTAATATTTCATTGTTAAATTTGCTAAGTTTCAGAAAATACAGTCGGATTAAAAAATGGTAAAGGAATATTCGTTTCAGTTTTTGATGAATTGATGATTAACGTCATCCCATAATTCGTGTCCGCAAATTTTGTAACACCCTGTATATTTCACATCAAAGTTGAAGTGAAAATCTGGAAAGATAAAGATTCCAAATTTTCTAAACGGAAGAATGTGAATTTGCTAAAAGTACAGTTAGTAAAAATAATTGAATATTTTCGTGAATTTATACATACATTCTGACGCAGTTCATTTTATATAAAAGGAAAATTAATTATCTAAATAAAATCATCCCTTTTAATCATTACCAAAAAATTGTTGCTTGTAGTTCAAATGTAAATAAAACAATTCAACTCATAATTTGACTGATAATTTTTGTAGTCAACCGCGTAATAAAAACTATTTTTGAGTATATAAATTAGTCGCACCCATTAATATTGATCTTTTAGATAAACATCCACCCCATGTTTATAGTCATAAAATAAACGATGATAGATGACTTCCAGGTTACTGGATTAATCATTGACTAAAGCATTACTAAAGTTGACTACATTCTTTATGTGAATTTTTTCGTTTTATTCCATTGAAAATATGTAAAAATACTGATGGAAATCTAAAACAAATGTTGTTATAATAGTAATGTTCAATGTTGGTTGTTGGGGTTTAATGAATGCTGGTTCTTGTTTCATTTCAATACAACACATTTTGTAACCTTTTAACTTTTTACTTAACTCAAGAGTAAATTTTGATATATATATATATACATATAATAACTTCGTGACCTTGGTATGATATGGTAAACCTAATCAGTAGGCGATTAAAGGTCTGTATATTACTTCAAAATATATGTATTTAAAAAAACTCTACATGTTTCGGCTGTATACGCCTTTATCAAGAGAATACAAAAATTCATATTTTGTATTCTCTTGATAAAGGCGTATACAGCCGAAACATGTAGAGTTTTTTTAAATACATATATTTTGAAGTAATATACAGACCTTTAATCGCCTACTGATTAGGTTTACCATATATATATATACATATATATATATATATATATATAATATATATATATATATATTAATATACATTTGGCGTTACATGCTTGGTGCCATCTTACACCCAACTCACCCTTACTTCTAGTCAAAAAAGAACTATATACATTTTCTACCCCTACTTCTAGCGCGGTAAAATATTTAAATTTAAAATACATAATTGTCATAACACTGGTCTTTTTGAAAGGTGAAAATATTTAATTCCCTTGATGTATTCGCGGACGAAATATGTGTGCTTCCTTCCGGTTGTCTTCTAGAAAGAAGCATTTAACATAGACAATATCTTTTCTATCATACTTTCAACGAAACAAAACGAATAACTAATTGAAATAAATTCCTGATTTATTCCAGCAGCTACATTATAAACAATATTTATTAGAAACATGACAATAATTAAATGACATCAACTGTTTGAATACAACACTTTTCTCTTTCAAATTTTTAATTAAATTACCCAGTATTATATGTCACATATTATAAATTCAATTAGAAAGAAATTCCATACAGTATACAATCATTAATTACTTTTGTTAAAAATTGTATTTTAGATAAACGAATTGCAGTGTATTTATAGTTTCCTTATTTCTTACAACTTCTAATTACTATATTTTCTCAAGCTGTTCAAATATACAAATATTATAAATTCGACAAAATTTATTATCTGTAGACAAGAATGTACTTCCTATAATTAGCTACTAATAGGCTCTTCCAGGAAAGCTAGGCAAATATCTGCAGAGAGTAACTATTTTGTGCTACTCTTTATAATACTCAAGTTAATTGTACTTTTAGTTTGGTAATGATGACATGATTCATGCGATAAATACAAAACATTTAAAATGGCTTGACGCCGTTCTTTCAAGTTTAGGTACAGACGTCGTTTAAAGCTGTAGTTTAATGGGTCAAAGATAAAGGAATAAAAGAAAATAAATTAAAAAATAGAAGATAGGTCTTTTACTTGCCTAAGCGAAACCGATTTTGAAAATTGAAGAATTGTAAATCTAATGTATGTTCGAGATGGTGTAAGATTAAAGTGTAAGATTAATGACCTCACATTTTACATTTTAAAATCTAAGACAAAGACGCCTCTAAAGACATGACTTAAGTGACGTCTATCAAAATTTCGAAATAATACCACATATTCTTATACAGAGTCATCGGAAAAGGTGTCCATGATTTTGAAGCGAAATAAAAAACTTAATATAAATGGTAGAATATTTATTTGTACATTAAAAGACGCAGAAAATCTTAGTTTTTTTATCCCATTCAAAAAGTTTCAATGTGAGCTCCCCCTGTCGCACGGCAACATCTAGCGGATAGTCTACCTCCCGTCAGCTGTTCTGAAAGTGTAAAATTAATAACCTCACATTTTATATTTTAAAGTCTAAGACAAAGACGCCTCTGAAGACACGATTAAAGTGACGTCTGTCAAAATTTCGAAATAATACCACATGTTCTTATACAGAGTCGTCGAAAAAGGTGTCCGGGATTTTGCAGCGAAATAAAAATCTTAATATAAATGGTAGAATATTTATTTGTGCATCAAAAGACGCAGCCCTTAATTTTCTTATCCCTTCCAAAAAGTTTGTATGTGAGCTCCCCTTGTCGCACGGCAGACATCTAGCCGATAGTCTACCTCCCGCCAGGTATTCCGAAGCACTTCAGGAGTCACAGTTGAAATTGCTACGTTGATTATTTCTCTCAGATGCTGTAGGTCACGATTTTTATCAGAATAAACAAGGTTCTTAACGTAGGCCCAAAAGAAAAGTCTAATGGCGTCAAATCAGGACTTCTAGGTGGCCACAAAACAGGATAATTCCTCCCAATCGAACGGTCAGGAAATCTGTTGTTGAGAGCTTCTTGGACGATTAGGCTGTAGTGACATGGAGCTCCATCCTGCTGGGAAATGACACTAATGTCCTCTTTCCTCCCAATTTCTTCAGCTTGAGGGAACATATACATTTCTAACATGTCCAAATAAATATGTCTGTAATCGTGTTTTCTGCAAACATGAAAGGGCCGATAACACGATCCTGCATAAGTTCACGCCAAACGTTAACTTTTTGTGAACCACGGACGCATTGGTAAACTTAATTTGGTTGCTGTTCTCCCCATATACGACAGTTATGGCGGTTTACACAACCATTAATGTGGAATATTGCCTTATTGCTGAATAAAATGTTGTTAAGATACAAGTTTCCATCGTCGTCAATGTTACGTAGCATCTGTACGACAAAGTCAATGCGCCGAGGCTTATCTGCTGGTTTTATTTCATGTCCTAGTTGAATTTTGTAAGCATGTAATTTAAGACGCTTATGAAGAATATTCTGAATAGTTGCTTTAGCCATACCAAGTTCCAAACTGCGTCGGGCAATGGACTTCTTAGGACTTCGGACGCATGACTGTCTCACACGCTCAGCATCCCTTTCGGATGTGCGTGGCCGTCCTGGACATTTCTGGATGTCAGCACTTCAAGTTTCCTTGAACTGAAAATGACGCTGCACTAACATAACTGACTTGTACTCAGCGTACCACAAAACACGCTGCACTTTCTGCTTACGGTAGTCATGATGGCTGTAAACTACTGATCAAGATGTCGTCTGCGCATGCGCCCATTGAGTTTAATAATTAAATTTAAGATTTGCTGCGTCTTTTGATATACAAATAAATATGCTACCATTTATATTAAGATTTGTATTTTGCTTCAAAAGCCCGGACATCTTTTTCGATAACCCTGTACTTTAAAATTAATTTAAATTAAAATTTCATAACAATTCATATCAATCAGTTTCTACAACACTTTTAACTTCTTTATATGATATTTACTTTAGTATTTTAAGGTCCTGATGAATATTTAAATAAATATTTAATCGAAACCTTGACTAATTTTTCGAGGAATTTTACTTTATGCAGCCTGATTGACTACACTAATACACCTGTCATTTTCTCTAACCTACTGTCTCTAAATCTGACCAGTCGTAGATTAATTCCCTCCTGCCCGGGAGGGGTAGGAAGGAATTAAGATAATTGAGTTGTATATAATAAAAACCCCTTCGTGTATTGCTGTTTTTTAACAACCAAACAGATTTTACTTTACGAATCGCCCTCGTAATAAATCGGGAATACCAGACTTCGACAACTTCATTTCTCCTTAAATTTTAAGGTAAATAATTTTTCACTTCTCACAATATTTTATAATACAGAAGAAAACTTTAAGCAGTTATTTTATCTAGAAATGTAAGCTGTTATACTGTGACGCAGATGTATGTAACATTATCTCAATATTAAATGCATTCTAACGTAATCTTAATTAACAACTTAACTTATGGCTTTTATATATTCTTACTGTTTGTGTATCCTTATCAATTTTTGTTAATATACGGGCCTGCCCGTATATTTGCACCCACTTGAACAATATCTGAACAGAAGACAACACTTCTAACACGTGTGGGGTGTTACTTTATCCGTTGTCGTTCTTCCGCCCCGAATTTGTGAACATCTGCTCTTCTAGGTAGAAAAGCGGTTATGTTTTGACCAGACGTGCAGACGCGCATGGTATTACCACTAAAATCTACTTGGAAGGATTTAATACACTTATAAGATGTTAGTGTACATATACGTAAAAACATATGATAAATTACATTACATACCAACAATATAACATAATATTTATCGTTTTTTTTCACAATATAAAAATTCAAAAGTCTTGCGCTTTAGTATAAAGAGATAAAACAATGAAGTATTAAGCGTGCTAAATTACTCAAATTATGTAGCTAAAAGAATGTTAAAAAACACTCTAATTATTGTTATAAATTTATTTTATGGAAATGTTTATTTGGCATCTACCTTCCATGTCGGGAAATTTTAATAAATTTTTGTGCTTCTTTTTCTTTAACTATTTTTTTTTATATCGAAAAACTCTTTCCTTCAGTGTTTCCGCAAAACCTTTCAGACTTTCCCTACTTCATTTAGTGCTTTCCTCATTTTTATTTCTTTTACTGGTAAATCCTCATTATTCCTTGTTTTCCCTGAGGTAACCGACAAACTGACACGTTGTGTTCTAGAGGTGATTCTGAACAAAAAAGTTCATATAAACTTTAGCTTAATTCCTTTTTTATTCTTAAGATTTCAATAAAGAAGAAAACTGTTTCAGAAATGTTCGCCTATTCTTTTTAAACATGTTGCTAGTAATTTTATAAAATGACAAATCACCTATAGTTATTTATGTCATTTATCGATAAATGATAACAAGAGAGCGGCCTCGAGTGTTTGATGATTCATAGCCCATAGGCGCAATAGGCTTGTTTCTGTAAGCGATCCCTGAATTTCGAGCAATTTGATACGTGTGTGCATATGTGTTGAGCTGCATAAGTGGCACATACCTACATATGCAGTTAATCTGTATCTGTCATTGCACAACAGAGGGAATGTAATAAATAGTTTGGTAACCGGCAGCAACTACTGCTGAAACAAAAGTAAAGCTGACAAGCGAATTGTGTATCGAATTTTGAATAAAAATTATTTTACAAAGAACAGAACTCCAAACTATGTATTTTCTGTAAAACATCGAAAGTTATTTATTAAGTCTCAATACGCTGCGAGAAAAGTTCTTATTTGCTAAAATAAATACAGGAAAAGCTTGTCTCAAACCTTCCCGACACATTTCAATTGAATAATACAATTTGCCGTTTGGTTACGAAAATAACACTCTAAAATTAACACAGTTTGTTATTGATTAAACATTTTGAATGTGATTATTATACTATTATTATAAAAAACTTGTATTTAAGGAATCAGTAATTTACACTGATGTCTATCATTAAATGTTTGACAGATGAATATTGTCAATTATTAATCACGAAATACTTTCTACGAACTGCAACCTCCTACTTATTTATTTAATTTCATTACGAAAAGCAAAAAGTATACCACCATCAAGAGATCTACCAGTATTTTGTACACATCTGTCACAGCGTATGATATTGGAAGATGAGGAAAAAAGTCTTTCTTTGGAGACTGTGGTTAAGTAAAAACTCAAAGAAGGTATAAAACCCCTTACCACAATTAATAATCGTATCCTAAATAGGTATTTCGACAACTAATTTGTCATCATCAGTAGGTAATAAATAGGCGTCCACGTATACACTAACTTTAAAATAAAATTCACCTACTAAAAATTACGACAAACTTACCTCCCTTAATAAAATGGCATCACATGTGTTTAATATCCATTCTCCGCCCTCAACCTTTTCCGCCTCTTTTCTGAGAATTAAAAAAGACAACTATATGGAATATTACCGTTGTCCACGTTAAACGCATTATTTTTATTGTTAACGATATGAATACTTTCATATGCGTCTAGATCTCTGGTGTTATTGATGGCTTTGACAAGTTGTAACCCTTTAATCGACACGTTGTATCTGTGTGTAAGGCATGATAAGCTACCATAGATTTTTCTGGTCTATTAAATCTGATATGTGATATACGTTCTTTATAACGGGTTATTATTGAGCGTATCGTTTGACCTATATATTTTAAATTACAATCGTCGCAATTAATTTTGTATATACCTGATTTCATGAAGAAGAAGATGAAGAAGAAGAAGATGAAGAAAAAAGTTCATTATTGCAAAATGATTCACACAGAGTGTTTGAGGAAATAATCAATATATGAGGGTGCGTCAAGAAGTACCGGAAAATTAGAACTGATGGCGCTGCCATTTAAAATTCAACATTGTGCTTGTCAAGAAGCATCTTTTTAAAGAACGTACCCTAATTTTCAGACTGATCTGTCAAATAGTTTCGTTGTGACAACCATTTGAAGCAGACGCCTACGACCATTTTCTTAAAAATTAAAAAAGTGAATTTCGTGTGCTCATTACAAACATTTTTTTGCGCGAATAAACCATCACGCAATCCAAAGAAAGCTTGAAAAGTATTATGGGGACTCTTCACCATCGATTGGAACCATCCACCACTAATTTACTCAATTTCAATGCGGCTGTACCTACACAAGTGACGGCGAACGTTCTGGTCGCCCAATTGAGGTCACCACACCAGAAATGGTCTATAAAATCAACGGTATGATATTGGACGATCGGCGAGTGAAGGTACGCGAATGTTGAAAAGCTACAGGGATATCACATGGATCAGTGATTTCAAATTTTCATAATTATTTGGATACGAAAAAGCTATCCGCAAGATGGATGCCGCATTTGCTCACAACGCTATCGTTTGACAACTTCAAAACAGTCTTTGGCGATGTTCAATCGCAATCCGAACAAGTTCTTGCGTCATTTCGTAACCGTGGACGAAGCATGTATTCATCACAACACACCACAGACCAAGGAACAGTTGAGACAGTGGTCTTCTCGTGGTGAATCGAAGCCAAAGAAAGCCAAGATGGGTCTGTTGGCCAACAAGGTCATAGCGACAATTTTTTCACATCGATTACCTTGAAGAGGGTAAAACGATCACCGGCGCATATTATGCAGAGCTGTTGGATCGATTCGGCGACGATTTAAAGCAAAAACTACCGCATTTGGCGAGGAAGAAAGTTCTCTTCCTCGTGACTGGTTGATCCACCCTCATATTAATAGAAAACTACTTTCAGCCACTTTACGACCTTACTTTATTTGTTGCATAATAGTATATTATTTAATGAGTAAGTAATGAAGGCTGTTACTCACGATAATGAAGTTTGCAACACGAGCCGAAGGCGAGTGTTGTAAATCATTTGAGTGGGTAATAGTCATTTACTTGCGAATAGAATACTATACTTTTTCTACGACTTTGAAATGACATTTTGTAGATTTTATGTTATATCTTTATTAAATGAAAACACTAATATTAACAACTTGTTTAAACATTACATACTTCATTTATTATTATTAAAGTTAATGGTAACATTTGAACAATTTGTTAAATTTATTGAAGGAATGGAATTAGAATTCTTTTTAAAAATAATTTCATTTGTATGAGTGAATGAAGATGATGGTATGCTAACACGTTTTACAAAATTCTGAGGATCATGAAACAAAATTGCACAGAAGTGTGTTGAGTTGCATATCTCGACAATTCCACATTAAAAATTTCCCACCTTAGTTGCTAGACAAACATCGTTGGGAGCTTCATTTATAAATTTTTTCACTCGATCTGCAGTAAATGTTCTGGCGTTCTTTGCCTGATACCCTTCCGATTTCCATTTCAAAAGTGTCTCTTAGTTTGGGATAAGTTTCTGTGATTGTGTCATTATTAATCGCGAGCGTACTTCTCAACATAGAATAAGTCGACCATAAAGACGACGACTTGTATTTATCAGAAAGTTTTCCAAAATACGCAATGAAAACATTCTCCTAAAAAGACATTTACATTTTTCCGTATTCGCCATTCCATGAAAGCTTTGTAGACTTGCTCGTATTTTTTTCTAGATTTTTCGGGCAACAAATTCAAATAATGTACTTACGCTGCCTCTGCTATCTCAGGAGGAGTGCAAATTTCATCTGCTTCTCCGTCAGAGTCCATAATTTTCACTTATGATTATACAAATTATAGCAAAATAATTATTGTAAAAGTAAACGACGTGAACAACGATTTTTAATAAATTTGACAGGTGTGCGTCACGGTTCCACAACAGTCTTAGAGCGCGCGGTAACATGATCGAAGGGTTGGATATTGAGAAATTCAGATCTGTGATTGGTTCTAAAGTGTTGAATAATGAATACTCAGAACTGTGATTGGATTTAAAGTGTTGAGTAATGAGTAGTATTCAATATTGAGAATAATGAATTATCTCTCATAATATTTCTCATTGCTATGTTAATGAGTGATTACTAAATAAGAGTAGAAAATAGTTATTTACGAAGCAAGTGCGTGAAATTATATTTCGCGAATGAGTGACCAGTTTAAAACGCGAGCCGTAGGCGAGTTACTAAATTCGTAACTTGGGCTAGATCTAAAAATATACAAAAATACTCCGAAAATTGTTTATTAGTTTATTTTCAAAATTTTCAATCAAATAAATCATTATGGTCCACTTATTCTATGTTAAAATCATGCTTAATAATATATGATAATACGGATATATATAAATATGCAAAACTCATAGCGTATTTAAAACAGATAACGAAGCAACATCAGCCTAAAAAATCAGCAGTATTAACCGAAGAACAAATTACTAAATTTATTGTTGAAGCACCAAATTCTTTGTTCCTACTAATGAAGGTGAAGTCATTTCCATATATTTAAATTCCATACAACACTATATGTATTTATAGGCTGTATTAATATTGGGTATTTCTGGAGCGTGTCGACGTGAAGAACTTTGCAAAATGTCTTTCCGAGACATAGAATTTAAATCGAATTTAATTATCGTAACAATTCCAGAAACTAAAACAGGTAACAGCCGTACATTTGCAATCATTAAGCCTGAATGGATTGCATTAATTCGGCAATATGCAAATTTAAGACCGGACAGCCAGCAGCGATTCTTTTTAACATATCGCAATGGCAAGTGTGTTTGTTCACCTGTTGGTCTTAATACAATTGGCAAAATTCCAATGCGAATAGCTGAGTACCTTCAGCTTGATAGCGCAAGTAACTTCACAGGTCACTGTTTTCGAAGGAGTTCAGCGACATTGTTGGCAAACCAAGGAGGTGACTTGCTTTCAATTAAAAGGCATGGTGGATGGAAATCATCTACGGTTGCAGAAGGATATATCGAAAATTCTCTGCATAGTAGAATTCAATTAGCTAAAACAATTACCCCGTTAGAGATATCGACTCCGCCTGCAACTTGTTCGACATCTGAAATACAAGATATATGTAATAATACAATCAACGTTACTCTACCTTCGCAATCAAGATCAATTCCAACAAACCAGTTAATCCCTGGGGTATCAATCTCTGGTTGTCAAAATTGCCCAATCAAAATTTTTAATAATTGTTCCGTTTCAATTTCTGAAAAGAATGAATAATGGTAATTTATATAATATTTCTTGCTGTTCTGACATTGAATTACATACCTTCCAAATATAACAATTTCTATTTCATTTCTTTTTATTTTCATAGAAAAACAACGAACTGGGTAGCATATTATTAAGGTTAGGGATTTATGATTTTAAAATGTCACTAAATTAATCAAGTTCCAGGAAGTACCAACTTTACTTTTACGCACTCGTGTTTAAAGTGACTTTTTACGCACGCAAATCGAATCGTGAAATGACAGGTTTTGATAAGCGAGCACAAAAAATCTTTTTATTTATAAGATGTCTCTGGTCGATTATGAGTTAACAATTTTGTGTACATCAAATATTAATAAGTTCCTATTTGTGTTACAAAACTGCACAAGAGGAGAAAAGATTAGAAATATAGGTACATATCATTGTAAGAACCAATATTTAAATCATAATCATCAATATATTCCTAACACGGAAACGGACGCAAAAAAAAACTTAACATTCAGAAAATATCTCGAATGACATGATAGATTTACTTTAGAGTTGACGAAACTCCGATGTCTGCGGTCTATAGATATATGCACGATAATATAATCCGCATGTCATTGGACATATTCTATAATAAGAGAAAACCGAGGGCTCTGAGGTAAATGGTCGTAGCGAGACCTACTATTAAGACAACACTGCGCCACGGTGGAATGCGATGGCCACCGGAAGTTGAACGACGCATTCACATGATACTCCGTAATGTTCTGAGTGTGTGTGTTAACGTTCTTTTCTCCACTCGCGAGGGGACGTTATACTCACAATATATTGTAACGAGCTCTATTAACAGTTTCATAAAGGTAAGAAACACAACAATGTCTATATGAAGATGTAGGTGTACAGTCAATTTATGATGATAGATAGCGAATGTTAAATTTTGTCAGGATCCCTTTTATGCGCGCGACTACATTAACAATAATATCTTAATTACATAACGAAAACTCCAATACAAAGTACAAATAAAATTCTAGGAGTAAAGTATATACAGAGTGAATCAAATTTAATGCGCATTACAGGGGTTAAAAGCAAAATGGTATGAGCTCCAGTATGACATTAGCGTTATATTTAAGAGTAAGTATGAAAGCCATGACAAAATCAACAAATCTATACTTCGAAGCAATTTTATACCCTGTGCGTAGAGATACTTTCTAACTTTTCAGTAATTTAACAACTTTATTGAATAGACTCTTATTTCTAGAAAATTTTGGAAAAAATTACTTAAATCTTCCCAGATAGGGAAATAACTTGGTGTAAAAATGGTACAAGTGAAAAAGAAGTAATTTTTATTCAATTATTTTTTAGAAAATATAACAAGATATAAAATTTTTAATCATAATCGTTTCCAGCATTTTATCATCTGTCATTTTCTCGATCTCACTTTCGTTGTTTTGGTTTCGGTTATTTCGCTAACAAATAAGTAATTAAACTTCTAGTTTCAAAAATGCTTTTATTATAAATACCACTACAATATTGTTTCGCCATACAATGGCTTCATCAGGTGGATGAAATACTGTATTTCATTTGATTTTTAAAGGTTCATTATACAGGGTGGGGCACAGGAACCGGATGTTTTTAGAATGCATAATATTCGACCATTAGAAAAGGAAAGGGCATTTGACAGGTGGGGATACCTTCTCTGACTCAAAGCATTTTACTGTCAGTTACTGTCATGGAGCCGTGGACGCTTGAACAGCGCATATTTGCATATGATTCTTTCGTTAGAAGTGGTGAATCAGTGACTACGGTTCAACGTGAATTTCGTCGGAGATTCAATATTAATCGAAATGACTCTGTCCCCACGCGTAACACAATCCTACGTTGGGTTCATAATCTTCGAACACGAGGCTCAATACTCAAAATAAAACCGCTCGGATCCCAACGTACAGTGCGCACTCCAGAGAACGTTGAAAGGGTTAGACAAGCGATACTGCGAAGCCCACGCCGCTCTGCTCGGGCTCATTCGGCCGGACTGCGAATCAGTAATCGTACTGTGAGAAAGATTTTACATGGTGAATTACATTTGCATCCATACAAAATAGCGGTTGTGCAGGAATTGAATGAAAGGGATTACCAGCAACGAGTGAATTTTTCCCAACAAATGCTTACACTTTGACAGTTTCATACATACAAATAAATAACAAATGTGATTGACATTATCAAATGTCATTTGGATTTACGTTTACGGAACAACAAACACATACTAATATATATGCGTCTTATTCTATCAAAATTTCAAAGTAACCTAGATTGACTTTTCAAATGAACACACGTTACATATTTAAAGATAACATTACAATTTTTTTAGAGTAGTTTTCAATTTTCTGGTAGTTATTGGCTATCTTCCCAGTCTCTAAAAAAGAAGTTGCCATACTTCTGCAGTGATTGCGGCCTGAAAAAAAAACACAAAAAACGCGTTAAACAAGAAAGTATTGCCTGTACAATGTACAATGTACAATGTACTCAGGAAGAAAAAAAAATTGAAATTTAAAAAAATGGCGAAATTTTGAAAAAAAAATATAGATTTCGCCCAAAAATTTGATGATTTTACCTCGTACATGGTGTATAATCATTAGAGAACGGATGCAATTTCCATAAAACGCAATCGGCAATTGGAATTGTGTATAACGTCGCTCAGTACATCCCGGCGTAATTCAATGAAGTATTTGTTTGACTTACTCGGCCACCTGGTCTCGCAGCGATAACAATGGACAACCCAGCTATTGTATTCGGAGAATATAGTGTTTTCAGTGGTGTCGAGTACGTAGATAAAACAAATAAGTTCATCGTATTTCGTAAGAGAAATAGCACGTACATTCCTTTTCTTTTCATTTAAGCAACATCTTCCAATTATTTTCACGTAAAGTGTGCATAAAATTTCGTTATTTAATTTCGTTTATTTGTGTGTGAAACGTTATGGAAAAATTGCAATAAATCAACCGTAAAACGTCACGTAGGATCGTTAAAGCACGAAAAAAAATTGAACCCGTTGGAATCTGACAATTTTAACGAAGAACTCTGTGAAACTTTTATGGCAGCTAATATTCCATTATTTAAATTGAACAATCCAATTTTGAAGATATTTCTGAAAAAATATACTTGTCGAAATGTTCCTGATGAATCAACTTTACGCAAATATTATGTTTCTAGGTGCTATACGAGAACAGTAGAACGCATTAGAAGCCATCTTTTAAATTAATACATATGGATAAGCGCCGACGAAGCGGTGGATATGTTAGGACGCTGTGTGGTAAATGTTGTAGCTGGTGTACTACATCCAACTATTCCCTATAACTCATATGCAATAGCAACAAGTGTTATAAATAGAGTTGATGCGGAAACAGTTGCTGAAACCATTAAGGAGAATATGCAAAAATGCTTCATTCGGACGCCACGTACAAAGAAAAAATGCTTTTATTTGTCAGGGATAGTGCTGCGTATATGTTAAAAACAGGCAGACTATTGAAGAAAACATATCCTAATATGCTGCATATTACTTGTGTAGCACATGCTCTCCACAGAATCTGTGAATATATCAGAGACACTTTTCCGGAAGTTGATAGACTTGTATCAGCTTTTAAAAAAGTTTTCAGAAAAGCACCATTGAGAGTAGCTCTTTTCAGGGAAAAATTTCCATCTCTGTCATTGCCTCCCACTCAAGTAATAACTAGATGGGGAACATGGCTGGAAGCTACCAGTTATTATGCTGAGAATTTCGATAGTCTAAAACATTTCGTAACACTGCTAAAGGAGGATGCTAGAAGTATTGGTGAGTGCAAGAAGCTCACGCAAATCCCAAATTTAAAAATCAGTTGTACTTTCTTCACGAACACTTTGGAAAATTGCCAAAACTAATCACTTATCTTGAAAATCGAAATCTCAAATTAAATGACGGATTAACGACATTAGATGTGGCTGTTAATAATTTGAAAAGTATTCCAAGTGACTTCGGATGTGGCTTTCGGCAAAAGTTTGAAGCAATTCTTAATAGAAATCCAGATTTAATGACATTGCAGCAATTATGTATGGAGACAATTCCACAAAATCTAACGGCTAAATATGAAGAAATAAAAGAATATTTCCAGTATGCACCTATAACCAATTGCGATGTAGAAAGGACGTTTTCTATTTACAAGGATGTACTTAATTCAAAGAGAACAAAATTGACAGAAGAAAACCTTGAGAAACTATTGCTAGTCAATATTAATACTCCTTTACTCAACTTGAACGACAAAATGAACAAATAAAAATGTTCCAATTATAGAAATAAAATTAAAAACTTTAAAAATACAACTTTTCAACAAATACATATGTATTTCGTAATTTTATAGATCACCACCCGTTTGTTTTCCAATTATATAAATAAAATTAATTAATAAATATGTATTTCGTAATTTTAGATAGATAGATCACCACCCGTATGTTTTCCAATTATATAAATAAAATTAAAAACTTTATAAATACAACTTTTCAACAAATAAATATGTATTTCGCAATTTTATAGATCACCACCCGTTCGTTTTCCAATTATATAAATAAAATTAAATATTTTAGAAATACAGCCTTTCGCCAGTACTGCAATGGGCTTTGCGTCATGTGGTAAGCGTGTCCGTTCTCTAATAATCATTAAGGTAAATACTTCATTCCGTTATATTTCATTGAGTTAGAATATAATTAATACAAGAATGCAATTCTCTGGAAATTTTACTAAACTTTTGATATTAATTGATTGAAATTAATTGAAATCAAATTTGAATTATCAATGTAATTGCTTCAAATGAAGTATAAAATTACACACTTTATTATAAACTTCAGGTTATACGAGTATCCTTCTCGGAAATGTGCCACGTGTATTTATTTAGAAGTTCAAAGATTGGCCACCGCCCGTGAGGGTTTCAAGTTATTTGTCTACATGAATTTTGGCAGCTGATGGCATCACATCAGTCTACCCCGGTAATAAATAACTTAATGCTTTTCCCACAAACGAACACATATAGGGGTACGGAGGTTAGGTTCCGTCTAAGGCTTGCTGTCTAACAATCATTAATAATAAGTTTTAATGGTGCTATTTGTTATATTACAGTGCTACTTAGGAATAAGTAAGTGTTGAAAACATATCGTCAATTATAATAATAGTCTGTATTCCCTAACAGTTATAATATTATTAATTTAATTAAATATACCTAACAGAATAATTGAAACATCCATGAGTGGGTAAAACCCCACCAGTTTTGTGTAATACAAAAATATTTTTAATAATATAAAATATTATTAAAAATCTGGTGTGAAGAACACAAATACAAGTTCAATATTAAATTTTTTTTGTGAACGTGTCCGAACATATCCCTCCCCAGCAGGGGCGTACTGATGAATCTGTAGAAAGATGAAATACGTATCTGCGTCTCTGTGGAGGAATATGTTCGGACACGTTCACAAAAAATATTAATATTGAGCTTATATTTGTGTTCTTCACACCAGATTTTTAATATATATATATATATATATATATATATATATATATATATATAATCATTAACCCCTTTTTTACCTTGCGATGTAGGGGAAGTTGTTACTATACTCTATTTTATATTTACAAAGTCTTTCCACTGTTTTCTGTTCTTCGCCATATTCCTCGCATTGGCTACCGTCTGTCCTCTTCTTTGTATCGCTTTCGCTACTATATTTGCGTATGTTTCTCTCGGTCTTCCAGGTCTTCGTTTAATTCTAACTCTGGCTTCCAATATCTTCCTTGCTGGTCTGTTTTCTTCCATCCGGTGTCAATGGCCCCACCATCTTAGCTGTTTTCTTTCGATGTACTCTGAAATGGATTCTACTTGCAATTCTGCTCTTACATCAACATTTCTTATCCTGTCCCTGCGTGTTATTCCTTTAACCCCTGTTAGATATTTCATTTCACTAGCCTGCACTTTACTTCTTGGCCTGTTTGTGAGTGCCCATGTTTCACTTCCGTAAACTAAAATAGGTCTGTATATTGTCTTGAATACAGTCATCTTGGTTTTGGTAGATATTTCTTTCTTATTTATCAATGTCTGTCTCATGGCATGGTATAGTTTAGCCGCCTTTCCTATTCGTTCATTAATGTCAATTTCTTGATTTCCATTTCATTCAATCGTTACTCCTAGATATTTGTATTGTGACACTTGTTTTATTATTTCATCTTCAATATATATCTTTATTTGTTCTTCTACTCCTGACGATATCATCATTACATTTGTCTTCTTCGTATTGACTTTCATGTTGTATTTTTTCAATGTTTGGTTCCATTCATTTATATTATTTTGTAAATTTCGTTCACTGTTAGCCATCACTATTAAATCGTCAGCAAATATACATTCAGTTATTTCAATCGGCTTTAAATGTTTGTATCCTATAATCATATTCATTAGCTTCGGTTTACATTCTTTTAGTATTTTGTCCATAAATATATTGAATAGTACTGGACTGAGCACCCCACCCTGCTTCAGACCTCCCTCTGTTTTAAATAATTCCGACTTCCTGTTTTTACTTATGGCATAGCTAGTGTTATCGTTATACACACTTCTGATAGCTCTAATTAATTTACTATTCACTCCTCTTTGCTGTAAGCTATTCCAGACTTCTTCTCTAGGAACTCGATCGAACGCTTTTTCTAAATCTATGAATGCAAAGTATACTTTTGATTGGCTAAGAATGGTTTTCTCTATTACTTGCTTTATCGTATATATATATGGTCGTTTACACTTCTTCCCTTCCTAAACGCACTCTGTGCTTCATCCATTGTGGGTTCTGTTACTCTTCTTAGTCTAGTTTCCAATACCCTCTCGTATGCCTTAGCTACTGTGCTTAAAAGCGTTAATCCTCGATAATTGCTGCAGTCTCTCGTGTTTCCTTTTTTGTGTATAGGTACTATCTGTCCAGTTTTCCAGTCCATCGGTATTATTTCTTGCTCCCAACTCATATTGAATATTTTCAAAATCAGCTCCATACCTTTTTCTCCTAGTGTTTTCATCATTTGTGTTGTTATCATATCGTGACCAGGGGCTTTTCCGTATTTTAGCGTCTTAATGGCATCTACGACTTCATTTCTTGTTATTGGTCCCAGTGCATTGTTGTCGTCTTCAATACGTATTTCTAGATTTCCCTTTAATGTAGGTTCATCATTACTTGCAATGGTTAATAGTTCTTTAATGTATTGTTGCCATCTCTCCATATTTTTTTATCTTCTGTGATAATTTCTCCATTTTTATCTAGTATAGTGCTGTGAAAATTAGGTGTTTCTTTTCTGCTGTTTTTCAAGACTTTATAAAATAGCTTTAGGTTTTCTATACTATTTATTTCCATCTTTTCTCCAAACTGTTCCCAACTTTTCTGCTTCGCTTCCTTGACTAATATTTTAACTTTCTTTCTTTGTTCTTTATAGATTTCGTATTTACTATCATCTTTTTCTCTTAGATAGTCTTTCCATTTATCTTTGATTTCTTTCTTAATCTCCTGATTCCAACAAGCAGTCTGTTTGTTCTTATTGCTTCCTTTTATTTCTCCACATGTTTCTTTTGCAGTTTCTAATATTGTTCCTTTAATATTTCTCCAGAGACCTTCCAAACTCATGTTTTCTCTCTCTTCTAATTTCGATATTTTGTTCTCTACTATGTTTCTATATTGTTCAGCTATTTTTGTGTCTCTCAGTTTATAGCTTCTTATAGTTTTAAATTCTACTTTTTTCTCTTCGTGTTTTCTTGCCATGTCTGTCTTGATCTTTCCTAATAGTAGAAAGCGGTCTGTATATAGTTCTGGTCCCCTCATTACTCTTACATCCTTCAATTTTTTTTTGTTATCTCTTTCAACTAATATATAGTCTATGATAGATAGTTCGTTATTAGGTCCTCTCAGATTTTTAATAATATTTTATATTATTAAAAATACTTTTGTATTATACAAAGCTGGTGGGGTTTTACCCACTCATGTATGTTTCAATTATTCTGTTACATTACACATGCGGTTAGTCCGTAAGTATGAGTGAAGACACAAACAAAATACAGTTTCTAGAGAGAAAGCAGTGCCATTTCTAGAAAACGTCGTTGGTTCGCATTGGTTATGTGGACAGAGCGAGGTACTTCGGCCGTCTGACAACAGGCAGCGCTGAATTTACTTCTACGCTCGATCTGGATAATTTCTGTGAGAGAACGATATCGTTCTTTTTTTGTGAATGTGTCTGAAGATATCCTTTCTCCAGCGGGGGCGTACTGATGAATCTGTAGAAAGATGAAATACGTATATGCGTCTCTGGGGAGGGATATGTTCGGTCAGGTTCACAAAAAAATATTAATATTGATCTTATATTTGTGTTCTTCACACCAAATTTTTAATAATATTTTATATTAGTAAAAATATTTTCCTAAAATTCTATTTCAAGTGAGAAAAAAAATGACAAAGATATTTCAATAATTTTTGCCACGCCACTGTTCGATTATAAAAAATATCAGAGACAAAAATAATAGTTTTGTTCTTGTACATCTCACCCAGCTGTTACGTATGTAAACATACACTGTAGTGTATGTGTATGTGAGGTATTTATTATTTATACACCTTCAGAATATTTTGAATTCATAGGCGTCACGTAATACAATTTTCGGGGCGTTTTTAATTTCGGAGTTCGCGTCGTAATTGAGTCACAATATTTTGAATTTATATTCTACATAATTACATCTTTCAATTATAATATATATAAGATATATATATATAATATATCTTTATTTCAAGGACACCCGTATATTCAATCTATATTTTATCCAATAAAAGACCTTGACACGTTTGTAGTTTTCTGAGCATATCCATGACATCTGCAATTCCGCCTCACATGCACTTAGCTAAGTTATAAGGTCCTATCGTAAGTTTGCGCATGTGGAAGCACTGAAGATACTCCTCCATTCATCATAATCAGCAAGCATTCCACTGTTCCACTTGCCCTGATAACGTTTTTCAATAACATAAATTTTTTTATGAACCTTTTCGCCGTGTTCATCACTCACGTGGCCAAGATTCAGCCGAAAGAAATCCATATGCGAATGGAAAAAATATATTTTAAAGCTCATTTTACAGCTAAATTTATGGTAACTTCTAAGAAGTTCATCAACAAGTGCTATGCAATTGTCAGATTTTCTGTTTCCTAGAAAATTGTGGGTCACATTTTCAAAAGCATTCCAAGCAACACGCTCTAAGTCACCTAAAGTTTCTTCAAATTATCTTATCTAAGTTTAATTTGAGTCCATGTGTTGGCTTGATGTTCAAAGGTTAAGCCAAAATAGTGAAAATATAACTTAAATCTGGTGTGAAGAACACAATACAAGTTCAATATTAACATTTTTGTGAACGTATCCCTCTCCAGAGACGCAGATACGTATTTAATCTTTCTACAGATTCGTCAGTACGCCCCTGCTGTAGACAGAGCTTGTTGCTTCGGCTGTTTGCTAATATGCAGCGCTTAATGTACATCTCGGTTTTAATAATTTCTGTTTATGTTAGATAGCGAAGTTGTTCTTTTTTGTGAATGTATCCTTCTCCAGGAGGGGCGTACTAACGAATCTGTAGAAAGATGAAATACGTATCTGGGTCTCTTGAGAGGGATAAGTTCACAAAAATGTTAATATTAAATTTGTATTGTGTTCTCCACGCCAGATTCTTAATAATATTTTTATATTATTAGACTTATTCTGGTGGGTAGTGAATTCTCCACATATATAACAGAAATTATTTGGATTATTTATACACGTACATGACATTATGAAATAAAAGGACGTTCAGCTATCACAAGCCGGACTTACATTGAATCCAAAGAGTCGCGTGTAGCTCTTTATACACCGGCAATGTTGGTATATAAAGAGCACCCAAATATATTAAGATAAGATATAAGAATTGTTAATAGCTCCACAGAGGATGCTCGCACATAATCGGAATTATTTATTTTTGTTTTAGTTTAGACTTACTCTTTAATTTAGACAAGCTTAATACATACCCAAGTATTTAATGTTTATTATAGATGTTTCTAATATATTATTATACTAATGTACGAGTATACTGCCCGCCATAAGTAAATGAACACCCAGTAAACGTAGATATATTTTGATGAAATTTACAGGAATTATTTCAACAAGATACAACAAAAGAATAATCAAGATACCATAGAAATAATAATAAACAATAGCTAGTGTTCTCTTTTGACATTTATTTGGCGTTTTTTACTTAAGTGTCACTATAAAGCATACGTGCAGGTTTAGTTAGTGCCATAGTGGAAAAAAATGACTCCTATTCGACGACGCGCAAATTTTCATCAATTAACAGTCGAACGAACGAACGAACGAATTGATAATCGTGGGAGCCGCAGTGTTGCTACAGTTGTTCTATGTTGGCGAAGATAGAGAGAAAATAATGAGGAGCGACGACGTCACGGCCTAGACGTCCCAGTCTCACCACCGGTCGTGAAGATCGTGCTCTTCGTCTTGTGGCTCTTAGAGGCCATTTTTCTTCAACAAGAGAAATTGGTGATAGATGGAGAGGTTAAGTTCATTTCCATACGATCTGTGTATAGAAGAATTCGATCTTTTGGGCTTAGATCGTACTATCCATTTCTTTGTTTACCTCTAACTCCACGTCATCGAACTGCACGACTGGAATAGACTAATGATGGGTTGCATTGGAATGAGGAATGGAATCGAGTCGTCTTTAGCGACGAATCTCGATTTTGTTTATGGTCTTATGCTGGTCGCAGAATGGTCAGAAGACGTCCTGGACAAAGAAGAAATTTGCAGTTTTTTCAACAACGACATACGGCTCTAACTCACGGTGTAATTGTGTGGGGCGCTATCTGCTATGGAAGTAGATTTCCTTTAGTAATTATTCAAGGAACATTAGATGCGAATCGTTTTATAAATCATGTGTTGAGACCATATCTGCAAGAGCTGGTAAATCCCATTTGTCAACAGGATAATGCGCGGCCACATACCGCAAGGGTTACTATGGATTTTATGAATAATGCTAATATTGATCTGCTTCCATGGCCGTAACTCAAGGCTCTAACTCACGGTGTAATTGTGTGGGGCGCTATCTGCTATGGAAATAGATTTCCTTTAGTAATTATTCAAGGAACATTAGATGCGAATCGTTTTATAAATCATGTGTTGAGACCATATCTGCAAGAGCTGGTAAATCCCACTTTTCAACAGGATAATACGCGGCCACATACCGCAAGGGTTACTATGGATTTGATGAATAATGCTAATATTGATCTGCTTCCATGGCGGTCGCGGTTGCCAGACTTATCCCCTATAGAACACGTATGGGATATGGTAGGACGATGAAAAATTTCCAGCCACCCTCAAATGGTATAGAAATTCTCCGACGACGGATTTTAGAAGTTTGGGACAGCATACCACAGGCTACATAGATACGCTTATTTCAAGTATGCCTAATCGAGTAGCTGAATGCGTAAGAAGTAGAGGATGACCTACGCATTATTAGTTTTATTATTAATTGTTACAACTGTATTTTGTTGAAATTTTCATCGTTTCTTAATACGAATAAAATATGTCTTTTCTGTAAATTTCATTAAAATATATCTACGTTTATTGGGTGTTCATTTACTTATGGCGGCCAGTATATATATTTTTATTGCTATATAAATACCAAATAGAAATCCATAGTAAATAACAGAGAAGATAGAAGAAACCTTTTTTGACTTAGAAAACAAAGTTCAGATTCAAATTTAAACTGTATTCGTATTAAATAACAGTCGACCCCAAGTATCGCAAGAGTAATAGCGTATTTTAGTCAAACTAGAGCAAACACAATGAATACCATAAGTTACTATGTCTTATCTATATTTTATCAAAACAGTTCACTTCCATTAACCTTGTTCCTCTTTGTATAATTTATGTACTTAAAATATCCACACTTACATAAATATGTACCTCAAAAGACTGCATGTACTTCTGCACTTCTGAGACATGTATTTAAATCACACATACAAATCACACACACATTTCTACTTTATCTACATACTATCAATGAGTCACCAAAGAATTATTACCTTACTCCTAAGACCTCAATTACGCATATAGTCATGATTGACATCAACATTTAGAAAACCGGACGCATTACAAAAAGACACATATACTTGCCTTCTTTTTTTTATTCTTGCATCGAATTTGACAGGGGATCAAAGTTCGAATAACATCTTGGGGGAGACTCGAGCGTTTAAAATAACCGGAGCCATTGATATTTAAATATACATACTCGTACGTACTGGTTGTTTCTTTACGACTATGAAGTGAGATTACACAAAGGAAATTCCTTAATTTATGGAGAAGAACCGTGCACAAAAGCGTCAGGGGTCACGTTTCCAATAAAAAGAATACTTGAATTAATGATGTTTTGTGTCTTCTCGATCTATATAGGATATAAGCGTACATGTATGTATAAAATAGATTTTAGGAAATATTATTTCGATGATGGAAAATATCCAATGATGGCTTTCTGTAGCACCGAAAGAATGTTTGTTTAGGGTCCCACCACTTTGTCGGTTTTGTTTGATTGACACAAGAAAAGGCAACTTAATGAATGAAAAAAAAAACTCTCGTAAAAAGTGATCCTCTTCAGAATGTGTTTTTATCCGCGGTGAATAATGGTGATAAGCGGTATGTAAACATTTGTAAACTTTGTGGCATTTCTGTAATAAAGTAGGAAATATTTGAAAACAACATATGGTTTCTATCATCACCAAAAATCTTTAAAATGGTCTTTATCTCATCAAAAATTAAATAACTTAGTACGCTGATAAAAAAAATATTTCTATAAGATTTACAGTACCAGTAAACGAATAAATTCTCGTAAAATGACATGGACATCTAAACATATCATCGAACATATCAATTCTCCATACAATGTGTGTTATTATTTTAACTTGATACACAGTATGTCCCCGGATTGAGTCTACAAAAGGAAAAAAAAATATCTCTAATTTTGCGCCAAAGCTTCAAAGGAATAACATGTTTTGCTTGTCCTGAAACCACCAAATCTGTAACTAAAACCCTATTATGACCGAGTGAACAGAAAAGTACATTTTTCTCTTGATTTTGACCTTAGTAATGGTTAATTTTAATCTTAAAGTTTCCTTATCACGTAGGCAAGCTCGCTTTGTTTTGACAATTCTGTGACAGCTTATTGTCGTAAACGTTTACAAAATGTCGAGTTTGGAGCAGGGAATTTATTTGATTCAATATTATGGTACGGATGAGCAAAATTATCGTTGTTATTGAAAAGTTGAATGAGAAATTTTCGAATATTCAAGTTTCACGTATGGGAGCCCAAAAACTGTTAAGAAAGTTTTTTACAACTGGATCTGTTAAAAATTTAAAGAAGCAGAAGAAATTGTACGATGTATCCAAAAACCTCACTAAGTAGGAGGTCCCTCCAACTGGGCATTAGGAAGTCCCACATACAAAGAATTTTGAAAGAGAATAAAAATCACCCATACTAACCGTTATTTAATCGTATATTGGAAACAGGGGATGATGCAAAACGAGGTTTTCAAATATATTCTGTACAATGTAGTCTATAACAAATCAAAACTTTCACCTCTCCGGCATGGCTTTGTTCCAGGAAGATCGACTGTAGCTAATTTAGCATGTATCTCTCATGACAGTTGCATTGCCATTGACGATTTAAGACAAGTGGATGTCATTTAAACAGATATATCGAAAGCCTTTGATACTATAAACCATAACATCCTTCGATATAAATTGAGTGAAATCGGTTTTAGTGACAACTTTATGTCGTTCATTGGCTATACTCATCGGGTAGAGTTAATTACGTACACTACAATGGTTATCAATCATTGGAATTTATCCCAACATCAGGAGTAATTCATGGATCCAATTTGGGTCCTCTTTTATTCTTAATTTTTATTAATGACCTTTTTGAATTATTTTCTTGTTCTGCACTCACGTATGCAGATGATCTCAAAATGTACAGAACTAGAAAAAACTTGGAAGATGCAATGAACGTACACCATAATCTCAAAATTGACAAAGAATGGTGCTCGTATAATAAATTATCACTTAATATAGGAAAGTGGTGTGTTATTAGGTACTCGAGGCGCAGGCATGTGATATCTTATGATTACAACATAAACGATGACGTATTGGAGTGCAAGAAATCAATAAAAGACCTAGGAGTTCTGTTCGATAGTTCGTTTAGCTTTGATGCTAGTATGTGTAAATCGGCTTCGAAAACTCTTAGATTTGTCATGAGTAACTCCAAACTTTTGACCAATCTCGAAGAATCTTAGAGAGAGTTCAGAGGCGATTTTTAAAGTACCTCTCCTACAGAAGAGACGGTTCGTATCCAGAGAGGAATACACGTGATACAAATCTACTACATGAGCTCAAGTTGGATTCTCTACTTACACGTAGAGAGAAAACTTTCGCAATATTTTTATACAAACTTCTTCACAACCAGGTAGACTGTATGCAGCTTTTGTCAAATATTGGCTTCTGTGTTCCGAGGATGGTCGCGAGACATGTTGATAGATTTCACACGGTTCGTCATCGTACGGGAATTATGCTAGAACGGAAATTGTTTCAAATGTGCAAGTTTGGCACTAGTTACTATGAAGACATTTTTATAGGGACTAAGAGTTAGTGACTTTAGTGATTTTTTTTTGTCAGTTTTTTCTCTTTTTTTCTGTTTTTTTAACTGAAATGAACTCAATATGTAACTTTCATTTTAAAATTTATTATACACATTTAGAGTTATATTGTTCTAACCCGTTTTGGTTTTTACTGTTGGGTGCAATTAAATAAATATTATTGTTATTATATTTTTGTTTGTGGATGGGAGATGAAATATCGAGAGACCGAAACATTTATCACAGAAGGGACAACATCTAGCAATAGAACAGGTGCCTTACATTAATCCACATTTCAGAATTTTAAAAGGTCGCCAGTATTTTGCCAGTAAAAGTAGAAGGTGTGCCGTTGGTTATCACGAGATAATAGGTCCATACTTCTTTCATAACAACGTTAATCAGCACACATATTTAAATATGTTAAAAAATTTTCTTGACGGTAGGCTTAATGCTTTAGAAATAAATTACCAGCGTACATTTTTTTTCAACCGTTAAATTTGGAGATCAATGGATTGGAAGAAATAGTCCAGTATTGTGGCGTGTCAGAAATCCCGATTTAACAATTTTGGATTATTTATTATTTAATTTGGATTATTTGTGGGAGCGTTTAAAGTAAATTGTGTGCAGGGATAGCCTACCTAATAAATCTAATTAGAGACGCCGTGGTATCATTGTCCATTGATAAAATTCAAAAAAGTTTCAAGTATCTTGGTTTTAGAGAATTGTGCCCTGAAATGAGTGGGGGGATATTTGAATAATTAATTATTTTTTTATCTTAAATTTATTAAAATTATGTTTTTCACAAACATTACTAACAATTAATAATTATAAGAGTAAGAAAGCTTACTGAATTAGTACGAGTATAGAGTCTGTCCCGGACTCTATACTCGTACTAATTCAGTTAACTTTCTTACTCTTATAATTAGTAATTGTTAGTAATGTTTGAAAACAAGTCTAGGCATAAATACTGTCACTATTTTAATTGTGTGTGAAAAAGAATAACTCATCTTACTAAATTAAAATACATACATTCAAAAAGTACAGGAAATAAACTATCAAACGATATATAATTTACTCCAAGTGTTCGTCTCCTATAACCATACAGAGTTAGAAACAACCGGGTGATTCTATCGATTTACCCACTGTTTCTGGTGATATTTATGTTACCGCTTCAAGAATACTACAACCTATGTAAACCAATATGCTGATCATATCTCCTGTTTATATTATGGGCAGCAACTATAATATTGATGACGCACTTCGATACTTTGTCATATTATAAACATCTTGTTTATGAAAGCTCCACTAAATATTCGCTGTAGTCGGATTAACTTAACTATAAGGCCAGGCGCCGACTTGCAATTTTCGATTGCACAACTGTTTGGTCGCGATTGCATCAAACCCCGCACACATACGCAACTGAACTGATTGGATAAATGGGACCGCGCACACATGCAACTGAACCGTTTAGTTTCAAAATTAACTTCGATGAGGTGGCAGTGGTATGTGCGCTTGAATTAAGAAGAAGGAAGAGAAATCAACGAAAGCAGAGGTTCTGGCTGCATCCAATGACTGCTCAACGATCAACCAAAGGGCAATTTCAAAAATTATATGACAACTTGCGAGTTCATCCGGAAAAATTTTTCAAATACTACCGAATGAGTGTGGCCCGTTTTGACGAACTTTTAGAGCTTCTTCATAACTATGCATTACTTCAATCAATTAGTAGTTACTACTGTGTTTCATTTAATTTTTCATTACAATTTACTTAAAAAATCATTGCAACCACAGTTGCAACCACAAGTGAGCGGAGCCGCATTGAATTTAATGTGACACAGCGCAGTTGCGCGGGCCAGTGCGATCATTCGATTTGAGCACAAACACAAACTAAACAGTTGCAGTGACTTTCAATTGCAAATCAGCGCGCTTCCGTTTAACTTTGTGGTAGTCACAAATGCAACCAAACAGTTGCGCAATCGAAAATTGCAAGTCGGCGCCTGGCCTAACGCTGCTGAATATTATTATTATTAGTTTTTATTACCTACTTCGGTTTACTTCCTTAAAATATTAATTTTTCTGAAAGGTGTCGAATCAAGCGAATGTGGATGATGAGACAGCAATTGTAATTCTAAGTGCAATCGGATCAATTTAGCGACAAATGGTCCAATAAATTGACATAACCCACACAGTTCTGAACAATGGATATAGATAATACATTCATATACAGGCTGCGACTCGGGAATAGTCAATTTTTGAATTGAGCACTACATGGTCGATTTTGCGAGAAAATAATATATATTAAAAAATTAATGCCATTAAAGAATAGTATGTGTAAAAAATTATGTCTGTAAGGTGAGGACCATTTTCTTCAATACAAATTTGAAGTTTTTGCTTGAACTTGGTGTCCACTCTTTCAACAAGGTTGCCATCGATGTTGTCAATCTCATGTCGTATTACAGCCTTCAACTCTTCCAGTGTTCACGGTTGCCCCAAATAAACAAAAAAGTCGCAGGTTGAGAAGTCTGATGAGCGAGGAGCACAAAACCTCGCCGAACCTGAAAATCACACGATTCGGGAACAAATCTCGTACAGATGCCATCGAAGCTCTTGCTGCGTGGGCGGTGGCCCCGTCTTGTTAGCACCACAAATTATTTCCACCAATTTATCATCTACGGAATTCCGGAACAAAGGAGTTGATTAACATGTTTATGTAGCGAACAGAATTGATGGTCACTGTCATTCCGTTCTCTTCGTAGAAGTAAGGGCCAATGAGGCAACGCTTAATTACCCCACCCAAAACCTAACTTTTGCGCTGTGTAGAGGGCGTAAAGGGATTGTGTGTTGCCCAATATCAGCAGTTTTTTTTGTTTAAATCACCATTCAGGTAAAAATACGCTTCATCACTCATCATGATCACCGAATTTTTGTTTTCCTCTAAAACAGTTTGCCTAATTTCTACGAACGCAACTCTTTGTGGGCAGTCACCTTCATTGAGCTTCTGTACCATCGCAATCTTATAAATATGAAATCATAGATCTGTGTGGAGACTGCGTCTTACTGTGTGTTTATTAATTTGCAGTTCTGCAGAATGACGACATGCTGAACGACAAGGACTTCTCAGAATCGCCCGCTCTTTCCACATTCGCTGGGATACGGACACTTCTCTGTGGGCCTGGAGATTTCTTTTTCATCACGGTTCCTCTAGTTCTGAAGCCGGTAACCCAACGCATAATTTCCGTGGAGAAATGTGTAGAAATGCGGTCGAAATTCCCGCTGTCCGTTGACAGCTGACGCCCATTCTGACGTACGTCTCATGCATGAAAACGTTCTAACCTCCACAACGCCATATTGGATATTGACTACGTTAATAGCAAACCTAGTAGAGTTGAAGGATCTTTCGTTCACTCCTCTATCACATACCCTCTACCCTCTCAGAGTACTATAAAAAATTGACATTTCTTGGGTCGCTCCCTGTATATAGTTTCGTCTTCTTTGGAGTTCCGTTTGAAGTGATGGATTCATGTTTTATTCAGTTATCTAACATCCCAAAAACGATGAGTCAAATCCATCGAAAGTTGTTCGCATAAAAAGCACCTCGAAACAAATGGTCGACTATTTTTTTTTTGGAATAATGTTGCTACAATGCTACTAAACAATCGTAGAACGGTCAATTCGCAATGGTACTGGTACGCAGCCATTCGTTTGTCAGAAGTCTTTGAATAAATAAGAAAAAGAACATTTAGGGGCACAGGATAATTTTTTACCATGGCAAAGTAAGCTCATCGGCACAAACAACTCAATATTTGTGAAAATAGATTCGATGAGTTATTCGCCGTATAGCCCTGGTTCGACAACCAATGATTTCTTTTTGCTCCCGTATGTGAAGAATAAACTACGTTATGAACGATTTTCGACATCAGAAGGAACGCATGTTTTGGAATGGTTTGGAATGGTTTGGAATCGGAATGGAAAAAATGCTGCGAAAATTGGAGTACAGTTTGACGTACTCCAATTTTCGCAGCATCGACTATCACGGAGAATATTTTCAAAAACAATAAAACCATTTACAATGATAATGTTTTGCTTTTGTTTGTTATTACAGATACATTTGCTCTTTTGTTTCCCCAACTCCCTCGTATAAATAATAAAGATAAATTATAGATATACAGAATACTGTATTTTTTATAAATTATACACTTTTAAAACTATAAAACATTTTCCTTACAAATTCCTGTCTTATTTCTCTACTGTGATATTTAACCAAGTATTCTTCAACAAAACGTCTTTTGCGAACATTCCGATTTGTTATTCTAGATGATACGGTATCATATTCATCAGACGTACCCTAAACACATTATTATATTTTTTGAAAATTAAAAATTTTTAGGTTTAATCCCTGTAAATTGCTACATAATTTCTTAGGCTTAATCCCTGTGAATGGATAAATGGCTCAAACGGTACGCTTTGTCATGGAGCTTGTGGCTTAAACGGTACAACGGATTAAGACATTACGGTAGTTTGTGGCTCGAACGGAATAGACCTCGTTGAAGAGACATAAAGTTTTGTGTCCTTTTATCTATTTTATCTTCGCAAATACATATTTCTTCTTGTTAAAAAGAATACTATATTTGCATGGTATTAGTTGTTTGCCATTATAATTTTGTACGGCTTTAACACTGGTACAGATAAAATAAGTTCGTTGTATCTAAACTGGCAACATGTATGAGAAGATTATTGTTCAATCAGCAAAACATTCAGTAAGACTAGATCATTTTCGGCTGATTACGTATTCATGTATGTTTTATGGAAATACAAGAATACAAGTTTATAAAGAGGAATTTCTTGATTTTGAAAAAAATAATTTAAAGAAGACATGTATCTATAAGAGAGAATGGAAGTGGAAATAAATTTGTTATTAATCAGGAATACTGGAATAAAATTTTATTATACTTAGAACGAAGACTAAAATAGACTTCAGTTTCCCGAAAATTTTTGAATTCCTCGATGCGCTATTATCCTCATATTTATCTACAAGCAACAGTTAAGTCGAAATAATTTTTGTTGCTTTCATCACATTTATAATGAATTCATGATTCGTTCAACTTTGGGCACAACCAGTAATCTGAAGGTGCTAAATCTGGACTGTACAGAGCACGTGAAACAGCCGTGAATTTCAAGCTCGTCACTGTCTTCGTCGTTTCGTTACTACAATGTAGTCTAGTATTGTCGTGATGCAAGAAAAAGTTCGTCTTTTCTATCCTTTCTCTACGGACACGATCCCTTAATGATCGTAAAGTTTTGCAGCATGTTATTCAATTAATCGTTGATCTCTTCGACAGACATTCGGTATGAATGACTCCCTTTGTATCCCAGGAAATGGTGAGGATGACCTTTTGCGTTGATGGAACCCTGAATTTTTGTACAGGTGGAGAATCATGATGAAGATTCTTCACATCCATACAATCATTGCCATAAACAGCTTCAAACGCATGAAAATTTCGATAGGCGCGCAACCTTCCAGCGTTAAAATTTCTATCACGAGTCGTTGCTTGGTACGCATCTCATGCATTCCATTTGCATCCCAGAAAATGGCGAACATTACCTTCTGATCTGATGCAACTTTTTTGAATTTTGGTGCACAGGGAGACGACAATATTTCATTGACTACCGCTTATTTTCATAATGATGAACTCCGTTACATCCGTTAATTGTCGCGTAACCCATCTGGCACATTTTTTTCTGTAATTCAACGTTCGAAAATGTACTGTTCTCGACTCTTTTTGGTTAATGCCTAATTGCCGAGTAATTTGTTTTTGCATAATCCGGAGATTTCAGACCGTTTGACAAGGTTTTGCAAGTCGAATCTACTGGTGGCGGACATTCTTCACATCCATACAATCGTTGCCATGAACATATTTCAAACGCCTATAAATTTTTATGGGCACGCAAACTTCCAGCGCTAAAAATTTTATCACGGATAGGGATGGCATAAAGAATTCAAAATGCGATACATCGAATCATCGAAAGTTAAACACCGATGTCTACGATGCATCGGTACATCGAATCATCGCTTCATCGAAAACTAAACATCGATGTCTACGATGCATCGAAAGCTAAACATCGATGTTTCGATATATCGAAAAAAGCATCTTTTTTTGTATTTAGGATTTGAGTTTAGAACGGAAGAAAAAAATAAATATTTAAAACACATAATTTTATTACTAACTTAGATAAAAATACTATATAATAAAATTATTATACATTCATATTGTAGAATCTAAAATATTTTAAGAGTTAAAAAATACAATTGTAAAATTCTCCAAACTTAAAGCAGTCACTTACTAGTTTATATGCACCTTAAATCGATCTAAGGTATCACGTATCACAAGTGTTTATATGATCGGAGGCTCTACCTTAGCTCGAAGCTTAGCAGGAAGACTGTTTAAAAAAGTAATTTTGGCAAGAGTTTACCCGACAGACGATTTCTAGATTGTGATATTATAGCTCTGGCTTTGGAAAACAATCTTTCAGAAGGTACAGATGTACATAAAATAAGGAGATATTTTCTAGCTGCACAGCAGAGGTTTGGGTAAATAGACTTTATCTCCTCACCATACTTGAACCGGTTATTTTTAAAAGAAGATAGAGATGCCGATACGTACATACGCACATCAGAAGTAAATCATCTTTACTTGAATTGGCTCGTTTAAACTTCTCGTACTGTTTCTGAGTAGTAAGAGTTCTGTGGAAATTCCAGATATGAATATCTTTGGATTTTGGTGATGTAACAGTGTTATATTCTGAATATGAACATTCGGAGTCGGTAACTAAGTTGTTCACTTTTTGTAAAATTTTTGAAGAAACTATAGAATTATTGAAATGAATATTTTTTAAACGTGGATCCAAGAAAGTACCCATTGCTAGCAAACTGTTTTGTTCTCGTGTACTAAAACGTTTGTCTATTTCTGTTATTAATGCTTTCTTTAAAGAAATTGCCAATGGAAATTTTATTTCAGCCAATGAAATAATGAATACGCAACGAATATATAAGATTTCTTTTTGGTATAAGGACCGGCTCTGCAGCTTCAAAAATTTATAGATAAATGAGGAACAATTTGGCTCAGCTGTAAATCGTAAACGCGCCGGGAAACCTCAAAGTGGCAGTTCGTTTAAGAATATTCAGTGAGCAAGAGAAAGTATAGCCATATTGACTGGTCCATTTATGAAAATAATCGATTCACCGAACATATCTTTTAATAACTGAATATTTCGATTGGCAAGTGGCACCGTTTTCTTGAAACTACATAGAGCAGTCGATTTGGGTCGAAAGAATCCAATCAGCTTGGAGCGTTAGCGAGTTCCATTCACAATTACTAGCATTGTGGAAAAGAAGTTGATTCCACGACTTTCTCAGTTCAAATAATCAATTTTATTGTATGCAATATTTCTTCATATATGTACTACTTTTGGCTCACTTTCAGACTAGGTACGGTAGTTTTGCTTAGCCATAAAAACATTTATTTAGAATTGAGCTTTGTCGCTGAATATGATTTCCTTTTAAAATTCGAAATAATTTTCAAGTTTCTTTAAAGCTCAATTAGTCAATTAGCAACGCAACAAATTATTGTTTGGTTCGATTTCTACTGTTAAAGTAATCTTGTAAGCGCGTATGCCACGATCTTTTCGTAAGATCCGCCACAAACTGGTGTTGGAAATGCCCAATGCCTGAGATTTACGAGATATTGACAAATTCACAAATTAACAAATCTTTGTCTCTGACGTATTGCTCCATTCTCTGCTGCTGTATTCTCTTCGCTCTTTGTACTTCTTTGTCTTACTTGCACGAAAATTTTATGAAGTTAATATGTTTAATTGTTCTTCGACTTGGACGATTATAACGACCCAAAAATTGGAGTCAATTCACGTAAAGTAGCCGATTGAATGTGAATTTCAAGCATGTATTGTTCCTTGATGGAATCGAATCAGATTCAACAGGTCTGTCACCTGAAAGAAATCTCCATTTATAAATGGAGACGCATTTATAAATGCGTCGTTCCTACCATTTATTATAAAATGTCTTATCACATGAGTAAATAAATAAACTTTTTTTTAATCGAAGTAACCTTTGCTTGATGGAAATTCATAATTAGTGAAATATAAATAATAAAAATAGAAAGTGCCTATTATTGAACCATCCTTCTGGGTATAATTATTTTTTCATTATAATATTCATTTAAGTTTAAATTTGTCAAAATCCTTTAGGTTTAGTTTGTAATACAACTCCATCTGACGAAGACACTGTGTGTCGAAACAATTGTAATGGTATAGCGAGGTTCAAACTCGATTAAGCAATGTTTTTTGTCGGTAAATAAAAAAATACGCAATAAATTTAAGTATGACCGGTTTTATTATAAAGTTGGGCTCAATACAATTTGTTTACATCATCAGTGGAATATGATATCGCGCAAATATTTGCCTTTTTCTTTGATGCAAAGTTGGGCTCGTTTTTTGGAATTTTCCATGACTTTTTTCAATGTTTCGGTCAATATGGCAGCGATTTCTGGCCGAATATTACGTTTGAGCGCTTCGAGAGTCTTTAGCTGGTCAGCATACACCTTTCCCTTCAAATATCCCCACAAAAAAAGTCCAGTGGCGTCAGGTCAGGTGAACGCGGCGGCCAGAAGAAATCACCATTTTTTGACACTAAACGGCCTGGGAACATTTCGTTCAACAATTCGATGGTTAGACGAGATGTATGAGCCGTAGCACCATCCTGCTGGAACCAGTGGTCTTCCAGGCCGTTGTTCTCGATCTCTGGACGCAACAAATTGTTCACCATAGCCCGATAACGGGCACCATTCACCGTAATTGCTTCCCCCATCGTCATCTTCGAAAAAGAACGGCCCAATGATGCAATCCGAGCACATTCCGCACCAAACTGTCACTCGTTTGTCATGGAGAGGCTGCTCACAATATTGTTCTGGATTTGTATCACCCCAAATACGACAATTCTGTTTGTTTACGTAGCCATTCAAGTCAAAATGTGCTTCGTCGCTCATGATGATTTTGTTCCAAAAATCATCTTCACCTATCTCCAAATTTCGCATCGTTTTAGCGTATTCCAATCGTCTGGGGTAGTCTCCCGGCTTCAGTTCGTGCACCATTTGTATTTTGTACGGGAACAACTTTAAATCAAACCGTAAGATGCGTCGCATTGACGATTTACTGATGCCCAAAGTCTGAGCATGGCGCGAAGTCGACACATTTCGGCTCTCAGCTAAAAGATCCTGTGCGATGGCGATGTTTGTGTCCGACCGTGCTCTGCGCTGTATAGTGCCACGCAACACATTACTTAGCACACCACTGGACTTGAATTTTGAATATGATGCTCGAATTGTATTCGGATTAGGTGCTTTTTTTCCAGGAAATTTTACACGAAATTTACGTTAAGTCAAAATAATTGACTTCTGATTTTCAATGTATAATTCTACGATATCAGAACGCTCGGTTAGTGTGTACTGAGACATTGTGAAAATTCTACTGAAGTCTAGTTTCTAAAATGCCATACATTTCGGTGCTGTCACTAAACCTGTCAAAATTAAGACCGGTTCACATAGCTTAATCGAGTTTGAACCTCACTGTATTTCACTTCAATAAAGTGGACATTAAGTAATATTGCTTTTTCATTTTTATTTCATTAATAAATAAACTCCTATTAAAAATTTGTAGGCTTCACCAGCGTCACGCGCAAAATATAAGAATTAATTTTACTAAATTACAAAGTAATTTGAAACATACTCAACTAGCTAAAACCTCACCATATATACGAAATGTGGTGAGGTTTTACCTACTCAAATTACATATTATACACGCTATTGGTTGTGTCCGATGTAGAGTGGATGAACGTTAATAGAGTTTCCGCAAATTGCGGTTGTGTCCGCCAGATGGAAACCCCTGGCTAAGTCTTACACTTGTTATGAAGACAGCGCTGGTTGCTTTGACGTTCGTGATATTTACTTAGTCAATGAGCTGCGCTGAATGTTCTTCTACGCTCTGTATTAATAACTTTTGTAGTGTGGTAAGGGTTTTATTTATGGTGAAAATATCTCCTCAGGAGCATGTACTGATGATTCTATAGTAAGACGAAACACCTGTCTGGATGTCTAGAAAGATACTTTCACACAAATATGAAGTTGTATTGTGTTCTCCACACCCGATTTTTAATATTCTTATATTATTTAAAAAATTAAAAACTAAAATTAAAAATTAAATTACTTGTAACTAGAATTTTTAAGAAACCTTGCGTTATTACCTTCGAAATTTAATTTTAATAATACATCACGCATTTGGATGCATTTTTTTATATGGAAAAGTAAATGAAATAATAATAAATTTCCTTTTGTTTGAAAGTCTGTTTGTTCTTAACGGATGTAATACACTCATTTGTCGGGTAAGACTGTGTTAAGATATAAATCATTTTAATAATAACGCATTTTCCGTACACCATGCCTAACATCTATGGAATTTAGACCGCGCATATAAGGTGATTTAAATCAATGGAAAAATGACTAATACTTGCATGCACTCGGACATTGCATTGTACAGGCATGAGAGATTATTACAATAATTTCTATGTCAAAAGTGAATGTTGGATGAAGGTGAGATTAAACGTTCAAGTAATTAAGTAGGTACTTTAGAATAATACGGAGCACTTCTAATTTTGTTTCCTTTAAATTCGATCACATTTGACTTTCGATTATATAGAAATAGTCGATCTTCTGATTTAACGAAGTAGCTTGGGTCCCTCAAAAAATAATTAGTCAATATTATTTAGACGCCTATATGATCAGGTGGATGAAATACTGAATGATGAAATACTGATGAAGCCATTGTATGGCGAAACAATATTGTAGTGGTATTTACAATAAAAGAATTTTTGAAACTAGAAGTTTAATTACTTATTTCTTAGCGTTATAATTACTTCATATTAAGTGTAATAAAAAAACAATTAAAAAAAAATTATTTTTCGACACAAAAATTCGAAAATATTTTTTCAAGAAATCTATTTGAAAATGTTTTGTTTTCGAAAGAACACACATTTACTTAATTAAGCAAAAACATTGTTTCGAGCTTCTTCAAATAATAGGGCAAATCAAATGGTGTTGAGAGCCTATTATACAATCCCATCTATAGATCATTGCTTAATTTTTTCATCGTTGTGTTCATCTTGATTTTGATTTTTACTACAAATAACAATAGATTAGCAATGGAACTTCTAGACCAAAATTTCATGTATTTTCTTATGCAACTTCATTTTGAAATTCAAGGTTATTTGAGCTGTGACGTCGCACCTGAGTAACGCAAAACAGGAACGCCAGGTAAAACAGGTGGACGCCGACACGTGCAGGCACTTGAGCATAATGTTCTTTGTCCTATCCTCAATTAATCTTTCTGTTGATCTTGTGTCCTCGATAAAAGCCACTAACCCCCTCAGGGGAAGTTTGAGTATCCTCGTAGGATCCAATAGATTTCTTCTGAAATGTTCTTGTCTGAGTCCCTTCAGTTCTTCACACGTGCATATTATATGAAAGCTAGTTCCCTCCTGTTTTTCGCATCTCCTACACTAGGGCTCGCTGACGAAGCCCATGCTGTACAGATGCTTCCTTCCTATTTTGCCTTACTCAGTTGTAAAATTACAGCTCAAATGACCTTAAATATCAAAATGCATCTCCATAAGAAAATACATGGAATTTTAGCTCAGAAACCCCATTGCTTATCCACTAATAACATTTTCAATAATGTCCTAGTCACTTAGCGATTAATAAATTGCAGATGAAAGAAAGATGAAAGTTATTTATTGCATCTTCGACAGGTTCACTGGAAAATTCAGCTTTTGAAAAAGTAACTTCGTGTGTTATTTCTGTCGTCCACACTGTCTATTATCATAATTGCATTCCGCAAGCTAATCTTGGTAAATGAAGTGAAAGTTTCAAAGATCTTTTATAATGTTTATGAATGAGCATTCTCTTGCGATAGTGCATTTTGACATTTTTTATTATTCCAATATCCATTGCCTGTAGATCTAAAGTCATATTAGATGAAAAATGCATCTTGTAGCCTTTAATTGCGGGACAATTATCAACTATCAAAATAGTTTTTTTTCAATATTGCTTGTCCAACATAAGCGAAAGTTACGCTCGTTATCCAGACTTTTTTTGTGAATGTCGTACGCTACTTTTAATGACTTAATGTTTTTAAAACACCTTGAATTTTTGATTTTTCCAATAAGCAATAAGTACAATTTTTCTGTACAAGCAATATTAGCGCCTAACAATCGTTATTTACTATGCTTGCATATATCATATTTAAAAGTCAACGCTTAAAAAAGAGACCGGTTTCGTCAGTATTAAAACCGTCTTTTGATTGATAATTGTGCAAGATTCTTTTTAAAATTACATCGGTGGCAATAAATCTCATTAACATCTGCACTTTCTCCTGAAATAATCTTTTGCACACACCCCACTGTGGGGCCGAATCGCAAAATCCTGGTCAAAAGATCTAAATATTGACATATCGGTCTACAAATTCTCAGAGTGGTGTTTTCTGCATAACCGATTACGAATTAGAGGTCAGAAAAATCAAAAACAAAATGGTAAGATCCCTATTGAAGTCAAAAATTGTGACACTTAATTTAAGTTAATTCTTCATTATGTGTTCTGACTTTATTTTTATTGTCTTTATATAGGCCCTTTATTGTATCGATAATATATTCTTGTACAACCCTTTTTGTAGAACTTTCCAAATATCTTCTCTTTTAATTTTGTCGAACGCCGTTTGTAGATCGATAAAGCAGATATGTATTTCTTTTCCTTTTTTCAGCAATTTCTGTCCTAATTGTCTAACTATGAATATTAGATCCTGCGTACTACTATATCTCCTAAATCCATGCTATTGTTCTTCTAGAGTTGCTTCTACTTTATCCCTTAGTCTAGTCTTTTCTAGTATCCTTGTTAGTACTTTTCCCGGCATTGGGAATTAACATTACCGATGATGGCGCCACGATCGTTGCCAAGATGGCGTCGAATGGAGGTATATCGTTATACTTTTGTAAATAGCGTATCGTGTTAACAAGTATTTTCCAGGTTGGTTCGGGGTTTTATTTTATGTTGATTTTAATTTCTTCATAAAGAAACATCTTTTTTTAAAGCTTTACTTCATCTGTGTACTCAAGCATGTAAGAATATTGTACTGATGATAAAGCTTTATGACAACCAATTATTTAACTTGAGCTGTTAAATAACACGATGTAGGTGCGAAATCCAATTGTTTTGAATTTGAAGAATTCTCTAACAAATTGCTAATAATAAAATTAAAAAACCCTTACCACAATAGAATTTAATGATTCTAAATACGTATTTCTACAACCACGTTGTCATCTTTAGTAGAAAAAACAGTGTAACACTTGAACGCACAAAAACACTCACAGAAGGATTGTTCTGATCGTCATCTAGTTTAACACTGTGTTAAACTAGAAGACGTTCAGAACAATCCTTGATTTTTCTATAGCACTCTGTTATTTTACATAATTACAGGAATCAATACAATTTACAGGACTTTTAATCGTTTTCAGTGTATGGACATTTTATTTTTAATAATTTTTTCGGTGTATTATTTTAGAAAGCCATCTGAAGAATATAATAACCATTGGTGATGTTTAGAAATTTGCCGTAAAACAGTAGCGAAAATATAAAATACCAAGGAAACGATGAAAACACAATAGTTTTACACATGATAGAACCCAATAAAGAATACAAGTATACCTCCAACGCTAGTTCCAAAATTTACCGCATGGTGGGGTGTCACTTAATGTAAATTCCTAATGCTAGTTAATGCAATTCCTCTATAGTTTGCGCATTCTCTCATGCCTTGTTTCTTGTAAAGTGGTAGTATTATTGCCATGTTCCAGTTTGTGAGTATTTCCCTTTTTGTTAATATGTCGTTTAGCAGATTACAAAATTCTGTGGTTGCTTTACCTCCCATACATTTTATCGTATCTGCTGTTATTTTGTCATTTCCAGGTGCCTTCCCGATTTCAGTTTATTGATGACTTATATTAGTTCTTCTTTTGTTATTGGCTGAATATTTGTTTCTGTGCTATACTCTACTTATATGCTTTCTTCTTTATAGTGTGCTTCGTTATTTACTTCTGGTAGTTCTTTAAAGTATTCCCTCCATCTTCTCATTCTTAGTTTTTCTTCTGTTAATATGTTTCCTTCCATCTTTGTCCTTTATACAAAATTGTGACGTATCGGTCTAAAAATTCTAAGAGAGAGGATTCTGATCGCGAATTTGAAGTTAAAAAAATCGTAAATAAAATTGTGGCTCAAAAATGGAGGATTAATTCTTTAATCAATAAAGAGAGCGCGGCATTACTGGAAAAAACTTTTTCAGGTTGCTTGATAACAGATTTTCTGTACCTTGAAGCTTCCGTAGGGGTGCCGTTTAGAACGTTCTGCACGATTTTAACTGTGCCCAATTTTCCGTCTGCTCATAGTTTGCATTTGTGTAGCGAAACCCAATACATCATTACGGTGATCTTGACGAATTTTCTCCGTCTTTCCCTTTTTAGTCCATCCATCTGATTCTTTGAAGATCAGCGATGAGCGGCCGGAGCTTTTATCAGTAGACAGTGCCTACTGAGATTAAGTTCTTTTTGAAATACGTATATATATATATATATATATATAATATATATATATATATATATATATATATATATATATATAAGGTAAACTTAATAAGTCGGCGATTAAAGGTCTGGTTTACTTCAAAGTATATATATTTAAAAGAACCCTACATGTAGGGTTCTTTTAAATATATATACTTTGAAGTAAACCAGACCTTTAATCGCCGACTTATTAAGTTTACCTTATCATACCAAGGTCACGAAGATATTATATATATATATATATATATATATATATACATACACCTTTGCTTTCTATTTCCTGAGATATCTATTTAATGTGCTTTCAATACATTATAATTATTATTCCTAGGCTTTTTCATATAAATCACTCTTTTGTAACGTCTACATTTCAATATTTTTATATACAGAGTGATCATATTTTCGAACAAGCTATTTATTTGTTTTACAGTTGTTACTGAATACCATTTTCATTTGACGTTGTCTTTTCTTATTTTGTTAATATACTAGTTAACTGTTTTCTAGCCTTTTCTTTACCTTTTGTTTTCTTTAGCAAGTTTGAACTTTGAACGTGGTCATTCACTTTCTTTTCAGATTACCGGTCTCCTGTGGAAAATTTCGCCGTTTTGGATTTCGCTTTTATATTTAGTAGTTTATATGCGCATACGCCTACGATCGCGCGATCCCTTTTTTCCGTTGTCAGACTTGAGCTTCCGTACGTAAAACTGATTGGCGCTACCTACCATCTTTTATTTAGTCATCCACTCCGTCTCCGCTGACTACGGGCATATACAATAAATAGAAGCTCCCATAACATTTGTGCTATAAGACTACCAGTTTCGATCTGTTTTCGTCCATCTTCAAAACCCATCGCTGCGCCTACGCGCCCGTATGTAGCAGTCTAGCATTTGTGGACATATTCCATATGTATACGTATATGTATACAAGCGTACTCCGCTGTTAAGAAACATAGTGCTCCGCCATAAAGAAACCTTTAAAATGTAAAAATGTAAATCTACATAACGTTTAATAAAGTAATTAGTTACGTTGCGAATTTATACATCAATACACACACATTTATACAACTTCCGAAAAGCATAAATAATTATATCACAAAAATTTAATAAAGCCTAAATTTTTGTTTGCGTTAGTTCTTCTAAGTTTCATCATGACAAAAATTAGGAATAGCAGCTACCTACTTTTATTATATCATAACAATCACTCAGATGGTATACATACGTTTTCTCTGCCTATGAAGGTACAATATTAGGAGCGTCGAATATCGTATAACTTATGGGGTATCTTTACGACTCAATTAACAGATAACTATGATATAAAATTACAAATTCTTTGCTCACTAATTACGAACACGTTTAATAACATAATGGACGGAATAACGATCTCGTATCATTCGACGCCTTGTTACAACATGTGTGAGACTGTATTTCCGAAAGTATTTTTTATTTTAATTGCTTAGAAAGAAAATAAAGCGTTAATAATATTAAAATCTGAAAACTACTCTATCAAAAACGTGGGGTCGAACTAAAAAAAATTTCAATTTTCCTTTCGTACCAATTTTTTTTTTATATTCATAATGAGTATGGCAATCTGCCCAATGGGCAATGAGCTATTTAATGATCGAGATGGTGTAGAGAGTATAGAGAATCACTCCATCGAGTGATTTCCACGAAAATTGAAGTGGGTTTATATGGGATATGAATTTTGACTTATCTGGGTCCTGTTATCCAGTCGGATGACAGCAGACATTTCAGTCTACATACTCCACTGTCACCTGTCAATTAAGACTCCCATTCTCGGTCGCCTCGCAGAGGCGTGGATAAGCGAAAAATTCGGGAGATACAGTGAAGCTAACATGTTCAGCACTGTTGTTTTTTACTACTGAGGATTACAACTTAGTTAGCTAAATATGTATTTAAGATGCGAATATTAATATGGTAAGAGGTTTTTTAAGTTCAATGGATGTTCAATGTAAATTACTTATCACTACGTTTCAATATTCTAAATGTATTTTGACAACTAAATTGTCTGAGGAAGTGAATAATAACACATCAGTAAGACATTTACATTATACAAAACAACACCAGTGAGTACTGAACATATTGCTTAAAAGTAAATCATCAATACACTGATGATTGATGAACCAATGTTATAGTTGATGTTGGCTCGCGGACCAAATGTTTACGATAAATCCCGTTTCTGGCGGTAATGCTTCAACCCTAGTTACTAACAAGTGTTCATTTGAAAAGTCAATCTAGTAGCATGTGATTTACTGAAAACATTTTGAAATATGTCGTAAATTAAAATTTACTACTTAACCTACGAAGTCGTATATTTTGACAGTTTCATACATACAAATAAATAACAAATAATAGGTATTTATTGAAAACTATAACAAATGTTAAAAATGTTGTCCTTCAACATCAATGCACTTTAAAATCCTCCGTTCAAAATTTCTGATGATATTCTGCAACATTACTGGATTGTTATTAATTTCCATGCATTTCTGTTCGATTCTCTGTAGCATATCATTCAAATTCAATATAGGTGTTCGAAATATGTTATTTTTTAGATAAGGCCACAAAAAGAAGTCGCAAGGTGTTAAATCGCATGAACGTGTATGCCAGGCAATTTCAGTATTTCGACTAATTATACGCTCATCAAAAAATTCTCTTAATCTCTCTTCTTCTCTCTCATCAGTAAAGATGACTCTTTGCGAAAGTTCTCCATTATTGTTCATATTTACAAACCAATTACAAAACTGTAGTCTACGTGGGTAATATTTCTAACAATTCTTGTACTGCTGTGACACGGTATGGATAAAGTTGCATATCTTTTTTTAATAACTTGTGAGTTGTACCAACAGAAAGGTTTATTTGTTGACTCAAATGTCGAACAGATGTTTGTGGTACATTTTCCATTATTTCTTCAACACGACTACCAGTTTCAGAAAAAAGTTCTATCCAAATTATTCTTAAATTGTATATAATCTATTACAAAATGTGGAAACTCAACTTGAAATTCTACCATGCAATCTTGAACTGAATAAACTCATAAACAATCAATTTTATTACCACTTCTAAAATAAGCCTGGACTAAAAAAAATTTATGTTCTAAAGTGAAAGCCATTTTAAAACTGAGAAGCAATTTATTTAAACCAGAATCGACGCACGATTATTTTATGCACTAACTGATATTTGTGATTGACATTATCAAATGTCATTTGAATTTACGTTTACGGAACAACAAACACAAACTAATATATTTGCGACTTATTCTATCAAAATTTCAAAGTAACCTAGATTGACTTTTCAAATGAACACTTGTTAGAATTACGACCCCAATGTTTCCTTTACTGTGCACAGGTTGGAAGGCTGTATACACTTTACTTCTTAAATCTTCGGTGATTGTTAAATGAATAAATATACTTTCATCGGAAGTATTTTGGATTACAACGACTTATACTAACATAAACTGCTGTTGAGACTGGCGTGTCTGGTTAAAAAATTTATGTTATGTTAATGTTTATAATAGTAAGTGTTCTTAATGTTGATACTGTGTTAACTATTACATATTAAAATCGTATTGGTTGAATAGTGTATTGTTTGACGTCATAACAGGGAATTTTGGTGTTATTTAATTCGTGGAAATTATACCTATGACAATAATACCCAAGGCTTACGATAGTCTTAAAATTCGTACCAATAAATAAATATAATGATAAAATATCATTCCTATTTATGTATTAGTAGGTGTTTTAAACCTAAGTACATATCTCGGACTGTTTCTTTGTTCAGTAATGGATTTTTGAATCGTGAGCCATATTAACAAAGGCTGATCATATTAAGGGTCTATTGATATCGTTTACTAATAACCATATGCAGTAAACATACGGTCTGATGTACAAAGCAATAAATAAATTTGGAAAAAGAGTCAATTGTTAATAACCCTAGGTAATAAGCAGATTTGCAAATGTAAACAATATTGCTTTCTTATAATTTAAAGAACGTTTCTATAATTTGACTATGCTAATAAAAGTATTTTATAATTTATACAGTGGTTTAAACCCGAAAATGAACGTTAAACATTTTATAAAATTGGAAATGTTTATGTTTGAATTCTATATCCTAGATTTACTTATATTTAACAATAAAAAATGTTTGGACGAAAGGATATTAAATGTATTCTCAACAAACACACTATAAAAGGAAAAGAGGAGAAGTCTAAATATTAATCGGTACAGTAATAGTAAATGACAAAATACAATATAAACATGTTAAAATGGCATTCATGAATTACTAATTAATGCTGAAAACTACATATATCTGAAATATTTAATATTTTGTTATAGTTTGAGCAGCATATAGAAATACGCGACTTAAACATATCCATCCTATTTGTCTTACAGCAGAACATGTGCTATTGTCGAAAAACATTTGTCCTCGGCACGTTAAAATTAACTTTGTTCAGTAACCATGCACAGTCAATTTCATTACGCAGAAGACCATGTAAAAATTTAACACTAAAACTGGCACGCCTAGTACTCGACGAAGCGATATTAATTCTGCTAGGCATTGTAAAATAATCAAAACGCCTTGTCGGATACGAGGTGTGATTGAAAAGTGTTAAGACAGGAGTCGCTGCTCAATACAAGGGGATGGGTTTTCCTGCGTATGTGAAAAGAAAGCTTGTTTTGCCCTTGAAGTGTTCTAAAAATATCGCCGCTTTATATTTGTTGATAAAAGAGTGACAGTTTGATAAGTTAATATGTGTCTTCGGCTGTCAGCGGATTTATCGATTTCGAAAATGTTTTAAACAGAAAGAGGTTGTGTAAAATTTTGTTTTAAAACCGGGAAATCAGCTTCGGGGACTTATGACCTCTTAAAAATAGCGTTCGGGAATACATTTCTGAACCGATCAAATGCTTTTATCTGGCTCAACTAATTTAAAAATTGTCGCGAATTAGTTGATCATGAGCCCCAGTCTGGTAGACCTTCCACATCAAAAACAAAGAAAAGCATTGCGAAAATTCGCAATTTAGTGTACACTGACCTTCAATTTACAATTAGGGAAGTGACGAAGCTGACGAACTGAATTTAAGTTTTTCCGCGGTTCAGTCAATTTTAACTCAAGATTTGAACATGGGTCGAGTGTCTCGGAAATTTATTCCAAAATTACAACGTGAGTTTCAAACGTTCAAAGTACTTAAGCTAGTTGGTATGCAGTTGTAACTGAAACGAATGTTTTTTTAGAGTGTATGACTCTTCAATCCCTTAGCGCCATGAATTAAAACATACACATCAAATTCATCATGAAAAGGTCGAGAATTGGAATTAGGACTATTTTATCGACCTATACGATGAAGGTTGAGATTTATAATATCAAAGAATGAGTTGTGTTACTAATAATCTGTTAAAAATTAACCCTCTTTAACAAATTATTAACAACACAATCCATTCGTCACACTATCAAAAGCACGCGTTACCCCAGGTTGCTCCACCACTCCGCAAATAATAAGATTTTTTTCTCCTGTTCTGATATTCAACAACATGAACTAAACCGTAATACCAGAATTGGTTTTCTAATCATGTGCGGGCAGGTATAATCGACAGTTACCTAATTGGTACATTTCGATCGCCCAATCGATTGACAGGCGAGCTCTATCGAGATTTTTTGGAAAATGAACTAAACAATTTATTAGAAAATGTCCCATTGAACATTATTCAAAGAATGTACTACATGCATGGCGGCGCCTCAGTTCATTTTTCTCATAGAGCAAGAGAATTTTTGCAAAAGAGATTTGGAAATAGGTGGATTGGTCGTGGAGGACCTATACCATAGCCAGCCCGTAGTCCCGACCTTAACACCCTCGATTTTTCATTTTGGGGGTTTATGAAAACAGAAGTGTATGCCATAGAAATAAATAGTGAAGAGCAATTATGGAACAGTCTGCTGATAGACTCCGTAATAATCCAGGCATTTATCAAAGATGCCGTCAATCATTAACATTAACACAAAGATTGGAAAAGTGTATCCAAGAACAAGGCCATCAATTTGAACACCTTTAGAACTAGGTACCTTAAACATATTTTTTAAATTTAATTTTTGTTTTTCTTGTTATGTTGTGTTGTTGTTCTTAAAGGTCATGTGGACCAAGTAGCGATTGTTTCTGTTGTGAGCTATTGAAGAGAAATTAATTTTTTAATGAAGAATGTTAAGATTATTTTTTTAATCAGCAATACTTCAAATTTTGATGAATTATTGGAATAATTAGGTTAACGGCTTTGTCATGGGAAGAAATTAAAAATTTCTGACAAATTTTTAATATCCTGTGTCTTAAAAATAAAACGCGATCGGACGTTAGTGTTTAAGAACTTTTTTTAGTATTTTATGGTCTTCAATCGCGTGGTACTATGCATTGTAGTTTTTTTAATGTCACTTTGTACATGTTCATACCCGTCGCTATAAACACAGTGACATGAATAATAGGAATAATTGTATTACATTTTTATACTATCGGTATTTTCTTAATGTATAAAATTAGTGCAGTATAATATTAAATCATTTTTTAAATTTATAATTATAGTCAAAATTATATAGTAATACTATGGCTTACTGTTATTATTCCTTGGGGAGGGGAATATTAATTTTATTGACATTTACTATTTGGGGGGTCGCGGAGCTAAGAAAGTTGAGAATCGTTGATCTATAGTCTATTCAAACACAAATCTAAACTAAAAACGCTACCAATAGAAACAGCTCCAAGGTTTTTCTGTATCTTAAAGATGGAAACATATCCGCTTGACTAAATTTACTCTTCATGTTTCACATCGTCATTTAATTACAATCGCGTGCTATAGAGATATCTTATTCATTTTCTGAAACAGATCAAAAACGTAAAACATCAAATTTAGATCATTAGAGGAGTGATGAGGAGTTTCTCATCACCCGGTTTCACAAAAGCTTTACTGCGTCACGCTATGGTTATTTGCCATTACCACGAAATAATCATAACATATTGGCCATCTGATGTATTTTACGTTGAATAGCTGTGCTGTGTAAATAGTATAATGAAAACTAAAAATTTTACAATGGTAAAATTATTTTAGTGTCTTCTGTTAGATAGTTTTAATTGCAGAAAATCACCGCCCTTTATTTTTAGATAATTATTAAGTAATTTAACTCTGAGCTTCTAATTTTTCCTCAACCTATATGCCATTCTTTCTAAGAAAGGAGCCGATGACGATGCAATCTGAATGCAATTTACGCAAGATAGATTATGTAATAGAACATATGGATGCTGTCATATTGAGGTTATATACCTACATATTTTATGTTTATTAACATATTTATTATTAAGAAAGCTTAGATATTCCTTAATAATTTTATTCAAGCAAGAAGCAGCAAATATATACCAATATTAAATATATGTAAAATATTTCAATCAATATCTTATTTGTTTGAAGGTGTTGCATCTACAACAAGATTCTGTGTAAATACAGTGTGAAAAATGTGATAATATTACCTCAAAAGAAATATCTACTTCTACTTTGATTTTACTAGGGAACAAAATTATTCTAAAAAATGTATGATGACCTCTATTTTTTGCAATAAGCACCTCAATATTTTTTTATGTGATAGAGCAATCGTGGGTTGTTCTCAATAACTATTATAGCAGATATGTTGGTATTCTGGTGATCATTGTGCACACAGAAGATGTAAAACTAATAAATTTAAAGGATTAATAGTGACAGTGATATATATTATAATTATCATAACATTTATGTATCTCTTAAGATTAATGCTTGCTTAACAAATATAGTTTTTTACAAAATATAGCTATTTTAATAACACATATAATGAGACGAATTAGGAAATTCATCGCACATTTTTTGAATAAAAATTTTTCGAAACCAATAATAGTTAGTTATTGTAGTTATTGTACATTTTATCCACGCAAGAATGTTTAAACACGAAAACCCAAGTTCGAGTGTTTATTTTTTTAAGTGGATAAAATGCATCTAAAGCACGCATGCAATACAACGTTTTATTCACAATCACCACATTAATGGAATGGAATTATTCTAAATTTAATTAAAAAATATTCGTATTCATAAAATGAAATGTGACACGCTGTCATACCTACTCGTTGCTATGGTTAATTTTTTAATTATTTCACTAGTGAATAACAGGTCACTTTATATCAGGGATGCACAGACTTATAGGGAACAGGGGTCACTCTGGAAAATTATAAACCAAGGACGGGCAACTACAAAGAATACTTATTAACACAAATATTTTTATTTTTAAATAGTATGAATTACTACAAATGATAAAAATAAAAGAACATTCAAAAATGTTTGTTGTCTAATCTAATCATTACAATGTAATATTTCATGTTTTATTATTTTTATGCATGACATTGCATTGACCTAACATTTTTGTTTATGTATGGCTCCACATTACTTGTCGGCACACGTAAAATTGCTTCCAGATTTTCATTTGCCAGACGGTTTCGATTTTTTATTTTGTTAAGTTTCATCACTGAAAACGTTTGCTCACAAATATATGTCGATCCAAATAAGCTTGCGCATTTCAATGCATTTATTCGCAACTCTTTATAAGCGGTTTTGTCAACGCAACTCTAAAAGTTGAGTAAATTACCTTCATTAAACTTGTTTCGTAAATTATCATCATTTTCCATGTCTATCAATTCCTGCTGTATTGATTCCGGTGCATTTTCGGGTGAAATGTTGAAAGGATTTCTGAAAATGTCTAATAGAGGTTTAACTTTTTTGAAGTCTAGAAAACGATCATGAAAAGCTTGTATTAAAATACTAATTTTTTCAACATAAGAGAAATTGACATCGGTTTTATTGAATTTCTCCATAATTTTTTTGTAGTTCGGAAAATGGCTGTAATTGGCTGAATTGATTTGTGTCCTGAAAAGACTCAATTTGCATTGAAAGGACGAAACATGAGAGTATAACTGCGAAATCAGTTGATCTTTGCCTTGGAGTCGCGTATTTAAGACATTCAGGTGATTTGTGATGTCTACAAGAAACGCTAAGTCACACAGCCAATCAGGGTTGTCGAGTTCGGAGACGTCCTTTTTCTTTTCCGCCAGAAATATTTTGATTTCTTCAATAAAGTTAAGAAACCGCTCTAGTGACAACCCACGACTTAACCTTACAGTGTAAAACAGGAGATCACCATATTCGCTTTCAATATCCTCGAGATATTGTGTGAATTGTCGGTGATTGAGACCTCGTGATTTTATAAAGTTTACAGTAGGTACTACAACTTTCATCACATTTTCAAATCCCAATAATTTTGAACAGAGGGCCTCTTGATGTATAATGCAATGAAACTGCATTAATTCCTTGGTATCTATATTTTTAGTTTGTAAATATAACTATAAATATAATAATAACTATGTTAAAATAGTTATTATCCCAGATTTACTTCCAACCATTGATGGTGCTCCGTCAGTCGTAATTCCAGATAATTTCGTTAAATCCAAATCCATTATAGAACATTTTTCCAGAAGAGCTTTGAGCATGTCACTCCCCTTGGTTTGACTTGTCAAAGAACTCATACCAATCAGTTCTTCACTCACTTCAAAATTTTGCGTTACACCTCATAAAAATACTAAGAGTTGAGCAGTGGAACATAAGTTCCACTGCTCAACTCTTAATATTTTTCTTCGTTCACTCAACGAATCTACAGATATAAATCTGTAGATTCGTTGAGTGCTATAGAAAAATACTCAAAACTTTTCGATTTTGTAGCTAATTGCTCTTCTATATTAGCTGCTAATGTGGTAAGTCTTATTTACACAGTCATCCGATTTAGTTGAATTTTCTCAAACCTCTTTGAATCTTCCGGACACATTTTTTTTTGCGGCGATATCTAAACTCTGCTTAACAAACTCACCATCTTTAAAAGGCCGACAAGTTTTTGCTATTATTCGAGATATTTCAAAGCTATCTTCAGTATCTGTTTCAGCAGCTTGAATTGGTTTTGTAAACATAGCTTGCTGGTCTATTAGTTTCCTTTGTAAAGTGGAAATTTTTTGCGTTCGATTTTCGCCGGTTAATTTGGTAAAAGTATGATGCTGGGTTTCATAATGTCTTTTCACATTATATCCCTTCGGAATAGAAACACTACTCTTGCATATTAAACAGACACTTTTGTTATGCGATGAAATAAAAAAGTATTTTTCGGTCCAAATATCTTGAAACTGGCGATTTTCATCTTCAACCTTACGACTACGTTTTTTACTGGGGCCTAGTTTATCCATATCAAAATTGATATTATATTGTTACGTAGGTAGATGCCAAGTTCGAACGACGAAATATTTATTCTTCACAGATTACAATTCAAACAATATAACGTTCGCTTGTCCGTAGTTAAAACTTAACTGCCCCGATAGCGGGCGATGCGTTGTATTTATACGAATTACCTAACATCGAGAACCTACCACATTGTTCGGGGATAATACCGACGTGTTGCGCGAATCTTTGAGTAATCTAGTTGGTTCGACAGATTTCTAGTCTCGTAACAATATGCTTGGAACAACGACGAGCATACCTGTCCTACGTAGTAAACCTGAACAAGAAAGTAGTGAGTACTTAAAGATACATATCTTACTAACAATTACAAAAGTTTGAATAAAATAAAAAGTTAAGAAAAATTGATTTTAATGGATCTTTACCTACTTTTGTAGTTTTCGAACAATTTTTAAAATTCGTTGACGGGCTGCATAAATATCGACAGTGGGCTGCATTTCGACATCGCAACTGGCTATAGGTGCATACTGAAAATAGTCTTTTATTTCAGCGTATTTAGAAGTTAGATTTTGAGGCATTGTCCCCATACACAATTACCACAACGTTATTAAATTTGGATTTCTATTAAAAACTGAGTCTAACTCTTGCCGAAAGCCACATCCGAAGTATGATATGTTTTCTTTAATAGTCTGTCTGTTTTTAACATATACGCAGCACTGTCACTGATAAATAAAAGTTTTTTTTTATACTTGTCGTCCGAATAAAGCATTTGGTGCATATTCTCGTAAATGGTTATAGCTACTGTTTCCGAGAGCGAGGCAGTGACAAGGATTGCAGTTTTACCCTGTAAAGAGCTACTCTCAATGGTGCTTTTCTGAAAACTTTTTTAAAAGCTGATACAAGTCTATCAACTTCTAGAAAGGTGTCTCTGATATATTCACAGATTCTGTGGAGAGCATGTGCTGCACAAGTAATATGCAGCATATTAGGATAAGTTTTCTTTAATAGTCTGCCTATTTTTAACATATATGCAGCACCGTCACTTACAAATAAAAGTACTTTTTCTTTGTCCTGTCGTCCGAATGAAGTATTTTTTGAATATTCTCGTTAATGGTTTTAGCAACTGTTTCCGCATCAACTGTGTTTATAACTTTTGTTGCTATTACATATGCGTTATATGGTATAGTTGGATGTAGTACACCAACTACAACATTTACGACACAGCGTCCTAATATATCGACAGTTTCGGCAGCACTTATCCAAAGGTACTGATTTGAAAGATGGCTTCTAATGCGTTCTACTGCTTCCATGTAGCACTTAGAGCATAATATTTGCGTAAGGTGGATTCATCAAGAACATTTCGACCAGTATATTTTTGAAGAAATATTTTCAAAGTGGGATTCTTAAGTTTATTTAATGGAATATTAACCGCCATAAAAGTTTCACAGAGTTCTTCGTTAAAATTGTCATATTACAACGGTTCCAATTTCTGTACATGTGTTTGCGATGCTAAGTGACGTTGTACGTGCGATTTCATGGAGTTTTTTAACGATATTTTACAGATTTTGCAATAAATTTCGGAATCACTGACAATGGACATACAATCAGTATGACCGTCAATCCAACTCGCCATTGTTTTACGATACCGTTCTCGGCGTTCTTCCTTATCATATCTGAAAAAGTAACTTAAACAATGCTCTAGATCTAAATAAATGAAAACTAAAAATGTATGTGTAAGTTATTGAAACTGAACGAAATTCAATGCACACTTACGTCGAAATAATTGGGAGAAGTAGTTTCTATCAAACGATATTAAACAGGATCTATCACAAAAATTACGATGTAATTAACAGTTAAAACTATGAAAACAAGAAACTAACTCACAGCACTTTATTTATCTTACGAAATATAATCTAAATAGATTAAATTATTAAAACTCAACACGCTTCTATCTACGCCCATGAAAACAGAAATTTAACTGTAAATATCCAACAAAAAACGTGTCAATTCTCGATAGAAACAGATATGCGCTAGCCAGATCAATAGTGCATTCAATAATTGCGTGATGTACTTACAGATGTTGTAGACTATTTATATCGTCCGTCGTAATGACGACGTCATTTCAACACGATGTGTCCTGTCTCTGTTTATCACTTGTGATATTTCATGAACCTTCGCTTGTTTATAGATATTTGAAATAGAGCAATGATATCGTAGAACTGTTCTTTTCACATATTCACGCTAAAATAAATATGAAGTGTTTACCTTGAAGAGCGGAATCTCCATCCAAAAAATGTCTCTCGACAAACCAATGTTAAAGAACGTAACAATAGTAGTTATTATCAGCTACATAAATACGCAGAACATAGTGGGAAAACAAAACACTTTGAAAAAAGTTTATTTATATATATTCAGTAATATGGATAGCTTTACTAAACAATCCATAAAATACAACAAAAAGCAAACATACAAGATCGCGGTTTATTTATTTAGTACTTTTTTTTGTATAATACGAACGGTTCTAATTATATTTATATATGTATGTATATATTATACCTATTGCCTGGATAGATACGTGATTCCAGTGAGAAATGAAACAGAAAAGACTGTGTTAACTAATTCAATTATCGCCATTTGATGAATTGTTGCGAAAGGGTCAACACCCGCGATACTGCAAGGTCGCGCCTAGATCTTATGCATCTAAGATACCTGTTTTAATACTATACTTAGCGACCGTTTATAGGTTACGTCAACGTGTCTTACAAAGAGGTGATCTCATTTAATGTGACATGTAAATAAAGCTTCTGAGTAAATATTTTAATACGCATGTATATGCTAATTTATTTGTAATGCAATAGACAAATTTGAGGGATATCAATTTTGGAATTTGTTTGATATATTAAATACTCACATATTTCTATGTACAGTACAATAAAATCGCAAATTTGAAAAGCACATCTTGAAGTCTAATTACATTATTTTCTTTCAGTGTTAAAACTTATTTAGAGTATTTATTTTTCTGGTATTATATTATTTGTTCTTGTTATTTGTTATTTGTACTATTCTATTTGCTACTACCTCTATTCCACTTGAGAAAATTCCCAATTTTTATAAGGCCGGGATTATAAACGAAATATTCTACAATTTTAATTCACCAAACAAATTTATTCCATAGATTTTGATATTGTGAACGCTTAACCCCTTCGCGCCCAGGCCGGTTATGCAACTCGACGATATTATACCAGATTTGGTTAAAAAATAGTCTTCCGTTTCGTTGAAGTTTTTGCATTGAAAATTATTCTTCTTTCTTCTTTAAGTGCCGTCTCCGCTTCGAAGGTTGGCAATTATCATAGCAATTCTTACTTTTGAAACCGCAGCTCTAAACAGTTCATTATTATTACATCCAAACCAGTCCCTAAGGTTCTTCAGCCATGAATTCCGTCTTCTTCCTATAGATCTCTTGCCCGGGATTTTTCCCTGCATAATTATTTGTAGTATTTGATATTTTTCTCCCCTCATGACATGTCCCATGTACAGCAGTTTTCTTCTCTTAATTGTCGGAATCACTTCTCTCTCCTTATGCATACGTCTCATCACTTCTACGTTGGTTTTTCTCTCTACCCATGAGATCTTCAATATTCTCCGGTATACCCACATCTCAAATGCCTCCAGTCTCCTCATGTCGGTTACCTTCAGCGTCCAGGCCTCCATCCCATAGTATAGTATAGACAGCACATAGCATCTCATCAGTCGTATTTTTAAGTCAAGGTTTAAATCTCGGCAGCAGAAAAGCCTTTTCATCCTTGTAAAGGTGCTTCTCGCCTGTTCTATTCTGACTCGTATTTCTTGGGAGCTGTCATTGTTCTCATTAATGATCGTGCCCAGGTATTTGTATTGTTTTACTCTCTCAATAGGCTGGTTCTTCACATATATCTTACGATTATCTTTAGTTGTTTTTGTTATCAGCATATATTTTGTTTTGCTTATGTTCAGCGTTAGTCCATACTCTTCGCTTACTGTGACCATTCTGTTAATTAGCGTCTGTAGGTCCTCGTGTGTTCCAGCTAAAATAACTGTATCGTCAGCGTACCTCAGATTATTTATTGTCATGCCGTTAATCTTAATGCCCATGTCCCGATCATCAAGTGCTCTATGTCCTCCGAGTACAGATTAAAGAGGATTGGCGACAGTATACACCCCTGACGAACACCTCTTCGTATTTCTATTTCCTCTGATGTCGTGTCTTCTATTCGTACTGCTGCTTTTTGGCCATAGTACAGGTTTGAGATTAATCTTATGTCTCTGAGGTCTATCCTTCTCTTGACCAATGTTTCTATGAGTTGGTCATGTCTAACTTTATCAAATGCTTTATTGTAATCTATAAAGCAGGCGTATATGTCCTGGTTTACGTCTAGGCATCTTTGTGATAGGACATTTAGTGCAAAAAGTGCTTCCCTTGTTCCTAGGCCCTTACGGAATCCAAACTGACTATCGCTGATATCTACATCCAATTTCCTGAATATTCTATTATGGACCACCTTCAACAGGACTTTCAATGTGTGACCCATCAGGCTTATTGTGCGGTAGTCAGAGCAATGCCTGGCATTTTTCTTTTTCGGAAGGGTTATAAAAGTTGATAGCAACCACTCATTTGGTATTATTCCTGTTCTATATATGGTATTAAGTACTTCTACCAAAACATGAATCCGGCCGCCTTTATCAGTTTAAGAATTTCCGCTGGCAGTTGGTCCGGACCTGCAGCTTTTCCGTTCTTGAGCATACCTAGTGCATATGTTACTTCATCCTTAATTATGTCCGGGCCCAACTCCCCTTCCGTATTTTCAAGAGTCGTATGCCGTCTCTCATCTTCGAACTGCTCTTTAATGTAGTTCTTCCATATTTCTAGTTTTTGCTCTATTTCTGTGACTATTTTCCCGTTGTTATATAATATATTAAGTTGCTTTTGTTTGCTGGTGCCGACGAGTTCTTTAATCTTTTTGTGCATGTTAAAGTTGTCGTATTTGGCTTGTAGCTCCTCAATTTCTTCACATTTTTGTTTATAATAATCTTCTTTTGCTTTTCCGATTTTTGAGCGAAGTATTCGTTGTGTTTCTTTATATTGTTGTTCGTTTTTTCCCTTATAGCTTCTTCTCTTTTCCATAAGATTAAGAATTTCACCAGTAATCCATTCCTTCTTTCCTGTGGGTTTCTCTGTCTTCAGAATCTCCAATGAGGGTTCCAACAAGGCTGATTTAATTCTGTACCATTTTTCGTTTATGTTTCTGCAGTTTTGGTATTCTTCCTTGCTTTCGAGTGTTTCCAGATTTTTGTTTATTCTTGTTTGCAACTCATTCCGTATTTCTTGGTTTTTTAGGTGTTTTGTATTTATCCGAGTTTCTCTCTTCTTTGGGATTCTTTTAAGTTTGAGGTGCATCTGGGCCACCAGGGGGTTGTGGTCCGAAGAGACGTCAGCGCCCGGGTAGGTCTTAACTGATTTGATGTTGTTTCTATATCTTGCGTTTATCAAAACGTAGTCTATTTGATTTCTCATCGGGTTCTGGTCACTGTCTTGTGGGGATTTCCATGTGTAGAGTCGTCGGTTTGGAAGCTTATAAAAGATATTGGTTATTATCATCTCTTCCTCTTAGCAAAACTGTACCAGCCTATCGCCCCTCTCATTTCTTGTCCCCAACCCATATTCACCTATATACTTGTCACATCTCCCTTTTCCGACCTTCGCATTAAAGTCTCCAAGAATTATATTGATATCTCTTGGTTTTAGTGAATCAAGCGTTTGTGTGATTAGTTCGTAAAACAGCTCGTTTTCTTCTTCAGGTTTGTCTGCGGTAGGGGCATATATTTGTATAATGTTTAGTTTTCTTGAGTTGGTCTGTAGTTGTAAGAGTATGATACGGTCTGAGATAGGGACAAAGCTAGTAACAGACGCCACAATATCTCTTGAGACAGCGATTGCCACACCATGTCTGTGATAATTATCATCGTTACCAGAGAAGTACAGCATGCCATTGTTGGGATTTGGCCATGACCAGGCCATCTTGTTTCACTGATTCCTAGGATGTTAAGTTTCAGTCTTTGCATTTCGTGTACAACGTTATGCATCTTTCCTGCTTCATACATGGATCTCACGTTCCATGTCCCAATCTTTAACTTGTTTGTTGTCACAGTCTTGTTCATCACTGTTCCCCCCGGAAATCCGATTGGGGAACTTATTACTCCGGATAATTTGGTTTTGAACATTGCCATGATGATTTGTACTAAGGATATCCATAGATCTTTAATGCAGTAGTTTCCTCTTGCTTTCTGCATCCTTATGCCGTTGACTAATTCCTTAGTTCATCCGCCTTTAGGGCCATTTTTCCAACCCTAGGACAAAAGAGTGCCCTGCCATTTACTAGCTCCTCCACCCGAGGCTGTTGGCCAGTAAATGGGGTATTGCTTATACCGGCAATCACTCGGTCCCTATCTGCGTTAGCCACCAAGATTGATGTTGCCCGCCTTCTGCCACGTGGAGGTGCAGATTCGGATTTTTCCTTCATCGAGATTAAGACCTTTCGGCATTTCTTAATCTCTCCGGAGCTTAAGAAGGCTGAAAATTATTACACAATAAATTATTACACTATGCCTAAATAGTTATTTTACAAAAAAGACATTGAAAAATATTCCATAGATGGCGCTACCTGGGTCATTTTAAGGAAATAAACAAAAACTTTTTGCTTTGCTAAATATAACGATGCATGATTAGTTTTTACAAATATAGCTTACTTCTGAATAATTAGGGAAAAAACATGATCAAAACCGAAGACATAATAAAGACAGTAGCGGAGATATGTGAAGAAACATTTATTATGGGACCAGAAAATACAATATAGATAGGTACTATTTCATTTCAATAGTCATGAAACTGATCGAAATGGGCTTTACAACACAAATAGACGGGAGCATTTAGGCAACTTGTGCATAAGTTGCTTGTGTATACTCTCTTTTTATCAGTTTGTTAACATATTTTACAAGTTCCCCTTTTGCGGCGTTTGCCTAATTCCTTGTAGAAGGACGCAAACTGGTGTTTATTTTTGGCTGACTTGACATTGGTGGAACTGTTTCCACCTGGTTTGTATTCTTCTTTGATTCTTGTATATCCAGATGAATATTTAGTCAAGAGACCATCAATCAAAATTTTTGTAAACTCCAACACACTCTTCTCCTTTTCTTCGGCATTTGTGTACAACACTCTCGCATTCAACACCATGCGTTGGATTACATGAAAACCAATTTTTTTAAACCAGGTGTAACTTTTCCTGGTGCAATCATATGGTTCAATGTCTTGATCAGTCGCATCTACTCCTCCCATATTTAGATTATAATGTTCTATAGCAGTTGCTATTTCATTTCAATAGTCATGAAACTGATCGAAATGGGCTTTACAGCACAAATAGACGGGAGCATTTAGGCAACTTGTGCATAAGTTGCTTGTGTATACTCTCTTTTTATCAGTTTGGTAACATTTTTTACAAGTTCCTCTTTGGCGGCGTTTCCCTAATTCCTTGTAGAAGGACGCAAACTGGTGTTTATTTTTGGCTGACTTGACATTGGTGGAACTGCTTCCACCTGGTTTGTATTCTTCTTTGATTCTTGTATATCCAGATGAATATTTAGTCAAGAGACCATTGTTGACTCCTCCTAGTTTGAAGGAACCTTTGATGTATTCTTCAAGCTGGTGTTATCGGAGAATACACTTGTGCACGGGTGTAAGACCGTATACACTTTTTTCGTTCACTCGTTGGTTAGTAAGTAAAATAATAAAATGCAATATGGTATAATCTGTTTATTTATACATATATACATTTACTATAATACGATTGGTTGTACACTAGTACTTTGTTTATTGACTTATATACTAAACTGTTATGTTGATGTATTGAGTTTTGTATTACTCGCTAGTAAGAGCTATAGGAACTCTTCCCTAGGAGAAGCTATCGAAGCTAAACTGTTATGTTGATGTATTAAGTTTTGTATTACTCGCTAGTAAGAGCTATAGGAACTCTTCCCTAGGAGAAAACTATCGAAGCTAAAACTGTTATGTTGATGTCTTAAGTTTTGTATTACTCGCTAGTAAGAGCTATAGGAACTCTTCACTAGGAGAGCTATCGAAGTTAAACTATTATGTCTTTTGGACTGATGTCCTGAAGTAAACCTCACCCACATCCCCACTGCTTATACAGGTGGTGGGAATTACAAAAGGTTATTTTAGATTCATGACGTATAGCAAAGTAATATAAACTTTCCCAACATTTAAGGTATGGTAAACCAGTGTACAATCACGGGCATACAATTCATCTACAGGAACCTGATCTAATACCTTTTACGATAACCTTGTTGTATACCGTTAAATCCCTTCGGGAAGGTTTATACTTAAAATAATTCATGAATTGGTCTTGACCGTCATAAAACTAATTACCTAAATGGCAGGGTTACTTGGCAAATGCAATTAGGCTTGCTCTATGCTTTTTGAAATGATATTATTTAAGAAATTATATTTACCGGGCTATTGTTATAATTTGCATGACCTGTAAACTGTAAGGTGTTTTTTGTGAGTATTTCTACTCACAAAAAACACCTATGTGACTGGAACCATTCGCGCTCTGCTAGCTCTGCTAGCCTCAAAGATGTGTACCAATCATTAATTATTATTTCTCTGCCTTGATCTAATAAATTTTGAAACAGGAACACCACAATTCTTTCAGATAGAAACAAAACTTCGGATCCCTGAATGTGATCGACGTTGTACATGTCTTTTCCGAAGTACATAGCAAAATTGTAAGTGTACCCCCGTAAATGTGGACTGCTGGGGCATGCGCAAAACAGCTTCATTCCGAAACGGGAACGCTTCGTTTTTATATATTGGTTGAAATAGATTCGACCTTTATACAAAAGCAAACATTCATCAATTGCAACTATTTCTCCAGGATCAATAAGATTCATACAATTTTCTTTTACATACGCAAAAAACATACCCAAACGGGTATTAGGTTTACCTGGAATGAAGGCTCCCGGATTACTGAATCTGATGAATTTCAATATTGAAAAAAATCGATTTCTACTCATGACTTTGGCACAAAATATATTTGACCCTGGAAATAAAAAATCACGTTTCCAATAATCGTGGATTGTAGGGTAGCGAATTAGTCCCATGTATAAATGCAATGCCAAAAAAGTGTACATTTTAGGAACCGTTACATCTTTCTACATAATGTCGTACACTTTCTGGGTACCATTTTCTACTAGGTACCTTCCTGCCCGTTCATTTGTCCATTCACAAAGACATTGGACAATTTTTTCGGATATGAATGCTATGAAGCAATTCTCGGGATGTTTCATGTCTTCCAGTTCAACAGCAGGATGAACACCTTCAAACAAACGGGAAACCGGCACCAACGCTGACGCTCTTGCATCCTAAAGTAAAAATAAAAATAAGCACATGATGATATGAAAATAAGGGTAAAATTACAGAGAATGGATCCACTACAACATTAAAATCTCCCATACTTAGCGCCTCATCGTCTTCAGAGTCGGAGGTACTGGACAAACTATCATCATCATCGTCATCGGAGGGCTCTGGCAAATATTCTGAGCCAGAATCGTCAAATTGCTCTTCATTATCAATTAAATCACTCATTTTTACAAAGAAAACAAATTATAACTGCAGCGTACTCTTTAGATGCAATATAATGACGCACACATGACGCGAACAAGTGAATCTATAAGCTTGACCTTGAGTTAACCAATCAAAACTTCCATCCCCACCAATAATTTTTCAATATGACGATATCCCAAACATAAAACAACGTGTACAAAATTATCCCAGGCTTATAGTAAAAGTATAATATTTGTTGCCACATATGGCAACCTAGGATCACAATGCATAGTAAGCTTGTTGCCACCGGTGGCAACATGGGTCTGAAGGAGTTAATAAGTAAGTAAAAAAGTAAATCTAGCAAGTAATTTCTCCCTAGAAAATATTGGTATTAAATTTTATTCTTTGAATGTCAACCATGTGTAGCTGGAACCATGGATGTAGTATACCGTAATCGACAAATTTTAATTTCTGGTACGAAAGTAGAAGGGGAAAAGAGCGCGACAGAGAAAAGTAAAGAAAGACATATAGCGAGGTTGCCAATGAATTTATGCAAGTAGATTAAGTGAGGTACGATAAAATTCAGTCAAATTATATTTAGTAAGTCTATTGCTCCAGAAGGTTGTAGAATGAATCTTAGAAATACGTATAAAATTCGCCACGAATATTTACAGAAAAATATTTATTTCATGGTGTATTACTTTTATGAGGATGTACAACAAAGCTTATATTTTCCGCGTATAAATAAAATGAAATGAAATATTAATTCTAAATTATATAAAAAAAAAATAAATGTAACTCTTATGAAAAGAAAATAAATTAACTCTTGTCCGATAATAATAAAAAATAAATATTCTAAATTAAATGCTCAAATCATCCACCATGTTGATCTTGGCAGTATGCCAACCTATAATAAAATTCTTGGCGGACATTACTGATATGTCCCTATAGAAAGAACCGATAATTGAATTATTTAAAATACCAGCCTACCGCTTTAAAAAATCCGAATGAGTATGAATTAAATGCACATATATTTATAGAATGAAATTAATTAAATAGTTACTGAGAAATAGATGGTAATAGAAAACACATGGGAAGTAAAGCACAACTAGATTTAATAACGTTTTAATTTTATTTTTCATTCTTCTTGTTTTTGTTTCAAAGTATTTAACTTTGTGTTTCAGTTGCAAATTAATTGCATTTTTGCGAAGTAATGTAAATGTAAATATTGCTTTTTGATTTTACGACGCTAATTATTCGAATTTTTTAATAGAAAAAATTTCGCCCGGGCGAATTTTTTCGATTAAGCAATTCGAATAATTAGCGTCGTCAAATGTAAAAAGCAATATTTACATTTGTGTTTCAGTGTTTTAACTACTTTATGAGATGTTAACAAATATTTTGTTTCTTTTTATGAAATCCTCTAAATGTTGTGTCCCTCAAAATCTCTAAAGTAGTGCGGTTCTGTCCATTTTCTACAATATAGGGTTTATATTTTGCATAATTGATAATATATTTACTTGTTACCTTCTCCTCAGATTAAAATTTTTCTTTTAGATACATTGGGAGCTTGACGCCTTAACAACCAATTCTTCCACAGGTGCTTAAAATCTTGTATTTTGTGTTTCTTCAATTTCTCTATTGTGTAGCTCTTGAATTTCGTTTCCACTTTCTGTATTTGAAGTGCGTACAATGACTTGTTTAGCTTTAAAATTCGTTGGTATAGAACCTTTCTTCAAGATTCTATTGGCATGGACATTTATTTCGTACTCATTTGCACTAAAATGGGTACTACAACTACAAACTACTGCTGTTTTTGAAGGTTCAAAATCTTTTCCTTTTAATGTTATAATCCATTTTTCCCGTAACTGTGGATCACAAAGGAATCTACAAATTTAAAATATATGCTAATAAGGTAGAAAAATGTAAAAATAAGTACACTTACCTATGGTATTTTATGTTACTATTTTTCAGTGGCGGCTGGTACTAAAGGGCACACGGGCATGTGCCCACCCAGCCACCAAGATAAACACAGAAAGAAATTCGCATGTAATTCGGTCCATTATCGATGGTATCAAAGCTTCCTTCCGCACCACAGACACTAACGCTTAAACGCTCAAAACTATGTTCCGGGGCACGATTTCAGATGTACCTATTCCGAATATAGATCGCCCGGTTCCGCTTATCTTCGCCTTATGTTTTTATCCGTTGTTTTGGGGCACAAAATCGCTCGGCTCCAGTTAACGTCTTGCGTTTATTATGATTATATAGTTTTCGGGCCCAAAAGTTAGACACAGTTTTTAATAGAAATCCAGATTCTATAATATTGCGGCAATTTTGTATGGGGACAATGCCTCAAAATCTAACTGCTAAATACGCTGAAATAAAAGAATATTTCCAGTATGCACCTATAACCAGTTGCGATCTAGAAAGGACGTTTTCTATCTATAAGGATGTATTTCATTCAAAGAGAACAAATTTTACAGAAGAGAACCTTGAGAAAGTATAGCTAGTTAATATTAATACGCCTTTAGTCAACTTGAACTACAAAATGAACAAATAAAAATGTATTTCGTATTTTATAGATCACCACCCGTTTGTTTTCCAATTATATAAATAAAATTAAACTCTTTAAAAATACAAATTTTCAATAGTACGCCCGTGGGCAATGAGTCATGAGCCTCTCGTGTCCGGTCCCTATTTATAACACACTAACATAACGTACTTCTATAAAGCAACACACACACTGCGTCTGTTCGTATGCACTATCTACTGAACATAACGTTATCGTGTTATACAATGATGGTCCATTGCCCGTTCGCATCTTAAGACTTGTTAGAAGTATTAGAAATATAGTACATTAGGCATATCTGGGTTAAATATTTTTACATATTGCTATGGATTTTTGATTAAAGAAAAATACTTTAATTATGCGATATATTTGAATATTTAAAAATGCACATAAATTTTGAACATGCTTGTATTTTGAATATTATAAATTTTAAGAGGAAAAAACTGTTTTTCCCGGCGTGCATTGGATGTGCAAATTGTAGAGAGGCCAATTCTGGGAGACGAAGATTTGCTTTAACACGAGAACGTTGTTTTTATTGAAATATGTTATATATAAAGTAGTTCGGGTTGATTTGTATGAGTGTCCATAGTTGATGGTATATCATATTAATTCCCGATATTTTAGAGATTTTTATTCTCGTAATTTGATGATTTTAAAAGATTAAACAACTGTTCTCGTATGTCTCCAAATTGTAAGTAGAATAATTTTTTTATGTCGACATAAATTTAAAAAAATCAGATTATATTAATTGTAGTTCTATTGTTTTGGACCAAGTAGGAAATTGTTTTAAATAGTAAGAATAAATAATAAAGATTATTATTAGATTTCTATGTTATAAAAAATTATTATAAATTGTAAAATTTTGCTCGCTTGGAATCAAGGGTATTTTTCCTGTGTTTGATGATTGCACATGCGAAGATTTTGTCGTGTATCAGATTTGATTATACAGTGTGGTTCTCTAGGGAGGAATTAAAAATAAACTTTATTAGTTTTAGATAAGTTTGTTCGGAATTAACAGGAAGTTTTTTCATCCACTTAGCGGTCAAATGTACAGTGGCTATATTTTACCTCATGTATTATTGAAAGATACAATATCTTTATACTTTATAAAGACAGTTTTTTTTTCTTTTTTATTTTTTCGTATTAAATATTCAGTTTAAATTTTATCCTGTGTTTTATTTTTGCTATAACATTAATACTGCTGTTTAATTAAAAATTAGTAACTCATTTAAATATAAATATATAATTTAAATAGTGAACTTTTTACTGGCGCTTAAATAACTTTCTAGAAACAGTCACGATTTTCCTTATTGGAACCCGAGAAGTTAGAAGTCTCATATTTGGAAGTCAACCGGCTGAGTAACCTAGATGGGCAAATTAGTTGTGGCTGGTGGCGCAGTAAACCTACAAACCACTATTCATAGCAATATGTACGTATGAGTGCAGAATCTAAATACTGTATTATTTTGAACAGCACTCACGTTTCTTGGAAATTAACTTTTTCAAACTTTCCGAAATCTAAAACAACTAAAATTAGAAATAATTTCCTTCAACCATAATTTCTCATTTACTGAAATTTATAAAGAGTTTATAATAAACTATCATTAGTTTATATAACAAATGAAAAAGTTATTTCATTTAAAACAATTTTATATTGTTTGTATCAAAAAAATCTCACTGATGTCGAATTTCTTTTTAATTTTTCCGTTAATTTTTATCCTCCTATTTGTATTTATATAAAATTTTTTGGTTGCAAAAACCAATATTATATTATAATATCTATATAATTAACTTTACGCTTTCTCATTGAAAACTCAAAGATAGGATCACAGTGATACCGCCTTTGCGTAATACACCTTGGCCTAGCGTAATCTAACGTCACCAAGACAAGTTTAATTCTGCTCTTCCTATTTCACTTCTCACGGTAATGGAGCCGCGTTTATGATAATATTCTATTAGATTATTATATTCCACTACCAACATAAAATTCTTGATTGCAGTTATTTTCGTAAGAATCAACTTAATAAATGCGACACCACACATAATTATAAATTTAATGGCAACTGTGAATTAAAACGTACATGTAAATGGCCATATAGAATAGTTTCACTTCCTATTTACAAAAAGTAAATGTTGGTAACTCAATAATATGAACCCCGTCCTATATGACTTGGCTCAGAAAATTAAAATTTGGCTTATAATGAAACATTTTAAAATTTAACGGTGTAATCAATATTGGAAACTCTGATGGTTTCTAAGCAAGATACTTGCTACTTATTACATAACATTTATTTTAAAAAATAACTTCAACTGACAAATATGCATTTGCTAAAGCTAAAAATACGGTGAATAATTTTATTAGGAATAAATTAATAAGCTTATAGTGCATTCGGAATTATAAGAAACTAACTTTTAACTTGTTTACAGCTCTTGTTGCATCCCCTGTGGCGATAACTCTGTCATTAATATTAAGTGGATACAGTTTACCTACCTGCAGTATACGAATCCATTGGCCTTATTGACTACAACTAATTAAATAAGAAAATATAAAACAGAAAAATAAAATAGAAAAAAAGAAATACTATTCCTCAGCTTTATTTGTAAAAAAAAAGTATTACAAGACGTATGGTAATATAGATATATCAAACACATAAGTATATAATTGTATATACGTCATATTCCGTCTATGCATAAGTATTAAACGTAAAGTAACATTAAGTTAACAAACGAACATTGTCACTGGGTAGAACCTTCTTTCATTAATCATCGTCTGCGCTTGAGTCGTCTGGTAAATTGGTGTCTGTGTCTAAATTATATTGCAGATTTATAATTAAAGGTGTTACAATATTATACATGTCTAAATATTCATTCTCTTTTGTAATTACGTGTTTAACGGCATTTTTCCAATTTTCAGCACTTATGTATTCCATAGCATTGTATGTTATGGTAGTTTCACTAAATTTCGGTGTTTTATTAATTCCCCTTATGGTGATTTTAAGTTCGTCCTATATCCATTTTATTGGGTTGAAAACGCAATAATACAGCGGTAAACGTAAAACTGTATCTCCTGTTTCTTTAGCTCTATTATCTACATAATAATTCTTCCCATATTCTTTTGTGTTCTTCACCTCCAATAATTGGTTTATCGTATAATGATCTTTATAATATAAATCATTGGCTTCTAAAAATTCTTGAATACTTTTCTTAGTACTGCATTTTGTAGGAATTTTACTTTGTTGCCACAAATGATTTGGAGCGTTGTCCATCACACTACCTTTTAGTAAACTTGGTAACAAAGAATCACAAAACCATTCTTCAAATAAAGATAAGGTCATATCTTCATGGTAATCTAAACTTAATGATTTTACTTTTTTTGCAGATAATATACACTGTCCAGTCCATCCTTTCTCTGACCCAGCATGACAAATAATAATTATCTTTCCTCTCGAAACAGGCACGTCCATCTAACACATTCTTGAACTGTCCAGCCAACCTTTGGCAACAGTATCATGAGTATCATACCACGTTTCGTCTAAATAGCATATTAATCGTTCTTCCTCTCTATATTTTTAACTGCCATTAAGTAGTCATACCGAAGTTTTGCAACTTCGGGCTTTCCATAATTGTACGACGTTTGTCTGTAGTGCCAAACTTAAATCCAGCTTCCTTTAATGTCAGCCACAAAGTTGTTTTATAACAGTAAATATTAATAGGTGGTCATTAATTTTTTTATGCAAGCACTCAAAAATAGGTATAACATTTTATCTGTACATAGAGTATATTGGCTCTCTAATAGTATCGATGTCATAATCGTTAACTTTTCTCGACGTTCCTTTGTCAAAGAAGTGCGAGGGCCTCCGTCAGCTTTAATTACCTTATATATTGTTCCTGTAGGCACTTTTGTTAATTGCCACGTAGAATATTATTGGTTTGTCCATCGTTATTTTCTTCCATCAGGATATGATAGATATTTAGAATGTTCTGTTTTGCGTCTTATCTTTGCTGTCTTCCAATATCACCATGATTATTCACATTGCTCTCACTATCACTATCACTAAAAGGTCACCACATAGTAGTGAAAATAAAAGAGAAATGGTAAACTGTAACCTTCAAATATGTATGCAGCAAGAAATACTAACAATAAATGATTAATACACTAAATATTATATATATTATACCCCACTACTTACTTGAATTGAATTAATTGTTACAGTTAGGGACCTAATAGACATGTTTATTACCTACGTATTTACTTATTACGTATATTACGTAACAGTAAGAACACCATTTGTAAAATTATAAATAATAAATAATTAAAATTATTTTTGTTCCTTTTGCATAAATTACCTAATATACTTAGTCAGATATACAGGTTACCTATGGTAATTAAATATAGGGCCCTAATTTGTAATGAATGCGGTCAATGGATTAGTATACTGCAGGTAGGTGGAACGTATCCATTCAATATCAGTGAGAAAATTATCAACACAGAGGGTGCAACACATTAAGAGTTAGTTTTTTATAATTTTGAATGCACTATACATCAAACTTGAATTAATTTCCTTCGAAGTATTCTCCTCGGCTAACGAAGCACTTATCCCAACGTTGTTTCCATGATTCGAAGCATTTCTGAAAGGTTTCTTTCGGAAGGGCCTTCAACTCATCCGTCGTGTCGTGGCCTTCTCAATGTCGGGAATGGTGTCAAAACTTTTTCTTCTTAGCACGGTTTTTATTTTTAGGAAGAGCCAGAAGTCGCATGATGCTATATCCTTAGAGTAAGGCGGATGTGGACAGACCTGACATTTCTTCGGCGTGTTGGTGTGATGAAGGAACATGCCATTGGCCCATTGTTCTGGTCTCTTTTACCGTACATCGTTCCGCAAACGTTGCAGTGCGTCTTTGTAATATACAGTGTTTCCAGTTCCACTTGGGAAACGAACTCTAATTGCACTATGCCCTCAGTATAAAAAAAATGAACATGACCTTAACCTTCGACTTTGACTGACGTAACTTCTTAGAACGAGGAAAGTCACTCGTTTTCTATTGAGAACTCGAATTCTTATCTCAGGGTCTTAGCCATACACCTATTTTTCATCTCCAGTTATAATTTTTGCCTTGATCTGCAACAAGACGATCCTTCAACCCCGTTCAAACTGACATACGATATCCCCTCCTTTCAGTCAAAAGTCTGGGAACAAATTTCGCACTCATTCGTCTCATTTGCAAATTAACAGTTAAAATGCTTTGCATGGATCCACACGAGATGTTAAGTTCTTTGGCAAGCTCTCAAATAGACAATCGCTTGTTTGAACGAACTATTTTTGCCACTTTTTGCACGTTTTCGTCTATTTTTTTGAGGTCGAAAGACGGCCCGACCGTTGCTTGTCTTCAACCGACTCATTTCCACTTTTAAAATGCTCATACCGCTTGTAAACAGTCTTCAGAGCCACGACATTATCGCCATACACTAATTTTAACATTTCATGGGCTTCTTTGACACTGTTTGCAACTTAAAACAAAACTAAATGTTAGCACGTTGCTCGAAATCCATGATCTGCATCAGGCACGGTAAACACGAACTCAATCTTCCGGCTCTGAAAGCCGACCGACAAATCACAACTTGTTCTAACGTAGCACTGAGTGTCTAAACGAATAAAGCTATCGGATTTATTATTTAAAATTGATGTAACGTCAGCATTTGCTGCTATAAAGATCTATTCACAGTATTTTTTGATCACACATCGTAGTAAGCAAACAAGCCAGTAGTTGATGCAGTTGCTGAAAATAGTTTATTATTAATTACCATAGTTCTCCTATATTCATTGGCGGATCTTCTGAGCGAAATATTGACTCTTTCATCATACCCCAAATGTATGCATTGTGGCCTCAGGTTAGGTGAATGAGGTGGGTTATCGAAGTATATTGTACGAGAAATTATTCCGTCTCCAAAATGTTAATGAAGTAAGGCTAATTTGGCTGTATGGATTCTTGCACCGTCTTGTATTACCCCTCCAATCAGTTCGGGTAGCTATACCTCAGATGGAATTAGGACGAGTCCTAATTCCGCCCCTGGTCTACAAAGGCCCCTCGAAAAACTTGCCGACCAGCTCAGAATAAGAAAGCGGGAGCGTCGTGGGCCAACACAACGCAAGATCTAAAATGGGTACCACTGCGTTCGGACTGGCAAGTTCTTTGGTTAACGCAGAACACCCTCGGGCCTGATGGGCACATGAACACTTCATTGGGGTGTTCGGCTACCTGATAAAAATTCTAAATTCTCTTTTGCTCGTTCGGGTTCAGGGCTTACAAGCACAAACACAAAATAACAGTTAGGCATAAATTTATTGAACGAAACAATGTTTAAGAAAGAAAATTACAAATAAAGAAAGATTAAATCTTAGGTGAAATTAAATTAAAACTCTACAGTTTTGTTTGTACCTTTATGAAATACCCAAATAAGATACGTATAGTGAATGATGTTATCAAGTGCTTAGCTATTATTCAAGCGTCAGTAGTACAACAAAGCTTTGTTGAACTTTACAGTGACCACGCTGTACATACAGAAATTTACTCTAAATAAACAAACTTAGAATATATATAAGTATTATTTCAATAACTGGTATGACACAATTTATGCAGATTGTAAACGATTTTAATTCAAAGTAAATTCTATGTCGATAAATAACAAAATCTTTAACCCTAAGAAATAAAATAAACAAAATAAACAGAACTCAGCCTGGTAAAGAGACTAGTACCAGAATGTATATTCCAAAAATTCTAAGGGTTGAATCTAGTTAATTAATATGGCTCATGAAATAAATTATCCTGTGAAGAGATATGTATGAATATATCAAACGAACATTTATCAAGCTTCGTTACAATTAAGTAAGGGATAGAAGTTATTATTTAAATTACTTTATCAAAACGCTAAAAGCCACTAAATTCGAAAGATAAGTTAGGAATTTATACAATTTATAGTAAATATCTAATCTTAACAGTACATAGAAAAAGTTTAGTTTTTCGAAAGAATTCTCTTTTATAATTTACGAAAGTTTACCTAAATTGACGAAATAATGTACCATTTCAGTGCAACATGTGGTTCGCACTCGGTTTTTATATTAAAAAAAAGATTAACATTAAATGTGTCTAACAACGATAAAATTATCCGAAAAACAGAAGGTTTTTCTCTATATATGACAAAATAATGAAGCGTTACAGTGCAACATGTGGTTCGCTCTCAGTTTTTTATAAATAAAAAAAGATTAACATTAAATGAGTCTAACTACGATAAAATTTAACCGGAAATCAGAAGGTTTTCCACAAATTTCGTCTTGTTACTGGAAATGAAAAATCTAAAATAATTTCCCACACTACCTTGCGTGCAAAAGAACCTTAGGTTTCCAAAACGTGGTTTCCGGGGTCCCAGTAGGTTGTGGAAATCGTTGCGCCTTCCCAACGGGATGTCTATGGCGGGATTCCTTCCCCGCGCAGACGCTAATACGGCAAAACACTCCCTAAGCCGTGAAATTACAGCCCTAAATAAATGAAAGAGGAAAGACGAATAAATGAAAATTCATAAGTATCAAAAGAAATCGGAGTACGATGCTGCGGAAAAATTACAGTCGTCCCCATGTTTTAAAACTCACCTGAAGTACGAGGTCGGATGAAACTTACACTTCACTAATGAAATTTGAAATATAAATCAAAGTCAATTAGACTAAAACCTGCCTTCGCAGAAAATGTACAAGCGATATAGCAAAAATTAACTTCAAGTTTCCAAGCAACAGCTTTCTTCAGGGCTAGTACGTAAAGACGCTCTTCCTCACCGCAGTTCGACAAATATATCGGAAAGTGCCCTACGTCATAGTGTTAAAAGAAACACTAAAAAGATACGTGAGTACGAATAAAAGTTCCACACATGTAGACTGTGTCGAAACGTTCTTTAAATAGTCCAGGATTATACAGAGCCAGCCAAAGCATTGGAACATGATTAAAATTAGTAGGAATATAAGTTTGAAAATAGCATAAGTTTGAACAATAATAAACCAGAAATTACAATAAAATAGAATTAATCGTAAATAATGATAAATGATCGGGCTAAGTAAACTAATTGAGGTTAATAAAGGAATATAAAGACTAAAGTTTACCTGCAAGAATTCAAAATGATTTTGTACACGTAACACTTGTTGATACTGCTGCGTGTTCATGTGTGCGGCAAAAAGTTCTTAAATCTCTTAGAAAAGGCGCAATGATATTTTGTCTGTCTGTAATGCTCTAGGTTGTCAGTCAATAACAATAACCAGATATTCGTCGTTGTTCCCAACAAAATAAAGACCAATAGTGCCCTGCTCAGATACAGCACACGAAATAATAACTCGAATTCTGTGGATTGGTTTTTCCACAATCATATCTGGGCGTTTGAAGCCAAGGAATCAAGTTCTTCGTTAATTAAGGGGAATGTGAGTTTCGTCTGAAAACCATTCATTTCTCAAGAAGTCGACATCTTCGTGGTCGAAATCCATTCGTGGTTATCTTTACCACATTCAAACTTAACAACTAAACGCGGTTAACAAACGTGCAAGAGAAGTCTATTGTGGACGTGACACTACACTAACTTCCACAATAGACTTCTCTTGCACGTTTGTTCACCGCGTTTAGTTGTTAAGTTTGAATGTGGTATAGATAACCTAGATAACCACGAATGGATTTCTACGTACAAACGTTTCCCTGACAATCAGTTTGTAAGCAGTTCGTCGTACTTTTTTGCGAAGATTGCAAGACCTGGGCAAGAAGCGTGCTTCTTTACTATTGGTACACACTGTTCTTCAACGACCTGAAGAGCCTTTGTGCTGATACAACACACTACCAGTGCGACGAAATTTCTCAATGATTGTTAACATTGTAATTTTAAATATATTGGTCAAACAAAACGCTCAATAATTACCCGATATAAATAATATATATCGCATAATAAATTAAATTGACCGGAAAAATCAAAATGTTGGCCGTCATGCGTTAGAAGCTGATCATAACATCACGGCAGATTATTAAAAACTTATTAAACATATAAGCGATCCGAGAAAGCTGGACATATACGAAAGTATTTACATTATTAAAGCCAAAATAACACATACAATCCAGTTCCAGTTACCTACTTGTTCGGCTTCTTAGAATAGATAGGAGATAGAAGACAAGAGAAGAGGGTGTGAGAACAAACACATGTGTGTCATTTCTGAAGAGGGGTAAATGACCTAATTTTAGCTTCTTAAAACTTAGTATATACATGGACGCCGTGTAAAGTGTTTCGCGATTTTTTGTGTTAACTTTGCTATTTCCCATGTTTAACACTGTGATTATTAATTTTACCTGCTGAGGATGACAACTTAGTCGTTGAAATGCGTATTTAGAATACGAGCATTAATTGAGGAAAGGGGTTTTATACATTTTTTAACTTTTTAGTGAATTATTGAAAAAAATTGTTAAGACCGAAACGGCCAAATAAATTTAAAATTAGAGCTTCATTACTATGTTAGTATTACTAATATTTATTTTGTTATGATTACAAATAATAAATACTTATAAAATTATGCCTTAGAAACCAATATATCAGTATACACATTTATGTATTAGACATGTTATTAAGAAGAAAATATAATGTGTACAAACAAACAGGTGATCAAACAAAGTCTAAGAACCTAATTGCTTACATATATATGTTCATAAAATTTGTCGAATCTCTTCCAGGTTCTGCAGAAATACTATCTATTTTAAATTGCTTGAGATGTGTCATTTTATTGACACATGATAAAAGTAATGACATCCTATATACAAAGAAATTGAAACTGCAAACGATTTATCTTCAAGCAAATATGGTCAACAAATAAATTTGTGAGTAATTAGTATTTTACTGTTTACAAAAGTTGATTGACTTCAACAAGCGGGAAAAATTTCGTTGGTCTAATGTAATAAGAAAACCCAATATTTCCACATTGTTATGAGAAATTAAGAAATAAGTTAGTCATTAGTATGTATGATTCAGAATTGTGGAATATCGAAGAATCATATACAATTATCAAATATAATAAATTATTTTTAAATTCTCTACTGGAAAGTATCTAGAAAGGCAAGATGGAACAATAATAAAACACGCAGTGTAATTCATACTAAAAGTGGATAGCACAGCACGCCCATATAAAATATCAAGGGGCAAATATATTACACAAATTCATTAAAATTAAAATTGTTTTTAGGAGGGACGTGAAATATTTCACTTTTATTTGAAAAAAATACGCATTTTAATGTCGAAATCAATCATTGATTCTGATTTGTACAATTATATACATAAATTTTTAGAGCATTTCTTAATTTTTAAATGTTGCTACATCTAATATTTTAAAATTTTATCGTTTTACAGATGGAAATATTGGAAAATATGTAGTTGAACAGTAGGAAGAACAAATCAGTCATCAAACCAACACCTCCACGATTTTTCTGAATGCTGGGAACGTCGTCATCTCATGTCCTAAGAAGATTGTCATTATTGTAAAATTTTCTCCCCATCAACGTGTTCTTCACATGCTCCAACGTCTTCAATCCGCTTCTTACCAGATACTCGGTCAGACGTTGGAGCGATAGGCTGAAGCATTGTATTGGGTTTCTGAATGCAACTTACACAACCACTCCTCGATGTATCACCCTACAGTGACTGTGTTTTCTGGTTTTAGCACTACGCACTGCACGATTTTTTTCTCGATAAAGAAGACTGTCATTATTTTCTTCTTAACGGATCGAAATTTCCGTATAGGTACGGACATGGCTGCATTTTGAAAGAGCCAGGACCTCATTGTGTGCTTTGGTAAGCAAAACATTCGAGTATCGGCACCGTGAAATATGTCATGCCATCTGCTCGTCGATTAAAGCATGGCCCACCCCAAGGAAGCAAATCTTCCTCACTCGAAGAGACTCGTACAGAATGGTAGGAATTTCGGGTGCATTAATGCCCAGATTCTTCTCTCTCGCAATATCGTACATGCCCATTTGGGCTCGAGCATCTTTATAACAGTATCAATGTTCTCCTTGATAACAAACGAGGTTGAGTATTCTGATCTCTTAACATTTTCCATGCCGAAATTTCCTCTCTAAAACCCCTTATATCACATAAATACTATCGTACGATGTAAACAATCATCTTCTAGCAGAGGAGCCATTTCCTCTAAACTCTGATCAATATTCAATTCACGGGTTAAGTAGTAATGTAAAATTGCCCGGTACTCCGTTTTTGACCAAAATGGCATAACAAACTGTTTACGCTGTTTAGGAGTAACTAGTATAGAGAAACCAAGCCACCGGCTACAGTGTAGGCTTGAATAAGTTTCAACGTACACTGAATTTGACAATCTGCTACACTATATTGCAAAACTTTAGTGCCTTTCGTGTTGTGGCACTATTATAGAATATTCCCCCAGCGATTTATTTCAAAGATTTATGCAATTACGAATACCAAGGCAATATATCTTATTGAACGTCGCAACTTTAAATAAAATTAAGTATTGGTTTCTTCTTTTGTTTAAGGTGGGGCGCCAGCACGTCCAGCCACTTCAGCACACTGCTCTTTGTACTATCTCCAATAAATCTCTCAGTTCCACTCTGTTAGGCTTGTGTCCTCGATAAAAGCCACTATCCTCCTCAGGGAAAGTTTGAGTACCCTCGTAAAATCCAATAGATCTCTCCGAAAGGTTTCCGTCCCTTCAGTTCTTCACGCGTTCATATTACATGAAGGCTAGGTTCCTCCTATTTTTCACATCTCCTACACCAGGGCTCGCTAACCAAGCCCATGCTGTACAGATACAGATACAGATACAGATACAGATAAAGGACAGTGTCCGGTTATTAAGCCGGTAATTATTTCAATTTCTTTTTTGTTACTACGAATTAGGTTGGCTGAAAGCCTTCCGTCCAACTCCCTTAGTAGTGTTTTAGTATGGAGTTGGCCGTCAACCTACATTTCTTTTTGTGTTCTCTTTCTAGCCATAACCAGATCTCCCTTTTAGCGGAATCCTTAGCGATTCCACATACAGGTTCTGGTCCTATGAAGTTCCTATTAGTACCGTCTTTAGCCAGTTCGTTAGCCTCATTGCCTTTAATTCCTTCATGTCCTGGCCCCCATATCAGCGACACAGTATTGTCTAGTGCCAGTTTATTGAGGACCTGTTTGCAAAATTTCACCAATTAAGACGTGGTAGATGGATTCATAATCGCTTTAATAGCTTTAATATCACTCATTACGTTGATTTTTTTGTTTGCGCAGCCGGCTTCCCGAATTTCCTGAACGCAGGCTGCGATTGCAAACAATTAGGCAGAAAAACTGTCGTATGTTTTCCCATATCGATATCTTCCTGAAGATCGAATAATGCAAGACGTCGAGGTGTTATCGAAAGCTCCCTCTGTGTCTAAAAATACTGCAAGTACCTTTCCTTGTGGTGTAGGCTCCTTTCAAGCCCTCTCACCAGGCTATGCAGGGCAACCTTACCTGATTTTCCCATTTGGTATGCCGATTGCAGTGGGTGTAGAGGAGATCTGTCCTGAGCCCCTTCTTTAATATTTAAACATATAATTTTTCCATAGTCTTCAATATAAAAGAGGTAAGACTAATTGGTCTAAATGATTTAGGGTGGGTATATGTCCCTTTTCCGGGTTTTAGAATAAACTAAGTATTGGTTTATAATTTGTACAATATACTACTTGAAATAGAACGTTAATTAAGATATTCCTCCTCAAGTTTAAATCCACATAACCCAAGAAATAGTAATAGATTTAACTTAACTTTTTAATTTGCAACTGTATAAATTGCGTGTAGATATCGACATAAGCTGCAAAGATTAACTAAAATTTATCGACTTCGCTCTTTTCTTTGTTTCAATAATACCGATACATGTAAAATATAAGGATGTATCAACCATAAGCTTTGTGAAAATTATCCGGGTACTTAACTGAAGTGCATTCATTTATTTTAAGTTTTGTCATGTTTATCTGTAGAAATTGCTCGTAAATCTTCGGTCTAAAATTATTATTATACGGAATAAGCATTTTATGTTTTGCTGTTAACTTAATACCTCACTAACGCATTCCGCGAGCATTCAGGTCCCCCTAATGAGAGATTAAAATTTATGTACTCTGCCATGTTGATAGTTTACAGCCGTGTATGTCGTTTCAATGCACAGTAACCTCATTAAAGCATAATAACTTCGCATTAAACCACAGACACAACACAAAGAATATTGGGTAACATTTAACTGTATATTTGTACAAGCGCCTTCTTCTTCTGTGTCGACCTGCTTTGAAAAAGGCATCGATAATGTTTTCTGACATTTTAAGATATATCTGCTTAATTCGATTCGTTCTATCTAGATTATATTTATGTAAATTATGTGATGAAATTCTCTTAAAACAAAGAAAGTTCTGAATAGGAAAAGAATCGTCTGAAATAGTGAAATATAAAGCGGAAATTATATTTAAATTTGGAAGTAATTACATTGAACTATAAAAGTATAAATGCTTTCCTTTATAAATTACACAGGCCTGCATTTTTCAACTCTTTGAATGTTGATTTAAAACTTTTAACTGTTTTCTAGTAATTGGGTAGCGCTGATTTCAAATCAGCTTTTATTTTTTTTGTATCACGTAAGGTTATTTTTCAAACCAGTAAAATCAAAAAATATAGAAAAAACACGATTTATTTCATTTATAAGCTAGTTTTATATTATACTTAAAAAATACAAAAATATACACATAGAAACTATTAGAAATAGTTATTTATTCTTTATGCTTCTTAAAAAAACGTTTTCGTTTTTCAGAAAAGCTTCGTTTGGTTGTTTTTCTGTCATATTTAGCTAAAGGAAGATCTGAAGGTAGTTTCTGGGGCAAGCAAATTTTTTTGTTTCAACCTAGACCCCAGTACTTCAGAAAGATCTTTAGAAAGTCCCAAATCTCTTACTAAATCATTCAGTTCGGCTTGTGAAAATAGCTGAGGTTGGTTTTGACCTGAGGTTGATGGTTCAAAATCACCATCCATCTGTACGGAGCCGGAAGTTGAAGAGGTTTCAATATCTTCTTGTAGTACTTTGGGGGGTATAGGTATAGGTACATGATCACTGTGAGGAACTGGTCTGATAGCTGATTTAATATTGTTTGGGTACAACATATGTTTCAAAGTTTTTATATTATGCCCCTTAATATCACAAAGACAAAAGTAGCAATCTTTATGATGACTTTGCGGTTCTCTCCAAACCATCGGTATTCCAAAAGGAAGGCTTTTTCTATTCCCTTTGGTCCAATGTCTTAAACCTTCTTCACATACCTTACAAACAACGTGCGGTGCCCAATCCTTATCTTGATCTCCTAATTTGATTTTGAAATAAGCATAATATGCATTTTTCACAAATTCACCAATTGGTCTCTTAAACTTTTTCAAGACGAAATATCCACAAATATAACAGAAATCATCTGGTTTGTTTTTGCAACACCGGCTAGACATATTTTTAAGCAATGTTTATTTATCAAATACCACGCACAACACTAAAGACAAATTAATTTTACTTGTTTACTGATCGACACTCAGAGCTATAATGAAGTAAATGACATTAAAATATACATTTTGTTTGGAGTGATAAACTTGAAATCCTTCTTCGCAGTACTAATAAAGTGAAAGCATAATAAATAGGATTTAGCAGGTAAAAATTCTAGGAAATCTTGTCCTAAATTAATACATGTAATAAAAGATTTACATCAGGTAATGAGAGCCTATTTAACAAATTTCTTTAAAACCACAACAGAATATCATTTTTAGGTTAATACCTAGAATTTGAAGTAGTACATTCATTTTAAAATATATTAAAACGCCTATTATAAGATTTTTTTTATATTTTTTTCTTTTTCTTTTGTGCAAAAAAAAATCTGTGGGTGGTAGAGACCAACTGTATTTTAATTAGTTATTGCTATATAAAAACTGAGCTTAACAAACAAAAATCACGTCATCACAAATTTTATGCAGGCCTGTGTTATTAACGATTGATACTGATATTAACATATACCAAAGATTAAATCTTAAATCACTACTAAAGTTGTCAGATTTTCCCCACATTCCAGAATCTTACTCAGTATAAGTTAATATATACGTAATATATACGAACGTTTTTGTTAATATATAATATATACAGTTCTATAAGATTTAAGTATTAACAAAGAAATTACTTATTGTAAGAAATGTTGACGAAAAGTTTTGTTTTTTTTACGAGACGCACCCAAATACAAAAGAAAGATTGCGAATTTTAAGATAAGCAGGGTCATTGTATGCCGGCCAGATATTTATATTTTAGTTAAGCGTAGATCTCGACGCGAGGCGGTTGAACTTGTGATATTATAAACACAAATATCAGTATGTCGATATACTTATATCAGTACGCGATGTATATTGAAAACATTTGTATACATTAACTTCTACTGAGCAGGATTCTGGAATATGGGATAAAATACAACTCCACATAACCCTCTACTTGAACCAATGTTAACGGTTGTTCTATCATAAGTAAAAACACAAGAGCCTTTTTTTATCGGATAAATTTCTCTTTGTAACGAAATTATTTTGCCAATCAGTAATTTGACGAGAAAAACTTACATGAAAAAATCGCGACACCGAAAGGTCGAGCGATTTTTTCTAATGTAAGTTTCTCGAGCGAAATTACTGATTGGAAAAATATTGAGTTAAAAAGAAATTTATCCGATTGAAAGAAAAGCTCGAGTGTTTTTTGGCAAGATAAATTAACGACATGAATAAAACTTTTTAAATTGTCTCCATATTGACGATTCTGTATTTCTTTTGTATGGCGGTATTGATCTTTTGATATTTGTTGAAATTTCCCCAAACCGACTCGTACATTTTACGTTCAACGATACTTAATAGTTATTACCTGTCAGCTGCCAAAATAAATTAAGTGATGCAGGGCTACTAGATATGTAACAGGAAGAAGCATTTTTATCGGAGGAAGAAGCATTTTTATCGGAGGAAGAAGCATTTTTATCGGTGATAAATAGAGCTGAGGATGTTTGCGGTATAACCATGGTTATATCATGTAACCATAGTAAAATACTAGGGTTACATGATATAACCATGGTTATACCGCAAACATCCTCAGCTCTAGTGATAAATTAACTCCTATATAAAAATACCTATTTGATGGTGACATTTTTGTCACTTTGACAGCGATAAAAAACTACATAGCTTTTTATCACTGATAAAAATGCTTCTTCCTCAAAATTGTATTACTTATCTAGCAGCCCCGCATCACTTAATTTATTTTGGCAGCTGTCAGTTATAATAACTGTTAAGTATCGTTGAACGTAAAATGTATTATATGAGTCGGTTTGGGGAAATTTCAACTAGAGAAAATACCACAATCCACAAGAAATATAAGATCGTGTCAATATGGAGACAATTTAAAGAATTTGATTCATATCGTTAATTTATCTTGCCAAAAAACACTCGAGCTTTTCTTTCACGGATAAATTTCTTTTTAACTCAAAAATTTTCCAATCAGTAAATTTTCCTCGAAAAACTTACATTAGAAAAAATCGCTCGACCTTTCGGTCTCGCGATTTTTTCATGTAAGTTTTTCTCGTCAAATTACTGATTGGCAAAATAATTTCGTTACAAAGAGAAATTTATTCGATAAAAAAAAACTCTTGTGTTTTTACTTATGATAAAAAGCTATGTAGGTTTTTATCGCTGTCAAAGTGACAAAAATGTCACCCGCAAATGGACATTTTTATATAGGAGTTAATTTATCATAAGTAAAAACACAAGAGCTTTTTTTTTATCGGATAAATTTCTCTTTGTAACGAAATTATTTTGCCAATCAGTAATTTGACGAGAAAAACTTACATGAAAAAATCGCGAGACGATAGTCGAGCGATTTTTTCTAATGTAAGTTTTTCGAGCGAAATTACTGATTGGAAAAATATTGAGTTAAAAAGAAATTTATCCGATTGAAAGAAAAGCTCGAGTGTTTTTTGGCAAGATAAATTAACGACATGAATAAAACTTTTTAAATTGTCTCCATATTGACGATTTTGTATTTCTTGTGTTTTGCAGTATTGATCTTTTGATATTTGTTGAAATTTCCCCAAACCGACACGTATTTTACGTTCAACGATACTTAATAGTTATTACCTGTCAGCTGCCAAAATAAATTAAGTGATGCAGGGCTACTAGATATGTAACAGGAAGAAGCATTTTTATCGGAGGAAGAAGCATTTTTATCGGTGATAAAAAGCTATGTAGGTTTTTATCGCTGTCAAAGTGACAAAAATGTCACCCGCATATGGACATTTTTATATAGGAGTTAATTTATCATCATTAAAAACTAAAAGTCGAATTTGATAAAATTTAATATCGAACCTCTCGATTCGGATCCTAAAGGTGTGTGGCGAGCGTTGTTATGTTGCAAGATTATTGGTTCCAGGCTGCCTCTAACACGACAAACCCGACTTGCTGATGGTTGCGTTTTTCAACTTCTTCCCCAGAGGAAAAGAGGGATGTCGATATTCAGCGCTCTGTCTTTTCTCTTCCGGGTCGTAATGGACCCATGCCTCGTCCTCCGTCACAATATTCAAAAGAAAGTCGTCTCCTTTGTCACGGTAGTACTGCAAAAGTTGCTCGCAACATTCCAATCGACGCTGTTTGCTCTCGACTATAAGACGGCGTGCACAAATTTTACAGCATCTGGAATTTCATATCTGTCAGACAGTCAATATGTTGGTTTATTAGTAGATATCTGTTGTAGATTGTTTGCTTTCATTTCCTTAATTAAAACGCTTCCCTTTGTAGTTGTAATTCGTGAACCTCATAATTCAGTTACTAAAGCTCTACTTACCTAAAAAGTTACTTATTGGTGGTTCTTAGTTTTTCTTAGATTAAAGCACTGTCTCTCAAACAAAAACATGAATATGATTATGATCAGGGACCGGACACGAGAGGCTCATGGATAGAAAACCTCCTTTCTACATCGCAACTTGTTATAGATGTACACTGGAAATATTCTTTTATTTCAACGTATTTAGCAGTTAGATTTTGACACAATTGCTTCAATGTTATTAAATCTGGATTTCTATTAAAAACTGCGTCTAACTTTTGCCAAAGGCCTCATCCGAATTCACTTGGAATATTTTTCAAATTATTAATAGCCACATTTAATGTGGTTAATCCATTATTTAATTTAAGATTTTTGTTTTCAAAATAAGTGATTAGTTTTGGCAAATTTGTAAAAAGTGATCCTAAAGAAAGTACAACAGATTTTTTAAATTTGAAATACTTCGAACATCGTCATTTAAACATGTACCGAAATTTCGTAAATTATCAAAATCCTCTGCATAAAACCTAGTAGCTTCCAACCATGATCCCTATTTAGTTATTACTAGAGAGGGAGGCAGTGACGAAGATGGAAGTCTTTTCCTGTAAAGAGCTACTCTCAATGGTGCTTTTCTGAAAATTTTTCAAAAGCGGATTCAAATCTATCAACTTCCGGAAAGGTGTCTGTGATATATTCACAGATTCTGTGTGGAGCATGTGCTACACAAGTAATATGCAGCATATGTTTCCTTTAATAGTCTGTCTGTCTTTAACATATATACAGCACTGTCACTGACAAATAAAAGTATTTTTTCTTTGTACCTGTCGTCCGAATGAAGCATTTGGTGCATATTCTCGTAACTAGTTTTAGCTACTGTTTCCGCATCAACTGTATTTATAACTAAAGTGGACCAATTCGGAGCGAAAGCAGAGGTGCGACTAACGAATATTTAGAGATATACTATCACGAACGGTGCTGTTATTATGTTATTAAGTAATATAATAAGTTATTATATTACTTAATACTACATATTTGTATTATATTTTGTTTATTTTAGTTCCAATTTACAGTCGTGTATTGTGTATTGTGCATTCTATAGAACAGGAAAGTGTTTTATATTTATATGAATATGAATATCACCTATATTTCTCTCAACACTGCTTTATAGAAATTATTATAAAGGTAGGAATTATAATAAATCAAAACTAGGGAACAGCAAAAATTTGTTGACACATAATTTCTATAAAGCAGTGTTGAGAGAAATATAGGTGATATTCATATTCATATAAATATAAAACACTTTCCAGTTCTATAGAATGCACAATACACAATACACGACTATAAATTGGAACTAAAATTAACAAAATATAATACAAATATGTAGTATTAAGTAATATAATAACTTATTATATTACTTAATAACATAATAACAGCACCGTTCGTGATAGTATATCTCTAGATATTAATGTTTCGCATGCGGGAACCAATTCGTTAGTCACGCCTCTGCTTTCGCTCCGAATTGGTCCACTCTATTTATAACTTTTGTTGCTATTACATATACGTTATATGGAGTAGTTGGATGTAGTATACCAGCTATGGCGTCGGCATTTATCCATAGGTACTGATTTGAAAGATGACTTCTAATGCGATCTTCTGCTTTCGTGTAGCACTTAAAAAACATAATATTTACATAAGGTGGATTCATCACGAATATTTCGGCCAGTATATTTTTGGAGAAATGTTTTGAAGGTGGGATTGTTAAGTTTATTTAATGGAATATTTGCCGCCATTAAAGTTTCACGAGATTTTCATTAAAATTGTCAGATTCAATCGGGTTTAATTTCTGTGTATGTGTTTGCGATGCTAAATGACGTTTCACGTACGATTTCTTGAAATTTTTTAACTATATTTTACAGATTTTGCAACAAATTTTGGAATCACTGGCAATGGACATACAGTTAGTTTGACCCTCAATCCAACTCGCCATTGTTTCACGATGCCATTCTCGACGTTGTTCCATATCATATCTGAAAGAGTTACTTAAACAATATTCTACATCTAAATAAATTAAAATTAAAAATGTATGCGTAAGTTATTAAAACTTAACAAAATTCACTGGACCCTTACGTATATATGAGTTAACAGTTAAAACAATGAAAAAAAAACTAATTCACCGTACTTTATTTATCTTACGAAACATAAACTAATAAATAAAACAAATTTTAAAAACTCGTCCCGCTTCTATCTACGCCCATGAAGAAACGAATTTAAGTGTATAATTGAAGTAATTGCGTCACAATTCAACGACAAAAAACAACAGATGTGCGGTTAACCGAATGAATAGTGCTATTCAATAACTGGGTGTTGTACTTAACGATGTTATAGACTATTTATATGGTCCATCGTAATTGGGGCCTTTCGTGTCCAGTCCCTAATTATAATAAAAATAATCTAAGTTATTATTTATGTTTACATAAATTAACTTATAAACATAAATAAAACTTATTAATAAATTGTTTTTTAGGAATAATTTACGTATAGAACTATATAGGAAACTGGACATCTGGTATACAACTTCAGGAGCAATATGGTCATTTACAAACATTAAAACCACGAATATATTTGCATTTAGTATTAAATTGTAAATGTACTGAACGACGGTTAAAACCGTTGAAATGCCTCAGTCTCATTTTATTTTTATTTCACACGTAACATAATGTAACTTAAAAACTAGTCATAGATAACGATGAAAAAATTACACCAAACAACTATAAATCAAAGCAGTACCTTTATTGCCAATCACTAACTGAGTATATATTCGTATATGTAGGTATACGTTTGCCAGTTAATGCTAGTTCACGTCCTTGCCGGAGGCTAAAAGATTTCTTTTTAGATTGTCCAAAGCGAACGCCAGAGATCATACGACAAACTTTGTATTTAAATAAATAAAGAGATTCCTTTTCCCGATCTTTCACATTTTATTTACAAATCTGTGTATACTTCTGTCTAAGAGGATAATTGTATATACATGTAATGTTCTGAAGTAATATTTAATAAACGATAACTTACAAGTTCTGTTATCTAAACTTTCTAATGTATTTAACCCAGGCGCGGCTCGTGATGACGTATTTTGGTTTGCAGTACAATGATCCGAGTGCTTCGTGTATTCTCGTGTACTAACTGTAACGTTTGCTTAGTAAACACCGAAAACACACGAGGCACTCGTATCATTGTACTGCAAACCAAAATACGTCATCACGAGCCGCGCCTGATTTAACCTGACCGGAGTAGTGCGTAAAGCAATGCTCGATAGAATGTCGCCATACATAGGCTTATTTGCATTGCTTTTAAAATAATGAAAAGAACTTATGCTACTATAGAACTACAAATACATATACATACAGCGTAAGACGAACCAGGTTAAAAAATTATGTGTAATTTAGGAGAAATAAATAATTTTTATAATATATAAATACAGAATGCGACAGAATTAATTAGACGATTTAAAATTATAAAATAAGTAATTTATTACAAAGTAATTTGAAACTTGAGTAGGTAAAACCTCACCAAATTTTGTATAAAACAAAAACATTTTAAATTTTAAGGGTGTGGGGAAAAGTGTTTCTTTGGAGATTGTGGTTAAGTAAAAACTCAAAAAAGGTATAAAACCCCTTACCACCATTAATAATCATATCCTAAATACGTATTTTGACAACTAAGTTGTCATCATCAGTAGGTAAAACCACTAATCAACGTGTCGAACATGGGGCACATCAGGCGTTTCTATGTGTTAGCTTTACAGTGACTCATGTTCGACACTTTGATTAGTGGTTTTCACTACTGATGATGACAACTTAGTTGTCCAAAATATGTATTTAGGATGCGATTATTAATTGTGGTAAGGGGTATTATACCTTTTTTGGAGGTATGGAGAACACAATAGAAGTTCATATATTTGTGAAAGCATCTCTCTAGAGACGCAGACTCAAGTATGTTTAAAATTACTTTGTTATACAGGGTATTCCGCGACTCGACCGACAAATTTATACCATATACTCTGGCGGTAATTACAATCAAAAATGTTATATGGCCTATAGGTGAATTCCTCTTTGTTTCATAGATATCGATGGGTTTAAATTTAAAAAAATGGTAAGGGAAATTTTATTACTTGATAGATAATTAACACAAAATTACAGTAACTGTTCAAAATGAGAACCGCCATTTTCTGAACAAGTCATTTTCTGAACAACAAGCTATTCTTCGTGTCATAGAATGTTGCCAGTTAATTGATGCCAATTCATTCTTTAGAGAATTAGTAGCTTCAACTATACGGTCAGTCAACTCTTCGCATGTATCTGGTTTACCATTACTAAACACACGAGATATGAGGCAACCCCACAAAAAAAATCTAAAGGCGACAAATCAGGTAACCGAACTGGCCAATGTACAGAACCACCTCGTCATATTCACCTTTCCGGAAAGTTGTCATTAAGAAATACCGTCACTTGTCTTCTAAAATGTGGTGGTGTCCCATCTTGCTGAAACCACATGCTACGACGAGCTTCCAAATGAATATCTTCCAAGGAATTCGGCAATTTTTCTTTCAAAAAGTGAAGGTAAGTTCTTCAATAAAATGTGGTCCAATTAGGATTATTATTTAACAAGCCGCGCCACATTTTGTAAATTGGGCCTCATCCGTAAAAAGTATGTGTGGAATTACCTCCAAATTATTTTGTAACTACTGGCAATACCGTACTCGATTTTCTAAATCTCCAGGAAGTAAATGCTGGACTTTTTGTAAACGATAGGGATAAAGCCCATTAAGGTGCAGAATTCTCCATACGTTGGTTTGAGGAATTCCCGTTGTATGAGATATTCTACGAATACTGTTAGAAAGACTTCGTTCAACTTCAATTAAAACTACTTCAGCGTTTCCAAATCCATCTTTTTTTACACAACGAAACAGCGAAAAACGTTTGAAAATGTTGTGTGATGAGGAACAATGCGATCTGGGTATCGCCTGATGTACTCCGCAGCTGCAGCACGTCCACTTACATTGCAAAAACCATATAAGAAAACCATATCAGCATATTCTGCATTAGTAAAACGCGGCATAATGACTTAAATTAATATTACAGCACAAAAGTCATTTATTTGTCAACCATAAATTAATACGTCAAGGCTTTCTAAATTAGAGGAATTCACCTGTAGGTTATATAACGGCTTCTATATTAAAAATTAATTGTATAATTGGTGATGTAATGAAAAACAGTTACGAAATAAATTAAGTTTCAAAACGTCAAAATTGCATTTAAAATTTGGTATTTCATAACAGGGTTTGATAAATAATAATGCATATACCATTAGAAGGTTCACGTTTTAAAAATGACATCATTAAGACAGACTTCATAGTTCAGCATATTGCACGTTGCATGAGAATAGTCCATCGTCTTCTCTAGTATTTGTAATGCAATGAATGCAATCTATTGAATCGGTCGTGATTAATCCTTTTAAATCGTCTATGCTGTGAGGTCGATTCTCGTAGATTTTATGGTCGAGCTGGACCACCATTATAGGAGATGCACTTTTCCGGAAGCAGTTGTATTTTTTACATTGAGAATCTTGCCGTGTGAGATGACACTCAATGCGATGATTATTAGTACATATTTTGAAAGCCCATAGCGAAATTTGGTTTAATATCCTCTGTGCAGATTGAAATAGTTATTTTGAAATCTGAAGTAGAAAGCCAAAAAAGTATTTTAATTCTCCAAAAACCACTTCACAAAATACAAAGTACTATAGCAATCTAGCTACACAAAAATTCACAGTACTTTTAAAGCGGATAAACTGACAAAGGGAACTACAAAAATTTTGCAATGAAGAAACTTTCATTTTCACAATCTGTCAAAATAACTGACAATCTATCTAATGACAATCTATGCATTTGTTCATTTTTCGAAACTAATCGTCAAACAACTCTTCAGCGTTTCTTCTGAAAGGTGGGTCATCCTACGCCCTAAGAAGATTCTCATCGTTGGAAAACTGTTTGCCTTATACCTTGTTCCCCTGTTCGTCACTTGAAAATTTGCACCACCCTGCAGAGACCTTAGACATGCCTAATTCGATATGCAAAATGTGATGTATACGTTCAGTAGACATGCCCACTGTCTTGACAGTCTCCTCCACTTTCACTCTTAGGTCACGCAACACAACATCATGAACTTTTTCAACCATTTCTAGAATGGTAACATATTTTGGTAGTCCATAATTTTCTTCATCTTTGAGACTCATCTCGCTACTTTTAAAGCGAGCAATTCAGCGACAAAGCAAAGGCTTCGAAAGAGTATCGTTGCCCAAATGTTTGTTGCATATTCGCCAAAATCTTAGTTGTATTAAATTTTTTAAAGAACGAGTACTAAATTGCACTACAAATAGCGATTTTTAGAACATTCACTAAACACGTCTGCATCAAGCAGCTATACATGTCAAACTAAGCGTCAAACGATAGTGAAAATTTACATAGTAGCTTACCTACTAATAATAATAATTAGAGCTGAGGATGTTTGCGGTATAACCATGGTTATATCATGTAACCATAGTAAATTACTATGGTTACATGATATAACCATGGTTATACCGCAAACATCCTCAGCTCTAATAATAATCTTCATTTCCAACTCGATCAAAATTAATATCACACAGGTGAGAAATAGGATTATAGTTCTTACAAACAACTGAAATGGGTGACTTTACCATTATATTGGTTCTACTTGAAGTACAATCAAAAAAGTTGCTTTGGCGGTTGTTGAATCGAAGCACAATAAAATTGATTATGCAACAAAGCAGGGCAGTCAATATCGTGATGGAAGATTTTGTATAAAAATTTTACACTGCTTATATTTCGTCTAAGTTCCAAGGGCGTTAAATGCAACCTGTTCATATTAGCGTAGAGTCAATGCCTCTGATGGGTTAAACTCCGTCCTCGACAAACATCATATATCTTAAAAAGGTCTCTGAATTGACTCGACATTCTTAATATGTATATTGCAGATCGGATACCAGATGCGGGATGCGTGTTCTAATTTAGGCCTGACAAAACCGCAATACAACGCTTTGAGGCAATCAGCACTGCGAAAATCCTTACAATTTCTGTATATGTATCCACAACTCTTCCAAGGGTTTGATTGATATGTTCGATGAAATACAGTTTGTTGTCAAAGGTCACGCCCAGGTCCCTAATCTCGGCACAGCGGTTCAATATTTGACCATTAATTGCGTAGTCAAACACATATTTCATGCTTTCGATTAAACGTTACCACCATACATTTGTCTATGTTCAAGGTTAGATGATTGCCTCTCGAAAATAATACAATTTTTTTCAGAAACAAACACTGATAGACGCGTATCACCTTCAGTCAAATCATCTTCATACTAAAATATAATCTCTGTAATGCTGTGAACATTAGATAATTTTGATTAATGAAATGGAAAAATGAGTCTCAAGGCATAGGTGCAGAAGTATTAGAACAAGATATGTGATATCACAATACACATTGAATCGAAATGTATTGTTCAAAGAAAACGCTCAATAATAATCCCCTATAAAAAACATATTTTGCATATTAAATTTAATGGACGGGAAAAATTAAGTGTTGCCGTTAGATATCGATCGTAACATTTGTTTAAAACTTATTAAAAATATAAACAATCCGAAGGAGCTGGATATATACGAAAGTATTCATATTATTAAAACCAAAAATAACACATACAACGTTGACAAAAGTCCAGTTCCCGGTACCTGCTTGTTCGAATTCTTAAAATAGATAGGAGATACGAGATAGGAGATAGAAGAAGAGGGTAGGAGAACAAACTCATGTGTATCATTTCTGAAGAGAGGTAAGTGACCTAATTTAAGTTTCTTAAAACAACGCCTTCTAAAAGCGTTGCGCGATTCTTTGTGTTAGCTTTACTGTGCCCCTTGGTCAACACCGTCATTATTATAAATGATAAAAATATGCATACACATATCTGTATCTGTACACATGGACATACACCTCGTAGTTAACTATCGTTACCAGCGTTCAACCAAAGATACATGTTTCTGTCTTACGACGTCATCAATCTGTCTTTGTGAAGTAACGTTTAACGATTCGCCTTTGGAGCAAGTAGTAAATTTTGTCCTATCAGATCTCTATTATCGGCATAGACTCTTTTCTCTGTCAGATATTACGAGATTATCTGGTGCCACCTGATAGGACAAAATTTACTACCTGTTCCGAAGGCGAATCGTTAAATGTTACTTCATAGGCCAAACTGATGACGTAGTATGACAGAGTCGTATGAAGTTAACGCTGGTTAAATACGAGGTGTATTTGTGACAAAAACTTAATGCGTGCTTACACATTTATATGCTAAATTTCTTTAGTGTATTAAAATAAACGTGATTATTAATTTTACCAACTGAGGGTGACAACTTAATAGTCGAAATACGCATTTAAGATACGAGTATTTGTTGTGGTAAAGGGTTTCATGCCTTTTTTGAACTTTTTTGCATGTAAATATGTGAATATGCTGTTTAAAGCGAGGAAAAATGATCGAATATGAATAATTACCACAAATATATTATTGTTAGGATGAATTGGTAATGAATTTTGTCCAAAATTTAATTTCATAATAAATTATTATTTGTTTAAAGTGATTGTGATTAATGAATATTTTATTCTTTCTGTTATTGTAGCATACATACCATTTTTATTAGATCTATCACATACAAACACATACTTTGCGTGTATGCTGTACATATTAAATAATTTTATTTTGAAATCTTGTATAATCCTGTTTGAGGGCGCTTTTATAGCGAAACGACCCAAAGAAAACAGGTTGATTCTTGTATCGCATCCCGTAACTGATTCGAATCTCGCCCACGTCGCGTTGGATACTTCTTAACCGCGGTCAATCGACCGTTCTTAGCTGGTGTATTGTGTCAAGTGGTACGGACACCTTTTAATATACACAATTGTATTTTGGCGGTAAGATCGCGGCCTTTGATGAAAGAGGCCGCACTCCCCATTTCGTAAACATTTCATTCGAAGACGAGGTGAAAGATTTACAAGCGGTAGACCTTGGGATTTATGACTTTACGTGTTTATTATGTATGTATGTGTATCGGTATCGTCTTTGGTGTAATCCTCGAGGAACTCTTCAGAACCTGAAAGGTTCTGACGTACGTAATATATTTGCTTATTATGACAAACAAATCAGATGTAGAGTAAACCGTGTAATGAAATATTTATGGAGTAACTTAATTAATTAAACGAGTTTGAAAATTTATTTACGCTAGTTACTTTTTTTTTGTAAATGGCATTGTATTATGATAGAATCATAAACATGATTTCATCTCAATACCTAACAATATAAGAGAGGCACACGGCGTTCTTCTAATGTAGTGATCTTTTGCTACGAGCCGACGTTTTTATCTTCCCGAAAGGCATTAAAGCATCAGACTAAAATTTGTTTTTCAATCAATTACAAATGATACATATATATATACACATTATGTACCTGTACACATGGAAAGACACCTCATATTTTACCAACGTTTACTTCAGCCAAAGGCACGTGTTTCTGTCTTACGACGTCATCAGTCGCTCGCCCTCCGGAACAAATAACTTTTTCAATAATGTTTCTTTGCTTTTGAATACAGGTGTTACACCGTTTCATTAACATTTTTAATCCGTCGTAAAAATATTATTTTTGTTTCTCTAAAAGATGGTTCCCTGCAGCTGCTATAAGTTCGTCACCATCCCCAAATTTTGTCGCCCTAAATGTTTTTGAGATTCGAAAACAAAAAGTATTCACTGAGTGCTAAATCTGGACTATCTGAGTGTACAATTTCTTCAAAGCTGCGACCAGAAGAGTAGCTTTTGAAAGTCTTGATTTATACACTGGTGCATTGTCGTGGAGTAACAAAACACCTTGTTTTCCACGCCTTTTCACTTTAATAGAATCTCTGAAACAATGGATCAAGTTTGCGTAGTACTCTCCATTTACAGTACTACCCTCCTTATTCAGATAATCAATCAGCAAAATTCCTTGGAAATCACATAAAGCAGCTATTATTTTTCCTGCAGAAAGGGTGATTTTAAATTCCTTGGGGTGGCTCTAACTCTTAACTTCTATTCTGGATCATAACAGTGGATCCAAGCTTAATCTCCAATGACAAGTCGGTCTATAATTAATTCTAATCCGTTCCCACAAAGCGCTAAAAATTGTTCACACGTCTCTACTTGGGCACGCATTTGCAACAGCGGAAACCCACTTTGCACTAACTTTTGTCATTCCATTCGATCATATTTAAATCATTTTTACCAGTAGCAAATAGTTCACTTTAAAAGACAATCATTTCCATATTCAGCGAACATTTCTTAAAGAATAATTGTAGAAGCTTTTCCTTGTTTCGTAAGGAACTTTATATCGGCTCTCTATTCGATTTTTTTTTATTTTGGTATAAAATTAATGCACGGCAACACAAACTCACAGATAATAAAATTAACAATGTTTTAACATAAGTTTTAAATCTTAAGTTGTTGTCAATGATCAGATCCAAATTGTTCACAGTCTCTGTGATCGTAAGCCTGTGCCCATCAACCCTTATATCCAGACCGTGTACGGCCCCATGTTTATGTTATTTCGAGCAGTTCACACTTAAGCAATGATCACCGGAAGTCCGCAATTATAGACCTCTGTAAAGCATTCGAAGCGACACGAGCCTCAGCCGATGCAAACCCTTTTGCGCCTGTTTGCAAGATAGGATGCAAGCAAGAGTATAACTTTCTTTATATTCTTAATGACTAGTCTCAGTTGTGTGGCTTCCTTCAATTTTGTAAAGCAGTTCCATAACCCCTGTCTCAGACCCGTATAAAAGGTGTCTTACACATCCACAAATAATAGGGATGATTATTCTGTTTGCTCATTTGCTCTTTCTATCACTTTCTATCTGTACTTAATGTTGTCTTATTTTTGATTTCTTTAAAAGTGTTGACACTAATCAGATAGCTCTGTAGTTTTCATATTTACTTTTATTTCCATTTTTTCTTTCACTTTTGAGGTACCTTGTTTTCTTGCCCACGGCTTTCTGAAAAGCGCTATATAGCTGTTAGTATCCTTGCATCCCAGTTAGTTGTTAGTTTTTGGGCTATTTCGACTCTTCCAGTTGCTTTGCCAGTTTTCGGCAGCTTAATTGCATCGACGAAATCATCTTTTGATATTGAATCCTCTGTTTTATCGTTATGTTCGTTCTCTTCTGTAGCTTCGGTTTTATGTTGGCCATGGGTGTCCTCTCTAAACTGCTCCCTAAGTTCCCTAATCTTTTAATATTTTATTTATTTCTGTTTAAGTTTCTTATTATTTTATTCTATGTTCTGTAATTACTCGCGTGTATTATTTTTAAAATATGTTTACATTTTACAAAACTTGTCATTCTTTGGTCGGAACTCCGTCTCTATCTCTTCCGAATTCTTCTCAATTTTTAGCTTTTGCCTTTTTTATTTCTTGATTAATCCTCTTCTTTTTTTGCATATAAATTATTTTTTTTGCTTTTTTTCCAGTACCTGTTTTTAAATCCTTTTTTCCTTTCTTTTAATACAATTTTATCTAAAATAAGAATGGAAGGTATATGTAACCACAATGTTATATTCCAAAATTCTAAGCTTGCTAATACTACAAAAACAAGCTCAATATTCCAATTTCTGTTGCAACGATGGTTCGTATCCAGTATGATATGATATTCAAGTCAACTGTATAAATATGCTTTTGATAACTTTTTCAATTAATTTTTTATATCTAAATTCCCCTGACACCAATATATCCAAGTTCATAAATGTACACAATGCACATGAGATAGGCATGAAAATCATAAACAGGGTTCCAATCGGAAACGTGGTTGTCTCTTCTACAAATTTATAAGGCGCCAGTAAAAGAGTATTGACAAATGTTATAATTATATCTCTAAGTTACTTATTAAAATGTGTAGAAAGGATTATTAAATTAAAGAACACAATATAAAATTTAAATGAAAATTTAATACAAAAATAAAAAAAAAAAAAAATCTTTATAAAGTATAAAGATTAATATTGCCTCATTTAACAATATTATAAAGGTAAAAATAACGCATGGAAATGACCGCAGCATACGTCTAAAAAACCTTAATGACAGCCGATAAAAATTAAAAATAATAAATTACAAAGAAACTTTTTAATTTCTCCCAAGAGAACAAAATCAAAATAAACAAACTGATTTGACAGCCCGAAGCAAACTCTAACGCATGTGCACAACAAAAAATGCCCTTGAGATACCAAACGTATAAAATTTTACAGTTCCAGAATTTCTTTTTTACTAGAAATTTTAAAAATTTTTCTTTTTGTTATTTATATCAAATATCTAAGACTAAATCTCAATACGATAATATTCATACAATTAGAAAATACAGTACTTAACTCTTTTAAATATAATAAGATATCTTTAAAAATGAAGCTTTTCCTTGTTTCGTAAGGAACTTTATATCGGCTCTCTATTCGATTTTTTTTTATTTTGGTATAAAATTAATGCACGGCAACACAAACTCACAGATAATAAAATTAACAATGTTGCAATTTTTTGTAAAAATTGGCACACAAGTTGTCGAGGTATATGTTTAAAAAGACATAATGGGAAATTGGATTAAAACCTGAAGCTACCTAGTACAGGAAGATAAAAACGGCCCCTCACATAATAGATGTATAGTCCCATGTACTGAACATGGTTTTTCTCCTAGAAATGTTGAGCAAATCGTGATTTGTCTGTTTCACCAGTTGAATTAATTTTTGGTGACCTTGTGTTCTAAGTTTGACGAGTCTACAAGTCACAATCGAAAAAATCAAAGAGTAGTTAATACAACGTGTTTCAAAAAGAATTACATCTAGTTGTCCATTAATTTCTCCTATAAATTATGATGTTCTGCATTCTTGAAATGCGGATATAGATTAAATGGTATGAAGGTTATCTACCTGTCACTGTCAAAATTTATCATCGAGAGACATAGTGATGAAATTAATAACAAGTACAATTAGATTATTAATTTATTTAATAAGAAAACTTTAAAGATGGGATATTAATCAAACAACCAAGGTAAATAACTAGTTTGTAGAAACTTTAACGATTATAATTTATAACAAATGTTTAAAATGGTCACCATTCTGTTGAATGCATAATGCAATACGGCGTTTCATATTGTCAAAAATATTCTGCAATACATTTGCTGATATTTCATTGCATTTAATTGTAATTGTATTCATTCAGTCATTTAAGTTATCCATTTTTGTGTTATATACTTCATTTTCTGGCAATTCGAAAATAGAAAAATCTAACGGAGTAAGATCTGGTGACCGCCCTGGCGAAACACCTCTGCTTATAACTCAATGAGGAAAGTAAACTTCTAAAAGTCCTCAATTTTCACAAGTTGTATGTACAGAAGCCCCAGCTTGCTGGAATAAGCCCCCATTTGAATTCGTCTCGCTGTACTTTAGTTAAAAATGGTGTTAATGACTGTTCTTGGTATCGTTAGCTAATAATGTAATTGTTTGGATTGTTTGTAGGCCATATTCTGTAATTTCATTTATTTACAAACCCGCTTAAACGAAACCATGCTTCATCGGTAAAAAAACTTACATCTAGAATTTCGTCATTATTTAAATTTTCTTGAAAGAAGTTGCAATAATTAAATCTACTTGCGTGATCTCTAGATAAGATCTGTTGAACAATCTATACTTTGTATGGATACATATGTAAACGACACTTCAAAACTCTATGAACGGTACTAGAAGATACGTTTATTTGAACTGAGAAACGACGATCTAATCTATGTGAGTTTTCTCCAATAAGATTTTCTACGTTTTCAACAATATTTTGCTGTGTACATGATCTACCAGAACTTTTGCCTTTTAACACAGATCCTGTATCCCGAAACTTCTCCACGACTAGACGAATCTGATGATGTAAAGCGGTATTATCCACAACTCTATTAGGACAATGCAAATTCATTCCGCGTAGGAATATTGTCATTCTTCATTAAGAAATTGTGCACTTCGGAAATATGCTTCAACAATAAAAATATTTTCTTGCAACGTGTACATTATATAGTAGTATTGTTTATTATGTAAAAAAAATATTTGTAAGAAAAAATTACATTGCTAGTCACAAAATGACAAATGTCAAAATAACATTAGATAAATAGCTAGTTATAAATAAAAGGCAAGTGGCATATAATAATTTGCAAGTACTAGTTACTCAGTACCTACTGAGGTGAAGTTCTTTTTGAAACACGTTGTACAATGAAAATTTAATATCGTCAACATAACTCAAGGTACTAAAAGGCAGATTTGCAAGTAAATAATTTATAAGCAATAAAGGCCCTAGATTGGAACCTTGGAGAATCCTAGAAGTAAATATAAACACATCCGATACGTAATCACTACAAAAAAAAAGCAATTTATATTTGACAATATTCACAATGCAACAATTAAATAATGAGAATGATTTTGTTGTAAGAAACAGATAAATTCAATTAACAATACAAGACATGTCATCAATTGTCCAACGTCCATCGACAAGCCTACAACATTGTATCGTTTACACGCTAACATGACGGAAACTGAGGCGCCTTACATGTCGGCAACAGGAGACCATTGTCGCGTAAGCGGCATGGAGACAAGAGCAGACGTTCTTGAAAGTTCCGTTTTGAACCCTGAAAGAATACGATTGAGACTGTAAATTTAATACGAGCAATGTATTAAGATGGATAGTCTATCTCGTGCACAACAGACAAAGTGATGTGGAAACAAAAAAAAAACGAAGCAACCGCCTAGGCATGCAATTTTAATGCGTAACGAGGATCCCCCATTGCAAATATGAAAGAATTGGTTAAATAAGATCGTTGCATGAATGTGAAACTGTTAGCATAAGAGTTTCGTGTAATTCATAACATCTTAGTGGAAGATTTCGGCAAGAAAGGATCGTATCTTGGTTTGTACAACATCCTGAAAAGCATTTTTAGATACACTACTAATTAGAAATAAGCATTAAATAGAAATCGATATTTTTCGAAAAGAAACTAATGTCAATGAATTCATCACCGCGGATTCAAATCATAGTTTTCAATGTAAGACAGCTTCTTTTAATTTCTTAGTCAATCGTTAACAAAAGAGAGATACGAAATAGAACTAGATCTCATTAAAAACATCGCGAGGTATAATGGCGTTGACATAGAAATAATTAATAAATTAATTAGAAAAACGAATTTAAAAAAGACAATCCCCGAATCAACAAGTTTGATGTCTTAACGTAACCAGGAGAAAAAGTACATGTATTTACCATACCATCCAATAAAGAAGAACATTAATACAAGGTCTCCAAATTGCGTTTTGGTCCGAAAACACCATCAAAAGTCTACTAGGTAATACCAAAGATAAAGTATTTGAAATCAGGTATATACGAAATTAATTGCGACGATTGTAATTTAAAATACATAGGTCAAACGAAACGTTCAATAATAACCAGTTTTAAAGAACACATAACATATTAGATTTAATAGACCAGAAAAATAGAGTGTGGCATACCATGCATTAGACACGGATCATAGCTTGTCGGTAAAAGCGATAAAACTAAAAAAATATCAACAACTCCGGAGATCTCGACGCATACGAAAGCATTCCTATCGTTAAAAACAAAATTAATACGTTCAACTCGGACAACGGTCCTATTCCATACGGTTGTCTTTTTCGTTCTTAGAAAAGTAGGTAGCAAAAGTCGAGGGCGTGAGTATAAACACGTGGTGTTGCCGTTTTCTTAAGAAAGTTTAAGTTGACGTAATTTTAGTTTGTGAATTTATTTTATTTTAAAGTCAGTATATACATTGATGCCGTTGTAAAATTGCGCGCGTTTCTATGTGTTAGCTTTACTGTGCCCATGTTCGACACTTTTATTAGTGGTTTTACCTACTGATTATGATAACTTAGTTGTCGAAATACGTATTTAGGATACGATTATTAATTGTGGTAAGGGGTTTTATATATTTTTTGAGTTTGTACAACATTCGTTATCTGAAGATCAAAAACATAACCGTATTTGGTAAATAAGGGACATCCTCAGCTGCTGGTAGATATAAAAATTTCGTGAATTCCATTGTCGCGATGAACGTAGCTTATTGAATGCTTTCGCTATGATCTCACAACTAAATGTCAAAGTATGGAATGGAAGTCACTGTCATCGCCAAAGAGAAAACCTAGTTCATCTGCAAAAGTTGAAAGTGAAGACAACGTTGGTGTGTTTTTACCTCAGTAAAGATGTAAGGATTTAATATCTAATTATTAATCATGAATTTGTTCCTGAGAGACGGAATCGTCACTGAAAATTTTTATTTGAATTGCAATGATTATGAAACAAGATTTTTCACTAGTAGCCTGAACACCAGACAGTTAGTTCCTGTTTGTAAATATTTAAGAAAGTTTGACATTAATACAGCGTTTAAAACTAATAACAATTTATCCAAATTTATAAAAAACAATAAGGATTTAACAAACAACAATAAAAAGTCAGGGGTCTATGAGTTAACCTGCGGTAGTTGCCCTATGACTTATATCGGACAGACAGGCAGATCGTTTGAAGTACGCGTCAAAGAACATTTTTCTTCATTTAGAAATAATAAAAGTGACTCTTCATATGCGTCTCATATCAATTCAACGAACCACAATTTTAACAAAGAATTTAAAATATTACATATAGAAAATAGGGGCAAAAAACTTAATTTATTAGAGTCACTGGAAATCAATAAAATAAAGAAAACTGACAAGATCTTAAATGATCAATTAGAAACAAATAATTCACCCTTACTTAATCTATTTATTTGATTTGCAGACAGTTACATATTGTATAGTATTTTTGTATTTTTCCATAGAATTCTTTATCCCTGTAATATAATGTAAACCTTTAGTTTTATTACTTAAGAACACTACATTTTTTTTTTTTTTTTTTTTTTTTTTTTTATAAACCGTAGCGAAAGTTTTGTATAGACATCCCGTAATAAAAAGCACCCATCCCTCTGACTATTTTTTAAAATAAAACATGTGTTTTTGCTTGTTACCGTTTACTTGTGTTTAATATAAAAAATATTTTGTAAATAAGTTAGTTATATGTCTGACGAAGCCCAGGTTGGTGCGAAACGACTCGTTACAGTGATAATTAAAAAGTGAAATTCATAAAATTTGTTTTATTTTATCTTAATAGTTAGTTCCTGCTTCCGGACAATGCACCAGTGTACAAAGCATTATTTTTACAGAAATCTTTGGCATGAAAATAGCTGTGTGTTTTATTTTTCCAAAACTATTTAAGGTACCAAAGAGTGGCAGTGACAGGGACATATCACAGCAAGATATGCCTAGATCGTCCCAATCGTTGCTCGATCATACCACTTATATCGATGCAGAAGAAATGTGTTTTTAATAAAATACATGTTCTATTCAATTGCCTCGTTTCTATTTTGTACTATAAAATCATCACTCTTACTAATTATAGTATGATAAGAAATTTTAGAGATAGATTTTGTCTCCGAGAAGATTTTCAGCTTTGATAAAATATTTCTTATATAAAACTAATATAGATTGATTAGATATCAAATCCTTATATCGATTTTCACGAAAATTTATATACTAAATATCTAAGAAATTGACGAAACGGCATAGAGCCAAGGTTATACGAAGCTTATTCTGCTTAATAGATTTTATACGAAATATTTTTGCAAAATAGAAGATAACAAATATCACGGACAATCAATAAATGATCGATAAAATAAATTTAACTTTCTGAAAGTTCTAAATAAATTAATTTCTTCACAGAGAAGCAGATATAGAATGACAGAAACTTTAAAGAAGCTATAAACGTGTATCGCTTGTATTCATATTCAAAGTATTTACAATCAAGTAAGAATCACAAAAGCGGGAATGAATTAGTTACGGCTTTCTTAAGTTGTTTCATCGATTTCCTTCTTAGGAAGGAAAGTTTTAGTTATATACTCATTATTCATTATTATTAGAGACCAGACGCATCAGGCCAAAATTACGATGGACCATATAAATAGTCTATAACATCGCTAAGTACAACACGCAGTTATTGAATAGCACTATTCATTTGGTTAACCGCACATCTGTTTTTTGTCATTGAATTGTAACGCAAAAACTTCAAGATTACACTTAAGTTCCTTTCTTCATGGGCGTAGATAGAAGCGTGAGGAATTTTTATAAATTATTTTATTTATTAGTTTATATTTCGTAAGATAAATAAAGTACGGTGGGTTAGTTTCGTTTTTTCATTGTTTTAACTGTTAATTACATACATACGTAAGTGTCCAGTGAATTTCGTTAAGTTTCAATAACTTACGCATACATTTTTAATTTTCATTTATCTAGATCTAGAACATTGTTTAAGTTACTTTTTCAGACATGATATGGAACAACGTCGAGAATGGCATCGTCAAACAATAGCGAGTTGGATTAAGGGTCAGACTGATTGTATGTCCATTACCAGTGATTCCGAAATTTATTGCAGAGCCTGTAAAATATCGTTAAAAAATTCCAAGAAATCGCACGTAAAACGTCACTTAGCATCGCAAACACATACACAGAAATTAGGCCCGTTGGCATCTGACAATTTTAGCGAAGAACTCTGTAAAACTTTTATGGCGGCTAATATTCCATTAAATAAACTTAACAATTTCACCTTCAAAACATTTCTCCAAAAATATAAAGGTCGAAATGTTCCTGGTGAATCCACCTTAACGCAAATATTATGTTTCTAAGTGCTACACGAAAGCAGTAGAACGCATTAGAAGCTATCCTTCAAATCAGTACCTATGGATAACTGCCGACGAAACTGTCGATATATTAGGACGCTGTGTGGACGTAAATGTTGTAGCTGTTGTGCTACATCCAACTGTTCAATATAACGCATATGTAATAACAACAAAAGTTGTAAATACAGTTGAAGCGGAAACAGTAGCTAAATCCATTTACGAGAATATGCACCAAATGCTCCATTCGGACCACAAATACAAAGAAAAAAAACTTTTAATTGTCAGGGACAGCGCTGCATATATGTTATAAACAGGCAGACTATTAAAGGAAACATATCCTAATATGCTGCATATTACTTGTGTAGCATATGCTTTCCACAGAATCTGTGAATATATCAGAGACACCTTTCCGGAAGTTGATAGACTTGTATCCGCTTTTAAAAAGTTCTCAGAGCAGCACCATTGAGAGTAACTCTTTACCGGGAAAAACTTCCATCGTTGTCACTGCCTCCCTCTCCAGTAATAACTAGATGGAGAACATGGTTGGAAGCTACTAGTTTTTATGCAGAGAATTACGATAGTTTACAAAATTTCGTTACATGTTTAAATGACGATGCTTGAAGTATTTCTGAGTGCAAGGAACTAATACAAATTTAAAATTTAAAAAATCAGTTGTACTTTCTTCAGGATCACTTTGGAAATTTGCCAAAACTAATCACTTATTTTGAAAATCAAAATCTCAAATTAAATGATGGATTAACCACATTAATATGGATAATAATTTGAAAAATATTCCAAATGACTTCAGATGTGCGCTTCGGCAATAGAAATCCAGATTTAAAAACATTGCGGCAATTGTGTATGGGGACAATGCCAAATCTAACTGCTAAATGCACTGAAATACAATAATATTTCCAGTATGCATCTATAACCAGTTGCGATGTAGAAAGGACGTTTTCTATCTACAAGGGTTTATTTTATTCAAAGAGAACAAATTTTAACAAATTATTAATTAATTAATAATTAATTAATTTAACAAATACTCCTTTATTCAACTTGAACTTACAAAATGAACAAATATAAAATGTATTTCGTATTTTATAGATTTGTTTTCCAATTATATAAGTAAAATTAAAAACTCTTTAAAAATACAAATATTCAATAGTCTCTAATTATTATGTATATAGGTTTTATTAGTTTGTTTTGTTTTGGCACTCTTCACATAATCTTGACAGTCTTCTTGACGGTCTTGACGTTCTTGACGTTCTTGACGTTTCATCGTTTCAGAAAATAGATATTTCAAGATTTAGGAATTACATTTGTTTTTTCAAGTTTAACTTTATCAGAATACGTTCTGCGTGTCACTAACTAACAATAAATCAAAAACAATACTAACTGCGCTGTTGACCTAGATAAAACTTTAGATCGCATAAGGTTTATTAAACGCGAACTTCGGTCTAATTCGCTAAACGATCATATGCTTATAAAATAGTACGATCACTCAAGGATACCGGCCGAGTATACTAACAGCGTATATATTAAGAAGGATTTGACTACGCACAGGAGCGATCAAAATTATATTCATAAGTCATTGCTGTTTTACATCGAAAATAATTAACTAACAAATTATTTTGGTTAACATATTTCATATTATTTTGGAGATTATTGGGAGATCTTTCACCCAACCCAACACAATTAACAAACCGATACTTAAAACACACAATATTTGATTAAAAATGAACAAAAAATAGCTGTTTTAAACGCAACGTATTATTTTTGATTTATTGAAAATCAATCATAATTAAAAAATTAAAATATATAATTTCGTGTAACAATATCCCTTTATCTTATTTTCAACCATATTTTTACAACTTCACTTAAAAGTTTTCGAAGATAATCCATATTTTTATTATACGAGTAGACCCAAATTGCCAATTTTTTGTGTATCAAGATAATTGATTACTTCATAACACTTATACTCGTATTTGCCGTCATTCTAACGATTAGTTCTTACGAAACATATTCTAATTTAAAACGAGAACGTTTTAAACGCTGATACAACTCGCGTAGCTATGTATATTTATGTACAATTAATTGTTTTTTTCTAAGTGAAAAGATAATGATAAATCTTGAATATGCGATAAGATCGAAATTGACACAATTGTATTTTGATTAGGACATTTGTACGATGCATACGTACGTTAGTTTAATGTGGCCAGTTAAACGATCAAAATGATGCGAGTTTACAAGAATCTAACAAAATATGTAAGTAAATGAATATTTCTACTTTATATCTCAATAAATTTAAATAAATTTATTTGAAAAATTTGTTCGTTTTCCGGATATTCTAAGGTAGACAATGCATATTGTTATTATGTACATTTTAAAATAGATTCGAATAAATCGGGGCATATGTAAAGCCAAATTAACATAAGCATATGTTCAAGAACCATAATGTGCCCCTGCTATATGCAAATTCGTCAATGTATGCATGCATTTATATTTTACTTCCTGTATTTTTTATTCATAATAAAAATTCATATAATCGAACTACTGGTACTACGTTTATTGTGACTAGATTAAATATTAGAAAGCGTTTGAATATGTCGCAGGATTAACATATCTTGTAATTAATATATGTTGTTAAAAAGACGCTCATTTAAGTAGATTTCTGTTGCCACATGTTGGGCGCCAAATTACTGCTTGATTGCCGATTATTTGGTTTGTCGTACGTTATAACGCCGAATGGTTTTAATTCAAGTATATCCGTTGTGGGACTTGCTAGCTATAAATTAAATTGAAATAATAATGACTTTTTAATGAACGTCAAAGGTTAGTACATGTTGAAAGCTAAAAGCAATATAGTAACAAGATTAAAACAACGAGTTTGTTTTTAAAATTTTATTTGGTTAAATAAAAAAAAAACAGCTTGGAACATGTTAAATGAAATAAATAATAACAAATATATATTCAGGTTACAAATAATTAATTTAATGTCTGTAAGTAAATAATTGTAACAAATTGTACAAGGAGCGATTAAATAATATAAGTACAAACAATACTACACAATACAATAGTATATACTTGCACTCTTTCCCTGGACATGGTGTCAAGTATCGCGACCGTGATCTGGTAGCAGTGACGCCAGATCAGGAAATTTTTCCCTAGTTCTAGAGATTTTTGTCAAATCGGGCAAGAGAGAATTTTCGGAATTATCCAGGGAATTTTTGAGAAAGACTTCAAGAAAATCCAAATGCACAACAAAAGACAAGAAACGAATTACCATACTGTAGTAATTTACTAATTACTTTTTTAATTGTTTGTATATTATAAATTATTTCTTTTCATATTTAATACTATTCAATATTTAGTGCCATCTACTGGCAAAAATCGTGAATCTTTTGTTTAAAAAAAGGGCAAAAAAATCCTTATTATTTTTTAAACCAAATTATCAAAAATATGTATATAAACGTGGTGACTCGCCCATACATTATAAATTCATAAATATTTTCATGAAGTACTTGCTCTGTTTTCAACTAGTTACATAGTTTTCTTAATATAATAATATTGTGATGAGTCATCCGACGATACGTCAGGCACCGTCTAGAAAAATGTCGAAGCGGATGAATCGAGAGATCGAACCTACGAGAATTTTCCCTTGAATATAAATAGCACTCAAGAAGGATTTATTCCATTCCACACCAAATCATCGGAATGATCTTATATAAATATAAATACATAGATGTTATTATTGTTAATTATTAGTTTTTAAATTGTTATTTAATGTATTTCGTTTTTATTGTTAATATAGTGTGTGTTTAAATTACCGTTAGTTTTATTTAGAACCCGAAAAGACAAGTACATTACAGGACCAACTATTCTAAATAACAGACGACAATGGGAAAATGTTTCGCTCGGGACACACAGAGTTGTTTCATTTGGTTGGTGGTGTTATGAGAAAGATAAAAATATTAAGGGGATTTTTTAAATAAAATCATGGGGAAAGCACATAATACCATTTAGTATAGACGTCGACGCACGGACAGATTTCATTTACACAAAATTATGTAGACATCAACCTTCTACTTCGCGCGTTACGACTCCTGTAAAAAAAAAAAGAAGAAAAATTCTACACCCAGACAGCATGTATTCGCTCAGAAATTCAAATGGAATGGCTTGGAGATCCTCGCTTCAGAGGTTGGCCACTGGAACATTCTAAAGACAAGTTCCTCTGCAAGTGTCAGTCAATCAGATTTAGAAAAACATACAACAGCCGCAAAACATAAGAGGAATATTGGTAAAATACAGGGTATGCCATTAAAACATAAATTTTAATTTTTAAATATTGCACATCTAGCTAGTTTATGTATGTCTTTACCGCATAGCAATATAGAAACCGAGAGAGTATTTTCAGTTGTCACTGATGTTAATAATTAAATTAAATTTCACTGGATAATGCACCGCGAGGATGCCGGTTGTCATTGGTTAGACCATTTCGGAATGTTGACAGTTCGCAGGTATCAAAGTATTACAAATGAAACCTAACTTTCCTTCAGTCGAGTTTTTGTATATTTTCACATATTGCTAAATTCTGTAGTGCTAATCTGATGTAAAGTGTATATATATATATATATATATATATATATATATATATATATAATATATAGAAGTTATATAGGTTACATTAGTATGTTAAGTTAGGTTTGAACGCGAGATGTCAGTGCATTGGAACTTATCGTACCTCGAGTATAAAATAAAGTTAAGCGCCGGCAAAAAAAAAACATATTTATTTCACGGCTTTTATTTTAATGTAATGCAGTAATGAAAATAATAACAATGTGTAAAATATGATAATTGCATTAAGATTGTCGTCGTCGACTTTTGTTTAGGGCGTTCGTCCTGAAAATTATATAATTAAGTGAAATAATAAAATAATTTAATACGTCTTTCGTCTTTTACCGTCTTAGTGAGATTTGAATGCTCAGCAATAATACCTCTTCGAGTATTACCTATTCTACATTTCGGCCCTCTTGCCATCCATTCGTTTCGAATGGATCCTTTTCATCATCATGAGACCATAGCTTCTGAAATCGGCGCTGAAATTTGTTCTTTTCGCACCCATATGCTCCCCCAATTTCTCGACGTCGTATCTGTCTTGACCAATTCTTCTGATCACACCATATGGACCAAGGAACTTGGGCAACAACTTGGATTCGCTTTGGAACTGAATTTTGTGAATGGCGACCACATCCCCTGGTTGATAGATTTATGAGATTTTCCTCCTGTTAAATGCCCTTCGGTTTTGGGCTTGTACCGCCTTTATTTGCTCTTTTGCGCTTCTTCGCAAATCTTGTCGCTCTTCAGCAAAAGTTTGACGGAATTCTTCTTTGATTATATATGTTAGTTTTGCATTTACCAATCTTGCATTTTCATTCCAAAAAGTTGAAACGCCGATGAATTTATACTACATTGGTATGTGCTATTTAAAGCTTCCTGGTATTTCTGACGTGTTTGTGCCAAATATTTGGGTTATCATTCGTTAATTTGGTCAGAGTGGGCAATAATGCGATTTATGCCCTCTACTTGTCTGTTGCTGCTAGGCACACATATAGTAATCCTAATGTGATCTATCTTCTCGTTATCACAAAATTGTGTAAAATCTTTAGACGTGAAGGCTGTTCCTCTATCCGATATTATCGTTTTAGGATTCCCAAAAATTGCTTTCTGCATCTCTAGCCTTTCTCATACTTCTTCAGTGGAAGTGATTTTTGTCGGTTATAACCATACAAACTTAGAAAATGCATGCACACACGTATCGCGTCTTCGTCTACGATGCTCTCTCTCTTGCTAAATCGTAAATTGCGCGCTGTGAAGTCCCAAAAATGTAGAATGAAGTTTATATAGCGCAAGCAAAAAATATACTTTTTTCACTGCTTTTATTTCAATGTAATGAAGATAATAATATGTAAAATATGATATTTGTATTCAGATTGTCGTCGGCGGCGGCTTTTCTCTAGGTTGTTCGTCCCGAAAATTAACACGTCTTTTATTATTTGTTACGTCTTTCTTTTACTGTTTTAGTGAGACTGGATGCTTGGCAATGATAAATCTAAAAAGAGGAATAAATTAGGAAATGAGGCACTAAATGCTACTTCAGTTATTATATTACTGGAAATAGTTGTAAATCATTTAACGTTAGTGATGACCATTTAAAATTGTTGCAATCAAAGCAATTGTATAAGTGAATAAAAATGTATACTATAGTTAGTTATTTTTACTGTATCTAATTCTCATCATTTTAAAAATGTATGTATGTATGTACATATATTATTATAATACCTACTATTTCAATACTTGAATGTTTTTTTTATCTAAATTCATAGAAACATTTAGGGAATTCTAGGGAATTTTTGAGGGACAAGTAGGGATTTTTGACTACTGTCGTCTAGTATCACTGTCTGGAAGGAAAGCTTAACACGATTCACTGCATGATTTTGAACAACTAATTGTCAATCAACTGTCGCCAACTATCTTAATTTCCAAAAGATTGTGTTCTAAAGGGCCCATTTGAACGAAGGTACTATGGTCAATTGGGAATTGACCAATAGTAACCAGAAAATTCATTTCAAAATTAAAAGCACAATATATTGATACGGATATTGACTACATTAAGAACAATGGAATTAAAAAAATTATTTATAAGATGTACGAAAATGTCTCACGAATTGCATTATATAACCGTTGAAACAAATTCTGAAAATTCTAAACTTATTTTATCATTTTTGACTATGTCCCTAGTTCATTAATTCCCTATGGTGTTTGTTTATTTTTCCTGAAAAGACTGCAAATACGAAGGGGTATTGATATATAGTTAGCCTAGACCGGTTTCGTGGTTAAAAAAATATTGCGATACCATAGCAACGACAAATAACATATTAGAAGTGTCAGTGTAAAGTATCACGTCAAAAAGTCAAACCAAGTTGCACAATAAAATTTGAAAAAAAGGATGTCTATGGAAATTGTGAAAATCGAAAAATTGGAGTATCGAGCCATCATCAGGTACAGGTATTTGAAGGGATTAAGAGGTAAGCAGATTTACGAAGATATGCTAATACCCTTGGCGATCAATGTCTTTCGTATGCGACCGTGAAAAATTGGATTGCAAACTTCAAAAGGGGTAAATTTTCCATTGAAGATGAACACCGATCGGGAAGGCCAGTTTCTGTGTCTGTGCCCGAAAATGTTAATGCAATTCATTACATGATTTTGTCAGACCGTCGAATTGGGCTAAACCGAATATCTGTGGCACTGAATATTTCATATGAACGCGTCCATCATATAGTTCACGTCGATTTGGACATGAGAAAAATTCTGCAAAATGGATCGCCAAATGTCTGAATGTTGACCAGAAGCGTGCAAAGGTGGCGCTTTCAATCTGTGCTCGGTTTGAAACTGATGCCGTATTGTTACTATGGATGAAACTTGGGTAAATTTTTATGACTCAGAAACAAAGCAACAATCGATGGAATGGAGATACTCTGGTTCTCCAAGGCCTAAGAAGTTTTCTGGATAAGGGTAGAACAATAACTGGAAATTATTATTCGACGTTACTGACCACTCTACGAGAAAGACGCGGAAAGTTATTCAAAAGCGTTGTGTTTTGTTTTTGGAGGACAATGCCCCTGCACACAGATCGTATGTTGTGATTGAATGAACAATTCGTGATTTAAGGTTCGAATTTCTCGAAAACCTGCCTTATTTACCAGATCTGGCCCAGTCCGACTTTCATGTCTTTCCTCAACTGAAAAAAAGTTTAAAAGGTCGTAAATTTTCTTCCAACGAAGAGGCGATAGAAGCTGTGGAGGCCTGGTTTGCAGAGCAAGATAAAAATTTCTTTTTGAAAGGTCTAGAGGCGTTGCAGGCTCGCTGTATTAAGTGTATTTATTAATTTAGAAGGAGAGTATGTTGAATAATGAAATATTTTGACTTTCAAATTTTGTTTGCTTCTATAGTAGGCTAGAATTTTTCAATATATCCTCGTATAATAACTGAAGCAGAGCACAAAACCTTCAACTACATGTAAAGTCTTAAAAACCACGAACAACTTTCGATTGAATTGGAAATCTTACTAAAACAATAGAAACAGTACAAGAGGACATTGTATCTTTTAAACTCTCAAAATTGTTAACTCGTGAATGAAATGAAATAACTGCAATCTCTTCGCAAGAAGGCTTAAAACCTGTTTGTAGAAAGATTGGCGATTAATTCAAATTTTGATTTAGCAATAACGTCGTTTTTCTTTTATCTTTTTGTCCTTTTATCAATAATACTGAAATGGCTGACCCTAATTCAAAGTTTAAAATCTTGTAATGTAACGTCCAATAAAGCACGTTTAGGAATATTAATTGACCTAAATAGAAATATAGACCACAAGAAGAGGCGTTTAAAAATAGAATTCATCTTCATGTATCAGTTCTTTTAATATTGGAAGTTAAAAGAGTGCGTAAATGTTTATTCTACTTACCATATAAATTCAAATATTTGGTATTCACTTAACAAAAACTTGTTTTAATGGAGACCAATAGTCTGCTAAAGTTACCTCTTTAGGTAACACTTAAAATGGCTTTGCATGACATCCTCAATGTAAAATAACAAATAAATATAATATTCTCCGATTAACTCAAGTTTTTACATAAACAAATTCGTTTTTAAATAGGATATCATTCAAAGTTTATTGAATATAAAAAACTCGTTCTGGGTTCAAGGCTGGTAAATATGTATATGTATGTTCTTTCTTTGCATAAAATCAAGTAAGTGTTCATAAATTAATTTCATATATGGAAAAGGCATGTTTTCGTTTACTCTAAATTTAATTTCAATTTATTTTCTTTAAGGAACGAATAGAACATCAAAAAGTAGTTTAAAAATCTACGAAAAGAGTTAAGCTGAGAGGATATTTATTTAAAATCAGATAAATAATAATAAAATAATTATTTGTGTATGTAACTTATTATAGATAAAGAGTTTTTATGATACTCATTCAATATTCATCATCAAATGTAACAGAAAATAAAGATTCCATCCTGAAGCAAATTAGTAATTTAAAAAAAAAATTTGGTAAAGAACAATTATGATATACCAAATATACCAAAGGCTTAAAGTAACAGTACGAAACCTATAAATTTTAAAAAAATATGGACTATTTCAAATCTCCTGGTAATTATACAGTATATTAGAGAGGATATTCGTGGTAAGAAGCAGTTTAGACTTCATTCAAAATTTATACACAGTAAAGTGTGTTTCTACTTAACTGTAATTTGAACATATTTTTGCCTTAGATAACACTGGTTAACACAGTTTGATTTTCTCATACACCAATACGTGTAGTTTATGTCTTATGTCATGCTGATTCTCAATCACGTCAGGATTTTGAAAAAACAAATTAAATTTTACAATATGTCAAAGTTACTTTTATATAAGAAAGTATTACAAACGGTCTGGGCGACATTTATTACAAACGGCGCCTTTTGGTGTGCTAATAATAATATTATCCTATAATAAAAATCATTTGTGGTGGTGATGAAGTTCCTTCAAAGGTCCAGGACGTGTGTGATGATGGTTAATTAAAATAAATATACTACGACTTACTTACTAAATAAATAAAACACATGTTGTCCTTAAAGTTTGTATTTATTTTTACATAAGAAAGAAATTGAAATTGTTATATTTAAAAGTAATTAAAACAAAGTAATATGTACACGAGGAGCGGTAATTAAGTAACTAAAATTAACACAAAAAATACTCTGAAACGAACGTTTAATTGAGCAGTAAATTAAGGGTTAATTAGTATATATAAAATAACCTCTGTATAGAACAATACAGAGTTACCTTTGTGTGACGATGGGCGGCCACGTGGTGTGTCGTATACCTGGACAGAAATGCAGAGCGATGTTTGGCCGGAGGAACAAGAAATTAATTAGTTTAATTAATATGGATTCGGTTAAGAGAATAATATAAATAGAACAATACAGGATTACCTTAGAAGCGAAAGACACCGGGCGGCATGGTGGCGTGTACTTGAACAGTACCGCGCGTAAGATGTGTGTGTAACTCACGAAGGTTCGAAAGAGAAGATCGACTGATTAGGGTTTCGCTTCGGAATATGACAAAAGAAATGCTTTCTCTTTGTACGAATATGTACAGTTGTACAAATGTAAAAATGTCTTACGTTAAATATATTTTAAAACGAGATATTTAAACAGAAATATGATTTAGAAATAAATTAAAAATTTTCTATATGCTAAGCGTAACAAAAGATACTACTAAAAATTTGACTGGACATATCTGAACATGTCATTGCATGTTTCCTACATCAAAGCACTTAAACCACGCCCATTTTTGCACTGGGGCCAATCAAATTAATAATTGGTAGATATCTGGCTATACGGGTATCTAAAGAGTTAAATACGTTTTTGTTATGTATATGGAGATTACACTACCAGCATAACCGAAATATTACTCCTTTAATAGAAGAGTTATATTTTCACTATTTTGGATTAACTATTGAACATCAAGACAGGCCATGAAGGGCTGGTTAAATGTTAAGAAGAGCGCTATGCCATTTACAGCACCTATGATTTGGTGAGAACAAACGTACCGTGTCTAAAGGGCCCATTGGAACGAAGGATGGTTACTATGGTCAATTGGGGATTGACCAATAGTAACCAAAAAATTCATCTTAAAATTAAAAACATTAAAAGCACGATATTGTGATACGGATATTGACATTAAAAACAATGTAATTAAAAAAATTATTTATAAGATATACGAAAATGTCGCACGACTTGTTTTATATAATCGTTGAAAGAAATTCTGAAAATTCTAAACTTATTTTATCATTTTGATTATGCCCCCTAGTTCATTAATCTCCTATAGTGTTTGTTTAATTTTTTCCCCTGAAAAGACTGTAAATATAATCACTTTAGTAGACTACAAAGCCTTCTACTACATACAAAGTCTTTAAAACCACGGACAACGTTCGCTTGAATTGGAAATCTAAAAATTTAGTAAAACAATGCAAACAGTACAAGAGAGCATTGTATCTTTTAAATTCACAAAATTATCACTTCGTCAATGAGATGGAATAACTTTAATCTCTTCGCAAGGAGGCTTAAAACCTGTTTGTAGAAAGATTGGCGATTAATTCAAATTTTTATTTAGCAATAACGTCGTTGTTCTTTTATCTTTTTGTCCTTTTATCAGTAATACTGAAATGGTTAACCGTAATTTATAGTTGAAAAGCTTCTAATGAAACGTCCAATAAAACACGTTTAGGAATATTAGTTGGCCTATATAGAAATATAGACCACTAAAGCAGAGACGTTAAAAAATAGAATATATATTCATCTTCATGTATCAGTTCTTTTAATATCTGGCTATGCGGGTATCTAAAGAACTAAACACGTTTTTGTTATGTATGCACCTTTAATAGAAGACTTATATTTTCACTATTTTGGATTAACTATTGAACATCAAGACAAGCCATGAACGGCTGGTCAAACGGTAAGAAAAGCGCTATGCCATATTCAGGACCTATGATTTGGTGTGAACAAACGTACCATTCGACTGATTGCTGCGCGAAAACTTTCGGGTTTTCCAACCAAAATAAGAAAAATATTAGTTATGCTAGTCTGCTCTCTGGAAGCCTTGTCGGTACCAAAACCCACAGGTGTTTCGAGTGAAGAATATGATGTTACAGTCGGACAGTGAAATGTTTGCTGATTATTGTTAGCTATTGATATCAGAAAGTGCCGACGAACAGTAGAAAAGAAAAGTAAAAGAGAAATATTTTCAACAGGATGATACCATACGACTCCATATAATGTACATACCTACATAATATTATTTCATTTACTTTTCCATATATTTTTTTCTAAAACCTAACGTGCCAAAATAAATTTTTTGTTATTACTATTGTTAGAACTCTAAAATAAACGAAAATTGTACATAGTTTCTAAAGAAAAATTTTAAAAATGAAAATTTGTTGAAGAGTATAATTTCTTACAGAAAAATATTCGAAAAGAATAGTTGTTCATGAGGCACGGTATCGAATGTTGTAGAATATTACGATCAGGCTATTGGAGCGCTTAGAGTTTCGCAAGAACTTGTTGAGGATGTACGCATTATAGCACACAGCTTGCGGCTTGAATGCTTCTTTTAACTCGGATCTTCTTTTAGGAATTCGGATCGTTCTATTGTCTACTCTTCACTGCGTTGGATGCCATCCACAATACATAAGAAAACTATAGACCAAGTGCAGAGTTTCGTCTATAGAGTAGTTGTGAAGATGATTACATTCACACGCACTTTCTGGGTTTTGTATTTGAGGTATGTTTTGATTTCAGGAATAATGATCGGCTGTAAGATATCAAGCAACTCCACATGACTCTCTGTATATAAACACTGGAGACTGGAGTTATATCCTCGACTTTGTTCCCCTTAACTTTGTATACAGCTTTCCACGTTAAATACATACACTAATTTTTCTAAAGTATTCGACACACTATACCATAGGCTGCTAATACAGAAAGTCGATGCTTTCAGCTTCTGTATTTGCTATCTCCTTTAACGGATATTGCTTCTATTCATCCGTTGGTACGAGTATTTCGGATATTATACAAGGATGCAATCTTGGGTCACTTCCCATTAATATCTAGAAGGGGTATTGATATCTAGTTAACCTAATCCATTTTTCTTGAACAAAACAAAATCTTGTTATAATGGTAAGAAATAATGATATTTTAAAAGTGTAAAATCTTACGTCAAGAAGTTAAAGTATAGCAGTGCAGTAAATTTTGAAAGAAAGTACGTTGAATGCAAATGTGAAAATCGATCAATTGGAGCATCGAGGCATCATCAAATACTTGTATTGGTAAGGCAATTTACGAAGATATGCTTAACACACTTAGCGATCAATGGTCATCATATACGACTGTCAAAAATTGGATTGCGCCATTCAAAAGAGGAAAACTTGCCGTTGAAGATGAGGAGCGACCAGGAATACCGATTTCGGTGTCCACTCCCGAAAATATTGACGTAATTGGTGGTTAATTCAGTTAGACTATTTCCATCGTATGTAGGATTTGAATAATCCTACGTTTCGGCAGTTAATCCAGTCCCATCTTCAAGGTAGCTCTGAGAAGAGCTGGTTCTTGCCAAATTCACGTGTGCGTGTGTGTGTGTGTCTTCCTACTTCAATTCCAAAGTTTGTAACAATCAAACACATTAACCACTACATAATCGGGGGGACAGATAGTGTTGTGGTTAATGTACTGGATTCGGTTAAAAGCTCTAGAATTTCAGACCAGGTTCGGATCTCACACGAATATATTTCGCCAATTAAAAGAATTGGGAAGACACACACACACACACATGTTGGATTACTCAAATCCTACAAACGATAGACATAGCCCTCTCGATTACTAAACACACTAGGTGACAGAGTATTTGGCATTTAAATATGGTTGCTATGTCAATTTCAAAACATATCACCCCTATTTAAAAACCTTTTAGCTTTTGCTACACACCAACTGCATATACCAAGTTACGTGCCAATGTAGAAAAAGTTACGTTGGGCAGACATGAAGAAGCAGCCACACCAGCATTCCAAAGATTTATCTACAATTAAAAGTAGTCGTGAAAGCTTACATTCAACAACAGCCACTCCCATTACAGTTCCCAATATTATTAGACCGTCGAATTGGCCTGAAACATATAGATGAGGCACTAAAGATTTCATCTGAATGCGTCCATTATATAATTCACGTTGATTTAGATATGAAAAGAATTTCTGCAAAATGGATCCCTAAATGCTTGAACACCGAACACAAACGAGCAAGAATGAAAGCATCACGGTTAATATGTGCCCGTTTTGAAGGACATCCAGATTTTTTGAACCGTCTTGTGACTATGGATAAATCATGGGTTCATTTTTACGACTCAGAAACGAAGAACTAATAGAAGCTGTGAATGGCTGGTTTGCAGACCAAGAAGAATATTTTTTAGAAGGATTAAAGGCGTTTCGTGGTCAGTATATTAAGTGTATTAATTTAAGAGGAGACTATCCCAACTTTAAATTGTTTGATAGTATAGGCTAAGGATATACTCGTATCAATACCCTCTCGTATATAAGTGACTTGTTAAAATTATTATACTGTAATACTTCTGTAATATACAAAAGAAACTGACATGCAATATACATATCTGTAACTGTACACATGGACAATACACCTCGTATTTTCAGCATTTACTTCTGCGTAAGACACGTGTTTCTGCCATCTATAGGCGTCATCAGTCAAGCTAGTGAAGCAATGTAATACAAATGATACAAATCTTTTTAAGAACAGATTTGTATCTGTATATACATTTACGCTGAAATCGCCTACAAGACATAGCAAATGTCGTCTTATCAGGTGGCACTATATAATAAGTAGAGAACGGACATTCTTAACACATGACTAAGTTCTCAGAATACAATAGCCGTTGTCCATTGTTAACGCTGGTGGCCGAGAAAGTCAAACACAAATACTTCATTGTATTACGCCGAGATGTACTCGGCGAAGTTTATAAACATTTCGAGATGCCGATTGCGTTTAATGGATATTTATCCTCCAAATACAATAGGTGTGTTGTCATTGTAATCGCAGCGGACCAGATGGCCGGGAAAGACTAACAAATACTTCATTGAATTACGCCGAGTCATGTGGTAAGAATGTCCGTTCTCTAATAATAAGTGACATCTGACGGACTAAAGAGACTATGCCGAAAGAGGCAACCTTTCCCTTGACCAGCTTTTTGTAATAAATGCGTAATACGTGCATAACGTATTGATATACTTAAACCTTTTTGTATATTTACCGCCATCTGGCTCGTGTTAATGGACTACACCTATACGTATTTTTTCCCTTATGTACCAGCTTAGCTGGTCAAAGGAAAGGTTGCCTTTTTCGGCATAGTCTCTTTCGTCCGTCAGATGTCACTTATTATATAGTGTCACCTGATAAGACGAAATTTGCTATGTCTTGTAGGCGATTTCAGCTTAAATGTATATACAGATACAAATCTGTTTTTTAAATAGATTTGTATTATTTTGTATACATTGCTTGACTGATGACGCCTATAGATGGCAGAAACACGTGTCTTAAGCATAAGTAAATGCTGAAAATACGAGGTGTATTGTCCATGTGTACAGTTACAGATATGTATATTACATGTCTGTTTCTTTTGTAACAAATGAGTAATACGTGCATAACGTATTGATATACTTAAACCTTTTTGTATACTTCTGTAACATGTTGGCAATATCCCAAATGCATACTGTCTTCAGTAAGATATAAATTATTATTATTAAATGTTATTAATAATTATCGTCATAATATGTATTTGTATAATTTTCCTCATTTTAAAGACACCATAAAAATGTTTTAACCTTTTGTGCATTGTTTGGATGTAACTTACTTGAGTCCGTACCTAACGAAGACACTGGCGTCGTAGGCGAAACAATTGACGTATTACGATTACATATTAATAAAGTGAAGATTAAACTATTAGAAGTTTTATATCCACTTTGAGAAGTAAGAATACTTTTACCCAAAACATAGACAATTATGTATCTAAATATTCAAACAACCTTTTAATAGATTAATTACTTTTAAACGGCAGTACTGCAATTTTTAAATACAAGAAAATGTTCCAAATTCTATCATTTGTTTTTATAAACATAAATTCATAGGAACTTAATCATAGGGATTTCGGTTTCCATTACAAAGTGAATATTAATTTTTTGATAATAACTATAATTTGTAAACCTGTAATAGTTCTCATCCTGTACTATCTCTCCATTTCATAAATAATAAAAATGAACAATTATCTTACTGCTATTGTCTTACTTTTAAATGCAATATATCGTGAAATCCACTAAGAAGTCACAACTGTCATTACATTAGAGTTTCAGGTGTATAAACACATAGGTATGTATGTCTATACTGGAAAATATCGTAGTTATGATTTATCGATAGAAAACGTTAAATAACTGTCGGATTGAAATAAGTGAATACAAAAAAGAACTAGTTTCACCACTCTTCGAACGCGCGATCCCAACCGTTTTCGAATTATCCGAAAAAACGAAAACAACCCAACATCGTTCGAACTTAAGATGGAGGTATTCTTCCTGTATTTATTATACTCGAAATTTTCTTTGTAGTATCATACTGCTAATATATGTGAGAAGTACTTCTCTTGTCGCAGTGTTGCTGCACTACAAGGAAGTGCCACAAATGGAGAGAACGCATAATTGTTCTATACGTCAAGGTAAAACCTCTTGTTACTCCACCATGATATACGGATATACGAGAAAAATTCAATTATGACCAATTGAAAATGGTAATATCTTTCGTAATTACTTCCACGTTAGATGTCCTTCACGATATTGCAGCAATTGATTTTGTTAATTTTATGTAATAAATAAATAATTTTTTTGTTAGTTTCTGTTATTATCATATTTTTCAATGCAAATTTTCTGCCTACCATAACGTTTATAATAACAAAAACTATATTTACAAGGTTGCTCCAATATTATTTCTTACCTATGCATCTAAATTAAATAATATATAAGAATATAATAAGTAAAATTGTTCAATAATTAAATTTTAATCCACATTATGTCCTTACAAATAATCACAAGAGATCATTAAAGCTTTCCCATAAATAAATATTTTTCCAAAAAGGGAATGAAAAAAATATTCACTTTCGGAAAGAACACACGAAATTTCTGAAAATATCGTGGCGGTTCTTGTCAAAATTCCTCTATTAATTTTAAAATGGATTACAGTCCAGCGCTACTGTAAAGATATCACTATCACAAATACAGTCTGTACAATAAGAAATGCAGACCAATATCCCATGAAGGAAATGTTAATGGGAGGGTAAGAAGAAATATCTTCTAATACGCTTTTTTGTCAGTTTTCTCTTGTGCACTACTTGTAGATTTTCACTTCAATAACGACAATTTTGCTTGTTCGCCGATTCGGAAAGGTGCTGAGATTATTATTTTCACACCAAAATCACCATCAGTTTCAAGTTGATTTAACCTTATGTCTGCAGCCACAAAGTTACACATAAACATACACCCAACACACCCGGGTGTCCTTTACATTTTCTATGTATGTTTTTACTCAATATACAGGCTGATTCATTTTCGGCCCTCACCATGGGGATCTCTCTTATTATTGGAGATAGAGTATAGGTTTAAATTTGGCAAAGTTGTTAAATTTTGTGTTTGTTATAAATCCGTAAAGAAAATAGACCTGTGACAAATGACCTTCGTTATTTAAAAAAAAAACGCGAAAACCCCATTTTCTTCTTTTACCTGTAGCACCGACATTTGGCCTTGTAGAGAAAAAATAATTTCTAAACCTCTATCCAGTGGTGTACTCTAAATTTTTATACGACGTTTCGTTTTTTTCTGGCCATCATCAACTATATAATTTCTTATAGGCGCCATATTGGATTTAGACATCTTCAGAAAGAGTCTTTTTTTCTGATTTCAACCATGTACCACATGCTGACTATAGTTTTTGACATTAGGTTTTATTTGAAAGAATAAATTATAAGATTAAATAAGGTAGCCTTTGGAATTTCAATCTGTCAAACATTTCATTTATTGTTCATTAATAATACAAAAATGTCATACACTAACGAAGAGAAACGAGATATGATAAGTATTTTTTATTCTTCGAAACGAAATTCAACAGTAGCGAGTACAAGATAACAAAAACATTAATAAAAATACATAGAAAAGTAAACAATAAACAATTACAGTAAATGTTCAATTATCTGGCCATCTTCGGTAATGCACAATTGCGCACGCCTTCTGGCATTTTGTACTGCCCTTTGTATAGTTCTTCTAGGAACTGCATCGAAGGCATTCTGAAGTCTGTCTCGTAATTCTTCAATGTTTTGTGGCGCATCTAATTTATAAATATTATTTTTAACATATCCCCATAAAGAAAAATCTAGCGGATTTAAATCAGGTGATCTCGCAGGCCATTCAACAACTCCCCTATTTCCAATCCAACGGTTTGCAAACTCTTGATTTAAGAAATTTCTAACAACAGCTGCATTGTGTGCTGGTGCGCCATCTTGTTGCCACCATAAATATTGTAATTGATTTAATGGGATATTGTCGTCAAGATAGTCAGATACGTATATACGTAAAATGTTTAAATATCTTTCTCCATTTAAATGTTCTTCATACATAACTGGTCCTAAGAGACAATTTGCCAAAATACCCATCCAAACGTTTATTCCAAAACGATGTTGTGGTTTTCTAGCCCTGTTTTGTCGGGGATTTTGTACTGCCCAATAGTGCTCCGTATTTCTGTTGAACATTCCAGAATTTGTAAATTTTGTTTCACCTGACCAGATGATTTTGCTTAAAAAATTTTCGTCATTTTCTATCCTTCCCATTTACCAATTACAATATTCTAGCCTTCTCAAATTATCTCCAGGCAGTAAAGAGTGACTAACATGGATCCTGTATGGTTTAAACCTGCTTTTATGTAAAGTTCTCCAAACTCTGGACTTGCACAAATTTAATTCTGACGCTACTTCGCGTGTAGAAATTGATGGATTATTATTTATCTATAAAAATACAAGATTAACATGAAATTTGAAAACACGCTTTTAATTTACCATTTGTAAAATATCTTGTCGATTTTCATTTAAATTCCTGTTGTCTTGACCATTACGCGGCTTAGTAAACGATCCATTCTCGACCAAATTTCTGTCGAGATATAGAAAAATGGTACGAAGAGGCTGTCGTCGTTCTGGATATAATTGTAGATATCCTGTACTCGCTACTGTTGAATTTCTGTTCGAAGAATAAAAAATACTTATCATATCTCGTTTCTCTTCGTTAGTGTATGACATTTTTGTATTATTAATGAACAATAAATGAAATTCCATGGCTACCTTATTTAATCTTATAATTTATTCTTTCTAATAAAACCTAATGTCAAAAACTTTAGTCAGCTTGTGGTACATGGTTGAAATCAGAAAAAGAAACTCTTTCTGAAGATGTCTAAATCCAATATGGCGCCTATAAGAAATTAGATAGTTGATGATGGCCACAAAGGAACGAAACGTCGTATAAAAATTTAGGGTACACCACTGGATAGAGGTTTAGAAATGGCCACAAGGATGTGTTTTTATTTTTTCTCTACAAGGCCAAATGTCGGTGCTACAGGTAAAAGAAGAAAATGGGGTTTTCGCGTTTTTTTTTTAAATAACGAAGGTCATTTGTCACAGGTCTATTTTCTTTACTGATTTATAACAAACACAAAATTTAACAACTTTGCCAAATTTAAACCTATACTCTATCTCCAATAATAAGCGAGATCCCCATGGTGAGGGCCGAAAATGAATCAGCCTGTATACCTTCAAAACTGATGAAGTATGGAATTAAAGTTTGGTGGGTATGTGACGCTATTACCTCTTATCCAGCCAAAAGACAAATCTATACTGGTATGGCACCTTCTGGAGAAAGAAATCAAGGTGAACGTGGGGTCAAAGATTTGTGTTATAATCTGTTTCGTGGAAGTGAACGAAACATTGTATGTGACAACTTTTTACAAGATATAATTTAGCTTCTAATTTAGCCTTAGACTACAATTTGTCAATATTGGGTACTGTAAACAAAAAACGTATATTTGTACCAACCGAAGTTTCTAATCCAAGAGGAAGAACAGTTGAATCATCAATCTTTGGATTTAGCAACAACATAAGTATGCACATACAATAAGCACAAACATAAGTATGTGTTATACACACATCAAAATAATCTAGGGGACAAGCAAGGATATGCATTTCTGCTCCACATCACATAGGTGAATAATTGTTTGTTATATGTGAAGATATAAGTCGACCATCATTATTTGTTTACTTTGAGAAACAGTTAAGGATACTTAATGGAAATGTCTGTTTATTTAGAAATAATTTTCAAAATAATAAATTTTTACAAAACTTATTTAAAAAAAAACAATAACAATCAACAACATGTGACAATAAGCGCAATGTCAGCACTTTGTGGGACCTCCACGAGTGCTGACTACCTTTCTGCACTTTTTTAGCATAGTCATAATCTAGCGGTTTAACTCTTGTTTATCGATGGTATTCCACTGTTCTACAAGACACTGATACAATTGTTGTTTTGTTTCAACGACTAGATTTTGACAAAATCCCATATTCTACGGGATTTAAATCAGCTAATTGCGCTCGTCATGGCAAAACATTAATTTCGTGGGTTTGAAGAAATGCACGAATGATACCTGCCAGAATGCGGACACGCATTGTCGTGCATGAGTTGAAATTTTTCACCAATTCTTGCAGCATATCGTAGCAAAACGTTTCCAAGGATAATGTCCTAATAGTTAATGGCGTTTAAATACCGATCCAAGAGAACGAGGTCAGTTCTTCCACCAAGAGATATTCCACCCCATGCCATTACACTACCTCCTTGGAAGCTGTGAACAGTTTGCGATGTTGCTAATCGTTCTGCATTGCCGGGAGGTCTCCACACTCTCGTTCTTCTTATATCTGGCCGCAAACCAAATCGGGATTCGTCAGAAAAAAAACATATGCCCAGTTTTGTTGATCCTAATTTAAATGTTACTGCGTCCATTTTAATCTTCTTCCGCGATTTCCTCTCGACAAAGCAGGAATTCTCAGAGGATGACGGGCATTAATTACCTGTTTGATCGCTTATTAACACATCATGAGTGTCGTAAAGTCGAATTACTAATTCTGTCGCCATAATGTTGTGGTTTCTTAATGAACAAAGTCTCAAGTATCTGTTATGAATTGGTCGAGTTGCTCTTGTGCGTCCTGTATGACGTTCACGCACATCGTTGGTTTGCCGACATCTTAACCACAAACGATTGATCACACTTTTTGACGTGTTAAGAGTTTCTACAATGACCCTTTGAGTTAAACCACTTTCAAGCATTCCAATAGCTTTTAATTGCGTATCACGATCTAACTGATGTCGTTCCATCCTTAATTTAAGCTAAGGAAACTAGAAAAGAAAATTGATCGCAAAATATACACAAAAATCTCAGAATGACAAATCAGCAAATATTACATTTTTTTTTAAATTTCGGTTGATTTTTCAGCAAATAAGACCTTATTGCCACTTAAACTGTCGAAACACCAGCAGCGAACTCTATTGACGTTTAAAATAACACTACAAATCATTTGCTATATACAGCTCGCAAAATACTAGCAAATAAAGGCTTGTCTCCTATATTATTTTGATGTGCGTATATTTCAAAAAAGAACAAATCAGTTATGCTTCTTTCCACTTCTCATTATAACATCGAAGTAAAAGGTCCTAAACGAAAGCCAAGAATGATATTCGATTACAACAGAAGCAAAGGAGGCGTTGACAATATGGACAAATACCTTGGCGAATATTCAACGAAGAGATGGCCTTGACTTTTTTTTATAGCATTATGAATGTGGCTGCATTTGCAGCATTCGTGATCTACAGTGAAAATAATCCACACTTGAAGACAACAAACCGTAGAAGGTTCTTCCTACAATATTTTTCTTCTTTTTTCCATGCAATACAAGAAATAATGTCAAATAAATAAAGAAGTAGTGATTTATAATGAAACAAAAATATTTTTCTTCATTTCTAACTAACAATTTACATACATTTTTCTATGCACACCCGGGTGTGTTCGCTGTGGTGAAAAGAAGTAAATCGCAAAAACTACTTGTAAATTTGGTCCCCCAAGAATTTTTTTTCTGTTTTGTATATGATATAAAACAATATTTTAGATGGCTACCCAAAAGCTCAAGTCGATACGCCACTAAGAACTCAAAATATATCAATTTGAAAATTAAAAAAACACCTACATATAGCAAGCGCCAATTAAGTTGGCGTGAGGAGGGGGTGAGCAGAAGCCGTTTTTAAAAATGTCCACCCCCACTACTCAAGTAATTGTCAGGATACATTTGTCATTGACGTTTGACGGAACATAATGTCTTTGCTAGGGGATCATAAAGTGATACACGCTCAGAGGTTAGAATTTATCTGACATTTGATGTAAAACCAAATACAAATCTCCCCACTTCTTTTAATCCTGCGCGAACTTACTCCTCCTCGCGCCAACTTAATTGGCGTTTGCTATATGTGGGTGTAGACACAAAGTTAAAACGAAATTAGCAAATGCACAATGTTTGCGATGGTCTGGAGGCTTCAGGTCTTGTGTAAGAATAATTGTGTAAGGATCGAAGCTCAAACTCTTATGTAAAATAGGACAAAAGACGTTCCAGATAGCCGCAATTGTTGTGAACGTCTTGTAATGGATAAGTTATGGTTTTCATCAACTTTGGCTTGAACCGCAGCGACATTTTCAGCATTTCAGCCATTTTTTTGTCTTACTTTATCTTATTTTGATCAAAAGAAATTGGACAATTTTCAAACGTTGTTGAAACGTATATTTTTCCATAATGAAGTTGCAGGCTTTACTAAATACATGACGAGAAGTTGTCGATAATGGATGGTTAATTCAGTTGGGCTATTTCTATCGTTTGTAGGATTTGAATAATCCGACGTTTCGACAGTTAATCTGGCCTCGTCGTCAAGGTAGCTCTGAGAAGGGCTGGTTCTTGCCAAATTCACGTGTGTGTGTGTGAATGCGTGTGTCTTCCCAATTAAATTCCAATGTTTGTAACTAAATCAAGCACATTAAAAAAATTGGGAAGACACACACATGTCGGATTATTCAAACCCGATAAATGATGGAAATAGCCCACTCGATTACTAGACGCACTAAATGACAGATTATTTGGCATTTCAAATATGGTTGTTATGTTAATTTCAAAACACGTCGCTCCTATTTAAAAACCTTTTAGCCTTTACTATACACCAACGGCATATACCAACTTGTGTGTCAGTGTAGAAAGATTTACATTGGGCAGACATGAAGAAGCATCCACACCAACATTCCAAAGATTTATCTACAATAAATACTAGCCGTGAAAGCTTGCATTCAACAACAACTACTCCCATTACAGTTCCCAAAATTATATTAATCATCGAAGAAAATAAGGGTACGACTTTTATCTTCTATTTATCAATTTTATTTCTTCTAACATTATCTGTAAAATATAGTAAAAAATATATAAATCTCAAGACTAAATTGTATTTGCATTTGTTTCATTTATGAAGTGTTGATATTGTTACACATATTTTGAAAATTGTATTGTAAATTTTCAGTATTTTCAAAGTTTCACAAGTTGAGAACACGATGTATATGTAAATACCGCGGCTTCTCAAGTTCAAAATATTTAGCTGCTGCCGGCGTGTTATACGTGTAGGTATCTCGCTTGTTACGTGAATTGTATTATTATATTACGAAGGAACAAGTATGCAAGATTATCTTAAGAAAATCCAACCGATCTATGCAGGTTTCATTATACTTGAATCGAGTTAGAACTTGTCCTAACATGCATGTGCTGCAGGATGTAGACAATTCCAGATATTGTGCCCTTGAGCGAAATACAATCGTTGCATGTATTACATCGACAATACAGAAAATTGGTTTTATGGAATGAATTAGATATTATGTTTCTATGTAAGGTAGAATGTATAAGAACTTAAATTATCTTGGTTATTTTTGAAAAAGTAAAAAGTGAAAGTTTTATGGTACAAAATTATGTATGTATGAATATTATCAGCTCAGCTCCCTACATATTATACAACTTATATCAAAAGATATTTAATTATATAAATATTACGGATACATATGTCGTTTAAATAACAATACAAAAATCTAGTTTGTTAATAATAATCACATGTACGTGAGTGCAATAATATAATTTATTATATTTAGCTGAAATGTAACTTCTACAACATAAGTTGTTTTGATTTTATTTATATTTGTAATTCGGTTAGGAAATACAAGATAAAGCGATTACCTACTTACATAATTTTCATAGTTTAAGAAAGGATTAGACAAAGAAAGATTATGATGTGCGGTTGCACACTATCTTGCATATTTACTATAATATAAGGCGAAAATAGGTTGTCATGGGTTTTTATTAGCGAAAATTTAAAGCTAAACAACCAAAATTATAAATAACAACCGCAAGATAACTTCGGTTTACAATCGCGATGCACATAATTATCTTGGAAATATTTGTTAATTGTTTAGAATAAAATTGCAGTTACTGCAGGGCAGTCTTTTAGCGCCAATTCTTTTTTCGCTTTTTATAAATATTTTGTAATTGCAATTATCTTTAATTTATTGTATCTTAAAATATAGTTGTACTGTTTGAAATTTTATTCTTCTTATGTATGTATAAAGAAATAAATAAACTTATTATATACAATGGGCTAATAAAGTTTTTGTGCATCCTATAATTATATACACTCTGTGACAACTGATTAGCCTCGCAACAAAAGTACAATTTACACAATTATTTTAGATATAAAAACAAAGATAGTTCTTTTATATAACAAAGAAGGCCTAAATAACATGAGCATATATTTGTATTTATGAATTTTGACGCAGAATACAAGTTTTACTGTTACATGACAGTTACAAGCGACTAAACCGCGACAATGAATTAGTCTCACCAGTAAAAACTTTATTTTTAAATAAATTGTATTAAAAACAATTATAAATAATCAAGTTATATTAATTTTGGGAGTCAGTGAAATCGTATTTACAGAGACGGCATTCAAACTGCAACTAGCGAGAGGGAAAGAAGAAATATTCTACTCGAAGCTTGATCAGTGGCGAACTTATTTTCACGGACGAAAAACGATTCTGTTTGGATGGTCCCGACAGATACTTGTATTATTTCCATGCCTTGCGAAATGAAGAACAGTTTGCGGGTCCATGTCATAATAGGCAAGCCGGGGTAATGGTATGGGGTGCTATTTCTTATAACGCTGTGGTGCATCTAGAAATTTTAAATGGCATTCATAGTGCCCGAACGTATAACATAAACAGGACCATGGGAGGTTTACCATGGATTTTTCAACATGATCACGCTGCGATTCACACCACACGAATTATTAGTACCTGGATTGAAGACCAAAATATAGAAATCCTAGACTGGCCTAGTATCACTCGATTTCAATATTATTAAAAATGTCTGGAGATAGCTTACGTGACGATTATATGGTGATGATCAACAGTATCATAACACTGTACAATTAGAGGTTGCTTGGAACGTCATACACCAAGAATATTTAAACTTTTGTTCAATTCGTTGCCAAATCGAATATTTAAGATTATTCGCAATGGAGGAAGTCACACGCATTATTAAAATTGTTACGTTAATTCGCTAGTTCTACAGTTTTCAATTTTGTAGCACTATGTCCATATACACAACCCGAGTTGTGTGAGTTCGTGTGAAGCTATTCACATGTCGCGGCAGCTACGCCAACTTTTTTAATTGAAGTGTTTAGGCAGTATTTAATACATTAATTTCATTATAGTTTCGAGCAATGTAACGATATAAATACCATAGTTGCCTTTATTCCTAAAATAATTGTGTAAATTGTATCTTTTTTTTTTGTGAGGCTAATCAGTTGATGCGGTGTGTATATAGTGTATTCTTGTGACCTTATACTTCAATACCACTTTCGTGTGTTTTTTTTTTGCGTTTTGTAAGTCAGATAAAACAAACTAATATTTCAAAAAATGTTTTTGTGTATTTATTTTCCATATATGTTTCGGAATTATATTTCCTTTCTCAATGGTGCAAGTTTTGACAACCTTTATCGATGCTTTCTAACAGTTTAAGTTTGTCGTTTATATTCAAACATTTTCTTTTCAACATTTTTGCAGTCGTCGATTTAAAATGACACGAACTACTGAAGTACACGAACTTAATTGTGCTATTCACGTTGTGTTTAGTCTGGCTGACCATTTCTCAGAAGTCTTTTGTTATTAAAAAATTCCCCTGAAAATTCGCTATGTAGAAGTCCAAGGTTTGTTATTGTAAGGTAATTTTGCACGCAATTTCAATTCAAGTGCATCGTTTGCGGAAAAAATTCGTTATATAGAGAAATTCGCTATTTGGAAGTTCGTAATATGGAAGTTCCACTGTATTTGAATCTAAAGGACTCTATTTTAAATATAAACAGGTTCAATCCTTTTTTTAACAATCAATCCGAAATGCAGATACGATTGCCTACGTTAATGACCCTTCGAATGATGGCAGGAGGGTTAAACATGAATAAGGAGATGATCCGATAAATATTGCATGAGATTTTGGAAAGAGAAAGATTTATGCAAAGTTCGTGCCACATGAGCAAAAACAGAAACGCGAAGATCGTGTTCAGAATCGTCGCGACGATACAAATCTTCTTAACTACATTGTCAGTGGTGATGAATTATGAGAGAGAGAACCTCGCCAAGACACAAAAAGTTTACAAAAATCCAGAATCAAAACCATTCTATTTACGTTTTTTCGACAGTCAAGGTGTAATCCATAAAGCATTTTTACCGAAAGGACAATCAGTTACTGGTGCATACCACCTTGAAATGATGAAGAGATTAATGAAGCGCATTTCTCGAGTGCGACTACAATATTGATAAAAGGGTAAACATCACATTCAAACCACCAATTCCCAAGTTGAACTAGGCAAGTTACACATGTCGCTACACTTTCTAATTGGAAAATTTGTTTCGACAATCATGGAATTTTCAATTCGACAAATTCATAAACATTTCACCGGAGCAGCGTTTGAAGAAGCGAAAATCAAACATTTATGTTTAAATTGTTTGAATTCGAATCACACCACACAGCAATATTTTAGCACCACATGTAAGGTATGTCACAAAAAACACAATACATTGTTACAGTTACCTGCTAAAACTAGTGCTTTGCAATCCTCAACGTCATTGGAAATGTCTCCAAATACGACAAATAATAATTATTATCTCAACAACCAAGACCTATCTGCCAAAACTAGTGTTTCACAACCATCACCATCACATGCGGCAATAAATAATGACGCTATTAACAACCAAGATATTCACCATCAAGTATTTTTATCGACAGCCGTCAATAATGTTTTTGATAAAAAGCCAACCACAGACGTGCAGAGTTTTGCTTGATTCTGGTTCGGAATCGTTTCCTTTATCCTCAAAGTGAAACGCCATCCTTACCTCGAAAATCGCTCCGTGATAAGAGAGAAGTCGGTCACGCTTTCACGCAACGAAGCAATCGATACATCAAAATGATGTAAAATTGCATGAAAAGCACGGATATATTTTGGAAGACGTGTTGTGGCACACTTCGCCAATAACGCCATCCTTACCTCGAAAATCGTTCCCGTGATGAGCGAGAAGTCGGTCGCGCTTTCACGCAACGAAGCGATCAATTCATCAAAATGATATATACACTCGGGAGCAAAAAAGTCCCTGTCACAAAAAATATAACATAAATTCCAGTTTTGCTTTTCAAACCTTTAAGTTCAAGATCTTAACATAAAAATGAGTGCATATTCTTCTAAGTTACATTTCTTTTTCTTTGAAAAAATAAAGTTATGTTTTAGGATGCTAAAACTTCAAAACAGACGCGAAAAACTAAAAAGAATAGACTAGGTAATATCAAGTACATTTTTATTTTAATTTTCAAAAAACATTATCAATATTTAGTGTTACCGCCCCTAGCCCTAATTACCGCTTGTAAACGGTTCTTCATGGAATGAATAAGTTTAATCGCGCTGTCTTGCGGGATAGCGTCCCATTCTTCGGTAAGTGCTGCTTGAAGTTCAGCTCTCGTAACTAGTGCAGGATTTCTAGCCCGAATTTTCCTTTTGAGTTCATCCCACAGGTGTTCAATAGGATTCGAGTCCGGGCTGCGCGCCGGCCAGTCCATAACTCGTATTTCAAGTTCTTGCAAGTAATGCCTTACGGAAACTGCACTGTGTGGACGGGCATTATCTTGCATGAGAATGAAGGTTTCCCCGATAAAACCAACGTAAGGAACGACATGGTTCTCTAGAATTTCTTGGATGTATCGGTTCGCAGTCAAACCTCCTGCTCGGCCGCCGGTTTCAATAAAATCCAGCTCGGTTTTTGCGTCCATAGAAGTGCCAGCTCACACCATACAGGAACCTCCTCCAAAAGCTACCTTTTCTGTTATGCAGCATTGTGCGAATCTCTCTCCGGGCCTTCTGTATACTTTTCCTCTTCTGTCACTGCCGTGCAAACACACTCTGCTTTCATCCGAGAACAGTACAGAGCGCCATTGCTCGTTTGTCCAATCAACATGCTCTCTTGCGAAACGGAGACGAGCTGCTCGATGGGCTGGGGTCAATTTTGGACCAGTAGCTGGCCTTTTTGGACTAAGGTTGGCTGCCTTGAGTCGTCTTCTGACTGTCCACCGACTAACAGCCACTCCCCGCGTTTCTCTGAGCTCCCGTTGAATTTGTACGCCGGTGAGAGCCCGATTTCTTAAAGAGCTCTGGACAATGAAACGGTCATCTCTCATTACTGTGCACCGCTTTCTGCCGGAACCTCTTCTTCGATGAACGCTACCATTCTCCTGGTATCTTCGATAAACTCTTGACACGGCAGACTGACTCATGTGCAGCACACGAGCGACTTCCCGTTGATTATGGCCTTGTTGCAATAATGCAACCGCTTGAGCCGCTACTTCGGTTGTAGTATCCATTAGCAGCTAATATTCCTAAATGTAGCTGACGGAAATGTATACCGGTTGACGTTTGACAGCCAACTAATACGGGTTGATAAGGTAGAAAGCCTTTTAAACGACCTACTGGCCTGCAAAGAACAATGATGTCAACTTATACAAAATCTTGTGATTATCGATCACAACAAATTGTAGGGTAGTCTAAGTGTATAAGACGCGTAAGTTAAAAGAATATGCACTCATTTTAAAGCTAAGATCCTGAACTTAAAGATTTTGAAAGCAAAAGTGGAATTTAAGTGTTAGTTTTTGTGCCAGAAGTAATTTAATGCGAGTGTGCAGTCTGAGTCGATTTTTTTGCGCCCGAGTGTAATTGCATCAAAAGCACGAATATGATATTTTGGAAGACGTACTGTTGCACACTTCGCCAATAACGCCACCCTTACCTCGAAAATCGTTCCCGTGATAAGAGAAAAGTCGGTCGCGCTTTCACGCAACGAAGCGATCGATACAACAAAATAATTTAAAATTGCATCAAAAACGGATATATTTTGGAAGACGTGCTGTTGCACACTTCGCCAATAACGCCATCCTTACCTCGAAAATCGTTCCCGTGATAAGAGAGAAGTCGGTCGCGCTTTCACGCAACGAAGAAATCGATACATCAAAATGATGTAGAATTCCATGAAAAGCACGGATATGATATTTTGGCAGACGTGCTATTGCACTCATTTCAAGCCGTAGAAGATATTCAGAAAAACGTAAACGTCGAATTGAACACCATTTCTTCGGATACATTTGTTGACTTTTGCAAAACTTTTAGAACATTGCAACAAGTGTATTAATGTCAAAGGAAATTACTTTGAATAAATATCAAACATTTTTTATATTACCTGCTTTAATTGTGTTCTTGTATTTTGTACTAATCCGGGAATTAAATTGCCACACCTCCTAGTATACGATTGCCAAAGAAAGTAAAGGCATTTAACGAAAATGCTGGGGATTATTAATCATTTTAAAAAAGTAGTTCACATGTCCTCAAAATTCATTCATAAGAATGTATCCAAGATAAAGATGAGATCATTCTAATTTTCTGAAAGCAAATAAATAACTTATTTACAAAACGATTTTCTATTTATAGAAACAAAAGAAAAGAATGTATGAAGCATACATAGCTACACATGTACGTAATTCAAGATCTTAAATCAAGAAATGTAAATGTCTAGTCGCATTTCGTAAGCTTACGCAACGACGGTCACATGTTAGATATTTCTATTGTAAACGCATTGTGCTGTTGACAATTGTGTAAATGAACCAGTTCCATTTTAGCTTTTGTCCCTCAGCACGTGGATGCATCTCCTGGTTCATCACATAGAGAATTTACGTCTATCGCCAACAAGACGAACTGAAACTGAACATTCTTACAGTTAGATCTCCAACGTCCAGACAGTCTCCTGTTTATTGAAAAGCCTTGAATTTTACATACACATAACGTATGTGTTAGAATTATGGTAATGAAGACATGTCGCCACTTATCTGCTGCAAAATTAAGAATTTCTTGTAAACGCAGCTTCACTTAATACAAATGTACCAGGTTAATTAATTAACTGTTAAATCGTTATACATCCACGTTATGCATAGAATATCTAATTAAGTTACACTTTACTTTGAAAATTAATTAAAATTTTCAAATCAACAATATTTATCAGAAAACAGTTAGAAATATAAACCGACAATGAAAACTAATTTAAAACGATAATTAATCAAATAAAGAAAACATTTACATTAACGAAATAAGGTAATGTATCATAAATGTTTTGATTTTATTAATTTTTAAAATACCATGGTGATTTGACGGGAGAGTGACTTTTCAATGAAATACTTATCTTAGGGTAAAATAGTTATTTATGAAACAGTGCGTGAGAGCTTTTTGCGCGCGAACGCGAAGTTTAGAGCACGAGCGACGCGAGTGGGGGCGTAAAAAGCGGGTTCAAGTCGGGTGATCTAGATGGCCATGCAATAGGTATCTCTACCTATCCATCGGTCACCAAATATTATTTAAATGCTCACGCACTTCGTGACTGTCATGAGGTGGATCACCATCATGCAAAAACCATATGTGTCGATGCACGTTTAAAGGCACCTCTTCTAAAAATTTGGTGTACAATAACGATAACACAAGTTTACAAATTCCGGTCAACTTTTGGATCAGAGCAGATGAGAACAAATCTTGACGTTATTTGAGGTGCTGAATTCAAATCCGGGTTTCGTTTTTCAATGTTGGTTCTACTTTGTGAGTTCGCGCATGTTGGCAGCACTGCGCTATCATAATGACAGTCAGCTGTTGGCGTCGCTAGAAACATTATTTAATTTGTATTTTTAAAGTTTTTTTTTTTAATCCAAAACGTGTGAAAATACAAAGACAGAATTGTAAAGTTGATTCAAAGTGTTTTTGTTATGTTTGTGGATGTTATATGATCAGAAAAAGTGGCAAAGTTATTACTAATGTGATCAGAAATGCATATTTTTATTATTTTGGTTTCTCTGTATCAAACACTCACAAGCCGTGGGTACCGAAATTGTTTTGTAACGCGTGTAGCACAATATTATACAAGTGGTCACGCGGTAAAAAAGTATGTTTTTCATTTTCATTGCCAATGTTATGGAGAGAGCCGAAAAATCATCATGAGATCGAAAAATCATGTAGATGATTGTTACTTTTGCTTGATGAATGTCGTCGGTGTAAATGCAAAAAAACTATCAAAATATAAATATCCTGAAGTATCATCAGTGTCTAAGCCAGTTCCCCGTGCGAGCAATGATCCTTTGCCAATTTGTCCAGGTACGAATGCAAATTAAATGGAAACTTGTAGTTCATCACCGACGAACAGTGGAAGCGATTTTAACATGGAGGAAAAACATTTAGTTTCGCAAAGTGAACTCAATGATTTGGTTCGTGATTTGAATTTATCGAAACAAAAATCAGAATTGCTCGCATCACGGATGCAGGAGTGGAAATATCTTGACACTCAAACAAAAGTCACTGTATATAGAACCAGAAATGAGGCGCTTTTACCGTTTTCAAAAAAGAGGAGAATATATGCTTCTGCTATGACATCAACTGTTTGTTTGATGCGATGAATACACCATACGATGTAAATGAATGCTTTTGTTCATAGATGGTTCAAAATACAGCCTGAAAGCTGCTCTGATACACAATGGAAATATAAAACCATCAATTCCGATTGCTCATACAGTACAAACGAAGGAATGCTACGATACAATATATAAAATTTTTACCAAGATAAAATATAAAGAGCATCAATGGAAAATTTGTGGCGATTTGAAGGTTTGAAAATAAATTTCAATTCAATTTTAAAGAATAAATGATTTATATACTATTCCTACAGGTTATTGGTCTCTTGATGGGGATGCAATCTGGTTTTACCAAATTTTGCTGTTTTTTGTGTCTGTGGGATAGCCGTCTGTGGGGTAGCCGTGCAACTGACCAACATTATGTGAAAAAAGATTGGGCAAGCCGTACTAATTATGAACCAGGAAAATGGGATAGCCGTGCAACTGACCAACATTATGTGAAAAAAGATTGGGCAAGCCGTACTAATTATGAACCAGGAAAACAAAACGTCTATTCTATACCACTTGTGAACCCACAGAACATTTTCTTGCCACCTCTCCACATAAAGCTTGGCCTTATCAAAAACTTTGCCAAAGCCTCGACCGTGAAGGACCGGCTTATGAGTACTTGACCAAGTTATTGCCCAAGTTGTCGTACGCCAAAATCAAAGAGGGAATATTTGTCGGACCTGATATTCGAAAATTAATGGCCGACAGAAACTTTACAAAATGTTTAACGCCCAATGAAGCAGCAGCATGGGTATCATTTCAAGATGTTGTTCACAACTTTCTCGGAAACCGCAAATCCCCGGATTTCAAGCAGATAATCGACAGTTTGTTGCAAAATTATTGCAAGATTGGAGCTCGAATGTCTCTCAAAATACATTTTCTGCATTCCCATCTCGAATTTATTCCTGAAAACTTGGGTGATACAAGCGACGAGCAAGGAGAGCGACTACACCAAGATTTGGCGAAAATCGAAAAACGATACCAAGGATTTTGGGACGAGGGCATGATGAGCGACTACTGTTGGACTTTAATGCGTGAAACAGATCCCAAACAGTACAAGCGACTCAGTTCGACTGCTCTTCATTTCTAATTTAACACTTTTTAATGAATAAAATGGAGATTAATTGTCAAAAATTGTAAAAATTGTGTTTATTTAATATCTCGAAAACTAGAACCAAAATCAAAAAACGGAGTGCAGATTCGGATTCAGCGCCCCAAATAACCATAGAAACAGCTTTTGGTTGCTTAGATCCAAAACCGTGTATACTTGTGTAATTAAATTGAAAATATTCAATTATTGGCCATACGTATTCAATATGCTGCAGACACATTAAGCAGGCAAGATATGTGTTGCTCACATAAGTGTGAACATCTCTATGACTTTACAACATTTATCAAATTTTTTTTTTCATTTGTCATTAATTTGTGTTTACCATTTTCAGTTAGAAATAGAGCTCCAATTTTTTTATCATCCTGTATTTGTGGACATATTGGTACAGTTACTTATATTTCCTAGAGAAATATTAGGTACCTCATCTTTTTTTGCAACGTATTATTATGTGTAACAGTACAGCATTAAGGTTGAAGTTTGATTTCAGTACTTGGTGGAAGTAACACACCAAAATATTTTTTTAAGTTTACGTTTTATTCACTGAAGAATGTTCAACGTATCCTTCCGCAACGACAGTTAATTTTCAGCCCCCATGATGCTTGATTGCAGAAATATTGACACCAGAATCTGCTAGTAAAAAGGCGGATGATCTCCGAAAACAATGACCTGTGTATAAAAATTCGCCAACAATAGAAATTGTGCAATTTTAAAGAGAATTTTTCCAAACGGGTTGACTAGTACATTTTCCATAAATGTATTTTATTTTTAAGTCGTTTGTGGTTTATTGGTACTAGCCTCAAGAATGTATATTTTCTAAAAATTTCTAAAAAACTGGGTATTTGTTATTATCCGTTACTACAAACGTTCTCAGTACTTTATTTTTACATTCTTTTATGTTCACTATCAAAGCTGCGCCTGTATCTTAGATATCAATAACTTCAATATTGCATAACTCATGACGCCGGCAGGCTCTTACAATTCCCAATATTGCCACGCACTATCCGGAGCTTCAATTATAAATCTGATAATATCATCTTTGATAAAAATTTTTGATTTTATTGGTTTGTAATTTTCAGACAAACGCTTTATAAAGGCATTAATTTACAATATTTGCTAATAATAGTGTGACCAGAAGATTGATGCTTTTCATTTTTTAGTTTTTTCGGAAAAATATGCCAGCAATACATTCTCAGAATAATTTAATACATTCTTTTTACCACACCAGGCCAAAAAATTGTGATAGGTTTTTGTATATATTTTCTTTGATTTGTTGGGCAATAACTCTTTAGTTGCTTCATTGACTATTTCTGCAATCTCGGGAGGCGTCCAAGACGGTGATTTTTCGTAATTACAATCCATTTAAATCATTTTCATAATGCAATTTTAATACGTTTAACAATACTAAATTGTTTAAACTGTTATAACGTTATTTGTTGTTAAATATTGTTGCCATGGAAACGCTAATTGACGCTGCGGAAAACAAAATAGATCCTATAACTAAGAAATAACCGAGATGTCAGGATAAAATTTAGTCTGTATATTAATTGATTCTGACATACATAATTTTATTGATTTGTTTGGGTTCAGGAAGCAGTACTTTAAGAATGGAGAAGATAGAGGCTACCAGTGTGATTAAGTACCTTCATTTGAAAGGTTACAGTACGCGGCAAATCCACGATGAAATGATAGCTGTCTGTGAAAGTGATAGACCGTCATATGACACTGTTGTGAGGTGGAAGAGGAACCTTCAAACTGACCATATGTCCCTCAAAAACAATCCAAGAAGTGAAAGACCATCACTCACGGACGATGCTGCCACAGTGAAGAAAGTTGAAGATTCTATCCTATCAACCATCCAAATGATCATAAATGAGACTGAATTTAGTTTGCGCAAGAAACGGCGCAGTATGATCATCAGAGGTGTCTGTCATCTTCTTGCTCACTCATATCGAGGTGCGATTGAGGAATCAAAGCGATGATTTGAAATTTTGCTGCATCTGCCCTTTTTTCTCGATTTCGTCCCAAGCGACTTTTTATATTCTCAGAACTCGGAATCGGAGGGTTGACAATACAAATGACGTCATTCAAGAGGTGGAATAATGGTTCTCGACGCAAGCTGGTAAATTTTACAATGAGGATCTTCAAAAAGTCAAGAAACGCTGGGAGAAATGTATAAATCCGGATGGTGACTATAAAGTGAAGTCTTAAGAATAACACATTAAAATTAAGTTTTCATCTCGATTGGTTTTTAGTAATAATAAAAACTTTAGGATACCCTCTCGTAATACTCATTAAATTCTCTACATACAGCCCAACGACTGTCCAATTTTTTGAAGCCGTCTAAAAAGTACTCTTTCGAAGCTCTACACAAAACATCCTTTCAAATCACAAAATATCCTTTGTGATTTGACTATTTGACCTCAACCTCTTTCCATCAAACCCTTTTTTTCAATCCTTGGAACAAGAAAAAATCACTTGGCGTCAGATCTCGTGAATATCTGAGGCCGCAATTCGTATCTTAATTCGACAAATTTTGCGGTTGCCGTAGCGAACGAATGTGCGTTACCCTGATGGAACTACAACTTTTTTTCCTGAATAAATGCGATTATTTTGTGTTCAGTTCGGCATCGAAACGTGTCAGGACATCATCAAATATTAATTTGCCAGTTATTGCACTTCCCTTCTGTAAATAGTCAATAAAGATTACACCTTTGGAATCCAAAAAAGTTATGACTATCTTATTGTCGCAAAGGGCGGTTTTTGCCTTCTGCAGACCATGTTTGTCAGAATAAATCCATTGTTTTGACTGTATTTTTGTCTCTAAAGTACAATGATGTAACCAGGTTTCATCTGCGTTCACATATCTTTGAAAAAATTCTCTTGATTTTAGTTAACTTAGCCATGCAGTCATTTGCAACTGTAACATGAGTTCGCATTTGCTCAACAGTAAGCAAATGCGGCATCCATCTTTGTAATAGTATGATAGACTTTATTAATAATTCATATAAATGTAGCCCCAGATATTCAGCATATTCTGTGCTGAGACTGCCAATTTTGAAAATAGTCAATCAGTTACAAATTATTCCATGGAAAGGAGCAGATCCTCTATAATATTTTTGTAACTTTTCTTCAGTTTCTTTTATGGTTTTACGACATCAAAAATAATATTTAATTAACAATTAACTTTAATTTTAACAGTAGGCTTTTAAAATATTACTGAAGCAATATACGCATCATGGCAACAAATACTCGAATCGCTTTCTAACAGATATAGTCTTAAAATTATGGGAAAAAAACTTAATTTAAATAATAAAATATTATTACTTATTCCTTCGATAATATTTTACCAATGACTGCGACTGCACGAACAATCGTTTCTAAAATTGTACTAAGTTGTTGCTTGATGTATATAAAATGTCGGATTCGATAACAGTATTTGAAGCTATTTAGTCTCTAGAAAACAAATCGTTTATTACTCAAAATAATTTCCATCCCTCTACCTTTTACTAACAAAAGCCTAAGTAAATACCATTTATAAAAGAAATTCAATATCTAAAATTGTAGGTTTCGACGGCGAATTTAAACTTGTCTTCATTACAAATTGGTTTCGTTTTATAAATACATGCAGATGTTTAAGGAAATAATAATCTGCTCCATATAGGGATGTTGCAGGATTTCATAATTTAAAAAGCACCTCTGTAATTGCTTCAGAAATACATATAATACAGAAATAACATCCACACGCAAAGATTATGCACGTCAATATAAATAGAGACACCTGGCCTCTCATTAATTCTTTTACAGGCAAGGGTACAGAAAGTCAGTTGTGTAACCAATGATTTAAAACATCTTGCAAACCACTTCAATGAATTCTTTGCAATTGATGATATATCCGATCAGTCAGTTATTTATTTTCAAAATAATTATAAACAATAAACTAATTTTATTCAATTCTTTAATTGTTTCGACCTTTGCTTGATGTAAATCCATATCACTAATAAATAAAACACACATAAGATGTTTTAGATTTACACTTTATTAATAAAATAATGACAGCTGTTTCGCTAACACAGTAGCTTCTTCAAATTCAACTTAAGACTAAAGATACATACAAGATACAGCGTTAATCAGGTAGTTGACCCAAGTTAAAATTCTAGGAACTATTACATTTATATTTTGCTTTTTGAAAACTATACCATGTCCTACTTGTGTGAGGTTTAAGTATAAAAATATAGTATAAGCAACTAAGAAACAATATTTCAATGGGTGAACAGATTTAACAGTGGGGATGAATTCTAGTCTAATTTATCGTTTAGTAACATTTTGAGTTTTTAAGTTTATTAATTTCTAAAGATTCTAAACAATTTAGTTTTCTACCTTTATTTTCTACATGTATGGTGTCGAATTGTAAATTAAATTCGTGCTCATTCTCTATTAATTGATTAGAATAAGAAAACTGACTCAACCTATTCTAATCATTTAATAGAGAATGAGCATGAATTTAATTTACAATTCGACACCATACATGTCGAAAATAAAGGTAGAAAACTAAATTGTTTAGAATCTTTAGAAATTAATAAACTTAAAAACTCAGAAATGTTACTAAACGATAAATTAGACTTGAATTCATCCCCACTGCTAAATCTGTTCACCCATTGAAATATTGTTTCTTAGTTGCTTATACTATATTTTTATACTTAAACCTCACACAAGTAGGACATGGTATAGTTTCCGAAAAGCAAAATATAAATGTAATAGTTCCTAGAATTTTAACTTGGGTCAACTACCTGATTAACGCTGTATCTTGTATGTATCTTTAGTCTTAAGTTGAATTTGAAGAAGCTACTGTGTTAGCGAAACAGCTGTCATTATTTTATTAATAATGTGTAAATCTAAAACATCTTATGTGTGTTTTATTTATTATTAATTTTATTCATTCTCAACCGGCAGTGCAACAAACATTTATCCTTTATTATAACTAGAGTCCAGATTATATGCAAAATATACTATTTTAGTTGCCTTATTTCATTCAAAAAACATTAAATAAACCCAGAAAACTAATTTTTTTGTTGCTAAAAGGTATATCAACAAAATTATGAGTTTTCTGGGTTTATTTAATGTTTTTTTTTTAATGAAATAAAGCATATTTTGCATATAATCTGGACTCTAATTATAACATTAAATAATGCATCATTAATAAATGGCAACCCAAAAAAGGGTCCCTCTGTTTCATGCTACAAATCATTCCCTCGCGATGAGTCGTTTTTCGAATTATTTATTGTTGAAATAGAAATAAAACTAATAATTAAAATCTTCACTTTATTAATACGAGGTAAATCCAGAAAATTTGTTTGTATTTTTTGCCGTGGTAGCGCTGCGATCGCAGTTCCGTGCATGCGCAACAATTGCTCTGAGTCAAAGAGAAAAAGATAACGCAATTTTGAGATCGCTGCTTGTTGTGCACAGTTTGTAGTGCTTGTTTAGAATAGCGGTGTTGATTTCCACCGCTTATGAAATTAGATCTGTAATTCGTTTTCTAATAATACTTCTCTTGAGAGAGTAGGATCGATTCGAAATTTGGAAATCGCTCCTGAGATTACACTTGCACACCACTAATATCTTATGTAGAGCTAATAAAATCTCTGTATTTATTAAGCGACAGACATACTATCATTGCTATTATAAAATTATATTATTCGTTAGTGCAATCGATTTTGGAATATTGTATTGTATGGAATCCTTATGCCGCTACATTGAAAGAATTCAACGTACTTACTTTACAAACTCATTATTTACAAAAAGGTTTAATTATATCAATACGTTATGCACGTATTACCCATTTGTTACAAATGAAACAGCCATGCAATATACATATCTGTAACTGTACACATGGACAATACACCTCGTATTTTCAGCATTTACTTCTGCTTAAGACTTATTAAATAGTGCCACCTTATAGGACGAAATTTATATATCTTGTAGGCGATTTCAGCGTAATGTATATACAGATACAAATCTGTTCTTAAAAAGATTTGTCTCATTTGTATTACATTGCTTCACTAGCTTGATTGACGACGCCTATAGATGGCATAAATGCTGAAAATACGAGGTGTATTGTCCATGTGTACAGTTACAGATATGTATATTGCATGTCTGTTTCATTTGTAACAAATGCGTAATACATGCATAACGTATTGATATAATTAAACCTTTTTGTATATTTACCGCCATCTGGCTCGTGTTAATGGACTACACTTATACGTATTTTTTCGCTTATGTACTAGCATAGCTAGTCAAGCGAAAGGTCGCCTTTTTCGGCATACTCTCTTTCGTCCGTCAGATGTCACTTATTAAATAGGACGAAATTTGCTATATCATGTAGGCGATTTCAGCGTAATGTATATACAGATACAAATCTGTTCTTAAAAAGATTTGTATCATTTGTATTACATTGCTTCACTAGCTTGACTGACGACGCCTATAGATGGCAGAAAATCGTGTCTTAAGCAGAAGTAAATGCTGAAAATACGAGGTGTATTTTCCATGTGTACAGTTACAGATATGTATATTGCATGTCTGTTTCATTTGAAACTCATTATTGACAAAAGTGCCTGTAATTATGTGAAACGTCTTAACCTGTCGGGTTTTGAATCGTTGGAATCAAGACGGGGAAAACGTATCTCAAATTAGGAATCAAACTGTTTAAGGATTATATAAGGTGTTCGAATATACATTTTGGTTTGAATCTTTTGTGTATTTTGTTCATGTTGTTATTGTTATTGTTGTATTTATTGTAGATATCTCTTAGAATTTATTTGTACCGTAATATCTAAAAAGGTCTAAATAAATAAATATAAGGAACTAATAATTATAAATATTCCACTTCCTCTAATGTGTGTAAAGTTATCTCATTCCCTCAGCCTGTCGCTGGAAAACACTTTACTCAACCCACATATCTGTGAATATGAACTCGGTTGTACGCGGCTGGTTTTGCAGCATCTACTACAGGGTGGCCCAAAATGACCGAAGGGGTTTGAGTTCATTATAACTTCTTATTTAAGACATAATTATTAATATTTTTTTATTTTAAATACAGTATATTAATGGAGAATATTTTTAATTTAATTATGAAAAATTATATCTCGCAAGTGGTGGCCATTTTCTGCTTCGCATATTCGTGCTCTTTCCAAAACATTTTCCATAAACTTTCGCAAAACTTCCGGTGTTATGTTGTTGATTTCGTCGCGTATATTATTTTTTAATTGCTGTATGGTTCGAGGCTTATTAATATAGACTTTTCCTTTCAAATAACACCAAAGGAAACAGTCTGAAGCGGTTAAATCCGTTGAACGCGGAGGACAATTAAAATCGCTTGTACGGGAAATAATTCGTTCACCAAAGATGTCGCGTAAAATGTGCGCTGTGGCTCCATCCTGTTGGAACCATACTTGCGGATGGTTTTCCACGGCTGGCCTTAAAAATTTTCCAACATTATCCGATATCTAACACCAGTGATGGAAACGGCGACACCGTGTTCATTTTCCAAAAAATAAGGGCCAATTATCCTTTCCGACGAAACACCGCACCAAACAGTACACTTAAGTGGGTGTAATTCTCGCTGTTGAACTACTCTTGGATTTTCCGTAGCCAATATCCTGCAGTTTTGCCTATTAACGAACCCATTTAATTGGAAATGGGCTTCGTCGCTCATAATTAAATTATGAATAAAAATGAATAAAATGATTTTCTTCTGCTTTTTGACGAAAATAAATTGCATAATCAAGTCGTTGCTGGTAATCTGTCGGCTTCAATTGTTGGACAAGCTGAATTTTGTATGGAAACATTCTTATTGTATGCAAAATTCTCTGCAGCGACTCTCTTGAGAGGCCAAGTTGTGTCGAACGTCTTCTGGTTGATGTTCTCCATCTTCCCGAATACTCTCCTGTACCCGTTCAATATTGTCATCCGTGTACACCGTTCGTCGTCTGCCGGCACCAGGAAGGTTCCTTACTGCCTCTTGTTCTCGAAAATTTAACCAGACGGTTTATTGTTGACTCTGAGGGTCCAACCCACACATTAAAATAACGACGATATGCACGCTGAGTCAAAACAATGGATCGTTGATTTGAGAAATAAAGTTCAACGATTTTGGCACGTTGTTCAATTATGTACTGTTCCATTTTAAATTCCCCAAGTCTTCTTTACAAAATACTGAAAACAAAAAACAAAAATTATAATAAAAAAGTTATAAGGAATTAAAACCCCTTCGGTCATTTTGGGCCACCCTGTGCAAGTTCTATGATGTTTTGTTTGACCATATTTTTACAAGTTTTCAAGGTATGTTTCTTATTATGCTCCAGATTTGTAATAATATTATTCTCTACATTTCGATATACATCTCATGTGAAGTAGGTTGGTATGAGAAAAATTAGTTTCGCGTCATTACAGAGTTGGCAGTAGTGTGTTTCAATAATTCACAAATTTAAATGTATAATTTATTCATCTTAAAGACCTATAAAAACAGCTATAAGAAAAGTCAAAAATGCAATAAATGTAAATTGTAACTCCCCAAGTACATATTCAAATTAATATTAACAAAAATAAAAATAAAAATAAAAAGCTCTAGCGAAGAACAGCAATGAACGTGGATCAACTCAAGAATAATTGCACACTTCTCAGTGGCTATGGAAATAAAAACTTGTTAGAAATATATTGCAGAATTCTATATTCTTAACAAAAGAAGTTATAAGTGTAAAAACTCATCTATTGTATAAAATATATTATCCAGCAGCATATTCTTTACGAAATTTTTGAGTCGGTTAAATATCTTTTATTCCTTTGTTTGTGATAGCAATGTATTGAATATTCTTATTCCAAGTGTTTAAGAGCTATAACTTGTATCACCGAACGTGGCAGTAGGCAAATGCATATCCTCTCTAATTTTTGTATTTATTTATTTATTTAGCGTATGGCCAAGATGGATTATACATCTAAAAGTTAAATTTTAAAATTGAGGCTATTGATCCAGTCCAACGCCGAATCAGTGGCATCAAAGAAGTCGCTCATCTCACCTCTATATGCTGTAAGGGGGCACTCAGCTGTAATATGGTGAATAGTCTGGCGAGGTTCTCCGCATTCGCAAATTGATGTATTAGTCCCCATTTATAGAATGAGTCACGACAAATTCCGTGGGACGTTCTAACTCTATTGAGTGTCTTCTCGTATTATATTAGTGATATGCGGAATTTGTTTTCAGTAGATGTTTATTTTTGAAAATGTAAACAATTGCAGTTGAGCAAATAGGCCATATATAAAGAAGAACGACAAAGAAGAGAATTAGTCTGATACAAGATCTTGAAGAAGCTCGCAGTTTGGACAGTGAAACGTCAAGTGAAACTACGACAACGCATCGAACCCCGCAAGAAGATTATACTATACCAAAATTACTTATGAATAAATCGTTAGTTTGACTAATGGATACGGGTCCATAACCTCGCTTAATATGCATCTAGCAGAAAACGTTAAATATTTTCACACATAAATGTCTAAAAGAAGACAGAATTAATAATAGCAATGGCTTTTGTACATTATCGTATGTATGTCATCGTTCAGGTTGTAAAACATCTTCCACTCGCGTAACCGTTTCTCGTAATCCGCATTTTTATTCATAGTCACGTATCAGCGAACCACTAAAGATGACTTATAATTATTCCTTCATTGACACATTCGCATAAAAGTGGTTTTACGATGATAAGCGAGCACACGGAGAAGATAACTTTAAACGACATTACCACTCGTTAGATTGAATCGATTTATATTCATATAGTCTTAAAAGCTCATCGAAATCCTTTTAGTGCACAAGCGAGGAAAGCATACCATACCTACTTGCTCATGCCGAACACGTATGCATACGTATAAACATTCATTTTACTTTTTCTCCTTTTTGTTTCACTATGCTAATGACGATAGCAAAGAGTGCATAAATTATTTAGTAAAAGAGTATTATAGATTTAGCATTGTGTAAACTGTATAGTTCCTAGAAAGGTTGTAGAAGAACAAATTATACGTAAAAGGTCGTGAATGAATGTATTTCTTGTTATTTCCGAATCCTCGTCCATGTCTGGAATGACTAAGTGCTTGAAAAATACCAAAAATCGATAAAGTCATTCTGAGAATATTTGAAGAAAAGAGAATTTATGAGAATAGTTTATGTCAATGAACTGGAACAGTTAGTTATTAAAAATTTATTTATGAGCGTAAGCTTGTTTTCAAGCCATTCTAAAATCCAAGAGTTAAAGCTAAAGAATTTCCTGTTATGAAATTATCGTATAAAATTTTAGGTAATACAAAAATGTAGAGATTGCATCTGAAAATAATTATATAAATTGTGGCAACAGTGTTGCAAAAGCAATATTATTTAAGTTTATTCAATGTCGATACACGATGACGACGTTCAGTTTGTTATAAATAACATTAGGCGCTTCAAAAATTATAGGGATTCCTGCAAGATCATCATAAAATTTGCATTTAGATGGCCATGATTTTACTACCCCTAATAAAATTGTTAACGGTTTTGCAATGATATTTGTATCAGTATATCAGCGATGTTCTTAATGTTTTCGGGAAATGTCAGAGGAATCTGCTTCATGATTAGTTTCCTTAGAAGTAGTGGAAATAGCAGATGTATTTTCATCATTCTCAACATTGGAATTCTTTAGGTGACTTGTGCACTTAGAGCAAGAGGCAAAATCGTCTTGAGACGGACAGCCAAATCCAATATTTTGATCTTCAAAAACAACTCTGTATTTTTCGTCGGATCCTGGCATATTTTTCATACAATAACACAGGCCTGCATAAAATTTGTGATGACGTGATTTTTGTTTGTTAAGCTAAGTTTTTATATAGCACTAACTAATTAAAATACAGTTGGTCTCTACCACCCACAGTTTTTTTTTTGCACAAAAGAAAAAGAAAAAAATATAAAAAAAATCTTATAATAGGCGTTTTAAAACATTTTAAAATGAATGTACTACTTCAAATTCTAGGTATTAACCCAAAAATAATTTTCTGTTGTGGTTTTAAAGAAATTTGTTAAATAGGCTCTCATTACCTGATGTAAATCTTTTATTACATGTATTAATTTTGGACAAGATTTCCGGGAATTTTTACCTGCTAAATCCTATTTAGTATGCTTTCACTTTATTAGTACTGCGAAGAAGGATTTCAAGTTTATCACTCCAAACAAAATGTATATTTTAATGTCATTTACTTCATTATAGCTCTGAGTGTCGATCAATAAACAAGTAAAATTAATTTGTCTTTAGTGTTGTGCGTGGTATTTGATAAATAAACATTGCTTAAAAATATGCCTAGCCGGTGTTGCAAAAACAAACCAGATGATTTCTGTTATATTTGTGGATATTTCGTCTTGAAAAAGTTTAAGAGACCAATTGGTGAATTTGTGAAAATTGCATATTATGCTTATTTCAAAATCAAATTAGGAGATCAAGATAAAGATTGGTCACCGAACGTTGTTTGTAAGGTATGTAAAGAAGGTTTAAGACATTGGACCAAAGGGAATAGAAAAAGCCTTCCTTTTGGAATACCGATGGTTTGGAGAGAACCGCAAAATCATCATGAAGATTGCTACTTTTGTCTTTGTGATACTAAGGGGCAAAATAGAAAAACTTTGAAACATATTTTGTACCCAAACAGTATTGAATCAGCTATCAGACCAGTTTCTCACAGTGATCATGTACCTATACCTATACCCCCCAAAGTACTACAAGAAGATATTGAAACCTCTTCAACTTCCGGCTCCGTACAGATGGATAGTGATTTTGAACAATCAACCTCAGGTCAAAACCAACCTCAGCTATTTTCACAAGCCGATCTGAATGATTTAGTAAGAGATTTGGGACTTTCAAAAGATCTTTCTGACGTACTGGGGTCTAGGTTGAAACAAAAAAATTTGCTTGCCTCAGAAACTACCTTCTCTTGGTATAGAAATCGTGAAGTTGGATTTTAAAAACGAAAACGTTTTTTTAAGAAGCATAAAGAATAAATAACTATTTCTAATAGTTTCTATGTGTATATTTTTGTATTTTTTTTAATATAATATAAAATTAGCTTATAAATGAAATAAATCATGTTTTTTCTATATTTTTTGATTTTACTGGTTTGAAAAATAACCTTACGTGATACAAAAAAAATAAAAGCAGATTTGAAATCAGCGCTACCCAATTACTAGAAAACAGTTAAAATTTTTAAATCAACTTTCAAAGTGTTGAAAAATGCAGGCCTATGTAATCTTTCCACAATTTCCTTATACTTAAATCACATGTCAGATACCGCCCTTTAGGTGCATGTACGAGTTTGTAGTAGGGAACTTGAGGTTTATAAATTTCTATGTGTCTGATTATTTCAATATTTAATATATTCTTTATTACCTTAGCAGCTTCCCTTGATGCCACACCCCTGTTGTCCATAGTATCCACGAATCCGTCAATACCATTACTTTTCGCTTTAAAGTGTGTGAAGTTAATATTCCGTCTGTTTTAGTTCCTAAAATCTGCAAAAAATGGTTTTACACACATATTTTTATATATTTTTAGTGGGTTGTCCTATTAGCGGGAGCTGAAATTTTAAAGTATGGTTTCTTTTATGGTTTAGCGAGTCACCTGACGATCGAGATTTTACCTTTATTTTAACTTTCACTACGACCTCAAAATATTCAACTTTGCATGTTCGTTCAAGAATTGAGTGCACTTCTTGCAACGAATCTTTTGACAAGGTGGAAGTAAGGTCATTTTTTCACGATTTCTATCAATCTTTTCTTTTTCAGACCTTCTCCATTTACGCTTTTTTTGTGTTGTTCTGGAAGAGTGATAGCATCACTTTAGTCAATAAATCCGTGATTAAGTCATTGACAAACTTCTTTTCATCACGTTGAATTGTATTATTATCAATGGATTGCTGTATGTTTTGGTTATATTATTTCGAGTGTCCTTTTCTATTATCTTCTTCAAAGGGGTGCTGATACTACCCGTAATTTAATACATCTTTAAATCAGTGTTGAAAAATGGGCGATGTCGCTTTAAAAGAGGAGTAACGTCAAAATCGGGGTCGGAAAGGTAGACTTCTCATTATCACTGGACTTATTTTCGTACGTACTCCTGGAATTATCATCAATACCAGTGTCCACGTAGAATGTATAATATAAAAATGTGTTGTTTTGAAAACTCAAAAATAAACAAATTGTATTAATACTTTGGAATCCTATTCGTTGCAAACTTCCACTTTACTGGCTTGTATCATATAAGTTACTATAAGTCAATAAAATGCCTTGCCTGTTCTGAGCAGCTACTAATATAACCAGTCGCTTTGCTCTTGATAATTCACTCATTTTGGTTCTATCACTGACAATTTGTTGTCTTCTTCACTACAAGTGACTGCAAGTATCGAACTAATTTCCATTCTCAACAAAAGTGATGTTAGAGGAGTCCAGCAGATTCCAGCCGGATTTTCTATATTTATTAGAAAAATTACGCACTATGTTTTGCTGTTTGGACTACTGAGAGCTCAAAGCACCTTTTACCACACTAATAGAAAGTTAGTCGAAATACTGTATTATGATATAGCACTGGTCAAGAAAATGTGCAGTTTCTGGTTTTTGTATATGCTGCAACTCTGATTGCAGAGCACTTAAAAATTATTTAAAAATATTGCTGGGTAGAGAATGCAAAAATGCATAGGTTCATATAAACTCAAAACATAGTATCTCGAGCAACATCTAAAAGAAGTAAAGGCTCAGAAATTAACGTCGATAGAAGCTAGTAGAGCTGTAACTTTATTTGAAGAAGGATATTCACAACGTTATGTTGTCCAACAGCTTGTGATTGTACAGAGAAATGTGTGTCAGTTTTGGAAACTATATCGAGAAACAAGCACCATAGCAAAGCGAGCAGGTACAGGTTGGCAAAGGCAACAAACTACGGCAGGTGGTGATCGCTTTCTGTGATTGCAATCCCTTCGGATCCCTACGTTTTGTCATGGACGACCTGCTGCAGAAATTCACAATATCTCTGATGTAGTATCAAATCTACCTCCACTTATTACGTCTTATTATACACATGATGAGGTTTCCCTAGCTATTAGAAGTATAAAAACCAAAGACACTGCTGAACATGACAATATTCTCAGTTTTATAATTAAAGGGTGTTCTTGTATTTTCTCTCAACCGCTCTTTTATGTTCACACACTATCCTGACAAAGAGGAAAAACATTTCGCTTATTCCTTCTCATAAATGGCTTGTTGTTACTGTTTTTCGTGTTGGCGGCGTATAACCAGGTTTTAATAACTGAATACTTCTGAGTTTTTAGTGCATCTAAAGTTCGAGTTGTTTGTCAATTTCATGTTTTCCAGCTGTTAAGGTCCGCATTACGGAACCACTCACAGGAGGTTGAATTTCAATTTTTTTTCTTTTTTTGGACCTGCTCAAATGTAGTTGGTGTTGGTATTGTTGGCGAAGATTTTCTAAGATCTGACCAATCAGTCATGAGTGTGCTGGAACTCGTACCAGCAAAACTTACAGAGCTGTCAAGCGACATTTGAATGCCTGAAAAGAAAAAAAAGGTAAATAAAATGAAATAAATAATATTAATATTAATATAAAATATTGTTATTTACCTGTATTCCTTTCTTGCTGCTTATTACATGCTGTGCTTTCAGTGTTTGAACAACGTCTTGCATTTTTTTCTTGTAGTGTTTACAAGTCGCTCTACACTCAGATTTATTGGATATGTTGTCTTAACATAAAACTGCCACATGTTGTCTTCATTTCCTCCAGACATTTATATGTTTTCACTTTGACTTAATATCCAATAAAAAATTACAACTATTTACTTCTACCTTCCACCCCCATGAACAACTACTAAGGAAATACGCGAGTCGAATTGGGCAACAGCAATTTTTAGGTTGAGAGAGAAACAAGTGGCGACAGGAATTTTCTTGCAAGAAGCGCGATAAGCGCATTCTGACAAATATTTTGGCTAAATTGTGCTATAATTTTGAGACTTACATTAAATACATTAAAATAATTTGTATTAATTTGAAAAAAAGCGAAGGGAATACTGTAAGTATGTTAAATAAACATTTCTTTTTTTTCTCAGTGTAATATACATATATATCTAATACAATATATATATATATATATATATATATATATATATATATATATCGGGCTATATGTTACAACATAACAACTGTTTTAGTATATGTATATAATAGTCAACATGATACGAACAGTGCATATTACATATGCGGGTATTTAACAAAAATATCAAAAGATATTCAATATTTGTCAACATATGAGAGTCAATCTTTGGTAATTCAAGGGCTACACTAAGTACAAACTATGACACTGTATCACAATACAAACGATTAGCATTTTTTTAAATTTTTATTCTTTATCACCATGATGGTAGTGTGCTGTTGTCTGATTATCAAACAAAGACAATTTGAGTCTCACATTTACATTTGGCACGTCTATTCTTGAACCAAAACTGTACGTTTTTTGGTTCTAAACGGGGAAATTTTTGTCAATAAGCCATGCAATTCAGTTCGTCTGTATATTCTAGTATGAGATTGTGCGATGGATGAGTATTTAATGAAAACCATTGTTCTAGACGGGGTACTTCTGTTACCGGATCGATAAAAGTACGATTTCTTTTACGTCTTTCGTCTGCCGTAAGCGTGGACATGTTTAAAGCGCTAGAGCCCGGAGGCGAAGCGGCCGTATGGGAGAGACCGGGAATGTATTGACTCATATACATAATACTGTGACTAAACATGGAATTTGGAACAAGAGGAAAACTAGCAGCGAGTCTTTCCAATCCATCATTAGCGGTACAGTGATGCATTAACTGGCCTTCATCAGGAGATCCACAAATTCTATGAATATTTGGCCTAATGGCACTAGCTTCATTGGCACCATCACGTTGCTTATTATCTCCGTAGGTATCTAAATCATCATCTTCATCGGAAATTTTATTATTATTATTCGAGTGGTCATCGGGTGAATGATAATCTATTGGCTCTTCCTTTGGTTCTGCTGAAGTACTTTCAATCTATAACAAAATTACTTTATTAAATAGATATCTTATACGACGACAAGCTACATATTTTCAACTTACTTTTATAACATGCGATGCTCGTAGAGGTGATGTTGGTCTCGAATTAGCATCTTCCTTTCTATTATTGGTAGTTAATGATAATGGTCCAATAGGACTAGAAGGTTGACCATCGTTCATGTCGTCATCTTCTAAATCTGAACCAGCATTCGAAAACTCGTCAGATAACTGGGACATATTCCGACCTCGACGGGCTAAATTTGGCAAACTACTCTTTAATCTCTGATCGGAAAGACGTTCGGAACTCAAATAACTGTCAGCCATAAAAAATCCAGAACCATTTTTTGGACTGTGGTTGCTGTAACCGTTCATCGTTAAATGACATGGTAACCCTGGACCTACATATCTAATTTAAGCCCTTTTTTGTGCCGCCCTTGCGTTTTTAAACCAGTACACTACGTTATTAATATCTAATGGTTTCCTTCCCCTTCGAGATTCTAAACTATTTAATTCTTTAACGTACTGTTGTATTTGTTGCCTACTATTTATTTTTTTTATTAAATTGAAAAAATATATATTTGAAAAAAATCAATGATTTTTGATTTTTTTTTATAATAATCCTATTTTGCCCAACTTTGATATAAACCATTTTGACTATTTTATTAAGGAAATGTCGCTTATTAATAGGGACCGGACACGAGAGGCTGAAATTACGATGGACCATATAAATAGTCTATAACATCGCTAAGTGCAACACGCAGCTATTGAATAGCACTATTCATTCGGTTAACACCAGGCTAAAATAAAAGAATATTTCCAGTATGCACCTATAACCAGTTGCGATGTAGAAAGGACGTTTTCTATCTACAAGGATGTATTTCATTCAAAGGAAGCAAATTTTACAGAAGAGAACCTTGAGAAAGTATTACTAGTTAATACTATTACTCCTTTACTCAACTTGAACTACAAAATGAACAAATAAAAATGTATTTCGTATTTTATAGATTACCATCCGTTTGTTATATAATTATATAAATAAAATTAATAACTCTTTAAAAATACAAATTTTCACACACCCTTGGGCAATGAGTCATGGGCCTCTCGTATCCGATCACACTTATTAAACATAATAGTTGTCATTTTCATAGCTTTCCCATAATTACAGTAACTACGATATTCGACATTTAATAACTCAAAAACGATGTACGATACAGCTATCATATGGTATATTTTTGAAATCAGAAATTTTATCAAAATTAAATAATATACAGAATATTCTATTTTAAAAAAATATTCTTTTTTTGTATCCCATCTGCACGTCACTTTGTTTTTGGTGGCATGTAAAAAAGATTCAATCACAGCTGCACCTTTTACTTGAAATATTTTATATATATATATGCAGTAATAGCTATGATAAAGAGTGGGTAATTTGTAATGAATGTGCCTGTGTACATAGAAATAAAACTTTTAGCAATTGCTTTGTAATTATAATTTTTGAGGAGATACATTAAAATATTAATATAATGAGCTTGTGGTACTATACATGTTTTTAGAAAGATATCAGCATTAATTAAAGATTAGAATTGTGTAAAGAGAGATCTGTTTTCCTTTTAGTAAACATTACTTAGTTATTAATGTAGTAGTATATGTTGAGCACTTGTGAAATTATTACACTATTAAACTTAAATAACACACCTTATATTTTCACAAACAATAGTATATTAACTATATGTACATTTCATGTGCACTGCACACATCGTCAGTAGTTACTACATATTTAAACGTATTATTTTCGATAAAAATATCTTTAGGTAGGGCTGTAAACCATTTGTAGGTTTTTATTATTTGTGTTATTATTATGTGTGTTATTTAAGTAAAATTACTTATTATTACTTTATATTCATTCGACATTCCATACAAAAAACATGGAATACACATAGGAAACAAAAACATTTATTTACCGGTTCGTACGAGTCCCTATCCCACCATTGCTAATGCTATGTTTTTCAAAGGAACAGCTGTTTTCTACGGTCCGACTTGGTGGGAGAGAAAGGCCAGAGAGAAGGACGAATGAGAACAAATTCAGAATAGTCACCGAAAGCGTAACGTAAGGTTGTGTATAGTATCTCGGTGTGACCACTAACTTTCAACTTTGAAATTGTGAAAATAAAGATGATCTTTTAAAAATTTCGACTTAATTCCGAATCGTACTCAACGGCCTAATTATTTATTTATTTAAAAAGATACGTGAATTACCTGTGATATATATAAAAAAAATATTTAAATAAAATAATTTAGCAAAACAATTCGAAATTTTTTCGGCGAAATGGTTCGTAGTCTGGCTCATTGGACGAAAACTTTGAGTTTTCCGGCCAGGATTTCCCCGAATAAAACATCTAAAGAAAGTGTTATAAACGTACATCCCAATAGTCCAACAGTCACCCCGACACCTAGCAATAATTCCTTATCACCACCTTGCTTGAAAAACAACGAAATTAATAATATGATGAACAGTGCACCTTTAAATGAAGTTGCCCAAGTAAGTGTATTTATATTTTCTAAAAGAAAATTTTAATATGTGGACAGACTGTTAAAATATTAAAAATTATGTTTTGCTGATTGTGTGTATGTACTATTTATGTAGTAATTAGAAAGCAATATTACAATATAGTTTTTATAAAGAGAAACAGAAGTTTTCTTCGGAATCAAACGCACGTAGATGTCATATAAAGATGTTTCTCTATCCTACTTTCTCTACACCGCTTTCAAAAGATTTATTTAAAGCTATTTACACTTTACTAAAAATTTAAAATTAAATTAAAATAGAAAATATACAGTTTTAAGCAATTATCTTATTTAAAAAAAAACAAAAAAAACATTTGATACACGCGAACATCTCTTATACACCTAATTACGTTTCTTTCTTTTAATGAATGAACGATCGAATAGAAACAAACCTGATTTCACATGGAAGAGTTAGATTAAGCCGAATAACAGGAAATAAAACGTAAGAAACCAGATTGAATTTTTTTCCGCTCGCCTATAATAAAAATACCGTAATTTCTAGTTTAATATCAAAGGAAAATTACCAATTCATGGTGCTTACATAAAGCTCAATTTATTATTCATATTTAATACCGTTTTCCACAATTTCTAGCAAGCTTCAGTGGCGAACAAGTCCATAATGCTTATTAATATTAATGTCAGTATGCAAGCAAAGTCGTAAACAAAAGGATATCTTTCCAAAGTTAGGAAATGTATGTATTTGGTAATATGGTGGAAATTTTTTGGTATGGACTAACTGTAAGGTATTATAACTGTTTGTCGGTGCGAAACTATTTGGAATTCATCATTGTTTATTTTGTATTTTAAAGCTATCTCTAATTACTTAACCGTTAATCATTATATCTCATCCATTTTGCGATGCATATGTATATATGTGTATACATTACCATTCATATTAAATAAATGAATGTGTAAAGGTTAATATTCCTTTTAACGATTTAAAATTTATTACGAAACTTAAAAATTAAGTTTCCTAGCCACGTGATTCAAAACAAGTTAAGAATAAATTTTCCTTAAATGTATACTGAGAAAAATGTAGTTAAACAGAGAACAAAATATTTCTAGTGATGGTAGTGTAAAAATATACACTATAACTGTAGTTCAGTAAACAAAAACAAATATTAATACAACTAAAGTAAAGTACTAAAAACCATTTTTTGTAGTTTAGTATTGTGGTAGTTTTTACAAAGGTTTGATATGTAAATAAAACGATACTTTGGAAGTTAACATGTTGTGCTAATATACAACATAATCAGTAATCCCAATAGAGAAATGCGAATATCAAATTTGACCAACCTAAAAATAATATAAACTTTTACAGTAGAGAATCGATAATCCGGATCAATTAAAGCCAGGGCTAATCTGGATTAATAAAAAATCTGGACTATCGCATCTTACATTTTTATACAAATAAATTTTAAAAAACGGTTAAAGCAAATCCACTTTATTCTCAAAATCTTCAAAAAATGCATTATGTTTGTATAATGTAAGTAAGAATATAAGTATGTATAATAGATAAACCTACATATTATATATGTACATTCTACATATGTAGAAAATTATTTAAAATAGTCCGAGATTTAACTTTGTTTTTGAAGTGCAATTATTGAAGAAAGTTTAACAACAGCTTTCTCTTGCATATTTTTTAGTGCAAGAATATCTCCAATGCCAATATTATTTTCTTCCGCCCACTGCAATCCCAATTTAAAATATTTTATTGCATCCAAGTGCTTGACTTTTTTTGGCTAGATATCTACTTCTTCATCGTCGGTTATCGCCTCAACCTCAGAATCGATATCCTCTATGACATTTTCTACATTTTCCACCCATTCATTCATTTCATCATGAATCTCGCTATCAATTTGTGTCAGCATGTTTGAAATTTCTTGGTAGCCTTGCTCTATTTGCTGCCATTTCCTTTGTAATAAGCTTAGAGGAATCAGATCATCTGGGTCATAATTGGGTAAATTGCCTGATAAAAGTTTGTGCCAACGCTTTTCTAAAGAGATAGTTGTCACTTTTTGCCTGAATTATGGAGTATACAAACTGCATCCAAAAGATTAATACCGGATTAATAATGGATTTACCGACATCATCTCCGTGTTCGAGTAGTGAAAGAATATGCGCTTTTTTGTAATTTAACTTTGTTAATTTGATAGCATTTTGATCCATCCGTTGTATCAAAGCTGTACAGTTTAGTGGTAAAAACAAAGTGAACATTTTTTTAACTTTACTAATCAATTCCTCTTCGGAGCAGTAACATGGCGCATTGTCAATCAACAGTAAGGCTTTTTCAGGAAGATGTTGGTTTTTTTAAAATGACTTCAATTGTTTGCAAAACGAATTGTGGAACCAATCCTTAAAAAGAGCAGAAGTCGCCCATGCATTACCAGTAGAGACGTATTCCACAGGTAAAGTTTTGTTCTTGAATGCCCTAAGATTTTTTGCTTTACCAATAGCAACAAGCTGAAATTTTTGGGTACAATCACCATTTGTGCCAGCTAGAAACATGATTCGTTCTTTGCTTGATTTTCTGCCGGGCGCCGTTGTTTCGTTGCTGCGAACCAAGGTTTTCTCAGGCAATAACTTCCAAAAGAGGCCGGACTTGTCAGCATTATAGATTTGGCAGGGAAGAAGATCATGAGCCTCTATTAGTTGCCTTAGTTTGGCAATAAAGGTATCTACAGCAGGTTCATCATTTGATAATTTCTCTCCGCAGATTTTAAGATGCCTCGAGGCCATATCTTTTTTTAAATTAAGAAGCCAGCCTCTGCTTGCAACAAAGTTATCGTTTCTATAAACATTTTGGTAAAGTTGTCGAGTTTTTGCGCCTAGTATTTCAAACGAAATAGGAATATGTTTGCTGCGTTGTTGAGTAAACCAGAAATACAATTCTCTTTCCATCTCCGGATATTCTGCTTGACGTAAGGTTTTACGATAACCTGGCCCAGAATGGCAAATTCCAATAAATCTAAATCATTGATAAGTAAGTCTTATCAAAAGGCTTATTTCAAAATAAAATAATCTTACCTCCTTATTTTATCCTCATTTTTTCTTATATCGGAAATGGTAGACAACAAATTATTAATAACAAAGCAAATAAATACAAAGCCTAGGGAGGTCTTAGAAATGATCCATATTTTCAAAAACAGCAGAACAATCAACGACAGAAACGAGATTGATGGACTTTCTAAACTCTATTACCCACTCATTAAACAATAGAAGACAACCAACCCCGCTCACACACACCAACCAAAAAAAAATTTATTGTTTCCCATTTGTAAATACATATACTATATATCCCTTAACATATTTCCTGACCATTTTGCTATTTTTAAAACAGAATAAGAAATTCCACTTCTCCAAACAAAAGACACAGTCACACAAAATAGTCGAAGCGGCGCGGTCATTTCCCTAAAAAGGGCTCGGACAATTTCCGACGACACATGTGCACAATATGAGTGTTGAAACAGAAAAAATCGGTGAGTTTTATGTCATTCTTACTTTATTATTACCTTATTATTATTTTAATTTAAATTTTTAATTCATTCATACAAATGCAATCATTTTAACTTTTCCTTACTTTATTATTAATTGAATTTTAATCTTAATTGTTAATTCATTCACACAAATGCAAACATATTTTCTTACTTTTCATTGTATTAATTTTTGTTTCTAGTTACTTGAAAAGACTTAATAATAAAAAGTCGAAACGTCGTAGAAGAAAACATTAAAATTCATTAAAGGTCGCTAAACCAATAAAAAAGTCTATTATTTGAATATATATATATATATATATATATATATATATATATATATATATATGTATATATATATATATATATATATGTATGTAGGTATGTATGGGTCCCGATTAATAAATAATAAAACGGGAATGGTTAACTAAAACATAATACTAATTTTAATCTGTAACACCAATATATATGTATATATATATATATATATATATATATATATATATATATATATATATGTAAATTGGGTCCCGATTGATAAATAATAAAACGGGAATGGTTAACTAAAACATAATACTAGTTTTAATCTTTAACACCACAATGGAAAGAGATACATTTAACAAAATGTATTCTTCTTATTTCGTTTTTTGTGTAAGACTCAATCTTTTTTGCGATTTTTGACATTGATGTTAATGAATTTTAGCAGTTAAATGCACCCTCTGTAATTTAACGTAGGTTTCTGTTTGGAATTCCTTAAGCTTTTCTATAAAAATAAAAATATTTGGATGAGCTTTTTCAAATGAGCCGTTAAAACGTTTGTAGAACGATTCACAAGCATTGGTAGTGCGAGTAAGTTCTGCTGAATTGCAACCCAAAAATATGGGGGAAATAAAGAATTCTCTGATATATAATTGTCTATTAAATAATATGTATATTTTTCAAGTCCGGTGCAATAGATGGCAAATCAAATACAAACAATCGAATGTCATTTGTAACCATTTTCCGATTTCACAACTTTCATCCTTACATGAAGAAATCAAGCCATATTCTTGGATTTTACGATACCAATATTGTGAGAGATGAAACCCGCAACCAGTTGTTTTCGTTAATGGCCAAGTTTTTTGAACAGCCTTGTGGAAATCTTTTTCAAAATCATAAATATCTACTTTGATCAAACTATTTTTTAAGTCATCCGTTATCAAATGAAATAATTTTATATTTGTCTCCATCCGTTTATCAGGCAACAACGAAAAAATTAATGGAATATAATGTCCGTTGTAATACCCATGAATAATAAACAACTGACAAAAGTACTAGGGGCAATAATTAAAGATACCGTCTATATAAATTTGTGTGTCACCTTTTGAAAAAACTGGATATTAGATTTACAACAAAAAACAACTATTTGGTCAACTTTACTGTTAATAAATATAAAAGATCCGCCTTCAGATATTTCAATGGTGATCTCTTCCAGAATTCTAAAAGTATCGTCAATGCTCTTCGGCAATGCGGGCAATGTTTTCGGCGAGCAACCGTAGTAACCGTTGACGTTAGATTTTCTTGTAGTACGCGTACGTTTTTCGGACATATCTTCAGTAGCTTTCTTTTTACCGGACGTATTAACAATTTGACTGTGTAATTTTTCTATCTCTGCATCATGGCCTCTGTTTTTGATCATGTTTTGTAACAAGTACATTGTTGACCACTTCGCTTAGGATAAGAAGGAAAGATTTGCACTTCATATTTATACTTGTTTAAAAGTAATAATTGTTTTCCTCTTTCACTAAAAATTATACTGGGATTCATGTTGAGAAAACGTTAAGTTCTTAACCAATTGAATTTAGAAATAACTAATAAATATTCTGTACAAACATGCTAGTTTATACACAGGTAAATTTATTATGTATTAATAAAAATATTTTTAGTAAATTACCAATAATCCGTCCTATACAATTACAATGGTTTGGGAGTCAGTTTACCTATTTATGAGACCAATTAAGCCCAACCCTTTATCCTACTACTTGTGGGGAGGCAATTTACCACACCCAATACGAAACTGTAGTAATAAAAGTATTTATTTTTGATTATTAAATATAATACTAATTTTGTATTATACGCCGATGGGTAAATCATGAACGATATAAGTGTAATATTAATAATATTATACGAATGACGGTAGACAATACGGTAATATAGTTAAGGTAACGATTGACAGCAGACAATACGAGGGTAACGATATTACAATTGGCATAGTCAAATAAATCTTAACGTGGTCAGTTGGTGGATGGGTGACCAGCAAAAAAATTATACTACATCTCGTTCGTTTGTCCTTAAACACCGAAAAGTAAAACAGATACAGAAAGATAAGCTTTTGTGGTAAAAATACAACCAAACCTTTTAGAAACTTTCTGGTAAAAATACTATACGGCGTAGGAATCGTTGGAGTTGGTGATGTACAAAATGTGTAATAATATGAATGAATAATTTTATTAGGTACTTATTAAAATCAATACTAATTGTTTCGACTTTGACAAACATCAAATACATATTGTTATTCATGCAACAAATAATGGTTTATGTTACTTTTGGAATAATCAAATTAGATATTCACGTCTCTCTATTTGACAACTAATTGTGTAGTATATTACTTATTTACGATTGTTGGGCGTTATATTCTCATCAAACGTTTGTAAAACCTAACACCATACCAAACTACAAAAATAGTTTCTAATACTTCTACTCTAATATGTTTGAAAAGATAGATTGGATAACTGCAATACTGCTTCACTAAAAATCTACAAAAACTGAAAAAAATAGATACAAAATCAAATGCGAGCACGACATATGAATTGCTCGTAAAGGATATATTTGGGTTTAATACATTTAAATTAAGATTAATAATAAATAAAATTGATATGTTTTTTTAATACATTTTCTATACGTAGTAATGTTTATTTTATTCTCCAATTAGGTACTATCGTGAGCAATTGAAAGTAAACGCACTATTATAGCTGCGTAAATTTTACCAAATTGTCAAGCTAATGTCATTTATGTTATGATTAAATGCTGACACTGACACTTCAAAAGTACTGTATACATTAGATAAATTTTGAAATTTAGACATGCCAACATAATAAAGTGTTAACTTTCAATTGCTCACGATAGTACATAGTTCATATTAGTAAGCATTCTAATAATAATAATAACATTTATATTAATTACATAAACTCACAAAGTGGAATAATATTTATTATATCCACTTTGTGAGTTTAAGTCACAAAAAAAGAAAGAACAAGAAAATACAAAAGCAAACACATTCTAAATCAACTTTAACGAATCTTGAAAAAGATAGAATCTATAATACATAATTCAAACTTTATCGCAATTTTCGTTAGAAAAATAAACTTTTCGACGATAACATTTCGGAGTCAGTGTAGCAGCATGTAAATAATTCACAAATTCTCTATACTTGAAATTATAATTAGGGACTTCAAAATTCTACGCATCTATTCGATATATATTTATATCTGCGTTACAAAGGATTGCATTTAGTTTTTGTTTACGTTAGCTCCAAACTCTGCAGGATCACTATTAACCCGTTAAGGTCCAAGGGTAAAAATAACTAAAATCTTGAAAAGAAAACGATTTAGTTTTATTAAATATCCACAAAGATAGACACATAAACAAAAAAAAATGAAAAACTTTAAACCTAAAGCTACAATAAAATGTTGCGTATACGCAACGTTGGGTGTACCCACTAGCGTTTGTGAAAACTTTCAAAGCAGGTGGGATGTAAATGACAGTTACATTTTTTGCACATATAGATCGTGGTACTTTTACATTGTCTGCATCTACGTCTAGCTTTATTTTCTTGCTCCACAATGATATGTTGATATTTATCAAACTGGACTTCGGGTAAAAGAGCAAATTTCGATGGTCGTCCAAGATTAGGTTTACTTGTTCCAGTTGCTGTCTCAGAATTCTCATCTTCTACAAAAGCGTCTTCACTTTTTATTAGAGCAACAGCCAGATACGAACGGAAGTTAAATTGAGACATTTTCTCATTATTAGCCCTATTGTACACTTTCCATGAATTCACTATCACGTTATCAACCACATTGATGAAAAGTGGCCACCACCACTTTTTGCCTCTAACACGAATTCTATAGTTGGCGATGCCATTATCATGTAGGTCTACACCACCCATATTTTGATTGTAGTCGTTTATAACGTTAGGCTGTTGCACAGAAATATTGCGTTTTTCTTTTCTGCTGTACCTTTTCACAGATACAAGAGGTTCTATAGTACCATTGTTGGTCGCAACAGTGACAACAGAATTGTCGTTCCATCTTACAAGCGTAATTTGGTTTGAAGAATCTAAAGAATAATCATATGATCCGCGATCTTTCTTTTTCACAATTTTGCAAGACTCTAAGGTATTATTAGATACTGTCCATCATGTAATATGTAATAATAGATGAGAAGCTGGAAGGTATATAAACACGTCTTTGTGATATCAATTGCAAATGAATGTTAAATATCTCGACTAAACTCGCAAACAATTTCCTGGGTTATTATTTATTACATTTAAGTTATCACATTGGTTGAAGTATTAGTTTTCTATCTTTGGAACTTTGAAGGAAGATATAACGCTTTCTAACTAACTATTTTAATAACTTCGGTACCTATTCAGTATGTATAACACAAATGACTCAGATATAAGATGACACTACATTTACTACACATCGGCAAAGTATGTTGATTGCCCTGTGTCCGCCTATGGACATTTAGTTTGTAAACAAAGATCATATACAAAAACGCTTATTGAATAGAGTGTCGAGTCAATACGAGGACTGAAATATTTTGATAACAAAAAACTAGAGAATTGACAACACATGCTAATTAAGAATTTTACATATAGCGCTTGAAAATGTAATCAAATAAATTACGAAACGTTGTGGAAAATACCGGCTTTTCATTTTATTAGTTTTTTTTTTATGTATAATTCGGAAAACAATAGTGATTGTTTGCGGAATAGTCAAACGATCAAAAGGAAAGCCAGTGAAATACTCGACAGTATTAATAACTTTCAATGTTATAACTAGAGATACCAATTTCGAGGCGCGCTCCTGCAGTTTCCACAATTTCGTCTGCGATATTGTATATTAGTATGTATACTGAGAGCGACGCATATTTGTTTTGCAATAGACTGTTATATATACTAATAATAATACCACAGTTTAGGTGTATCGACAAAACAACAATTGTCCATCGAAACAAATAAGTTAATAAGTAGATATTCTGATTTAATTTACAATGGCACAAGATTCAAATGTTCAGTTTGCAATGTGTTGGACGAAACCCACTGCGAACGACACGTGAAAAGTGCAAAGCACATTAAAAAAACTGCGTCAAATCGAACCAAAAGTTTTTATTTCATTTATATGAAACAATAATTTTATGTAATCTACCGTTTACTTTATTATCCAATGAATCATTTTGTACATTCTGGAATAAATATGCGCAATATCCGTTACCTAGTTAGACAGCGTTACAAAATTTTCTACCATCTGTTCGTGAACGTATTGGACATCCGACTAAATCTGAATTGAAAAATAAGAAACTGTGGTTGTGTGGACGAAACAACAGATCTTTTGTTGTTAATGTAATGGTGCGTACAATAGAATCACTTCAATTGTCATCTCCAATTTTACTAGCTTCCAGAAGAGTACAACAATATTCTCCCGAAATAATTTCAAAGTTAGTGTTGAATACATAGGAAAATTTTCAACTAACTGTTAATGTTTATGAATGATGATGCTGCAAACAAGCTTTGTATAGGCCGGTTTCTTAAAAAAAATTATGCAAACTTAAAATTTATGCATTCAATCTGGTGGCAAGAACTATTCGGCTGTGTTATCCTGAGGTAGATGCTTTAATAGCGTATACAAAGGCAGTGTTTGTCAAATCCCCAAAACGTGTTCGCGAATTTCACAGACTTGTCCCGGTATCTCTGAACCACCAGAGCCTATTCTTACACGTTGGCGGACATGGTTACAGGCAGCGTTTTACTATTATAAATATGTTGAGGATGTAAAGAACGTAATTTTAAAGTTCGGTTCGAAAGAAGTTGGAGCTATTAAGCAAAGTCAGTCAAAATTTCAAGATAGTCAGGTTAAAACAGATTTAAAAACTTCGGACTAGTGGAGCCAATAGAAGAATTACCAGTCCTTCGCTGTAGTAGGTGGAATCTGTCAAGATATTCACGCACTATGAGCGGTAGAAGACGCAAAAAATTGTGTTCCACCATATTTTATAAATTAACAACTTATTATTTCTTAATACCGGGTGTCGTTGAAATAAAGAGACCTCGTATGAAAAATAGAAAGATGTAATTATATGGAATATAAATTCGAAATATTTTCCCACAATTTGCTCTTATAAACGAGGAAAAAAAATTTTGGCATGCCATTTTGCGATTATAAAAAGTATCAGAGGCGATATCCTAAAGTTGACTGATAATATCAAAAAGAATAGTTTTGTTATTGTCCATCTCATCCAGCTGTTACGTATGTAGACATACGCTATAGCGTATGTGTGTGTGAAGTATTTATTATTTATACACATTCTGAATATTTTGAATTCATAGGCGTCACGTAATACAATTTTCAAGGTATTTTTAATTTCAGGGTTCGCGTCGTAATTAACAATATTTTAGATTTATATTCTATGTAATTATATCTTTCAATTTATCATATGTAGTCTCTTTATTTCAAGGGCACCTGTGTAGGTACACACTATAGAGCACACGTCTATGTCGCGCACCTCAATTTCGCATCTCTAGTTATAACTTTAGAAACAAAAATATTCTAACCGTGTCTCTTCACAATCGAATGTTACAAGAAATCCTCTGTTGATTGTCGTTCACATAACGTTCGACACACTATAATGCCCATTAACTACATTCAAACGGAAGATAGAAATTTAATTAATAATATCTAATGTCTGTGTAAGTTGCTGTGGGAGAGTTCTATTCCGAACATTAGTATTTATATTACTTTTTATTTTCACTTTTTTTATATTTCGTGTATTATTTAGTATTACTAACCGTTCCATTTTTATTGCATTATTATATTATTATATACATATTCATTATTTTATGACTGAAGGTGAAAATTCATATTTAAAGTTTATTAAAAGTACCGCATTATTACCATACATTAATATTACTTCTTAATTCAATACAAATAATTTTCTCTCTATACTAAACAATCGTATATAACGAAATAATTTGAAACATGTATGTTTATATATACGCTTGTGTCCGATGTAGCGTAGAGACACGTTAATACAATTTCCGCAGATTGCGGCTGTGTCCGTCAGATGGAAACCCCTGACTTAGTCTTATACTTGTGATGGTTATTTTGGCGTTCGTGATGCTGACATTAGTCAATGCGCGGCGCTGAATATTTCTTTACACTTTGTCTGGATGACTTTTATAAAGGGTGTTATTTATGGTGAAAGTATCTTTAGAGCTGCATGTATCGATGATTCTATCGTAAGATGAAATAGGTGTCTGCATGTCTGGAAAGATATTTTCTCACAAATAGGAACTTGTATTGTGTTATCCACACCCAATTTTTAATAATATTTTTATATTATTAAAAATGTTTTTGTTCTAAACAATCGTAATATTCTCACTTTGAGTTTAATATTTCATAAATTTTTGGTGTTTTTTCTAATTATAAATGTATTGTTTATTTCTCAAAACTAATACGTGAGTTAAGAGAAACAGAAACGTTGATAACATTTTGCGGCTTTATATCGTCTATGATAATTATGTTATTCCAATCTAATTTGTTGTACATATGTGAGGTAGAATGCTATAGTATATTTGTTATCTTTCAACTAAATTAGACATAATAAATTTGGTATCATAACGTCTTATGTAATACTCGATATAAAAAAAAAGTAAAGGAAATTGTGGCTAGATAATTTATATACGCCTTCAAAAATGCTTTTTAAAGTAATATATTAAAAGTTCTTTTATTACTTTTGCTCACAAAGGACTACCATACGAAGGTGATTTGATGGGAGTGTCACTTTTCAATAAAATTCTATACACTTACTCCAACGACTTTACAATTGGGTTAAGCCATCTAAAATGTAATCTTTCGAAAGCTCGTCAAAATATATATTCGTTGCGGCTGCCACCTTCTCATTTGCCCCGAATCTTTTTCCACTAACCCATTTTTCTATGTTTGGAAAAAATAAAAAATTATTCGGAACCAGATCTGGTAAACATGGTGGATGAGGCAGCAATTTAGTATCCTAATTTGGCAAATTTAACGGTTGCCATAGTGGATAACTGAGAGACCCACATCATCAGTAGTACTACTGATGATGTGTGCAGAGCACACGAAATGTACCTTTAGTTTATTAAAACTACGTTTGTGAAAAAAACTGTTTTGTTTTATTTCGTTATTTCAATATTTCACAAGTGCTTAACATATAATACTATCCGAAATATGTGGCTTTGACAAAGCCACATATGAAATTGAAGAAAGAACGTTAAAGTAACTAGTAGATACATAGATATTAGCTTATAGCCCTAACGCACCAACAACTACATGCCTTATTCTGCATCAAAAGGTAAAGATGACATAATAAAGTGAAGCTTTCACTGTATCTAAAAGCGATAGACAAGAGATATAAATCGTGATTGGCCCATGAGAGATTTAAGTGTGAATAAAATAATAGCAACTATAGAAAGGGCTTTGGAGACTGTAGTTAAATAAAAACTTAAAAAATCCATAAAATCGCTTACCACATTAATACTCATATCTTAAATACGTATTTCGACATCTAAGTTGTCATCCTCAGTAGGCAAAAATAATAATCACAGTGTTGAACATGGACCATAGAAAAGCTAAATAAATAATTGTTGTGTTGAGTATCCTATAATTGTAATTATTTATTGTGAAACTAAATAGAACGTTTAAAATTTTTGACTTTTTTAGAAATTAATTTTCTCTTAACGTTCATTATATTCTCTCACCAAATATAACACGTGGTATAGTATTTTTACGATAAGTGATCAGTCACGTCATAACCAGTAATATCAAGTACAAGAACTTAAGAAATTCAATTTACTAACGTAGTACATATAATTTCTCCGATATTTTATAAAATTTCGATTTCCAGTGTTACCTATTCCGAGGCATGATTAGCATCTGATATCCGCTTGTCATCTGTCAATCACCGTTTCATATTATTATTTTTCATTTTTTTTTTTTAATTTTTTTTTATTTTTCGTCTTTCACAACTAGTTCTTCTTACAACTAATAAATCATGCCTAAACCACTTGAAAAACGGGCAAGAGAGTTAGTTTTATCACCAATCGCGATAACAAGAGACCTTTATTGCCGTTAAATTGTGTACGAGAGGTAATTTATTAAGAATTGTTTGTTTTATTTCTATTTAATATGCATATTTATTTTTAGAGAGCGGCTAATGCATTTAATGTAAATGTTAATATGTACCATTAATCGGATTTCGTCTATTGCCAAACAAGAAAAACCTGCAACCAATCCTAAACGAAAAAGTAATAAGGATAACTGTTAATATCATACGACAATAATAAATAAATCTCCTACTTCATCTTCGACAAAATACCAAATTCCGGAATGGTTAACTAACAATAAAATTAAATTCGACAAGACAACATTAAAAATGCAGTTACTGGAGTTGGTTAGACTGTTAGTACAAATAGTTCATAAGTTTTATTTGAAGGTATAAGCCGTCACCTATTTATGAAGCCGATGAATTAGGAGAGAAATATGGCCACACAGTTCTTCGACTGCCTCCATATCCCTGTATTTTTAACCCTATAGAATTGATTTGGGAAATTACAGAAAGATATTACTCTAGTAATATAGGTAAATATGGTAGGACTAATGAAGGCTGTTAGAGGTTGTGGCAAAAAGCACTAAATCAAGTAACTGCTGATGCATGGGATAATAGTGTGACACACACTGAAGCTGAGATTGAAAAATGGTGGGATAGGGAAGTGGGATTTGACCAAAATGATATCGCACTTTTCATAATTCGCAACTCGGAAATATTTGACGTTTAATCATATGAAATAATTATTTTTTGTGTAAACTAGAATAAAAATAAAATCTAGAAAACGGTATACTTCCTTGATGTATTTAGGACAAAGACCTAATTATTCTGGTTGATATTGAAAATTCATAACATAGGAATAGTTGTTTTATTATTATTATTAATACTGATAGTAAAAAACTATTTCCATTCTTTCCGTTTTTTATTCTAAAACATTGATATTATATTTATTAATTTTGCAAAATAAAAGTACTAATACAATTAATTGCCTTTATTAATTAACATAAAGTATGTATTTTTCTCAATATAGAGTGACAAATATACAATATTAACATTCTAAACAGTTTAAGGTATAACCTAAATACCATCTGTAAAAAGTATTTGTGAAGTTTATATGTACTATAACCTATAAACCAAATGAAAATTATTTGCAAGATGCAAACAATAGATTTGTCAACGTTGTGTGACGCACATTGATGACGCAACTGCGTTCTTGGAGTAAAATTACTATATGATTAATCAACGATGATACCACTCGTGAAAACCTATTCAGCGGCTTTAGCACGAGCTATCACCGATGATCATCATAACACTAGTTATACCTGAAAATAACATTTCTCTTTCTTTTTAATTTTCCTATCGAAACCAATCACTCGTTATATTTCTACATGCAATCTTACAATTAACAAAGCTAAAATAAAATAACTATGTGTTATCTCAAAGAACCTAACGACGAAGCTTTCCATTCACAAAATAAAACCAGTAAATATAGTGTTGCTATGGAACGGAAAATTATTGTTAAAATCTACATATCCAATAAATAATAATAATAAAGATATGGAGCAAGTGTATTGATACTTTCTATTCTTCTAACTTTCTAACTTCTAATAATTGATGGTGCAATTCAAATGTTATGTAACTGATAAAAATGAAAGAAAGCTAAAGTAATTATTAAAATTCATCTACGGAAATGGCCCGTTTGTACCTAACAATTTGTATTATGATATTCAATTTAAAGCTCTCAATTGATATTCGCCAAATATTCCGCAGACAAACGTAATCATTATCTATAACGTTTTCATTCGTTTAATATTCTCCGTTACGCTCGGTTGCATTAATTTAATTCTATATGTATTATATAAATGTTAAATTACTTCTTTTCAAGGTAAATGATTGTTAGTTCGGTTCAAAGTAATTATTAAGTTTATTAACTTATTTCTAGAATTATTATAAATTAATAGTGTTATGTAATAAATCATAAAAATAATTAAGAATCACTTAAATATTAGTATGCATAGAAAAAAAAAGAAGCTAAAAGTAATATTTATATGCAAATAATTGTAAATGTAATTAACTGTAAAGGAAAAATATAATTGAGGTATTACTAATACTTGAATCTATAATTTTATAATTTGACAATACATCAAGATCTACAGTTAATTTGTTCATTTAGGAATTCATTGCACAATCTTACACACAAAAGTACATTCCAAAAAGTTTCTCCCCGGAGACAAAAGATGTAATAAAATAATATTGATCAAAAAAGAAACCAAAAATGAGCCAAATTTCGAGATTCCCTTTCAAACATTAAAACTGTTTTACCGTACCAATCGAAAATTGATATATTCTTAACCTACTATTGAAACAATTTAAATTTGGGATTTTTATTACTCAACATAGTCTCCTCTTAAATTAATGCACTTAATACAACGATCCTCCAAGGCATTTAACCCTTTAAAAAAATTCTTCTTTGGTCTGCAAACCAGCCCTCCACAGCTTCTATTACCTCTTTGTTGCACAAAAATTGACGTCCTTTTAAACTTTTGTTCAATCAAGGGAACAGATAATAGTCTGAGGGAGATAAAAAATAGCGGGAATAGGGCGGGTGTTCCCGTATTTCGAGCCCTAGATCCCGAATTGTATTCATGGTAAGGCATTGCATGCAGGGGCATCATCCTGCAAAAACAATATACCTGTCAATAACATGACACGTCTTTTTTCCTTAATTTTCTCTCTCAGGGTGATTAGTAATTTAGAATAAGAATCTCCAGTTATGGTCCGACCGTTTTTTAGGTAATCGACCATAATTATTCCACAAATATCTTAAAAAACTGAAGCAAAAAATGTTCCAGCGGATTTTTTAACTCGAAACTTTTTAGGCCCTGAAGAACCATGATTCTTCCACCCCATCGATTGCTGTTTTATTTCTGGGTCATAAGAATGTTTCATCCATAGTCACAAGACGGTTCAAAAAATCTGGATCTCCTTCAAAACGGGCACAGATCGATCGTGCCCTTGCTCGTTTGTGATCGGCGTTCAAGCATTTAGAATCCATTTTGCATATTTTTTTTCATATTTAACTCGACGTGAACTACGACTATATGATGGACGCGTTCATATGAAATCTTTAATGCATCAGCTGTATGTTTTACCGCAATTCGACTGTCTGGTAATATGTCATTACCTGCGTTAATATTTTCGGGGGTGGACACCGAAATAGGTCTTCCCAGTCGCTTCTTATCTTCAACGGAAAGCTTTTCTCTTTTGAATAACTCAATCCAGTTTTTGATAGTCGCATGTGATGGGTATTGATCGCCAAGTGTATTAAGCATATCTTCGTAAATTTCCTTACTACTTAACCTCGTCAAATACAAGTATTGGCGATGCCTCGATACTCCAATTTATCGATTTTCACATTTATATTTGACATGCTTTCTTTCAAAATTTACTGCACAGCAATACTTCAACTTCTTTACGCAAGATTTTACAGTGACACTATTAAAATGTCATTATTTCTTGCTATTATAACAACATTTTGTTTTGTTCGAAAAAAATGGCTAACTAATACAGGCGCGGCTCGTGATGACGTATTTTGGTTTGCAGTACAATGATCCGAGTGCTTCGTGTATTCTCGTGTACTAACTGTAACGTTTGCTTAGTAAACACCGAAAACACACGAGGCACTCGTATCATTGTACTGCAAACCAAAATACGTCATCACGAGCCGCGCCTGAACTAATATCAATATCCTCTCGTAGTTTCTTACATCGGTCTAACTGCAAAATTTCATTAAAATCCATATCCTCGAGTTGGTGGACTTTCCTTCTTAGTTGTTGCAATAATTTGTGACAAATTCATTAAAATTAAAAGGTTCTCAGTGAATACTAGTAGCTACAATTAGATAGAGAATCGATTTTCTTGAACTAATTTGCCGAAAATCATTCCCAAAGAAAATCTTTATTATTTATTTTTGTGTGTAAATGCTGTAAACCGTACTTTTACTATATTGTAATAAACATAGTACAATATACTACGTTTTTCTATTATTAAATTTTAAGAATTAGGAATCGGAGCATGTAATTCTATAAGCTAATATGATGCATGGAAATTATCTAACTACTTTGCATCTGATTGGAGATCAGTTCGCCAGGACGTTTTTAATCTTCTATTGTTTTGTTCTTGCAGGAGTAGTTGTACAAGGAAGTTGCTTTGTTCTTCAAGTCTGTCGTGGTGTTTTTTTCTTGTATAACATCTTTGACCAATGGTATATTAAGATCGTCATGAAGAGTTTGATTGGCGGTGTACAGGGGTGCATTAGTTACTGTTCTTAGGATTTTTGTTTAAGTTCTCTGTAGGATGGCAATATATATATCTCCATAATTTTATACTACGAGGGATGTCCGGTTACTAAGGTACATTTGTGAATTACAGACAGACTACTTTATTTATAGAAATCAAGCATACATTAAGTAAAAGCGTTAACTGTTAGCTACTTTTCAACATAATCGCCGCCAATGTTAAGGCACTTATCCCAGCGAAGCACTAGCTTCTGTATACCCTCTTCGTGAAAGGTGCGATCCAAATTTCTAAAATACTGCCGTACTTCATCTTGAAGTTCGTCGTTGTCTTCAACCCCTTTACCCGAAAAATGAATTTTCAACTGCCCAAACAAATAAAAATCAGAAGGAGCTAGGTCTGGACTATGGGGCGAATGGACAATAACTTCTCAATTGTGTTTCTGAAGCCAGGCCTTCGTCTGATTTGAGGTGTGCGGTTGCATTATCATGCAACAACCTAATTCATTTCGTCAACCTTCCTCTTCGTTTCTATCAAATGGCTTGGTGTAGTTTTTCGAGAGTTTGACACTAAATATGCTAATTGTCGTTTCCGGTGGTGAAAGCCCTCTGAGCAAAATGCCTTGCATATCTCAGAACACAGTTGCCAATGTCTTTTTTACAGACTGCTGAACTTTGAATTTTTTCGTTGGTGAACTCCACGTCATCGAGTCTTTTTTTTGATTTGGGGGTATGGTGGTATACCTACGTTTCGTCTCCTGTAACTATAGACTAGAAATCCGTTATCCTGGCGATAGCGCGTTAAAAGTTCCATTGCCGCCGCCATTCGTTGCATTTTGTGTTGGTCGGTCAACAGTTTTGGTACCCATCACGCGGACACTTTTCGATAGTGTAATTCAGATACGATTTCATGAACAGAGTTTTTGGGAATATCGGTCAGTAGAGCAATTTCCCGTATTTTCAACCGAGGATCTTCTCGAATCAGCGTATCGGCCTTTAATTGATTCTCATCCGTTTTCATTGTTGATGTGTTTTTTCGCACACCTTCAGGATCATCGTTCAGAGCTGCGCGTGCACTTTTGAACTGTTTACACCAAACACAAACTTGTTTTCGAATCATAACTCTTTCTTCGTAAGTCTTCAGTATTTTTTTATGAATTTCAGTAAGCGTTTCATTATTTGCATGCAAAAAACGAATGACCGCTCGCACTTCAAACTTGGAGTATGTTTCGATCAGAACTGACATTATGCGGCTGTCACTACACATGTACTGAACCTAAGGCAATGACAATAGCCACCTCGTATATGTCCATATGGAGTGTATAAAAGGATTTCAAGTTTTAGTTCTAACAATTATTCCAAGGAGAAAGAAATACCTAAATTAACAAACTAATAAACTCCTCAAACATGTTAACTTGAAGCTTTATTTTTTATATAATTATTTTACCAGATTTACGTTTTGAAAAATTATCGATTAACTTTCAATGTCAAATCGAAATAATTGCAGAACTAAATGAGTTTTTGAAAAAGTAAAAAACAATTATTTGCTAACTACTAGTTAACGATCTACTATCTAATATAGATCTTTCTCTTAACCTGCTTTGCCTTAATTTACACTGCTCTGAATTCATTCTATTCATTCCTTCTTCTTTCAAAGATGTAAGTCGTCTTCACAAAGTCAGATTTGATAGACGAACAATTATTAAGTGCAAATCATGTCAGATCCAAAAAAGGCAATTGAAGGCGTTCCGTAATTATGAATTACCTTCGAAATTAAAGCAAATATAATATGGAAAGTGCTTAACATTGAACTAAATTTTTCAATTTCACATTACTAAATAATTAAATGATAAAATTATCTAAACACACGAAATGCAATTTAACCAAGTACCTGCGTTTTACTATATTTATTTAATGAATACATAACGTTATAAGATTTAAAATAGGTAATTTTTCTAACTGTTTAGTATTTACTATCTATCTAGTCAATATTGGGTTTCGTGTTGCGTAAATAATATTTGGTACTATTTTTTTGAAGATGACAAAAATCAACATAGATTCTTTTCATTTCTCTAATTTTTAATATGTAATGCCAATAATCAACATTTCATTAACACTTCAGCGCAATGTTAGGATCTCTTTTAATATACAATGTTCTGTGTGAACCATTCGTTGTGCAGGAAGTTAGTGACATTCACATGCAATTTGGAGATTGTTAATCGTGTGTACATGCTTACTAATAACGAAATTTTCACAACATTCCAGTATTAAATGACAAATATATTTATATATATATTCACAGAAAAACCATAATAGATAAGAACTATTGCATTCCAAATATACTGTTGTTATTTGAATAAATAATAAGTTCTCACACTTAACTTGATTTATTTAATTTTATAAACAATAACATACAATTATTTTCAAATACGAAGAATGTTATGTTAATATTAAGCATAATACTGTAAAACACAATATTTAATTGTGAGAATTTTAATACATTTTCTCAAAATATTTCCTGCTTGAGGCAATATACTTTTACATTTGAGGAAATTAATTAAAAAAAACGTTCCCATTTCTATCTGTAAGGATACCAATTATCTCAATTATAATTTGAGAGCATTTGCATTTTATTAACCAAAGACTCAAACAGCTGATTGCTACTTTTCATGAAATTAGGAATTTAAAAAGATATATGCCTCATGCATATGTCTCTGTGTACGGACACTGCAACTTTCCAAGAATACGATATATGCATTTCATGTTTAGTCTAGAAATACTAATAAAATTTGCTGGATTTGGCAATCCAAGGCGGAGTATAACAAAATCATATAGTTTATGCAGCCAAATGCAATTAATGCTCCAAATATTATATAGGTCAGATAGTCCAGAGATGGCGTGAACGTAGCACCCAACATTGAAGGTAAACCCCACAAAAAGTGCCTTGGGATCTCATATCAGTACTTTGAAACACGATGTCAATTTTAACAGTGTAAATTGCTTATACAGCGAAAATAACTATTACGAAAAAGTTACCTTAGAAAATTTAGCTATCAAAAAAGTTACTAATAATCTCAATACCAAAGAACGCACATCTACGTTCAATAATGCTTACAATGGTATCATTAAATACATAAGAATTAAATTAATTAATTAATTAAATTAATTTGATTGTTTTATATTTTCTGGTCTGATTTTGTATCCAGTCCTCGTATTCAATTTTATTTTATTTCAAACTGTTACATACATGGTTTTTGTATTCCTTATCGCTTCGCGAGTCTTTCTTCGGAGGTATGCATTTTTATTTCGAACTTGTCCAGAATGCTCGGACATGTGAACGATTACATTTTGAACTTTGTCTTTTTTCAAATTACTATTAACATGTTTTGCACTTTTCGCAATAGTTTGGTTTGTCAAATGTAAATACAACTAAGATATGATTTCTAATTGGTATCTTCATTCTATAAAATCGCTTAAGAATTGTTAATTGCTAATGTAAGTACATTTCTATATTTTACTTTGTATGGCTAATCTGTAAATATTTTATTAGGTCTGATGAAGAAACAAATACAGTGTCGAAGCGTTACGTAGTAATAAATTGTTTTATTTGGTACATTGACCCAAATTCTGCTTTTATTAACAATGAAACTATTATATATATTTAGATAGTCGGCGATTTAAGGTCTGTTTTACTTTAATATGTATACAGGCTGATTAATCTTCGGCCCTCACCATGGGGATCTCTCTTATTATTGGAGATAGAGTATAGGTTTAAATTTGGCAAAGTTGTTAAATTTTGTGTTTGTTATAAATCCGTAAAGAAAATAGACCTGTGACAAATAACCTTCGTTATTTAAAAAAAAAAACGCGAAAACTCCATTTTCTTCTTTTACCTGTAGCACCGACATTTGGCCTTGTAGAGAAAATATAAAAACACATCCTTGTGGCCATTTCTAAACCTCTATCCAGTGGTGTACTCTAAATTTTATACGACGTTTCGTTTCTTTCTGGCCATCATCAACTATCTAATTTCTTATAGGCGCCGTACTGGATTTATCAGAAAGAGTTCTTTTTTCTTATTTCAACCATGTACCACATGCTGACTATAGTTTTTGACATTAGGTTTTATTTGAAAGAATAAATACAAGATTAAATAAGGTAGCCTTTGGAATTTCAATCTGTCAAACATTTCATTTATTGTTCATTAATAATACAAAAATATCATATACTAACGAAGAGAAACGAAGAGAAAAGAAAAAGTATTTTTTATTCTTCGAAACGAAATTCAACAGTAGCGAGTACAAGATAACAAAAACATTAATAAAAATACATAGAAAAGTAAACAATAACAATTACAGTAAATGTTCAATTATCTGGCCATCTTCGGTAATGCACAATTGGGCACGCCTTCTGGCATTTTGTACTGCCCTTTGTATAGTTCTTCTAGGAACTGCATCGAAGGCATTCTGAAGTCTGTCTCGTAATTCTTCAATGTTTTGTGGCGCATCTACTTTATAAATATTATTTTTAACATATCCCCATAAAAAAAAAATCTAGCGGACTTAAATCAGGTGATCTTGCAGGCTATTCAACAACTCCCCTATTTCCAATCCAACGGTTTGCAAACTCTTGATTTAAGAAATTTCTAACAACAGCTGCATTGTCTGCTGGTGCGCCATCGTGTTGCCACCATAAATATTGTAATTGATTTAATGGGATATTGTCGTCAAGATAGTCAGATACGTATGTACGTAAAATGTTGAAATATCTTTCTCCATTTAAATGTTCTTCATATATAACTGGTCCTAAGAGACGATTTGCCAAAATACCCATCCAAACGTTTATTCCAAAACGATGTTGTGGTCTTCTAGCCCTGTTTTGTCGGGGATTTTGTACTGCCCAATAGTGCTCCGTATTTCTGTTGAACATTCCAGAATTTGTAAATTTTGTTTCATCTGACCAGATGATTTTGCTTAAAAAATTTTCGTCATTTTCTATCCTTCCCATTAACCAATTACAATATTCTAGCCTTCTCAAATTGTCTCCAGGCAGTAAAGAGTGACTAACATGGATCCTGTATGGTTTAAACCTACTTTTATGTAAAGTTCTCCAAACTCTGGACTGGCACAAATTTAATTCTGACGCTACTTCGCATGTAGAAATTGATGGATTATTATTTATCTATAAAAATACAAGATTAACATGAAATCGATTTTCATTTAAATTACTGTTGTCTTGACCATTACGCGGCTTAGTAAACGATCCATTCTCGACCAAATTTCTGTCGAGATCTAGAAAAATGGTACGATGAGGCTGTTGTCGTTCTGGATGTAATTGTAGATATCTTGTACTCGCTACTGTTGAATTTCGGTTCGAAGAATAAAATAATATATTAAAAAACGAGTTTCATAAGGCACCATTTTGCCGCACGAGATCAGTTTAGAAAACAAGCCGCTTGCGGCGAGTTTTCTAAAGAGGGAGTGCGGCAAAAGGCCTTATGAAACGAGTTTTTTATACTATTTTTTCTATTTTGCGTTTTTTACATTAATAAATTGCTTAAATTGGAATTATTTAATTTGAAAGTTCAGAGTTTAATTTTTATATAAAGCATGCAGTTGGTCACATTGATACTTGACATTTTCAAATTTAAATCTTGCTATCCGCGAAGTATATTATATTACATATTATTTACTACTTTTCGTTAACATTACTTGATACTTCATTTAAAAATATAAACATGAGTGACATAGAAACATATATATGTTGTTGTCAATTGTATACAACATACGTTGTTTGTGTAAAATACGGACATATATCATATATGTCAAATGTACATAAATTCTTAAAATCATATGACAGCAATGATATTTATTTCTGTATTCGAACAACGCCAACATTGAAAAATGAAAAAAAGCGTATCGAAATGAGGCTCATTTCGATACTGTTTTGGGTTTCATAATGAGTTCATTTCGAACGCAAAATAGAAAAAATACTTATCATATCTCGTTTCTCTTCGTTAGTGTATGAGATTTTTGTATTATTAATGAACAATAAATGAAATGTTTGACAGATTGAAATTCCATGGCTACCTTATTTAACCTTATAATTTATTCTTTCAAATAAAACCTAATATCAAAAACTTTAGGCAGCATGTGGTACATGGTTGAAATCAGAAAATAAACTCTTTCTGAAGATGTCCAAATCCAATATGGCGCCTATAAGAAATTAGATAGTTGATGATGACCTGAAAGAAACGAAACGTCGTATAAAAATTTAGAGTACACCACTGGATAGAGGTTTAGAAATGGCCACAAGAGTGTGTTTTTATATTTTCTCTACAAGACCAAATGTCGGTGCTACAGGTAAAAGAAGAAAATGGGGTTTTCGCGTTTTTTTTTTAAATAGTGTTTAAATAGTCATTTGTCACAGGTCAATTTTCTTTACGGATTTATAACAAACACAAAATTTAACAACTCTGCCAAATTTAAACCTATACTCTATCTCCAATAGTAAGCGAGATCCCCATGGTGAGGGCCGAAAATGAATCAGCCTGTATATTTAAAATAATCTCTTACATGTTTCGGCAATTACTGTCTTTTCCAAAGAATTGTAAATTAAAATTTAAAATTCTTTGAAAAAGGCAGTAGCCGTCGACTATCTAAATCTACTATAAGATACAAATATACTTCTTCTCTACTATAATATACAAAGGTCAAGAAATAATTATCTATATATGTTTTATTTGTTTATTTGTTTTTGGCTTAGAAAAATAAAAAACAACCTTATATTTTTTTAATAACCCGTCAACGAAATAAATATTTAAAAAAGAAATAAAATTCTAGTTACATAAAAAATATAAATGTGATTATCACAGGAATTTCATATCTATCTTTTCTTTGTCATCGCTCTTACAAAAGCATATATTGCTTTTGTTATGTTGTTATTGCTATTTGCTTAATTATTGTTACTTCTAGCAAAATTTGCAATATCTTAAGAACATGGTGTCGTTGCCCTAGATGTTCTTCTTTTCTTAGGTACTGGTTCTGGAAGTGAATGTGATTCTATATTTTCGGACGTAACCATAAATTTTACATTGTTTAACACAAAGAAGTTTGTTACTCTTGCTTCTGCAAGGGTTTTGATTAGTAGGCCTGGTTCCACTACTGTTTCCAAGCCTCCAATAACTGTTTTAGTAGGCAAATCCGATTCTCATGTCAAACATTGGTTTAGCATCAAAAGGGCTCCCACCGATTGCTTTTGTATTAGTTAAATTTGTTCTTGCTTTCCTTTTACAATTTGTTTTAAGTTCACTCAAAACTTAAAATAATATATCTAATATTATATATACACACTTTTATGAAAATACAAATATAAGCACTTACATTGTTTTATCGTTCTATTCCAAAAAAAGTTTAAGTATATCAATACGTTAAGCACATATTACGTATTTGTTATAAATGAAACAGATATGCAATATACACGTCTGTAACGGTATACATCGTTTAAAATTTGTCCATATTGTTTAAAATTTCCTGTACTTAATTGCTGCTATTCAGGAAAATCTCCTCCATATATTTTTTCTTTGTCTATAAAACACACCAGTGCCTCTTTGACGCACGATCACGCTTTGCCATTTTTTTCCTAAAATTTTACATTTTGTTATAAATTTATCTAATTTTTACTAAATAAATCTAACCTTTTCTTCAAGTACTGATACCATAAATATAAATTATAAAATTGTTAACATCGTACAGAAAACTGAAAGAAATAGGTTATGAAGTTTTTTATGCCATGAAATACGTGGTTACATCTATCATACAGTGAGGTCCTAAAGTAACGGATAAATTCATTTTCTACGTAATTATTAATACAAAAGGAAAATCCTGAAACAGGTCAATTTTTATATATGAAACTACACTTTTTGAATAAAATTATCTATGTGCCCCGTCAACCCCCTCGAAGTAATAACTACCCCTTTAAAAAATTTAAATGAAAAGGGGTAGCGTGTGTTACTGCGTTTAAAAGGGATTTTAATCCTCTGTTCAGCAGTATATGCCTTTTTGATTTTTGGACGTCGATAATTATAATAGGAAAAATTAATGTTAAATTGTTTAAATTGTATAATTAATTATGTCGCAGAACGAAATAAATTTTAAAATATTTAATTAACGTTATTTACAATAACTAAAAATAGTTTAAATCATATGCTCAAACTGGAGTCCGTTCATTTCTTGACAAACAAATAGACGATGTTGGAATTCTTCCAAAACATTTTGCAACATTTCAGCCCTGATTTGATTAATTTCATGCATTATTCGGTTTTTTAAATCATTAATGTTGATTGGTTTATTGGAGTAAACTTTTGATTTTAAATAACCCCACAAAAAATAATCCAGTGGAGTCATATCGGGAGAACGGGCTGGCCATTCAATTTCACCACGTCTACCGATCCACCGATGCGGAAAAACTTGATTAAAGTAAGCTCGTACTACTGCTGCATAATGTGGTGTAGCTCCATCTTGTTGAAACCATATGTTTCTATTAATTTCTGTCGGGTTAACAGTATCAGGAAAAAGTCTTCTTAATTCAGGTATTAATGTAAAAATGTTTGTAAAAACTCCAAGTAAATCGCCCCAGTTAATGTCCCCTTAAAAAAATATGGTCCAATAATTCTGTTATTTATTATGCCAGCCCAAACGTTCACTTTAATAGGATACTGACCTTCCCTCATCCAGTGCGGATTTTGTTTACTCCAATACCGACAACTTTGCTTGTTGACTGTTCCATGTAGGGTAAACGTTGCCTCATCAGAAAAAAGAATGTTTTTGGGAAACATCGGATCATGTTGACATCTATTTGTAACAATTTCACAAAATTGTAATCGACGATCAGGATCATCGTCATTTAATTTCTGCACCATTTGAATTTTATACGGATGGTATTTTTCTTTTTTCAAAACACGCAAGACAGACGATTTACTTACATCGCAATCACCGGCTACTTCTCTTGTAGGTTTATGTGGGTTTTCCTCAACATGTAATAATACATCCAATTTTTTTTCGTCATTCAGTTTTGATCTACCAGATTTTGGAAGATCTTTGACAGTTCCTAATTGACGGAATTTTTGTTCGACTCTACTCACCGTAGACTGGGAAATGTGACGGTCAGGATACTTATCATTAAATATTCTGCATACATCAGAATGCGTTCGTGTTTTATCACCCACTCCAATTAATATTAATACGTCAATTCTTTGGGTCTCGGAAAGGCTCATTGTTGAACAATTTAAATTAACGCTTAGAAACTTCTAAAAAAACGTTTAATACCTAACAATTGTTAACGACGTCTAACGAACTAAAACAAATTTGAGAAGTAAATGTCATAAAAAGAAACAAATTTACTTTTTGGACATAAAGGTAACTAATAGACTAGTCACTCATGACAGGTATTTGGTTCTACGCCTACTTGTTTGTATGTCATAAAATTACTCTTTTCTTGATTATCGACGTCCAAAAATCAAAAAGGCATATACTGCTGAATAGAGAATTAAAATCCCCTTTAAACGCAGTAACACACGCTACCCCTTTTCATTGAAATTTTTGAAGGGGTAGTTATTACTTCGAGGGGGTTGAAGGGGCACATAGATAATTTTATTCAGAAAGTGTAGTTTCATATATAAAAATTGACCTGTTTCAGGATTTTCCTTTTGTATTAATAATTACGTAGAAAATGAATTTATCCGTTACTTTAGGACCTCACAGTATAATAGACTAAAAAATTCGTTATTTTTTCCTAAATCCACACTACGATCGCTAAACTTAGTAATTTTTAACGCTAAATCGTTAAAACGGTAAATCAAGCAAATATAACGGAGGGGTTCAATTTTGTCATAGTGAATACGAATAGTGAATACCCTGTTTATTTTTAACATGTTCGTTAAATGTTAAAATTTAACAGACCGTTTATTTTAACATTGACCCTTACCGTAGCGGCCTCAATATATTTGATATATTAACTATTCGATAAAGTTCCTGCATTAACATCTCGTTTGTCTACGATTATCATCTTCAAAAATACCGTTACGAACCAACTTTAGCATGTAATATAGGTAACTTAACGATACATAAATAACAATTATACTAGCATGCATCTGTTTTTATCTGATATTATTAGATAAGATCTACTTTTATCTTAACACAATATACAACTCAAACATTAATAGTTTAATTAATTAAAAGATGTATCAGTTGTTTTAAGAATTAATTTAGCGATAATAATATTAAATTCTCTAGCGTAACTCGAGTATTGCAAACGTATCTCGACTAGATTACGTCATATCAAAATTATCAATTCGCGTGAGTTAACTGCACAATTTTTATCAAACTTATCGAATGCATCTAGCTATAGAAATTATTTTGAAAATGCATTACAAAATCTCTTATTATTAGAATTAGTGAAGTTCAAAATCAGTAAAAATTGTACTAAAATAGGTTTAGGGCCGGTTTTACAAAGGATAAAATTCTACTTGATTTTTTTAATAGCAAGTAATTTAATTTATAACGTGGATTTCGATATTTTGAATAATAAGTATATTAAGAAAGTAACTCGGTAATATCAGGCACAGTAACCTAACAAGTAACCTCACAAGATACAAGTTAGTGTGATCTAATGTAGATCTACACCATCTCACACGATCTTTTTTGAACTGATGTCAAATTTTAGAAAACCTAACAGGGGCAAAGCTTGGTGTTAATTGTCCCCACAACATTCAGCTGAAATAAAAAAAAGGGAAGTGAAATGTTTCCTATTTTAAATTCGGTTCTATTTGTCAATTATCTGGAAAATGGTAGGACGATTATGAATTTAGCGCCAGATTTTGGATTGGAAAAAAGTAGTATTTGGAGAATTCAAAAAAATGGTAAACGAGTGGACTGTAAAACGAAAGATGGGTTCGGGTCGGCCTAAAACTACAAATGAACAAGAAGATTAGAAATTAGTTAACTTTTTGAGAGAAAGGTCTATGACCACTGCTGTAGAAGCAATCAATCTAACCAATTTTCCAGCATCACAAAACACTGTGCACGTCGACGAATTCGTTCTTCTGAATTGAACAACTTTTATGCAGCCAAGAAACAATTCCTCATCGATTTTTAGAAAAATCTGAAGGTGGGTGCGGTAATTTATAACACCCTGTATATTCGTAAATAATTTTACAATATCAGCTGTGATATACAATATACGTACAGAAAATCTCACTTTCCTATCTTTGTTAGTTTTCACGCCAAGCTCCGCCGACTCTCCAATGACGCACCCGGTATAAATTTAAAATAATATTTAATGTTAAAATTACTTAATAAACTTTAAAAATACTCACTTAAATCACCTTGAAAATACCATCAATGGTAAAAATCCAGCATCTTATCAATTATATCATATCTTGATTATTACTTTTCTCATATAAACATATTTATTTTTGCAATTAACTATCTTGTATTGTTCATATTATCTAAAGAGATACTATAATAAGTTTCGAAAATAGGTTTATATTATATATTAAAAATAACCTGTAATAAAGATTAGTATTTTGTATATTAGTTACTTATTTATTTTTATTAATACCTTTATACGATTTATGAAACAGCACAGTGATACTTAACATTACAGAATTCCACTTGTTGTATTTACTGAACTACCTCTTGTTACTATGTGAACTTAATATCGTGAATAAATAAGTTATAAAAAAAATATCGATAGAGGTTATGACTAAGGATCGGCAGTCATGGGTATATGACGTCAGTGCCAGGGACGGCACAAGGACATCTAAAATCCCGATTCAACATTTTGCACACGTGCATAAAAATACGTATAGAGAAGCAAGTACTAACAAATACATCTTTTCCAGGAAGAATATTGCGGATAAAACATTATCCAGAGTTTGTATGATAGTAAATCACCAACAATTGTTCCATATGACTATCGTAAATCCATTTATACATTGAAAACGGCCGTTCAACATCTACCGATGAAATAGGGGCATATTTAAAGTACATAGAGTTTTTTAGTGACGGCACATTTATCCCTAGTTCGGAAAAATCTTCTTTACCATCAAAGAAGTCAACAATTCGGCGTACAGTACGAAATCCTGCTTCGTTATTTAGAACTGCTTCAATTTTTGTACATTATCAGCAGCAGCTGTAGGTAATTGGGAAAGAAATTGACGAAGATCATATACAATATTCATAGCGTTAATTGTAGAATATTGTACATTGGTCAGAGTAACTTCTAGATGGCGAATACGTACAGGAATTTTGGAATAATGTCCATGAATATAAGCTAAATATACCTGAATAGTTGAGTTCTTATCGATTCAACTATTCACTACCCACAAGTATTTATATAATTGTTGAGCGTGTAAAACAGAAACAGTATCATTCGGATCCAGTATTATACTTTTAACGTCGTCAAATTGCATTTGATAATAGGATGCTAATTCTATATATATGCCTCAGCGCGTAATAGTAGGTTCTGGCGGTAGTGGCACATGTGACAGTTTTTCGCGAAATAAATTCTTGAGTGCCTTCACAAAAATTTTCTTAACGGAAGATATCAATTAATCTTCATGCGGGTAGCATTTTCTGACTTCCTCTGATACTTGATGAAGAGCATATGCAAAACATGTGATATGCGTCGTATTACTGTATGTTTGTGAAAGAGCTTACCAGCCGCCTTCATATATGCAGCTCCATCTGTTACAAATAATAACACTTTTTATTTATTTATATCGTGCTTTTCATCCCACAGTGATTTTAACCACGAATTTACGTTACGTGAAATAAATTCAGTTAGCTGTTTCGATTCTCTTAGATGCAAGTACATATAGTCAATTTCAAATTATAAGAAAAATAGCTTTCTGATGTGTAAATACTTTAATTAGACAGCCTATGGTGAGGCTCTAGAGAAATGCAAACAATTAATAAAATATAAACATCGGAACCAGAAAAATTAAGTATAAATTTTTAGTATAGGAACTTGATTTAAAATAGATTTTCAAATTTTGCATTTAGAAAATAAAGGCAGTAAATTAAATTTACTGGAAAGTTTACAAATTAATAAATTAAAACAATCACAAATTTTACTTAACGATCAATTGGATTTAAATAACTTACCTTTGCTAAATTTATTCATTTAAAGCAACCATTTAGGCGATAATAGAAATACACATTTAGCGTATTAAAAAAAATTGGTAACAATTTTTATATTAAAGTTAGTTATACGTGAACACCGTATAAAGTTGTTGCGCGTTTATATGTGTTAGCTTTACTGTGACACTTTGATTAGTGGTTTTACCTACGATGATGACAACTTAGTTGTCGTAATACGTATTTAGGATACATATATATAATAAATAATATTTTAAATGATAGAAAAACGCATTTCAAACAAAGGTTCATGTAATTAATCATAAATACAGTATTAGAAAAAAAATATTTTCTTCAAAACGGAAATGGCGTAAACCCAGTAACATCATTTTTCAGCTGTGGCTTAGATGTTTTGTGATTGTAACATTGAAATCACATTTTTAGTAACGCGTGTTACTCCCTCGGCATTGGATAACTGCATCCATACGTCTTGGCATGCCTTGAATCAGGTTAGAAATGGCTTCTTGGGGAATGTTTTCCCATTCTTCTAGAAGTGCTTCTCTTAACTCCTGTAAGTTTTCCGATGGTCTCTGCCGCCTCCTAATACGCCGTCCCAACATGTCCCACACGTGCTCAATGGGATTAACGTCAGGACTCCTTGCTGGCCATGGCAAAACGCGAATCCCCACTTCTTGCAGATAATTTGTGGTAACGCGAGCGACGTGTGGGCGCGCATTGTCGTGCATTAGAAGAAAATCATTGCCTATATATGGACCAAATGGCACCACATGATTCGCCAAACATTCATTTATGTACCTAGCAGCTGTTAGATTTCCGTCTACGAAAACCAACTCCGTGCGAGCGTTCATACACACTCCTGCCCAAACCATCACTCCACCATCTCCAAATGGCATGGCGATCTCTCGGAAAATACAGCACTGCGAATATCGTTCCCCTATCCATCTCCAAACTTTTTCACGTCCATCAGGTGAGCGTAAATTGAAACGGGATTCGTCTGTAAACAGAACACAGCTCCACTGTTCATTTCTCCAGGCTCTATGATTCTGTGCAAAGTGCAATCTTTCGACGCGATGCATCCTTAGTAATCTGGGACCGGTTGCAGGTTTAGCTGACATCAGTCTACTTGCTTTCAACCTTCTTCTAACTGTTTTGGCCGATATTGGACGTCCATGCATGTTAAAAAACCGTTGGGCTACCATCGTAGATGGCAGGTTGCGCTCCCTAAGAACTGACAACACCATGCGCCTGTCTTCATTTTGCGTTGTGCATCGCGGACGACCCGAACCTGGTCTCCTGCTGTATTCTTGCGTCTCTCTAAAACGTTTTAAGGCATCATGAATGGTACTTCTAGCCATATTCATGACATATGCGATGTAACGCACACTGCGTCCATCATTATGTAAAGCAACGGCTGCAGCCATATCTTCGGGTCTCATTGTGTAATAAGATAAATTGTGACTACCGTCTTACACTCAAAACACTGATAAGACGTGAAAATTAAACAAATAGCGATAATAAAGCATAAAAAGGCAGACACAAATTCTGCAGTGACTGTGACTTTCGACAATTAAATGGCGTATCTCATAACAATGGCTTGTTTACACGTATCCATGGTAACAAAATTATCACAAATTGATGCATTTTAAATTGCATTATCTACAAAAACTTTTGACTAACATACATCTCATTTTTCTTTTTATAAAATAAATGTCCGGGTTTTTTTGTCTCTGAGTGTATTAATTTTGTTTCTATTTTACTTGGTAGAGCCTAAAACCGTTCGAACTAGTGTAGTGCCAGTGCAGTGCCTAGAAATAGTTCTAAGTGTACTAAAATCACGTAAACAAAGTGATCAGGGTAACGTCGAGTGTGTCGCTGGGCCCTCATTTACTGAACAGATATGCTAGATATTAGGAAAAAATTGTTAGATGACTTTGTGTAGTTTGCTTTGAGGCTTTTAAATAAATTTAAAAAAATTTACTCGATTTTGTCTATACATATTATAAATTGCTTGGCGAATAATATCGACTTGCCACATTGAAATTTTCCTTGAAGATCCTTTATCGCTTCTGCTTTTTCTTGTATGAATGTCATGTTTGACAATTCTATAAATTGTTTCGAGAGTCTTTATAGCCCCTAATATTTTCTGTTACGATTCATTTATTTAATACATGGCAGTTTCTAATCGTTGTGTAAACCGACCGCAATAAAATCATCATCCAAACCCTTAGGCATTTCTTATAATTTGAAATATACTATAGATGTGTAGACATTGCCGTGTCGCTAGATCGCCCCGTTACAAATTCATTTAAGTCCCCTCCTGGAATGTACCCCTGACTGTCGATCCATTGTTATTAGTGTTATTACTAATACTAACATACAAATATTATATACATGCGAAAGTCTCGTGATAATAATTTTATATTGAAAAATCAGATATTAATATCGACGTAGGTTTAAACCCGTGATAATATATAATGTAAAAATAATTTTTGGAGAACCGACAATGATGCCCTCTCCAGGTTTGTACTTTTACTTTTTATATTTATACTTTCTTACCTATATTAATATGCATAACCACCTTACTTATCTAAACTAATCTAAACGCACGTGTAATATTAATTAATTATTACGAAAAATTTATCGAATGGTGCAGATTGCATAAACAAGTGATCATGCAAGAATGGGCACCCATATTAAGAAACCTACCTCCATCCTAATAAGAGGTAACAATAATATGTATGTATACTATGCGTTTGGAATGTATAATAGGAGTCACGATTGCAAAAATATTAAATGCAGAATCGCGGAACCGCAAATGCATGTAGTAGGTCCTTTTATGGATTTGGTTTCAGCATTTATATTTTATGTCAAGGTAGTATGCCGCCTATGTAAAAATTCTAATAAACGTCTTATTTCTTATGAATAATAATTAACATTGATGACTTGTGCCTACGTACTGTAATTGCGTAAAATATATGTTTCGAAAATTGAACTGCATACATATTGGCAGTTCAAAAATTCACGTAGAATTTGAAAGCATGGGTATAAGTCTGTAATTACATACATAGTCTTACCCTTTTTTAAGACGGGCATCATACGCGCCCGTTTCCATCTATCAGAAAAAGTTGACGTCCTGATAACAAGGTTAATTATTTTAGTGAGCGGCGTTAACTATCGAGTTATTATTCGTTTTAAGCGAAGGCTTAAAAAATATGAATTTTTGTGTTATTTAAAGATATATTTATACTATCGAAATATGGTACAGCCTATACAAGAGAGACTCTTTAGCCCAGCGATGCACATACCGCGCGCCGCATGCGAAAAACTACAAAAGTAGGTAAAAATCCATTCAAATCAATATTTCTTAACTTTTTATTTTATTCTAACTTTTGTAATTGTTTGTAAGATATGTATCTTTAAGTACCTATTACTTTCTTGTTCAGGTTTACTACGTAGGACAGGTATGCTCCTCGTCGTTCCAAGCATATTGTTACGAGACTAGAAATCTGTCGAACCAACTAAGATTCGCGAAACACGTCGATATTATCCCCGAACAATGTGGTAGGTTCTCGATGTTAGGTAACTCGTATAAATACAACGCATCGCCCGCTATCGGGGCAGTTAAGTTTTAACTACGGACAAGCGAATGTTATATTGTTTGAATTGTAACTGTGAAGTATAAATATTTCGTCGTTCGAACTTGGCATCTACCTACGTAACAATATAATAACAATTTGGTATGGATAAACCAGGCCCCAGTAAAAAACGTAGTCGTAAGGTTGAAGATGAAAATCGACAGTTTCAAGATATTTGGACCGAAAAATACTTTTTTTTTATTTAATCGCATAACAAAAGTGTCGTCTGTTTAATATGCAAGAGTAGTGTTTCTATTCCGAAGGAATATAATGTGAAAAGGCATTATGAAACTCAGCATCATACTTTTACCAAATTAACCGGCGAAAAACGAACGCAAAAAAATTCCACTTTACAAAGGGAACTAATAGGCCAGCAAGCTATGTTTACAAAACCAATTCAAGATGCTCAAGTTAACTTTGAAATATCTCGAATAATAGCGAAAACTTGTCGGCCTTTTAAAGATGGTGAATTTGTTAAGCAGTGTTTAGATATCGCCGCAAAAAAATTGTGTCCGCAAGATGCAAAGAGGTTTGAGAAAATTCAACTAAATCGGATGACTGTTCAAAGAAGGCTTACCACATTAGCAGCTAACATAGAAGAGCAATTAGCTACGAAATCGAAAAGTTTTGAGTATTTTTCTATAGCATTCGACGAATCTACAGATATAAGTTCCATTGCTCAATTCTTAATATTTTTACGAGTTGTAAGGCAAAATTTTGAAGTGAGTGGAGAAGAACTGATTGGTATGAGTTCTTTGACAAGTCAAACCAAGTGGAGTGACATGCTTAAAGCTCTTCTGGAAAAATGTTCTATAATGGATTTGGATTTAACGTACGTACGTGGATTACGACTGACGGAGCATCTTCAATGGTTGGAAGTAAATCTGGGATAATAACTATGTCAAAAGAGTATTTACAAACTAAAAACATAGATACCAAGGAATTAATGCAATTTCATTGCATTATACATCAAGAGGCCCTCTGCTCAAAATCATTGGGATTTGAAAATGCGATGAAAGTTGTAGTACCTACTGTAAACTTTATAAAATCACGAGGTCTCAATCACCGACAATTCACACAATTTCTCGAGGATATTGAAAGCGAATATCGTGATCTCCTGTTTTACGCTGAAGTAAGGTGGCTAAGTCGTGGGGTGTCACTAGAGCGGTTTCTTAACTTGATTGAAGAAATCAAAATATTTCTGGCGGAAAAGAAAAAGGACGCCTCCGAACTCGACAACCCTGATTGGCTGTGTGACTTAGCGTTTCTTGTGGACATCACAAATCACTTGAATGTCTTAAATACGCGACTCCAAGGCAAAGATCAATTGTTCGCAGTTATACTCTCATGTTTCGTCCTTTCAATGCAAATTGAGTCTTTTCAGGACACAAATCAATTCAGCCAATTACAGCCATTTTCCGAACTACAAAAAAATTATGGAGAAATTCAATAAAACTGGTGTCAATTTCGCTTATGTTGAAATAATTGATATTTTAATACAAGCTTTTCATGATCGTTTTCTAGACGTCAAAAAAGTTAAACCTCTATTAGACATTTTCAGCAATCCTTTGAACATTTCACTCGAAAATGCACCGGAATCAATACAGCTGGAATTGATAGACATGCAAAATGATGATAATTTACGAAACTAGTTTAATGTAAGTAATTTACTCAAATATTTCTTTTGCGTTGACAAAACCGCTTATAAAGAGTTGCGAATAAATACATTGAAATGCGCAAGCTTATTTGGATCGACGTATATTTGTGAGCAAACGTTTTCAGTGATGAAACTTAACAAAACAAAAAATCGAACCGTCTGGCAAATGGAAATCTGGAAGCAATTTTACGTGTGGCGACAAGTAATGTGGGGCCAAACATAAAAAAATTGTTAGGTCAATGCAATGTCATGCATCAAAATAATAAAACATGAAATATTACATTGTAATGATTAGATTACATTACGATTACATAATTACAACAAACATTTTTGAATGTTCTTTTATTTTTATCATTTGTAGTAATTCATACTATTTAAAAATAAAAATATTTGTGTTAATAAGTATTCTTTGTAGTGGCCCGTCCTTGGCTTATAATTTTCCCGAGTGGCCCCTGTTCCCTATAAGTCTGTGCATCCCTGCTTTAGCCTCTTTACTTAAAAGTTATAATTTTTTATTACTTAATAAAATTGTAATATGGACATTATATTCAATATTTTTAAATTTAATGTAATCATTGATACCATTTAAATTAGTTATGAAAAGTACGGGTCCCAAGATAGAATCTTGGGGAACTCCATGCATAACTTATTTTAATTGTAACCTTTCACGGCCGTTATTGACGCAGTGATACCTAATTCTTTGAAAAGTTTCAAACAATGACAAGAACGGTCCTTTAATACCGCAAAATGTCAACTTTTGAAGCAACATATCTTGAGAAACACAGCCAAATGTCCTAGTCAGATCTGAAAAATTACCCATAACTATATCTCCCGTTTTTAATTCATTAGTAATAGTATTTATAGTTCATCGATCAAAACCCTGAAAGATTTCAAATATAAGCCATACAAGAAATCAAACCAGCAAGAGCTTTTCGAGGAAGATAAAGTAAAACTAACTGATTTTTGTAATATAATGTTTAGTTTGTTAAATGAAAACCAAGAAATTTTAAATAAAATAATTTTTCCGATAACGCAAGCAGTTCCGTAATAGATTTAAAGAGTTTCATGTACATTTTGTATGGCAATCTAAATAATTTCCCTTTGATAGTTACAAAGGTAGTAAGATGAAACCCATTGAATTATTTTTTTAGCTAATAGGAAAATGAAAATGTTGGGTGCAATTTTAATAAAATAAATACTTAGGTTACTTGTTAATATTTTTAAAATTTTTATTTAGGCACATTATCATATAACATTTTTCGGTTTTAGTCTTGCACGCCTTTGTTCTATTGTTAAACGAGCTGAACTAAACACTCTTTCACTTTCTGCTGAACCTGCTGGAATACGGAAGTATTTCCAAGCACATTATTCTAAAGTTTTTAGCTACTTTCCCGTTACCTAAAAGAAAATCTAAATAAAAAATGCAATTACCCTTTTTTTAAAATTTACCTTCCAAGATAAAAGAGGATCTACGTCCTGATTTGAATTTGGCATTTCGAGGTATTGCCTTTTTTGTTATTATTACATCAGCTATAATTGATTTTACTTTCTCTTATTCTTTGTTGCAAAAATCCAAATAATGAAAGTGACTTTTGATAAAAACTAATGTCTGGTTCGATTACAGGTATTTATTCTTTATTTTTAGGATCTATTTTCTTCACAATATTAGACATATCATATTCTAGAAAAGAAGCAGCCCCAGTAGCATTTTCAGTACTACAAAAACCTTCTCTTTTAAGCCGAGGGTCAAAAACAGTTGCTACTCTAGTAACTTCATATAAAAATAGCCTTGCTTTAACAGATTCCAAAAGTTTGTTGCATAATGTCTTCCCTTCTTCAATCTTTAGTTCCAGTAGTGATGCTGTCAGATATGTACAGTCCAAAAGTTATTGTAATTATTAAAGAAATAGTAACTAGTGCTTTTTAAGATAAATTTCTCCATTTTATAAGACCACTTATTCGTAAGATACCAAAAGGTATTATTTGTTTTTATCGTGTTACTGAAATGCCTCCAATACGTGAGTTACGTTCGGCAATTCAGTAGAGGTAATGTGACGACGTTCTACAATTTCATAAAATGGTAAAATCTATTTGTACTTTTTTTGTTATCACCGCTTTCATATTTTCTACCTTTTTTTAATACACTAATTTTACTATCTTAGATATACTTCATCCTTAAAGAAATACTATCCATCTTCTTTGAATTTATTGAAAATATTTAAAATTATCTTAGCACAAGCTATACGCCTGTTAGGATAATTAACTGTTTTAAATAAATTTCTTATTTTTCAATAAAATGTGAAAAATGAGAAATATTTGACAATTGGAAAAATACGTCACTGGGGTATAACTGGCTGCCTACTATGCCACCAATGCATTGACTTTTATTCTTTTAGCTGTACACATAGGGCGATGTATTTGTAATGATGAAAAAAGAACCTGGTATAATCAATATTATTCAAAATATAACCGAATATAAAATTAAATCTTAGATGTAAGAGAATTAATAAAAGCAATATGGTTTCATGAAATCAATCATGAAATTTTTCAGCTTAAATTTTATTTGTCATTACTTGACATATCAATTTGTATCACATATTAACTTATCTAAGACTGAATTAGTTATTAATTATCAAGCGCCAATAATGTTAACGAATTATTAATTGCTATTTACATACGTATAGTGCTTGTGACAAATGTTTCCTTAGTATACACATTTTGTTGCCATCAACTATTATCAAACAGGATAGTTCATTGTTTTACAGAATTTTTGTTCCATATTTGCATTGTTTTGCATTTATTGATTTAAATCCTTTGTATTTAATCACTACATGACGCGTAATATAAAAAAAACGTTAACAATACAAGAACAATACTATTTGACGCTATTATCGTATTTCCTGCGCATCAGCTACATCCGTACGTAATCATTTTCATTTGAAATTATTCCGTTTTCGTAATACGAAGCGCTCTAAGAGAAACGTAGAATTGTGCAAAAAGTGCCAGTTACAAAAAAGAACAACCTATTAAATTACAGTCGAGATATGTTACAGAGTTACTCTTATTACGGCAATCCGACAACAGTAACACTAGTTTGTTGAGAATTTATTTCTATACATCTCTGACATATATTACATTTTTATCAGTGCTTGCCATTTTTCTTTTTATTTTCCAATTATTTTTGGGTGAAAAGAGCGATTAGTATATTTATGCATTAAATAGTTAATTGACGAAGGAGATACTTGTTGAAACTTCATTATAACGCTAAGAAATAAGTAATTAAACTTCTAGTTTCAAAAATTCTTTTATTGTAAATACCACTACAATATTGTTTCGCCATACAATGGCTTCATCAGGTGGATGAAATACTGAATATGTACAATACAAGTTTGAATACAAAATAATACAAATCTGTCTAAAAACAAATTTGTATCTGTATATGCATGGACACACAGTACGTATTTACCAGCTTTTGCTTCAACTACCAGACGCATGCGTTTCTGTGTAACCACTTTGTCAATGATAGATTTACGAAGCAAAAGACTGTAGTACACTTGCGGTCATGTAGTAAGTTTTGTCCTATCCGAAGACAACAGATTACCTCTTGCCATCTGACTTACTACATGACCGCAAGTGTACTACAGTCTTTTGCTTCGTAAATTTATCATTGACAAAGTGGTTACACAGAAACGCATGCGTCTGGTAGTTGAAGCAAAAGCTGGTAAATACGTACTGTGTGTCCATGCATATACAGATACAAATTTGTTTTTATACAGATTTGTATTATTTTGTATCAAAGCTTGATGTGAATTATCGCATCGACATGCAATCTATTTTTTGCTATACTACGCCACCTGGCGACGAGTTAATGGACTCACAGTAATATGCGTATTTTTCTTCTTTATCAGTAATAGCATCGCTATTCGAGAAGAACACTTTGCACCGGCGTGGTCGGTTTTGTCCGTCAGATGGCAAGAGGTAATCTGTTGTCTTCGGATAGGACAAAACTTACTACATGACCGCAAGTGTACTACAGTCTTTTGCTTCGTAAATCTATCATTGACAAAGTGGTTACACAGAAACGCATGCGTCTGGTAGTTGAAGCAAAAGCTGGTAAATACGTACTGTGTGTCCATGCATATACAGATACAAATTTGTTTTTATACAGATTTGTATTATTTTGTATCAAAGCTTGATGTGAATTATCGCATCGACATGCAATCTATTTTTTACAAGTTTGAATATTTATATGAAAATTAATGGGAATGGTGGTGGAAAAATTTTTACAATCTTAAATTTAGTAGAGGGGAGTTGTTTAAATCTAGTTGGTCATTTAAAGCTAATCCTAAACTATTGTATCTATTAATTTCCAAGTTTTCCAACAGGTTAAGTTTTTTACTTTTTTCTTGAATGTGTAGAATTTTGAAATCTATATTAAATCTATGATTGATATCTATACAATGACTTGCGAAAGTTGAATCTGTTTTCTTCTCTTTATGGCTTCTCTCGTGTTCTTTCATCCTAATTTAGAATGTCCTCCCCGTTTGTCCTATGTATACCTTATTACAATCTTCGCATGTTAACTTATATACACCAGAGTTTGATTCTTTGTCTATTTTATCTTTATAATTTTCACATAAATATTCAAACTTGTATTGTACATATTCAGTATTTCATCCACCTGATGAAGCCATTGTATGGCGAAACAATATATTGTAGTGGTATTTACAATAAAAGAATTTTTGAAACTAGAAGTTTAATTACTTATTTCTTAGCGTTATTTATGCATTGTTCAAATCATGTATACTAATTCGGAAATACAGAATATAATTTTTAATTCGGGACTTTTAAGTAATTATAGTGTGTGTCAAAATATTACTGTACTTGCTTTACCTAATTTTAATTAATAACGTAAACTCATGTATAGCAAGCGCCAATTAAGTTGGCGCGAGGAGGGGGTGCGCAGAAGCCGTTTTTCAAAACGTCCACCCCCACTACTCAAGTAATTGTCAGAATACATTTGTCATTGACGTTTGACGGAACATAATGTCATTGCTAGGGGATCATAAAGTGATACACGCTCAAACCCGTGAAGTAGTTTTTAATGTTTACAATTATTTTTATTAACGTAAAAGTACAAAGAGTACGATTTACGAACCCTACAGCTGCAGCATTTACACCATTTTGAGTATATATTTGTCTGTACATTTAAATTAAATTATTTTCAATATATGCATTTCGTGCAGCTTGTCCTACTAGTACAGCAGCATCTGCAAAGAAGTAAAGCATTAGTTATATTCATTGTTACTGCATACAGTGATGTTTTTTTTTCTTTATCTATAATGGACTTATCATTATTAACATGATTTTCTCTGTATTCAATTTCGTGACCTTGTATTGGTAATCCAGCATTTATTGCAATATTATGATGTACACAACATGTATGAATAATTTTTGCTGCTTGTTACTCTAGTTGGATGGTATAACAAAACCCTATGTCTAGAAAGACACCTAAATCTGCCCTATAGCACACCATTTGCTCCTTCTATAACGTTTCTGGTTTTGTTTCAGTGTTTATTGAAATTTGCTTCGATTGTGCCTTCTTGTACATTAGCAAACGGTGTGAAAAGCCACGGCTTAAGTGAATAACCACTATCCCCTGTTTGGAATTGAAAATAAATACACAGTTCAGTATATGTGCATATATGTAACTGTTTACGTATTAAATGTGTTAAGGTATCCCTATGTTCGTATTGCCCTCTTAAGTAATTTCTATTATTACTTCTTTGCCATATAGCAGCATCATGCACTGATCCTTGATTTCATGCACTACATCCGATTACCTTGCAATTGGAATCTGCAATCTAAAGATTAAATATATTTAGAATTAGCCCTTAATGTGATATTTCACCCTTCACTATAACAATATATATTTATACACATAATGTTTACTTACAAGCATCACATTTATAGAATATCTTCTTTTCCTGTTAATATATACATACAGTGGGTGTTACACATCATTTACTGGGGGAGCAAGTAGCTCAACATGTCAATTACACCCACAACTTGAGCACCCCATTTTTCATAGAAACTACAATAGAGATATATTTCATAAAACATTATATGGTCAACTAATTTTTTAACCTCTATTTATTTTATTTTTCATATCTGCTGTTGTTGGAAACTGCACATAATTAACGATCACAGAACAAATTTCATTTAATATTCGACATACTGATGTTTGGCTTAGTGCTATCCAAGAATTACAACCTACTGGATTTTGAAAGGATTCAGTGGCTGTAAAATGTAATGTTGTTAAAATCTACAATAATCACCTTCAGATGCAGATGAATATGGCACGCAAGTCCATAACTGCTCCCAAAGTATTAATTAATTGGTAGCAGACCTTTTGTCTAAACGAAATAACTGCTGGAAGTGTATTTCAGATAATTCAAAAGGATTCATTGTACAATTCATTACGATACATCCTTAGAATTTATAGGAAATAGTAAGCTACGCGCGACTTCAGAATTGCATTTTGTACTTTCACGACTTACGAGGCTTACAGAATTTGTTACGATGCTTATAAAAATATTCTCAAAAACTTGTTCAGCTATTTTCTATGTTTCTATTTTGCCTTCGAAATGAACTCATTATGAAACCCAAAACAGTATCGAAATGAGCTTCATTTCGATACGCTTTTTTTCATTTTTCAATGTTGGCGTTGTTCGAATACAGAAATAAATATCATTGCTGTCATTTGATTTTAAGAATTTATGTACATTTGACAGATATGATATATGTCCGTATTTTACACAAACAACGTATGTTGTATACAATTGACAACAACATATATATGTTTCTATGTCACTCATGTTTATATTTTTAAATGAAGTATCAAGTAATGTTAACTAAAATTAGTAAATAATATGTAATATAATATACTTCGCGGATAGCAAGATTTAAATTTGAAAATGTCAAGTATCAATGTGACCAACTGCATGCTTTATATAGAAATTAAACTCTGAACTTTCAAATTATAGTATAGTCAAAGTATAATTCCAATTTAAGCAATTTATTAATGTAAAAAACGCAAAATAGAAAAAATAGTATAAAAAACTCGTTTCATAAGGCCCTTTGCCGCCCTCGCTCTTTAGAAAACTCGCCGCTATCGCGCCTCGTTTTCTAAGCTGATTTCGTACGGCAAAATGGTGCCTTATGAAACTTGTTTTTTAATATACTATTATACATTACAATCTCATTATTTATATTAAATTTGGTGTTTTATGCTTTTTTAATCTGGTTATGGTTTTTTCGAAGAGGTTACAATTATTTGACATTGCCGCCTATGGTATCTTGCAATTTGATGTAAAACCAAATACTTTTTTATATGAGTCCTTTTGAGTTTGTTTGGTGGTCGGAGTTGCCTCCATTTCCACTCCAATTTCATTACCCGGGGTTGTGTATGTTTTGTGTTATTGTGTGTAGTTGTGTGTTTGTGTGTTACGATTGTTTATCCTATATGGAATGCTGTGTGTTTTGCTACATTTTTGTGTGTTTGTGTTGACCTCTGTTTATCTGTTAATTTTTGATTTTTTTCGCGGCTAATTGGATATCGTTATCCTCTGCGCGTCTTTTAATTTGTTTAAGTCCGTCTTTTTTAATTAGTCTCCGTTTTGGGTTTATTATTTTCCTTATTGTGGGGTTTTCGTGTGACTGTATTGTTTCTATTGTTTTTTTTTTTTTTTTTTTTAGAAAAAAAAAAACAAATATAAATCTCCCCACTACTTCTAATCCAGCGCGAACTTACCCCTGCTCGCGTCAACTTAATTGGCGTTTGCTATACTCTGCGCAAAAATACGACAATGAATCATATGGCTACATAAAATACATGGCCGAAATAATTGTGAATCATTTCAAATAGTATAAAGTTCAAGTATTATGTAAGCTTTGCTTTTTTTTATTAAATTGGGTACGGGGGAGGGGGGAGGTCTGAATGGTGATTATGTCAGCAATATTTATTTATTTACTTTTCTTATTTTTTTGGTCTGATTTGAAACATTTGGCAACTTATCCTATGCTCGAAAACTATAAACATGTTCAGATATTCCCCAAAATAATTATTATATTATTGTTTTATGCTCGCTCTCACGCGGTACTTTGTGGTTAAGTAAGAAAGAACAGAAGTAGGGGAATTACTGCTTGCGCTATTCACTTGTCTGCATTTGTCCGGTCTAATATTGGATTTGACGTGTTCTACGTTAATGTTTGTTTACTATTGATCGACTTTTGCCACCGTTGAAATAAGTTCAAATGTCGTCTAATGTAAACAAATCAAAATTATACCAAAAATTATTCGAAAGTTTTAAAAAGCTCACACGAACACAAAATTACAAAATGTGCAGAAGCTAGTTAATGAAGTTTAACGTGGTTATACGATACAAGCAAAGACCGACAAGGAACACGATATAAGTGTCTAAGAGAATTGAAGAAGAATTGCAAGCAGCAGCTAGGAACAAATCGAGTCTATTAAGCTTTTTTTCCAAGGTAAGTTAGCCTTCTGTTTGTTGTTAAACTTGCTCTGACCGCGCTTTTAGGGTAGATATGAGTATCACGACATGGCAAGAAAAAGGAATCCTTTATAATATCGTAATTTTGTCCATCCACTCAGATGAGCTCTGCACTTAAATTCTTCACCTAAATAGTTTCTACACATTTCTTACTATTATTTTGGTCCAACGGCAAAATCGAAACTATCAAGTCGAACATGCAAAACACGTGGTCTTTTTATCATGCCTCTGTCAAGTCATTAAATTGTCACAGTAAGGAAATCTACAAAAATATAAACACAGACACCGATACCTATAAGAGTGTCTGCTCGTCGTTCTAATGAAATAATTTTGAGATTAACTAAAAGATTCGAGTTACGAGTGACAAATTCAAGAGTTTTTGAATCCATAATCATATTCGTCTAAAAAAGCTGTTTTTGCTTTCTTCACAAGAAGAAATCCAGAAGAAGACTGTGTTTTTGTCTCTTGAGTATGATAATACGCTCATGTCCATCTACGGTAATATATCTACAAGAAAAATCTCTTGGATTGTAACACGAATTCACATTTGCCCAACAGTAAACAAACATGGGAACCACCTTGCGGTTAGCTTTTTCATATTCAAAATTTTACAAAGTAAAAGTCAAACAAGTAATTCTAACCACATGTCAACCATATTTATACAAAATATTCTAACCAAAAAAATATAAATTTAGAGCAAATGATCCGGCAAGCCAATTTCTCAGAATTGCCAAATTGAATATTTGCTTCCATCATTTGTAGTCGTTGGGTACTTGGGTCTGAATAAACTAATGTTCACATACTGTATACATTTATGTTTATTATATTGTTCATAGTGTACCTACCGTAAAATAATACCAAACTGATAAGTTTTGGCATTGTTGTACTTATCATATTCAAAAACAGTTAGGAATTGAATTTGTAAAGTAAATTAATTCATACAAAATTGTAAACCGCTTCAAATTTCGCCTATATTATCGTCTTTACATTGCAAATATATTTGTTGAGAGAAATGTTTAAAGAATAAACATTTCTCTACGTTTCAGCTACTTTTACTAATGACGCAAGTATCCAATATGATACGCTGTAATTATTTGAGAAAAACTTTACTCTGTGGTAGACAGAGGAAAGTTTTTCTCAAAAAAAGACTGTTATATCTAGAGAACGGACATTCTTACCACATGACTCGGCGTAATTCAATGAAGTATTTGTTGTCTTACCCGGCCATCTGGTCCGTTGCGATTACAATGGACAACACAGCGATTGTATTCGGAGGATATATTCCATTAAACGCAATCCGCAATTGGAAATGTTTATAAACTTCGCCGAGTACATACCGCCGTAATACAATGAAGTATTTGTGTTTGACTTTCTCGGCCACCTGATTTTTCGCAGCGTTAACAATGGACAACGGCTATTGATTCGGAGAACTTCGTCATGTGGTAAGAATGTCCGTTCTCTAGTTATATCACCTGTACACTCTAGAAAGTGTACCAGGTTCTCGTCTCTATTTGTTTCACGCTTTTTTAGAAACCATATCAAAATCACTTTTGCTGATGATACTGTTAGACTAGATAGGATAAGCGCAAGATAGTGAAGAAGCTACAGAAAAGCCAAAAAACTGGTATCACCAACTTAGTATTCCTAATAACCCAGAAGTCTTGATATTACGTAGAAGAATATACTGATTGCTTGAGAAAAACTTTACGTTCGTCTATATTGGTCTGTCATATCAGTTAAATCAGAGTCGCTATACTATATGCTTTTTATACTATCATTTACGGATATGATTAATTCCTGTATATTACGAGTATCTTCAGTTTCATCTACCTACCACATTTCTTCAACTGAAATCAATACAATAATAAATAATAGCAAATGTGAATGTTAATTACCTTTTTTTACACCAACATATCATTCACCTTAAAGATGATATTTTCATCCAAATAAACACTTTTGTTTTAGCTCGTACCATTTCTATTGAATTAAGCATGTATATGATACAGGCATGATGTTTCAACTCTGTAGTTACTAACAAACTTCCCCTGGTCTTCTCCTTTTAACAACAATATTCATATTGCTCTAAAATAACTTAAATAATAATTCACCGAACGCTAATGCAAAATACTTGTAAAAACTACTGTTTTTGCATTGAGATTGTGTTATTAAGAACAAAATATGGGGTCAAAAGTGAACAGACGACATAAGAAACAAAATAGTAAATAATGCAGCTAATTTCTATTCTAATTGTTTAACAAAATCCGACAACATGGCAACTAGCAAATGAGAGAATTATATACATAAATTCTATAATCAGAAAAGGATTAACATAGTACCATAAGAGCCTGTACTGTTTTCGAAGGTGCTCTTAAAAGACTGACGCTTGTGGCTTGTGTCGGTTTGTTCCGGTCTAGCTACAGCATTCTATTCATATTAATAATGAAAATGATTTAAAGTATAATAAATCATGTGATGATGAGTATAAATGTTTATTAAATACAACTTATTAAATAAAAGAAAACACAATAACATTGTCTTTAAAGTTTTATTCAGTATTTACATGAAAGAAATTATGCTTTAAAATACATATATTAAAATAATATATTTCAAAGCGCAAGTATTTGCACACTCAAAAATTAGATACATAGTTATTTCATAAATTAATACCTGTGTGAATATAACTAAAATAATATCTGTGTCGAATAATACAGAGGTTACCTTTGAATAATGTCGCGATCGGACATCTGGTAGGAAACAAACGCTGAACAGCGCTTCACTGTATGTGCCTGCAATGAGAGATTTTCACCTCATAAAGGTTGGATACGAAGAGAAAGTTTTGTGTACAAAAAACCTGTGGTTGAGGTTGTTTTATGATTTAGTTTAAGGATAACCAATCATATTGCAAATAGCGATGTCTAAGAATTAAAAGTAAATAATGTCGTCTTTATTTATTCTTAGACATCGTTAAAGGGTTGTGATCAAATTAATATCATTAAAATACAGGGTGCGGCAGGGAAACTTGCTGATTTGAAAAGTCAATAAAAGAAAAAGTACTTCATATATCGATTTAATTCTTTTTGTATCGTATAGTACACATTCTGAATTTTTGTTTTAAGTAGTTGCAGGGTCCGGGGTTTGTCGTTCTAAACGATGGATTTAGGATATCCCCATAAAAAAAAATCGCTGGGTGCCAAATCGGGGGAGCGCGGCGGCCACGGTACGTCACCCCTCAAGGATATAAGGCGCTCGTGGAAGTGTTCCCTCAAAAGCTCCATCGAAGTTCTCGCTGTGTGCGCCGTGGCTCCGTCCTGCTGGAACCATACGTCCCCAAGTTCCATTTCTTCAAGTTGTGGAAGAAAAAAAGTATCAATCATTTCTCTTTAGCGAACTGCATTCACAGTAACAGCGCGTTCATCTTCCTCGAAAAAATAAGGCCCAATTATTGCAACTCTCGACAATGCACACCACACAGTAACACGTTCACAATGAAGTGGCATCTCATGAAGTTCGCGGGGATTGACATCACTCCAATACCGCATGTTTTGTTTGTTAACACAGCCGGAAAGGTGAAAATGGGCCTCATCACTAAAAAACACGAGAGCGTCGTCTGGCAAGTTACTGAGTGCTTCACATGCAGTTTGGCGAGAAGCGAAATCGCGTTCACTCAACTGTTGGACCACAGCAAGTTTGTAGGGATGAAACTGGAGTTCGTTGTGAAGAATTCGTCTCACTGTGCGATCAGAAATCCCCAGAGCAGCAGCGTGTTTACGCGCCAAACGCCGGGGAGAGCGCAAAAACGACTCCCTCACCCTTTGGACGTTTTCCGGAGTTCTGGATGTCCGTTGACCTCCTGGGCCTTTTTTTGCAACACTCCCACTTTCCCTGAATGTGTCCACCCACGAAACATTCGATTGCCGGTCAGGAACGGGACCCGCGGGATGAATATTGAACCGAGTTCGGAAGGCACGTTGGGTGGCGACCACCGAATGACCGTTGGAAAAGTAGGCCTCGACGGCGAACGCACGCTCTTCCTTAGTCCAACGCATGACGACAACTGGCTTGTGGGGTAACAAAACTTCAGAACCCCCTCTCTCTAATGAGACCCTCCCCACCCTTTTCTGACCACGCCTCGCTCATTGGCGTCCAATTCAAATCAGCAAGTTTCCCTGCCGCACCCTGTCTTCCTTGCGAAAAATACTTTAAAATGATACCTCACATGATATGATTTAGGTTTAAATGTGGCTGTAAAAGTTATGTGTCAATTTTAATACGAAGTCGATTTAATTTTGACATGTAGAAAAAATACGAGTCATATCAAAATGCATGCCGCAAATTGTCCAATTTTAATTTTTTTATCATTATTAAATTTGATATATTTCTGAATAATACAATTTAAAAATGGAGTTAAAAAATTATTAATGTATGCGAAGCGTAACGGTACGAACAGACTATAGAAATAAATTACAAACAAAAATTACTTGGCCTTTTCCCTTGGACAACCCCCTGACGACTCGAATGAGAGAAATCATTGATATAATATCAATAAAAATATATTTTTTATGATTTTTAGGAGCCCTTTAATATATTTTCTTCTCTAGCTTATTATAAATGAACTAGAAAGAAAAGTAATGTGAATCTTGTCTGACACACATCTTGTAGAAAGGTTTAATTAAACAGTAATTTTATTTAATTAAACATATAATTACATATATCTATATAATATAATAAACATTATGTTTTGCAATAAGGTAGTTAATTGAATTAAAACACGTTAGAATAGCAGAAATACACTACACAGGTTTTCCTCACTATACTTTCGTATTTCGTAAAGGTACGTTACCACACTCTAAGAATCCTGCTTCAAAGAACCAGACTTCTTATGTATGTATAAAGGTAATGTATTTTAAACGTTCACATAGTAAGTTTCTCGTGTAACCGAAATTGCAGTACTGTGGCATGATGTCATCTCAATATGAGCGTTGCCGGCCAACAACCTGATTTTCTCCCCACTTAAACAGGTGAACTCCGCCAAAACACAGATCAGATGCTATGTTTTTGTGTTAAGCTACAAAAGAGATGTTAAATACAATAACAAACATGCAAATTATTATATTATCCGCTCGCTTATGTATTGGAAATTGGAATAGTCATTCATTTCGTACACTTTATTTTGTCCTGGAAGTGCTTCCGTGCATGATGAGTAGGTTGTATGATTTTTTAGTCTACGTGCGTCAAAAATGGGTCTAAAATCTTTTAAATAAATTATTATTTATTATGACTAGAGAACGGACACGATTACCACTCAGTGGCGAAAGGCTGTATTTCTAAAATATTTAATTTTATTTATATAATTGGAAAACGAACGTGTGGTGATCTATAAAATTACGAAATACATATGTATTTGTTGAAAAGTTGTATTTTTAAAGTTTTTAATTTTATTTCTATAATTGGAACATTTTTATTTGTTCATTTTGTCGTTCAAGTTGAGTAAAAGAGTATTAATATTGACTAGCAATAGTTTCTCAAGGTTTTCTTCTGTCAATTTTGTTCTCTTTGAATTAAGTACATCCTTATAAATAGAAAACGTCCTTTCTACATCGCAACTGGTTATAGGTGCATACTGGAAATATTCTTTTATTTCTTCATATTTAGCCGTTAGATTTTGTGGAATTGTCTCCATACATAATTGCTGCAATGTAATTAAATCTGGATTTCTATTAAGAATTGCTTCAAACTTTTGCCGAAGGCCACATCCGAAGTCACTTGGAATACTTTTCAAATTATTAACAGCCACATCTAATGTGGTTAATCCGTCATTTAATTTGAGATTTCGATTTTGCAAAATAAGTGATTAGTTTTGGCAATTTTCCAAAGTGTTCGTGAAGAAAGTGCAACTGATTTTTTTAATTTGGGATTTGTGTGAGCTCCTTGCACTCATCAATACTTCTAGCATCCTCCTTTAGCAGTGTTACGAAATGTTTTAGACTATCGAAATTCTCAGCATAATAACTAGTAGCTTCCAGCCATGTTCCCCATCTAGTTATTACTGGAGTGGGAGGCAGTGACAGAGATGGAAATTTTTCCCTGAAAAGAGCTACTCTCAATGGTGCTTTTCTGAAAACTTTTTTAAAAGCTGATACAAGTCTATCAACTTCCGGAAAAGTGTCTCTGATATATTCACAGATTCTGTGGAGAGCATGTGCTACACAAGTAATATGCAGCATATTAGGATATGTTTTCTTCAATAGTCTGCCTGTTTTTAACATACACGCAGCACTATCACTGACAAATAAAAGTATTTTTTCTTTATACGTGGCGTCCGAATGAAGCATTTTTTGCATATTCTCCTTAATGGTTTCGGCAACTGTTTCCGCATCAACTCTATTTATAACACTTGTTGCTATTACATATGAGTTATAGCGAATATTTGGATGTAGTACACCAGCTACAACATTTACCACACAGCGTCCTAACATATCCACCGTTTCGTCGGCGCTTATCCATATGTATTGATTTAAAAGATGGCTTCTAATGCGTTCTACTGTTCTCGTATAGCACCTAGAAACATCATATTTGCGTAAAGTTGATTCATCAGGAACATTTCGACCAGTATATTTTTGAAGAAATATTTTTAAAGTGGGATTGCTAAGTTTATTTAATGGAATATTAGCCGCCATAAAAGTTTTACAGAGTTCAGATGTGTTTGCGATCCTAAGTGACGAATTTTTGACGATATTTTACGGATTTTGTTATAAATTTCGGAATCACTGACAATGGACATACAATCAGTATGACCGTCAATCCAACTCGCCATTGTTTTACAATGCCGTTGTCGACATTCTTCCATATCATGTCTGAAAAAGTAACTTAAACAATGCTCTAGATCTAAATAAATGAAAACTAAAAATGTGTGCGTAAGTTATTGAAACTGAACGAAATTCAATGCACACTTACGTCGAAATAATATGGGAGAAGTAGATTCAATCAAACGATATTAAACAGGATCTATCGCAAAAATTACGATGTAAATAACAGTTAGAACTACGAAAACAAGAAACTAACTCACAGCACTTTATTTATCTTACGAAATATAAACTAATAAATAAAATACATTATAGAAACCCCGCTTCTATCTACGGTCATGAAAACTCTATAAAAAGCACTATGTTCTACGAATACAATAGCTGGCTTGTCCATTGTTATCGCTGCGAGCCCAGGTGGCCGAGTAAGTCAAACAAACACTTCATTGAATTACGCCGGGATGTACTCAGCGACGTTATACACAATTCCAATTGCCGATTGCGTTTTATGGAAATTGCGTCCGTTCTCTAAATTTATGACTGCCTTAAAAACTTTGATATTCCAAGTTATATCTATAGAACGTTCCACGTTCACGGTGTAGTATAGGCTTTATGGAGAAAGCTTACATAGTTGTCAAATTGTTTAATACAATCTGCCAACTGATAAAGTAATTTTGAAAGTTTGATTTTGAAATAACCTCTATTGACAGTGTTGTCGTAGCCTATATTGAATTGTATTTTTCCAATTAAAAATACAATATTAATTATCAGCATGAAGGGTTTGAACATGCACTTGATGTCAAAGCAATCGACTGAATCTGTTAATAAATCAGCTGAACTAGATTCTATCGCATGTGTAATGTTTTATAAATTATAATGTGAATTAAAACGAAAAATAAATTATAACAATACGAAAAACCATAGACTACAGGAAAATTATGTTAAAGCTAGTTCGGAAAATATTAAATTCTCAACGAGTCATAAAGAAATAAATCCGGTATAAGAATAAATTTAAATTACAATAGTTTTGCTTTTAAATAACGCAGTTTTTCCTAGGGTACCCAAAAATTAACTACAAGCAGAATATAAGCGATAATAAATATTTTACAAGATACCAAAAATTATTTTATTTTAAATTCAAAAGTCATTATATCCAAAATGCATCAACAGATATCATACAATATGCAGCTGGACATGAAAAAAACATTTAGTTTCACAGGCGGCAATAAAAAGTTGTCAGCAGAAGAAATGTGTTACAGAAAAAGATCTATGTACGAATATGCCACTAAATTTAGAATTTAATTTCAATTAAGGAAAGGTTAATTTTATGTTTAAAATGCTAATGAAATATATGAATCTACAAAAATGATTTTTAAGTTGAAATATAAAAAGATTGGTTGAAGTTACAATGAGTCGAGGTCTAAAATGTTACGTTAAATTAATTACGGCAGGATATAGAAAACACAAATGAAATTCGACTATAGAAATTAATATTAATCATACGAATTACTTGGTTCCCTAAATGCGTCTTGTCCTTTGGAGATGATAGTTATCATAGCCCTTTGAGAGGAAAACTCGCTACGATACGGTTTTTTTATTCTTTCTGGCTTGGTGGTAACCAGCTAATTTAACCCCGTGATAGTCCCAGATGTCATAGGATGCAGTGACTATATGCAGTTTTCAACAGAGAGCTTACTTTTCCGAAGATTGGATTGGAACGCCGTTCTACACACAGTTTGGTTTAATATATTTTCCCCAAACTTCTAAAGTTGGTTTTTCCTAATAATTTTGCATTATGCGATATAACGATATGTCGAAAGGCCGTGACTAGCTTTCTTTACTGAAGATTTGCACTATTTTACAAGATTTAACTTAATACCACGAAAGTCGGAGCTCGAATCTCGCAATCACCCGCTGTCCCGCTGGCATAGAAAACGATAGGGGGGCGATACAGTTACTAAATTTTAAACACAAGTAGCGATATGCATACTCGTTGAACGTATTTAAATGATTCGCATACAAATTAAGATATCGGGACTTGACAATAAATAAGGGAAAATTAAAAATGGAAATTAAAGCGTAACAGTGTTTGCATAAGGAAATTTTGAAGTAATATTATTGTAAACATTAAAAATAAAAACATAATCATCTAAATTAAATGTTCGAATTGAGCACCGTTAACAATCAGACAATAGCCAAGGCGATTAAAAAATTCTTTTTGAACGTTGTCGATGCCATCTGCGGTAATGTTTCTAATTTCTAGGCGTATTGGCGCTTTTAAATTTTCTAAAGATGGAGCGCCGCCACACTACGCTTTACCGGTTCGCGCTTATTATTAGAAAAATTGCGCACTACTTAACATGTTACACACTTTGATTAGTGGTTTTACCTACTGATGATGACAACTTAGTTGTCGAAATACGTATTTAAGATACGATTATTAATTGTGGTAAGGAGTTTTCTACCTTTTATGAGTTTGAAATATTTATCTTCATTGCGTTTTCGTGTAATTCCTTGTTTTTTCGTATTTAATAACTATTCTGGGACAAATTTTATAGGCTAAATGTAACTACTTATTTGGGGCGGATGTAATATTTATATTTCGCACCTACGTTTACAAATATCTATCTAAGCAATTTAGTAAATTTGAAGAAAAACTATAATTATTTCGGTAACTTTTCTTATTAAAACGTTCTTAACTTTTATAAAAATGTGCCATTGCCTACCACACGTTTTCTTTTCAAGCAAGTATTGAGTCTAGGTGTCAGGTGTATGGTGAATATGGCATTCAGAGATATTTTTCTTGCTAATTCGAACGCCCACTTCTACTTTTTATGATAGCATCTTGGCTGAAAAGTGGGTGAAGAATTCTAACTGTTCAACTAGTTTTGAACATAGAAAATATCACATCTGTTATAATTAATTACAATTGTATTTATATATATGAAACACGTTCTGCTAAAATTATTACATGTCCTTCTTTTAAATAAGCGTAAACTTTCTTTGGCTTTAAACTTAATTGTATTTTCATCTACAAATATTGAATTTTCATGATAATATTTATTCTCATTTAAGAGTTTGTGATTTAAAAATTGGAAAATGCATTAAGTATATTAACTTTTGAGAGGTTGAAGGATAGATAAATATTGAAGCCTCTCATCAAAAATAAGAAGTTCACTTTCATTACTAGAGCATTATTATTATTATTCTTTTTGCCTCAGAAATTGCAGACATTCTCTCTGTTCCATATTATTTAAGATTACACTTTTGTTATTTTTTTAAATATATATACATATATACAGGCTGGGTAAAATAAAACCGGCCGGGAAAATATTTATAAAATGTATTTATATTTATGAGATTGTATGTATAAGATTTACGCGGAATTGACCCTTGTTGATGAACAGGAGAACTTCGCATTATAAAAAATCTCTCGTTCTTTGCTGTGTCATTACATGTGAGTGAATGAGAGGTGCAGACGTGTTTAGTGATCAGTTGAATGCAAGACAAAATGGTGCTCACGATAAAACAGCGCGTGTTCATTGTCGAGTGTTATGCAAAGCACAATTCGTGAAAAACTTGTACGGAACTGTTTGCGCAAAAGTTTAAGAATGGAAGTGTTTTGGCAAAACCTCCAACAGAGTCTTCAATGCATGACTTAGTGGCAAAATGGCGCGAAACGGACTCTGCAGGGAATAAAAACCGTAACTATCCGAAAATAATTCGAACACAAGAAAACATTGATAAAGCGTGGAACAAAGTCCAACAACTTCGCAACGCTGTTTGTCTGCGCAAGTAGGGATTAAAAGATCGTCGTGTCGAAATATTATCAAAAGGGATCAGAATCAAAAAGGATCAATTCCGCGTAAATTTTATTAATACATATACGTGTAAATCATATAAATATAAATCAATTTTATAAATATTTTCCAGGCCGGTGTTATTTTGCCCAGCCTATAGTACTGGGACACTAATTCAACACGATTTTTTTACTTTGGTATTCAGCACTGTACTATTTCTAAAAAAAAACTGGCATATATTTTTGACGCCTTGAGAGACAAAATTTTTCAGGAATTTTGTTCTAACCAGGCATTTTTGTTAATTCTCTTAACTTCTAAAACTTCTCATTACAGACAACACACTTTTGCATAAGAGAAAATAAATCTTTAAAACATTTTTTATACTTCCGAAGGTATGCTTTATCTCTGCTTTTGAAATGATCAACATCTGCATTACCCGATAGTGCAAGACTTATTACCTCTATACTTTGCTCGTTGAAATAATAAATACCTAGAGCAGCAATTTATAGGCAAACATTCGTTTTGATCGTTTAACATAGATATCTTAGGACTTCAGATAAACACACCATAGTGTACAGTCAGAATTTACCAGTCATAAAATCACGCAGTTATCGTACGGAAAATACTCCTGTTACGATATCCTTCATCAACTTATTTATAAGACTCAAGCAGCCAAAGCTGCGTTTATTTGAAAAAATCCAATTCTTATCGCTGGGAGGAACTGGGAGTAAAGCGCATGAAAGCGATCATGTACTAATTGTCGCGATCTGTACATATTTTGAGCTTGTGTTAAGTTATGGAATGACCAGCGAGCACCCAGCTTTTACATTTAACCGATCGTGCAAAATTCTGTCAATCGCTTTCACACTAATGTCCAGACTTGCTCTTTTTTTTCGCAAATTAAGGATACATACTCCATTTCTGTGTAATTCCGATAGCTTATTTAATTTTAGTATATTTTCCTTGCATCTAGGAAAAATTTTATTCTTCTCTTCTAAAAGAATACATAAAGAATTGCCATTGTTTTTGAGTTTTGATTGATTTTGATAAAATATTTATATCTTGTAACATATCATCAAGAAAAACACAGAAAAAGATGTTCGATTTTCTTTAGTATAATTTTTCTTCACCACGCTCGTCTTTTTTACTAAATGTTACAATTATTTTGTTAAGAGACTTGACAATTTCTATGACAACAGCAGTAAGGAGACTGCAACCTATCAGACCATCTAGTGGAATTAAGACGTTTCAACCGAAATTATGAAATTACCATAAATTTGGAAAGTAGGTCCCAACGAACTTATACTACTTCCAAAAAAATAATATATTTTCCCTAATGTATTAAGGAATGTATCAAGCTCTTTAATACCTATAATAACTAGATTCAAGTTATAGGCAGCGCAGTACATATTGCAGTTAGTTCAATATGACGATATTCAAGATGCTTCTAACATTGAAAAATGGTGTAGAGACAATTATCTAACCTTTAACATAGACAAGTGCAGGGTAGTAATGTTTAGTCGCGAGAATGAAATATGTATGTTTGACTACACAATTATTGGTCAAATATTGGACCGCTGAGCCGAGATTAGGGACCTGGGCGTGACCTTTGACAGTAAATTGTACTTCATCGAACATATCAATCAAACAATAGCTTCTGCCTACAATAGTTATGGATACATATACAGAAATTGTAAGGATTTTCGCAGTGCTGATCGTCTCAAAGCTTTGTATTGCGCTTTTGTTAGATCTAACTTAGAATAAGCATCCCTCATTTGGTATCCGATCTACAATAATATATACACTAAGAATGTCGAGTCAATTCAGAGACGTTTTTTAAATTATATGATGTTTGTCGAGGACGGAGTTTATCCCGCCAGAGGCATTGACTCTGATGCTAATGCTGAACAGGTTCCACTTAACGCTCTTGGAACTTAGACGAAATATAAACAGTCTTAAATTTTTATACAAAATATTGCATAACAACATTGTCCCCTGCATTTGTGAATATCTCCTCCCATTTCATTTAACCAGTCTAATATCACTGAAGTAATATTTTTGACACGTTTAAGCAAGCAGGGGCATGCGGAGATATAGTACACCACTAATATTGGAAATTTACATTAAGTGACGCGCCCCCATGCGGTAAATTTTGGAACTAGCACTGGAGGTATACTTGTATTTTTTATTGGGTTCTCTCGTGTGTAAAACTCTGTTGTGTTTTCATATTTTTCTTGATATTTCATATTTCGCTACTGTTTTACAACAAATTTGTCTTTCTAAACATCACTTTTGTTTAGCACATTTTCCAGATGGTATTATATTCGAAAATAATACAACGAAAAAATTGTTAGAAATACAATTTCCATACAGTGGAAAATATAGAAGTGCTGTAAATTGCATCGATTTATGTAATTATCTGATATCAGAAGAAAATAACAGTGCTAAAGAAAAATCATTCATATAATGCGCAAATTCAGTAATGAAAGGCCATATTAAATTTAAACGAGTGCGACTTCTTCATATTTGCTTATCGATATTACAGCAGTGCCTTTTGATAAAGTATGTTCATATAATTTAATTAAAATTTTAAGAAACAACTATGTAAATAAAATGACGCATATAATATGTAAAAATAAAAATTAAAACAAGATTTTAAGTACTTTTCAATTTTCAAATTGCTCATAATGTGTTCAAGATCATTAAATAATATGCAATAGAAATTTATTGTATACAAAATTATGAAACAGTATATAAGTTTTATTTAACGATTTGTACTAAAGAATTCTTCAAATTCAAAACAATAGGATTTCGTACTTACATCGTGTTATTTAACAGTTCGAGGTATATAATGAAACGGATATGCAAAATACATATCCGTAAACTGTAAACATGGACAAACACCTCGTATTTTTAGCATTTACTTCTGTTCAATACATATGTTTCAGCCATCTAGGCCTCATCGGTTGAACTAGTGAAGCAATGTATATACAAATTAATACAGATCTGTATCTACATTTACGCTAAAATCGTCTCCAAGCCATAACCAGTTTCGATCTATCAGGCGACACCAATTTAATCAGTGACATCTGACGGAAGAAAGCGACTAGGCCAGAAAAGGCGACCTTCCGCTCGAATAGCAAGGCTATTACAAAAAAGCGGAAAAATACGTATATTGGTGCTGTCCATTAACACGCGCCAGATGGCGGTAAATATACAAAAAAGGGATATTTATCAATACGTTTTGCACGTATTACGCCGTTGTTATATAATGAAACGGATATGCAAAATACATATCCGTAACTGTAAACATGGACAAACACCTCGTATTTTTAGCATTTACTTCTGTTCAATACATATGTTTCAGCCATCTAAGCCTCATCGGTTGAACTAGTGAAGCAATGTATATACAAATTAATACAGTTCAACTATCAACAATCACTAGTTCAACCGATGAGGCCTAGATGGCTGAAACATATGTATTGAACAGAAGTAAATGCTAAAAATACGAGGTGTTTGTCCATGTTTACAGTTACGGATATGTATTTTGCATATCCGTTTCATTATATAACAACGGCGTAATACGTGCAAAACGTATTGATAAATATCCCTTTTTTGTATAGTTGGAGGTAAATAACTGGTTATCAAAAACATTGATTATCAGTACAATATTCTTACATGTTTGAGTCCGCAGATGAAGTAGAGCTTTAAAAAGATCTTTGTTGATGAAGAAATTAAAATCAACATAAAATAAAACCCCGAACCAACTTCGAAAACATTTGTTAAAACGATACGCTATACCGATAGGTCCAACTCGCAACGGGCCATAGGCAACAATATACGTATGGAACGTAATTCGATGTGGCAACGTGTGTACGATGCCTATATTTAGTGACTTTCTTAAAATTTAAATTTATTTTGCAGAATTATTGATTTTTTTACTTTTATCTTTTAGAAAACGTTATTGTTTTTTTATTACTTAAAATTACTTTATATGAAAAATAGTATACCATAAAAGTGTAAACAAAGACAGTATACATTGAAACGAATATTCATTCAATTGTATTGTCATGAAATTGAATTTGTCAATCGTTGTTAAATTTGTTAGAATGAATAGATATTTATATTTATCGGAAAATACTAATACTTAAAGCAAACAAATAAGGTGTAGTGTTTTGTTATATTGATTATGCAGCTGATGCTTTCGTAATATGCTCATATTTGTATTATTTCAACTTATACTTCGGTCGATACATACCGACTTCCTTCAAACCAGGAGGAAGCTACAATTGTAATTAAACTATACTTCCTTTTTTTTTTTATTACCTACGGATATTCACAATTCCAAAATACGTTACAATGTTGCTTATTTTAGATTGTAATTAGCTGAATTCTGTCGCAAAACTGATCTCTGCATTTTTAAAAATGCCAGAATAAAATTAACCCCTGCCATTATTATAATTTTACAAAGGAACAGACACGTGCTTCAATTTCTACGAAAAACTAAGCCTACAGTTCATGTATAATACAGTGATAATGAAGACTGGAGCGTTTGTCGACCTACGAAGTTGTACTTTACTTGTTTATTGTTAATAAAAGGCTGATGGAAACATTACGTGAGATTTTGGTATCTGTATTATAATAACATCACGATGATATGTAGTAGAAATACAAATATGAGCATATTACGAAAGCATCAGTTGCATAATCAATATAACAAAACACTACACCTTATTTGTTTGCTTTAAGTATTAGTATTTTCCGATAAATATAAATATCTATTCATTCTAACAAATTTAACAACGATTGACAAATTCAATTTCATGACAATACAATTGAATGAATATTCGTTTCAATGTATACTGTCTTTGTTTACACTTTTATGGTATACTATTTTTCATATAAAGTAATTTTAAGTAATAAAAAAACAATAACGTTTTCTAAAAGATAAAAGTAAAAAAATCAATAATTCTGCAAAATAAATTTAAATTTTAAGAAAGTCACTCAATATAGGCATCGTACACACGTTGCCAGATCGCATTACGTTCCATACGTATATTGTTGCCTATGGCCCGTTGCGAGTTTGACCTATCGGTATACAAAACTATAAAGGTATACCTACATTTGACGCCATCTTGGCAATGATCGTGGCGCCACCATCGGTAATGTTAATTCCTACTAATAATGCTTTCTACATTTTGCGACGCTAATTCGATTTTTTACCGAAAGAAATTCGCCCTTAAGCAGGATTCGAACCTACGTCCATTGGTTTGCCGGACCATGCTTTTACCATTAAGCTATTAAGGGACTGAAGTTCTAATCGTCGGGAAGTCTTAAATCGAATTAAGAAACAGATATCCTACAATATTGTTTCGATTTGTCACTCTCAAGATAGCTGAACATTACGAAGATATCCCTCGTACAATAGATTTTTTCTTTCCTCTATTGCTGAAAACTACATATTCAAATGTATGTATAAAAACGTCCATGGAAATGATAAAACCTCATTAAAGTGACAATAAGTTATTCACGCAGCCCTAGTGAACTGAATAGTAAAACAATCTCCAATCTGAAGGTATCAATCAAGCAATTACGTTGTCGGACACAAATTTTCTGGTTCTTTTTCATTTACTTACAGACCTACTTTCTTTGAAATGTGCATACAATATCATAATTATGATACTCGTTTTATTTATATCCGTAAATTCCTCCCGAGTAAATAGCCTGCAGATGTAAGTTAATTGTAGTGTGGCGACTTTTTACAAGAACTTTATGCTCGAATACCACTAACAATTACTCGGGCATTTACAATACGATAGCCGACGAATGCAAAACTTGACGATTCCGCATGAATTACCTCATAATAAACAAACTCGAGATAAAAAAGGAATTAATCAAATTATCATGATAATAATAATTGACTTCATGCTTAAATTTCAGCTCACATATATCCGTATTTGCGTGTGAAATTACTTTAAATATTAAATTAGCATTTTCTGTATATAATATAAAATTCCATAAATTCTCTAAAACTAGAACGTCTGGAAGTTCTGCATCTTAGAGGTCATCAACCTCAAGTCAAGCCGGCATAACAGGCGCATCCTGAGATTGCACTGTTTTTTGTGTCCTCTTCAAGAGGATCTGATTACAAATTAATGTCACTTTCATTCTGGACACAAATATGTACTTATAGTTGTCTTAATTAATGAAAGCAGCTGCCGATGCAATCATGTAGGAATTTGCATGTTATATCAAGTGCATTTAGAGAAACTACTTATCTCCGATAAATATGTGTATATTGGCGCGCGCATGTGTATAAAGCAAAAACTGCCTTTAAATAACAACAGTGGGAGATGTTTAAAATTATTACCTACTAGAGTATATCAAAATATAACTATAACTTCTTTGACAACTAGAATTTTATAACACAAAGAATAGAACACGAAACCCCCATCTCTAATATACTTATTCTCAAGTAGGCTTGGATTTAATTTTTGACGTTTATCACAAATTAATAACTGAATTGTCAGTGTTTGACATACCCATTGAAAAAATTAGAGTGGAGCAAAGATATGCGATAAAATTTTATATTCGGTCGGGTCAAACTCCAACTGAAACATTCCAAATGATTAAAACTGCATTCCCAGATGATAGTTTATCACGATGTGAGTGTTTGAGTGGTATAAGAAATACAAAGACGGTTGTGAATCAGTGGAAGATGAACCTCGACGCGGGCGACCACGCACGGATTGATTCAAAAATTTCAGAAATTAACGACTTGGTCCAATATGATCGTCGGATTGGCATATATCGAATTTCTGACCTTGTTAATTTATCTTATGGTTCCATTAAAAAAATTATTCATGAAGGTTTAGGGGACCGAAAGATCGCGGCAAAATGGATTCTAAAAGTGATGACCGATGAACAAAAAGGCAATCGACTGACAATTTTTCGGCAGTGGAAAAGGCAACTGCAACATAATCCACAGTTTTTAAATAATGTGGTTATATGTGGCGAGAGTTGGTTTTATCATTAAGACCTATTAAAGTCTCAAAGTATGCAATGGAAGCGCAAAGGCAGTCCAAGACCGCAGAAGGCGAAAAAACTGAATAGTGGAGCACTTAATTTTTTTTATAAATGGGGCGTTATTTATGATCACATTGTATCTGCAGATCATACAGTAACTGGAGAGTACTATTCTCATGTACTTCGAGGAACCCTAAAATCAAAATTAAAGAAAAAACGGCTCCTTTATCAAAACACAGATCAGCGATTTGTCAACGAACACTTGAAGAAATAGGGGTGGAAATTATGGTTCACCCTCCCTGCGCACCTGAGCTTGTTCCATGTATCTTCCATTTGTTTCCTGAAGTCAAAGACGAGAGGTCGAAAATTTGAGTCCAATTTCCAAATAGACTCTTAAAAAATGGTTTCTCAAATGTTTATGAGTAGTGAACGAAACGATAGGGCAAGTGTATTGCACAGAAGGGCTAATACTTAGAAGGATAGTTGTTGAAGTTTTCTAAATAAATATTTCTTATTTGGTACTAAAGCATCAGTCGCGTTATTTTCTGATATTTCTTCGTATAATGGATGTCCCATTTATGCTTCAAAACAAATCGTATGCCGATACCTCGCAGTAAAATAATATGGGCTTGTTGATTGAGATACACGGTGTCGAAAGTTCTACGAAAAAAATTTTTTATATCCCGATCAACTTTTTGGTAGTAATAAAAAAAAGCTGACCAATTACGTACATAGTAAATGAAGCTAAATATGTTCTTTGGAAAAAAATTTTATGCCAGTTTTTTCAAAGTCCTATCCAATTGTAGAATCTATGGCAATGCCCTAACAGATAATAATATTGTTCAATTTTAGTTAATGAGTTCACCATTTTCGAAACAATTTCGACTGAAATTATAGAAACACATAATATCAGCGAATCATTGCATAATTGATGATTGAAGGTGACAAATCAAGACTGTACGTGAATTTTAAGCCTGTCACTGTCTTCATTTGTTCATTGCTGCAGTGTAATCTGTAATCGTTTATCCCTTCTGCAGATATTCGGTATGAATGACTCCCTTCGTATCCCAGGTGAGCATGACTTTCTGCGTTGGTGGAACTCTTTTGAATTTTCGTACATATGGAGAATCATGACAGACATTCTTCACATCCATACAATCGTTGCCATAAACAGCTTGCAAACGCCTGTAAATTTCTATGACAATACTCGAAATTACCGTTTGCCGTTTAGAACTTGTTTCTATCCCCCACTACTCACACAATGGCGTTGTTGGAGACCTTATATAGCCTGTCCTTGAAATAAAGAGACGACCCTGAAAATGGTATCATGTTCCGCCTATGAATTCAAAATCCTCTAGCGTCTAGTGCATATTAAAAAAAACTATAAACTCGCATTTGAAAATAGGTCAAACGACGTTTTTGCTTCAACGCTTCCATTTAAATTTTTACCAGACTGTATATATTTTAGTGATACATAACCTCTAAATTTAACTTCAACTTGACATTTGTTTTGTTCATACTGTATACAATAAATACACATCTTTATAGATATCAAATACCATATAAATAATTATTTAAACATTGTAATATTATTTCGAAACATTCTCACTATTATCGATCTATTTCCGAAGATTCTATTTTTCCCAATTATGAACATTAGATACAATGTTAGACACTCATAAACGTAAGTGCATATGAACGTTATCAAAGCACATATATCAAATAATATTTGGTGCTTATTTCCTTTCAGGTTACCCTATTTATGCTAATAAACATTGGATTGTTGATATATGGGCTTATTTCGATTTAGTTTCAAATAAGAATTGTACCATTCAGATGATTAATCGTATTATTCGAACTATAATAAACTATAGAGAAAAACTTACTAGACGTACATTAGATATAGATTTTATGTCACCGTGAATGGTCTTTAATATACCTTTTTTAATTAATTTTGGTACGTAAGCATGTGTTTTCTAAATTTAAAGTGTTTATATTGCTTAACCGTAAAATAAACAATAACCTATTGATACTGAACATTAAATACAGAATCTGGCACGTAACACACAGATGCATTTTCAAAAAACACAATCTTTTTAATTACGTTTTTGCCTATTACAAAAATAGAGTTTAAAAATCTCTTCACGTAATGGCACTGAATTTATCCTATCGACAATTATACAGGGTACATTTAAAATACAGCCCGTTTCTAGTACGTTTAGTTGTAGTTCATGTTCTATTTCATTTATCTAATTCGCCTTACTTTGGAAAGAATCACAGCAATATGCTACAGCGTATGTTTGCATACGTAACAGATGTCAATGTTATAAAAACTATAACATTTAACATTGTTGTATGCTAAGGTCTATTACCTCGTACAAAATCAGCTGATTATACGCTCAAGTAAATTATTAAAAATTTCATGTGAATTACGTGAACGTTTATTTTTGTTACGAGAAGTAATAAATATAAAATATTAATATGGATTCGGAATACTGCCTTTGAATTTACACATTGTTTATGTTTATAAAAACTCTTGAAGATAACATTGTTTAGACTGCTTTGTATTCAAAGGAAAGTCGTCTGTTAAAAATTCCAAGCGAGACCGACAATAACAAAATTACTATTTTTGTTTTTGTTATTGTCCGTCAACTTTAAGATATCGTGTTCGATAGTATTTATGATGTAGTCAGTCGCACAGTGGCGTGACAAAAAAAAATAAAATATCTTTCTCATTTTTTTCTCTCATGAAATAATTTAGGAATTCTAGGAAAATATTTTGGATATATATTCTATATAATTACTACATCTTTCCATTTTGCATACGATGTCTCTTTATTTTAAGGACACCCGGTATATCAATCCGCCCTCGTATATAAAAATCAATTAAAAATTATAGGAACGAAGTAAAGCAATAATGAGTTGTTATAAAATAGAAATAAAATATAATATACAATATAATTATAATCATTATTCATTATTGATAGCATTGAATAAAACGAAGAGATTAGTATCAAATTCACTATCTGTTGCTACGAAACTATTAAATGTAGAATGCACACCATATATTGGTGACTTTGTCAAAATAGTAGTTCCCGCTATAAGACAATAAAATGTGCTACATAGTCTTCTACTATATTGTGAAACTACAAATTGATATTGTCTAGCAATATTGCTGCATCTAGGCAATTGCGGAGCAGATAGTGTAAAAATTGCATATCATTTTGACGCCAGGAATCGATCCGATATATATCCAGTAAAACAATACGGTTAGTACGCTGAGGTGCATAGGATCCAATATGTTTGAAATATAGATATTTTAAAAATTTTCGTTGAATAAACTTCAATAAATTAACGCATGTTTTATAGACCATATTAATATTGCATATTGCAAGTCTTGATACATAAATATGATGTATAAAAAAGATGTACCCTGCAATGCTATTTTTAAAAATATAAAAGAAAACCTAAACGAAATTAATTAAATTTGCCTTAAAATCCAGGCTAAATTATAATATTAAAATCTTATTATTATTAAATTAAATTAAATATCTTAGATTTGAAGAAAGTCAAGGAAAATATTCATTATATTACACAACAAACGCTTATTTTTTTTCAATCTTTATCTCATCCATTAAAAATGCATTAATTATTACTAAAGTTCAGATTTTTATGCACAAGAAATGCTTTAAATATGCGCATAAATATGTTCTTTTCAAAAATATGTCAAATATATGCTTCATTTTTACCATTTATGCATTTAAGTAGTTCTAAATTAATTTTTATACATAAGAAATAATTATTATTTCATAATATATGATAAAAACGTTGCACAATAATATGGTAAAAGATTATAATTAATAGCTATATACATATAATTCTATGTTACTTAATAACATAATAAGTTATTATGTTATTAAGTAACATCCGTGGAATTATATATATAGTTATTATTAATAACTATTCACTTTCGCAATGAGATCTACTTAACTTATTGTACCAATAATAATTAAGTGCTTTTCTAGATTTTCGACACTAAAATTTTGTCTTCTATGGCTTAAAATATTTTTATATGTTGAAAACATACTTTCGACTTCAACTAAAGTGATGTTCAGGCTCTTAAATATTTTATAACGTTCGAAATTACAGAATTAACTAAAGGTAACTCACCTATAATTTCCTCGCAAACTCTATTTATTCCATGCACTATACAAGTCACGTCGATTAAATTTTTGCTAAAATTTTTAAATTTGCCTCTACTTTAGTCATATACGCTGCCGCAACTGTGATGAAAAGAAGAATTTTGTCAGTCGACAGAATATCTGGAGCAAGAAAGTCATGAAACTTTCACTAACAAAGCAAATTTTTACGCTATTGGTTTTCTCTAACTCTTTCGTACTGATTCAAAAGATTTTAGCAAAATATTTTGGTTAAGAAACAACTAATAAATTTGCAATATAGCGACCACCAACATCGGTCGTTTTATCAACAGTAACGTACAGAAACTGATCCTTAATACGTTATTTTATATCTTGAATCCATCTTTGTAAATGACACATATATAATTTTTTCTTAACGTACTTGTGTTTCTAAATGTACGGTTTTGTTACAATATGTTTTCAAAAATGTTTAAATGTAGAATGATGTACCTTATTTAATGGAATATTTGCACTTAACAGCGCTTCACATAGCCGTAAATTGAAATCACCTTGAAAGGTTGTTCTTGTATTGTTGTAAAGAAGTCTGTGAAATGTTCGTTATTATAAACTAATGAATAGATCAAAAATACTTTATGCACACAAACTAAAAATATGAACTAAAGGTTAATTTTATGCAAAATATGTAATTTTTTTATACCGTTAATTGCATTATTTCAGTGTAGAATAGATATATCCACAATATTGGGGTGATATTCCTAATAATAAAAATATGTTTTTTCCATAAAATCCGAACTCTAAAATTTATTACATTTTATGTATTATTTGTGCATAGAGTTATAATGCTTCCGTGAGACATTTAAAATAAGTTGCTATTCTAAAAGACTGATGACTTTACCTGCCATAACTTTCTTTAGTTTAAAAAAGGTTATTGTTGTCACAACTGTCCGCACATAATAGTGACGTTCCATTACTTCATAAATTATTTAGGAATGATTTCGGACCTCACAAATTTCAAAAGATTTTTTTACGCCAATTATTTAAGGCTACCCAACACTTTATTCTACCTGTAGTTAAAGTGAGCTATAAACAAACCCTACAATCTCGTTTACACTAATATGAATTATCTTTTGACAATTCTTGTCTTCACAACTTTAATTTATGCATTTATAAACTTATCTTCAATCTATTTGTACAATCGCTTAGGCTTCTTCTCCATTTAGGTCAATGTGTTAAGAGCTGCTAAATAAGCGGAAAATAACTTTTTTTTAATCAGTGGCCGATTCCTTAAAGAACCAGTTTCAACCGTCCGAACAGAATGTTTACAGTTTTTTGTAGGACGGCGTATGTTAATGCAATTGTATTTTATGCGTACGTGCTTACATACAAGTGTATATTTAAAAACTTTAGTAATTATATCTGATTTTATTACCACATTTCTGTGGAAAATTTAGAAACGTCTATATTCATACTTCAAGTTTACTGAAATAACTAATTCCATTTTTCATTTAATTGTATACGAGTATAAATGAACATAACAGTATTTTCAATTGTAATAATATATTAAAATTGGTTTTGGTGGTAAAATATTTATTATTTTATTAACATAATATTAAATACCGGGTGGCCGCCGAGGTATCCGAGATACTTCATATATGAATTCAATGACTAATTTTAAGCAAAAATAATTCTATTCACTTTTCCCGAAAATTTTGTGCTAATGTCGTGAATCTATCTGCTTGAGATTTTTATGTGGAAAAAAATTATTGGAACTTTTAGGGGACATAAAAAGCACCAACTTTGCTTTATAAACTGATGAGGGCAAACGTACTGCGAAGCTACAAAAAATAAAAACCATTAAGTAACCTTTCTTTTTGTATACGTTCAACATAGGCACAACTAACCAAATTTCGGAAGTACCTGTTATTTATATGCATTAATAGATTGGTTGGGTTGTTGGGGTTAGGTTGGTCGGGGTTAGTTGGTCAAGGTTGGGTTGATCGGAGTTGAATTGGTTGGTGTTGGGTTGGTTGAGGTTGGGTTGATTGAGGTTGACTTAGTTGGGGTTGGGTTGGGTGAAAATGCGTGCATTTAAATAACAAGAACTTCCGAAATTTGGCCAGTTGCGCTTGTGTTGAACGTATATAAAAAGTTAGGTTATTTAATTATTTTTATTTTTATGTAACTTTGCAGTACGTTTGCTCTCATAAATTTATAAAGGAAAGTTGTTCCTTTTTAGGTCTTCCAATTTTTTTTTTCCAAATAAAAATCTCAAGCAGATGCTTGACAAACTCCAAATTTCTTGTAAAATATTCTAACAATTTTCATACATTTTCGATATTGTTGTAAACTGGTGGACAAAAAATGTCCGACTCACTTTGACGTTTAACAACATTTTAACAAAATTAACACGTTGTGAATCAGTTTTTAAGTTTTAAAGGTTATTGAGATGCAAAATCTCAATGTAGGTATGTATATTATCTGCCATATGAGTCTATTTAAATATTTGATTTATAACCTATAACAATTCATATGCTATTTTTGAGAGATCGATAACCCATTCTGCAATGTAAAAAAAATGAGTCGGACAGTTTTTTTTTGTCCGCCAGTTTACGAGCGCGTATGACACCCATGCATTATTATACACAAAAAATTGCACTTGCGCATGCGTAATAGTATGTAAGTTTGGTGTTATTATCATGGTAAATGTTGGCGGTCTTTGGTTAATTAAATTGTCAAATTATTTGATTAGCTGATCAGGTATATACCTACTAAATTTATAACATAATTCCTTTTATTAATTTAGTCAAAAATGTCAAACAATACAACTAGAGTTCTAATTAGACGACATACTTTGTGAATATAGGTTATGCTCACAGCCTCACAGGTTATGATCATCACAACATGTGTTAACCTTGCCACTTATATCCCTTTGCGCACTTTTTCACGCAGACTTGGCAAAAAATTTAGAACGGATACTGAATAACTTCGCTGCCAAGTTTTGCAGAAAATTTAGCACGTATTGCTTTGTTTTACACGTTGCGAAATTTGCATGTAAATTTTCATAAAAATGTACATTTACGGCCTCTACAAACTCAGACACCGACTTTTGACACATGCTATCAAATTATAAAAATTCGTGATTTGTAAATTTGACTTTTATCCGGTATGGTGATGTTAGTGTCAGTTTATTGTAAGTTAGAAGCGTATACAATTTTTAAAATGCCTCAATTAAACGAACTGCAAAAGTCGATAATTAGAACTAGGCTAGAGGACGATATGAGCATTAGGCACCTCGCAAATGAAATAAATGTCGATAAAAACACGATAAAAGTCAATGATATATTGCCCATGCCAATACTTTTTAAATAATTAATACCTTTTGCCACCTACTTATTTTACTTTTACAAATTTAATATTCTCGTCTTGCCGTGGTTTTTGAGAGCTTCCATATTGAAAAATACAGTGTACAACAGCTTTCAATTATCGCTCGACGTTCGCAATATTTCATGTTTTTGATCACAATTCAAGATTCATGCCGCCTACCCGCTGACAGTGTGGACATACCAAATTCTACTTGTAAAATGTCTTCAATAGATTTTCTCCTGATACATTCGGCATTTCAAAACACAATCGTTAATTTCCGGAATTATTGCAGTTCTTCATGATCCTGGCGAGCATCACCTTGCTCACGATACTAAAGTTACGCAATCCAGTGACAATTGTGGGTTTCGAAGGAGCATTTGTACCCAATATTCTAGCTTATATGCCAAAATTTCAAATATACATATTAGGTCTTTTACAAAATAAATTGCATCACGAATTACAAGTTTTAAGATTCTTTACTTAAACACTTTATTCACACTTCTGTAATTTTCAAATCAAATGTCTAAAATTAACAAAACTTCATCTGTAACACTAGAACAGATGACAAATTTAGAATATAATACTAAATTTTTCCGAAAGATGGTGTTAGTAGTAGAGCCCCACTTTTTGCCAGATCATCCTCACAAGTTATATAATTTCATGACACCCAGCTCGATATAAGAAATCAACTTCTAATACAAATAATAAATAATATTAATAACATATTTGAATATGTTAAATTTAAGTTTTAGAAAATTATATTTCTATCCATCCAACCTAATATAAGTATTATACAAGAGAATGTATTTCTTTGGCTACATCTATAAATCAAAAACTACCAACGTAATTACAGCTGTTATACAAATGCAAATTGTGCCAATCTAAGCGTAGAAGTAATTGGTTATTTTTTCAATTATAATGGTTAACATCCTCATGCAATATGGATTGGCACGAGTTAGCTAATTCATAATTTTCCTTTTAATTTATTGATCCATTGTAATTAACTTACTGTAATTTCTATAATGAAACAGCATTAATGTTATGTTCACATACACAACGAAATTCATCCTACAGATTACGAAAACGTATTGTTTAATATTTTATGACAATGTTCGTCGCATAGAGAGGGCCTGTTGTTAGGCATATGTCAAAGTTATTGTGATGTGATGTCACATTATTATTTAATTGAGTAGTTTTTGAATTTGTAAATTAATGTAAAGATTGTATTAATTATTATTGACAAAAGAAAATGAAACATCAAGTAGAATAAAACGAGCATTTCTGTCTTGTTTTTGTTCAAGTTCAACAGAGGAATTAATGCAACGGAAACCACTAGAACCATTTGTGCCAAGAAAAAATAATTGCGGAGAGTACAGTACGAAAATGGTTTTCTTGATTTAAACAGGGTCATTTTGACATAACTTATTCTCAATGTTCAGGTTCATGTGATATATACAGATTTCGATAAACCGTTTAATACGATTGACCACAATATACTCATCACCAAAATGCCCTCTTTGTGGTTTTCATCTGATCCTGTAAATTGATTCTTATTTGGACAATAAATCGGCTTGTGTTTGTTATAATTTCTACATATTCACTTCGTCTTTTGGTGTACCGCAAGGGTCCAATTTAGGGCCTCTACTTTTTATAATCTATATAAATGATCTTTTAACCTCAGCGATTGCCGAGTTCTTGAATTTAAAAATATTTTAAAAAATCGCTACCATCTCCGACTGTGAAACATTACAAAGAAACATCAATATTAACACCGCTTGGTGTGCAAATTTAAATTAAGTATTAGCAAGTGGGCTATTGTCAATTATTCCAGAAGCAAGCAATTTATTTCTTACAATTACGTTGCTGAACACGCTGCTATTCCAAGAAAGCTAGTAGTTAAAAATCTAGGTGTTTTATTTGATGCACAGCTAAAATTTACTGGACATACAGAAGTAATCTGCAGCTCTGCTCCTCGATCTCGACCTAAATTACATCAATTTTATACCAATCTATTCTAGATAGCATCTTAATAATAACATCTAAATAACTTGCATTATTAAAAACCAGTATTTCTGTTTAATACCTTTCAAACTACATACATCAAACTTGTCAATATATTAATCCTTACTTAAAAGAATTTAATTTAATTTTAATTTAATTCGCCTTTGATTAATCAATTCAAAATCAATATTTTAATAAATTTTTGACCGATTTATTTTCGTTACAGATATATCCTGACCCGGAATCCGAAAAGGCTATAATGAGCTCTGTGGTCTACTGCATTCATCACAAAGAAGGATGTAAATGGTCCGACGAACTAAGGAAATTGAAGGTTGGTGCTTATTATTAATAATAATTATATTTTTATACTTATAACTTGAGTTGTATTTGTACACGTTATATACATACAAGATTTATAGAAATTATTATTTTATATTTACGTACTTAATAAGATATTAGCGTGTATTTTATCATGTCATTTCGAAATACATTCTGTTTTCTTTGAAACTAATCTACAGACATGGAAAACTTTCACAATTTTAGAATTCCTATAATCAATCATATTCAGCATATGTATAAAGCCTTCTAATTCCACTATATATTTACAAGTCTCTATAGAGAAGTGTGTTTGAATTCATTACTACTGAATAATTAATTAATTTGTGTGATTTACCTCTTTAGCCTTATAAATTGTGTCGGATGTGTTAAAATTTCACGTTTAGAAATTTGTACAAGAAAAATTTCTTGCACAGTTATTAGTCTTTTGCTAGTATCTTCTTCCATGATTAGCTTCATTCTCTACTAACATTGCCCATAATTGCGTCCCCTATGTGTAGTGGTTTTCAGCTTCGCATACATATGTGGTGGGTTATCTATTGCTTATCCTTTGCAATTCATAGAACATTACTTTCAGCTCTATCTTAATTGTTCATTTCTATTCTCGACTCTTTTCATGGCGGTTCTTTCACTCTTTCGAAAGTGCTTTGTTTGATTTCCAAAATTTATTTGTATTTTCTCTCCAAATTCTTTCCAAGTGTTTTCTTCCTTTACAGTTAATTCTTTCAATGTTTGGTGCATACTCCTATGATGAAAAAGTATCGGAACTGGTTGAAAGAAAACGTATTTACACAATACACTTATTCCAATGTTTTCTTCCAATATTCATATTAGTGTCACTGATATGGGTGCCAGGACGCGAGGCGATTAAAAGCAATGAGAGCCGACGAACTGGCCAAGGAACGTTCTAAGAGGAACTTCGTAGGGGCAGAACCTGTATGTGAAATCGCAGAGGATCCTGCTAGAAGGGAGATCTGGTTATGTCTAGAACAAAGCAAGAAATGGAGGCTAACGGAACGTAAACTCCACACTAAGGCACTACTAGAGGAGCTGGAGGCTAGGCTTTTAGCCAACCTAATTCGTAGTAATAAAAAATAAATTAAACTATTATGTGCTTTAAGGAAGCATCTGATCCCTATTGTAGGAGATGTGAAAAACAGAAGGAAACTAGCCTTCATGTAATATGCACTTGTATGGAACTGAAGGCACGAAAGGTAGACGAAAACATTTCGGAAGAGATCTATTGGATTCTCTGAGGGTACTCAAATTTTCCCTGAGGATGATAGAGGCTTTTATCGTGGAAACAAGACTGATAGACACTTCCTTGTGAAACAAAACAACACCTACACCGACCTATATCCTATTTTATCTTGTGTCTCACAAGGAAGCGTATTAGGCCCAATCTTGATTTTACTATATACGGCTGACATACCAAATACTAAGCTGACAACCGTAGCAACATATGTTGACAATACAGCAATTCTTGCATCTTATGTGAGATGCGAAAATTTCAGGAATCCTGTCATGACTTCAAGGAATATTCAGGGAAACTTAGATAGGATTTAAGACTGGATTACAAAATGGCGTATGAGGGCCAACAAACTCAAATCTATACATGTCACTTTTACATTGCGACGTGAAACCTGTCCATCCGTCAGAATCAACAATTGTGAGCTCCCACAGGCTGACACCACAAAATACCTAGGAATACGTCTCGATAAGCGTCTCACATGGCATAGGGGCCGTTCAAGTATTACGTAAGCACCAAAAGGGGAGGGTCTCTGCTTTGCTTATTTTTGATGACATGGGGGCGGCAGGGTCTGAATGGTGATTACGTCAGCAATATTTATTTATTTACAGTCATGAATTCAAGTGTCTCGGACGGACTTTAACTAAATACAATTAAGCCCGTGCATATAACCATATATATGGTAATTAAACATAATTAAATTTATTCTAATCTACATCTCCTGTTTTTACTTATATTTTGCGCCTTCTGACTCATACGTCATATTTACAATATCATGCCTAAATACTTTCTAATTTGTGAATTGTGTATGTTCGATGTATGCAAATATTCACATATTATGGTAATAAATCGAGGAAATCTAAATATTTTAATACTTATTCTCTATTACCCGATGTTTTCAGCTTCGTACACGATGAAGTAAGACGAGAAAAATAGAATAACTCGTAAGTTTCTGCACAATATTAATTTAGCACATGTCGAGGCCATATTAATTTCGAGCACATTTTGTTTTATTATTAAAAGTTATTTTCCTGTTTTTCAAACATTATAGCTTAATTTTACAACAGAAAATAGAATAAAAATTAGATTTAGTAGCAACGTACATTGTTCAAATTTATATTTATATTCTATAGGTCAAAATATATAATAAATTGAAAGAAATAGACGTTTTTCACAACCCCGTCATCTTTTCAATATAACCATCAATTACTAATAAAGAAAACAGAACTACAATCAAAGGAAGTGCTTTGTCTTCTAACAGTTATTATTATAAGACAATGCAATTGAAGCTTTCTGATATATGTTCGGTGTTTCAAGTACTATTAATATCTATACAAATTACATGACATCTGTGTGTAAGTTGGAGGAGAGCCTACAATGAAAGCGAGGTCAACAGGGCAGATAATAAACCCACATAAATCTACTAGAAATTTCAAAGAGCAACAAATAAACATAATTTTACATGTTCACCGTCTTATGAGAAGATCCGCGTCAATAAAAAAAATATTCTATGTTTATATTAAAATGAATACATAAATTTTAGCCTGTGGTATTTTAAAAAATCATTCTTTTTTATAAATTTTAATTGTGTTATAAACAAAATATTTGGCTGATAATTTAATTAAATAATTAAGTTTCTATTGAACGCTCGTAAATTTTTATGGAGGTATAAAACAGTATTTAATAAAAGTTAGTCAACGATATAGTGAAATTAAATTTTTATTGAATGCACTTTTACTTCAAATATATTTATAATATAATAATAAAAACAATTTGAAACATACTTGACATAGACGAGAGAAAACCGCAAAATGTTATCAACGTTTCCGTTTCTCTTAACTCACGTATTAGTTTTGAGAAATAAACAATACATTTATAATTAGAAAAAACACCAAAAATTTATGAAATATTAAACTCAAACTGAGAATATTACGATTGTTTAGAACAAAATTATTTTTAATAATATCGAAATATTATTAAAAATCTGATAAGGAGAAAACAATACAAGTTAATATTTTTATGAAAATTGCTATCCAAACATACAGACACGTGTTTCGTCTTGGCGTACACTCGTCAGTGCATAATCCTGGGATAGTAAAATTCACAACAAAAACTCCATTACTATATACACTACTCAAAAAATAAAAGTACTAGCTTTTTTGAACACCGATATTTTTGATGAAACTTAAAATATGTAATGATTCATTATTATCGAACCAATTTTTACAAATTAAAAACAGTAAAACACTGTAACAATCTACTATTAACTTGTATGTACTGACATGTGTAAAAATAAAGTGGTTGAAATCAAATCAAATTAAAAAAGTCTGACAACTTCACTAATCTGTACAAATTGTGAAGTTCATATCTAGTGTGGCCTTCTCTTGCCTGCACAAGGGCTGCGCAGCGTTGTGACATGCTACAAATAATCCTTTGCAAAGCGTGCTTGTGCCAACTCTTCAGTTGTAATTGGAGAATTTGGACGTCGTCGAACACGTTTCCCTAATTTATCCCAAACATGTTCGATTGGATTCATGTCTGCACTGCATGCGGATCAATCCATTTTACAGATATTGTGATCATCAAAATAATCAGTGACGATTTGAGCAACGTGCGGTCTAGCATTATCTTGTATAAAAATAAAATTTTGACCAACAACATTTGCTCCAGGGATCACTTGAGGCTCTACAATTTCATCAATGTACCTTCGAGCTGTTAGTCCAGCATTCCGAATTACAACAAAGTCCGTTATTTTCTGCTATTATTATATATTACATACCAACAAAGATAAAGTAGGTAAACTAGAAAAATTTGAAGCATATACCATTAAATGTCAAGACTATGACGCTATTTATACAAAGCGTCCATAAAGTATGGACACAAGTCCGTAGTAACGTTATTGCGCATTATTTGACAAAATGCAAAGACATTGCTATTAATGTTTTTTATTAGCTATATTTAGATGCTACCATTTTGTTTTTTCCATCGACCTTGAATAAGCTATGACGTCATTGATATTTTTTTTAAATGTCAACCCCATTTTTTGTGTGGATTTTGAAAGCTTTTACAATTCTTTGTTCAATGATATAAAAATTTTGGTATGTTACATTAGGAAATTTTTGGGTAATCATTTTTCAATTTTCGGTCATTCCCAAAGTGACAAGGTAATTTTTTTGACAGATTGTAAATAATCCGAATCACATTTTTATTTAATCCTAATTGTTGGTGTAAAGTGTAATTGTTCATTCTCTGAGATGCATTTATCTGAACGGGAACGCATTGAGGTGCTCATGATGATTAGGTTTGGAAATAGACGTCGAAATATTAGGGAAGTCGCGGAGTTTTTTAAGGAAACGCATCCTGAACTGGACCCTATCGGGTTTTAAACTGTAAGTAAAATCTACAGAAAATTTTTGGAAGAAGGATTCGTTCGAGATAAACCAAAAAGTGGACGTCCATCAACGACCCTAGACACTCAAGTTGACATTATATTAACAGTTCAAGAACGTCCTCACACAAGCACGCGGCAACTTAGTCGAGAATTTGACGTAGCAAAGGGTAGAGTTGGGAAACTTTTGCATAAATCATAGTATCATCTCTATAAAATTAATTTAGTTCAAGAGTTGTCTGCGGATGATTTTGATCGGCGTTTGGAATATTGTGAACGGTTGATGCAAATTTGTAATAATGACCCTCTATTCCTCTTCAACATTTAGTTTTCTGACGAAGCTACTTTCATATTGAATGGCACTGTGAATAGACAAAATTGCCGATTTTGGTCGACTGATAATCCCTCTTGGATGCAAGAGACACATACCCAATACCCGCAAGAACTAAATGTATGGGCAGGGATTACCGGCGATCGCATTGTGGGATCGTTTTTCTTTGATGGAAACTTGACTGGGAAAATATACTTGAATTTTTTGAGGAATGAATTGGTACCCGTTTTAGAGTTTCTTTTTGCAAATAATGAGGATCCACATTTGCCAGATCGTAGAATTTGGTATCAATAGGATGGTGCTCCTCCGCACTATACGCTACCAGTAAGGCAATACCTCAATAATACATTTCCTAACAGATGAATTGGAAGAAGAGGGGCAATTGAATGGCCAGCTAGATCGCCAGATTTAACCCCGTTGGACTTCTTCTTGTGGCGTTACTTAAAATCAAAAGTCTATGCGACACAGCCGAAAATCTTGGACGTTTTGCGACATCGCATCATCTACAAAACCAGACTAATCACTCCCAAAATATTACAGAATGTGCGAAATGAAATTTGTCATCGCTTAGGATTTTGTCAACAAAATGAAGGAAAACATTTTGAGCATTTGTTATAAATTTGATACTGAAAATGTCAAAAATAAAGCTTAGAATTAGAACACAGTTTACTCAAAAATTTTCTAATGCAACATACCAACATTTTTACATCATCGAATAAAGAATTGTAAAAGCTTTCAAAATCCATAAAAAAAATGGGGTTGACATTTAAAAAAATTATCAATGACGTCATAACTTATTCAAGGTCGACGGAAAAAACAAAATGGTAGCATCTAAATATAGCTAATAAAAAACATTAATCGACATATCTTTGCATTTTGTCAAATAATAACGTTACTACGGGCTTGTATAGGTTAAAACACGTATATCAGAACATGTAAGAGACATGAAATATAGCATTATAAATACAGGTTTCTCGGAGCACTGTATTGAGCAAAACCATTTGCCCGATATAAATAGCTGCAACTTAGTACATAATGCAATAAAAAGTAAAAGATTAGATTTATTAGAAATTCTAGAAATTAAAAAAGCCCAGAAACAAAATGTAATAGTCACTAATACACAACTAGAATTTATAAACAGCCTCATCATAGACACCATTATAAAATCATCTAACCACCACCGCATCACAAAACTAGGTATATAAGTTACACTGTTACGTAGATTAAGATAGTTGTAAGAAACTCTTTGAGAATGGCATAATAGCCAAAACATATATATGTATTAGAAAAATATAATAAAATTTGTGAAATATAGCCAGGTGTGTTATTCCTACCATGTATATCAATAATTTCTATTTGCCACTATTTTATGTATATAAATTTGACATTAATACAGTATAAAAAAATCATCGCATTTCAAATACATATACTTCACTAACTATTACAAATGCATATAATATTCAATGATCCATAAAATAAACACAACACATTCTAGTTTATTTTGGCATTTAATCACAAATGTTCAAAATGAGCCCTCCTGTCACGCAGCATATGTTTAATCGGTAGTCCAGTTCACTCCACGCACGCTGTAGCATATCCGCAGTGACTCTCCTCACACCAACAGTAATGCGATTTCGGGGCTCAGCAAGTTAGCAAGTTAGTAGTAAACCGGATCTTTAATGTGCCCTCACAGAAAAAATGACACAGCGTAAGATCGGGAGACCTCGGAGGCCAAGTGAAGAAAACCAAATCTTCTTCAATGCATCACCCGATCCAGCTTTGAGGGAGTTCTTCGTTAAAATAGCCACGTACGTGGTTATACCAATGAGGTGGATCTTGCTGGAAGATGAAATTATTGCTATCCTCGTTCAATTCCGGAAACAACCACATCTGCAACATATCCTGGTATATTCTGCCAGTCACAGTGTTTTTCTGGAAAAAGAAGGGGCCGTACACTTTTGTTTTCGAAACTGCACAGAACACGTTAACTTTCGGCGAATTTCTTTTATATTCAATGGTGACATGAGGATTTTCTAAACCCAGATACGTAAATTGTGCGGTTAAGATGAAATGTTGCCTCATCGCTAAACACCGGACGGGTTGCAAATTGATCGTCCCCATCCATCACGTATTGAATCACATTACAAAACTCCTTACTTTTGACATGGTCAGCGGGACGTAACTTTTGGACTGTAGACGGTATGGTTTAAATCGCAAGCGCTTCTCTAAAATTTCCCGCGCAGTTTTCTGCAGGAACCCAACCTCCCGACTTGCTTTGCGCCTTGATTGTTGCGGGGTACGCAGAAAACTTTGTCTAACGGCTTCCACCATGTCGTCTGCAACACGTGGTCTTCCAATGCTTTTACGTTTTTCTACGGAGCCCTGTATCCTTAAATTGACGATACCAACACCCTGCTGACCTGGTGAGTCCTGCCTTCTGAATGCACGTTGAGCCGTAATTACCGAGGTTCTCCTCACATACTCTAGCACAAAAAACCCTTCTCTTGCACCGTCGCCATTTTACAAACTGAGTTCGATCTGCCACCTGTACGTAAATTCACGAACTTTATAGACACGCGTTTTAAATTTGCTCAGTATCTCATTCGATTCGTGTATCATTAAATATTATATCTGTAATAGTTTATGAAATATATGTATTGGAAACCCGATAATTCTTTTATATTCACGCTGTATTACCGATGATTTAAACATTATACTGTATTTAGTCGTATCTTTGCTACCACACTGTGTTTGTAATAAAAAGAAGCATTAAATGCTAAACCATGTCTCAGTAAATATAAAATGAACACTTATACTTTATATAAACGGACTTGTAAGTAGAAATCTCATATTCGTATAATCCACAGTCATTATCCATGCATATACAACGTTGCCACGCGAGTCCATTCACCGGAACAACTCCCTCAACCATTGATAATTGACAAAACGCTCATATAGATATTCTGTACGTACAACGACCGTTTCGGAACGGAAAGAAAATAAGGCTAGATTATAGCGTATGCATTAATTTCGCTCGTAGACGGTTTTCCAAACAAAATCCCACACATACACACACGGACACACAGACATGCAAGATGCTGTTATGAAATGCACTATCATACTCAATTCAGTGTTCTTGTTATTCATTTCAGGCACATCTAAATACGTGTAAACACGACGCGATCCCATGCACCAGTCACTGCGGAGCCCAGATACCCAGGGTTCTCATGGAAGATCACCTCAAGTATACGTGTCCGCAGAGAAGAGCGCGATGTGAATTTTGTAATAAGGAATTTACCGGACATACGTTGGAGGTATGTAGGTTTAATCAAGTTGATTTAGGTTATAGTTCATAACAAAAGTTAACGAAATATCATGTACCTGTACGTACATAGAAGTAAAATGAAAGGTTAATAATAGTTACTATACATGAATAATGTACTACTGGAAACAGTTTGCATACTATTGTATATAATTAATTTATTAATAACTATAAGCAGAACAAAACTAAGCATGTTTCTATAAGATAAACCAAATTTTGCAAAACACCAATCGACATTATTTATCTTCCGAAAGTCTTTTAATTATATGTAACCTTCTTTTATAAAAATATATTTATGAAAAATGTATATTTCGATACTTGAGTAAAGAATGAAATTCGTGTTCATAACTTTCTACTCCCACTTGCTAAAAGCTGTATGGTCAAAATACATAATAAATTTATTGTTGAACAATTTTACGCAAATTTAAAATGTCGAATTCAATAAATTATCAATTTAAGTAAACGGATAGAATTTGAACGTACGCACGATCTATCTACCAACCATGTTCGCTTTTATTAAATGTCAAGATTTATAAATTAAGCAGTGACCGACTAGTGACATTTATTATTAAGAGTTGAAATTCATTAAATCACTAAATTTTATTAAACCGATATACCAGGTGTCCTTGAAATAAAAGGGCAACGTGTGAAAGATGAAAAATTAAATTATCTAGAATATATACTCAAAATATTTTCCCAAAAGTCCCCCTCCCATAAGCGAGCAAAAATTACAAAGATATTTAAAAAATATTTGTCACGCCACTGTGCGATAGATTATACAGGCTGATTCATTTTCGGCCCTCACCATGGGGATCTCGCTTATTATTGGAGATAGAGTATAGGTTTAAATTTGGCAAAGTTGTTAAATTTTGTGTTTGTTATAAATCCGTAAAGAAAATAGACTAGTGACAAATGACCTTCGTTATTTTAAAAAAAACGCGAAAACCCCATTTTCTTCTTTTACCTATAGCAACGACATTTGGCCTTGTAGAGAAAAAATAAAAACACATTCTTGTGGCCATTTCTAAACCTCTATCCAGTGGTGTACCCCAAATTTTTATACGACGTTTCGTTTCTTTCTGCCCATCATCAACTATCTAATTTCTTATAGGCGCCATATTGGATTTAGACATCTTCAGAAAGAGTTTTTTTTTCTGATTTCAACCATGTACCACATGCTGACTATAGTTTTGACATTAGGATTTATTTGAAAGAATAAATTATAAGATTAAATAAGGTAGCCTTTGGAATTTCAATCTGTCAAACATATCATTTATTGTTCATTAATAATACAAAAATGTCATACACTAACGAAGAGAAACGAGATATGATAAGTATTTTTTATTCTTCGAACCGAAATTCAACAGTAGCGAGTACAAGATATCTACAATTATATCCAGAACGACAACAGTCTCATCGTACCATTTTTCTAGATCTCAATAGAAATTTGGTCGAGAATGGATCGTTTACTAAGCCGCGTAATGGTCAAGACAACAGGAATTTAAATGAAAATTGACAAGATATTTTACAAATGGTAAATTAAAAGCGTGTTTTCAAATTTCATGTTAATCTTGTATTTTTATAGATAAATAATAATCCATCAATTTCTACACGCGAAGTAGCGTCAGAATTAAATTTGTGCCAGTCCAGAGTTTGGAGAACTTTACATAAAAGTAGGTTTAAACCATACAGGATCCATGTTAGTCACTCTTTACTGCCTGGAGATAATTTGAGAAGGCTAGAATATTGTAATTGGTTAATGGGAAGGATAGAAAATGACGAAAATTTTTTAAGCAAAATCATCTGGTCAGATGAAACAAAATTTACAAATTCTGGAATGTTCAACAGAAATACGGAGCACTATTGGGCAGTACAAAATCCCCGACAAAACAGGGCTAGAAGACCACAACATCGTTTTGGAATAAACGTTTGGATGGGTATTTTGGCAAATCGTCTCTTAGGACCAGTTATGTATGAAAAACATTTAAATGGAGAAAGATATTTAAACATTTTACGTACATACGTATCTGACTATCTTGACGACAATATCCCATTAAATCATTTACAATATTTATGGTGGCAACAAGATGGCGCACCAGCACACAATGCAGCTGTTGTTAGAAATTTCTTAAATCAAGAGTTTGCAAACCGTTGGATTGGAAATAGGGCAGTTGTTGAATGGCCTGCGAGATCACCTGATTTAAGTCCGCTAGATTTTTTTTTTATGGGGATATGTTAAAAATAATATTTATAAATTAGATGCGCCACAAAACATTGAAGAATTACGAGACAGACTTCAGAATGCCTTCGATGTAGTTCCTAGAAGAACTATACAAAGGGCAGTACAAAATGCCAGAAGGCGTGCCCAATTGTGCATTACCGAAGATGGCCAGATAATTGAATATTTACTTTAATTGTTTATTGTTTACATTTCTATGTATTTTTATTAATGTTTTTGTTATCTTGTACTCGCTACTGTTGAATTTCGTTTCGAAGAATAAAAAATACTTATCATATCTCGTTTCTCTTCGTTAGTGTATGACATTTTTGTATTATTATTAATGAACAATAAATGAAATGTTTGACAGATTGAAATTCCAAAGGCTACCTTATTTAATCTTATAATTTATTCTTTCAAATAAAACCTAATGTCAAAAACTATAGTCAGCATGTGGTACATGGTTGAAATCAGAAAAAAAAACTCTTTCTGAAGATGTCTAAATCCAATATGGCGCCTATAAGAAATTCGATAGTTGATGATGGGCAGAAAGAAATGAAACGTCGTATAAAAATTTAGAGTACACCACTGGATAGAGGTTTAGAAATGGCCACAAGAATGTGTTTTTATTTTTTCTCTACAAGGCCAAATGTCGGTGCTACAGGTAAAAGAAGAAAATGGGGTTTTCGCGTTTTTTTTTTAAATAACGAAGGTCATTTGTGACAGGTCTATTTTCTTTACGGATTTATAACAAACACAAAATTTAACAACTTTGCCAAATTTAAACCTATACTCTATCTCCAATAATAAGAGAGATCCCCATGGTGGGGGCCGAAAATGAATCAGCCTGTATAATAATAATAATATATCCTTTATTTCAACACAATTTTTTTTCCCATTACATACATGAAAACAACAAATGGGATGGGGAAAGAGAACAAAGAACAAAAAAGTGTTATAAAAGACGATACCGCAAAATTTAGCCCCAATAACAAAAAAAAATAGTGTTATTGTTCATCTTGCTTTAAGTTTCATTCAGTTGGCGATCGTTACGCTTGTTCAATACACTTTTTCGATTAAAGATTAGAGTGTTATCAAATTGGACGTTGAATGCCTATAGAGCACACATCTAACATGTTCTTTTATTATAAATTTTTAACATCTGTCTCAGGTTATCGAACCCCTCCCATAACAAAACTTAGACACAATGTTATTTTCTAGCGTTTTTGTAAACATAAACATTGCTGCATTTAAATTCAATAGCGGCATTATATTTTTTACTTCTTCTAACAAAAACAACATTCTCGTAATACACATGAAATGCAGTTCTAAAAGTACACAAATTATCTTTAGTATAATTTTTAAAATGGGTTTGTAGATTAGTGTAACACACATCCTAATTTTTAATAATTCATGTAGCATCCAGGATGTTATAATTTTTATAATACAAAAGTATTTGTCATGCGTCATATTTGATTGGTGATCGGGTGGTGAAAGGATTGGATATCTTCGCATGGTTATCCATTTTCAGACGTTTCCAGGGGACGCTCGATTGCTAAAGTTATCGCTTGTATTTGAAATATTAATGATGATAAAACCAGCAATTGCTTCAAACTACAACAAAAGAAAAACTTATTTTTTAACATTACAAATAAAAGAAATCGGGGATTTAACCAACAAGTTTGAATGAATCCGAGAAGTGTAAATTGTTGGGTTGAACACGACAACAGACATCAAAAGTTCAAAAAATAAGTTATCAGTGTCACAATGGAATTAATTCTCCCTAATGCTCCCTATCATCTTGCGAAGATCGCAGTTTTAAGTCCAGAGATGAACCCTGTAGAGCAGGTGAATTAAAAATTACTTCTTGACTGTAAAATATCAAAATCTTGCGATAAAGTTTAAGAGGAATACGAGGGATAAGCTACAATTATTGAGAATAGAGAAAACTGGTTACCTATGAAAAAAAAATTGTTGTTTATTAAATAGTGCATTATTTTAGCTGTCAAATGCAGTTTAGTTTGTACAATTATGTTGAATGGTGTCTGAAAAATAACTTCTAGAATACGCTTCTGTTATCGAAAAAATGGAGTTATCAAAAGAGAACTTTCGGATAATGATTTACTATGATTTGAAGAAAGGCTTGAGCGCGTATGAGTATGAGGAATGTTTAAAATCGGCATTTAGGGATCTCGCACCATCATTGGTTACTGTTTATAGATGGTATAAAGAATTTAAACTTGGTTGTACACAGAAAAGAAGCTGGCCCTCCTTCAACTGTTGTTAATCCCAAAAATATTGCTGCAGTGAAGAAGATGGTGGAAGAGGACAACCGCATTACCTATGCAATGATAGATTCCTAACTGTAGATTGGATCCTCACAAGTGAGATCAATATTGCACGAACATTTACATTCGAAAAAGGTTCTAGCTCAGTTTGTACCCCATCACTGACAGATTTACAAAAAGCGGAACGTGTTAGAATTTGTCAACAAACATTAGATATGTTGAATGCTAGAGGCCATCAAATTATTCCTGAAATTGTAACTGGCGATGAAACGTACATACCGTTTTTTGATGTTCTCACTCGCTAAGAAAGCCGAATCTGAATACATGAAAATGAGGAAACACTTACAATGGTGAAAAACAGCGAGCAATTAAAAAAGTAATGCACACAGCATTTCTTAGAAGTACGGGTTTGGTGGCCGCAATTAAATTAGAAGATCAGAAGACAGTTACCGCTAAATGGTATGTTGAAAATTGTTTGCCTACTGTCCAGAAACCTGGACAACTTTTTTAATCAATAAGTTTTTTAATTAATCAATTTAATTATAGGCATGTAATTTTATGTATTCTAAGATTTCTTTTTAAATTTGAATTTTATCATTTTCATTCAGAAGGAACAGGCATTCCCCGTTATTAACGTTTATGACAGCGTTGACCCCAATATTATAACATCCCTTTTACAAAATGTATTTAACACGAATTTATCAACTTAGTTTATGGTTATTCATTTCGGTCTTTTACCATTTCTATTATTCCTATTTAAGGTATAGCAGCTAAGGTCACCGTATGTATAGGCACCTCAGTTAAGCCTTTTAATGTTAAAATCAGAAGTTTACCGCCTATTGTAATAAACACGCCGTTGTCCGTTCAAACAGACGAACCTTTACAAAGTTTTATTACGGTCACATTATCAAAGGACTCTGGTATTAAACAATACCATTTCGGAGACACGGTTTCTCTCAAGTCCCGTCTGGATAAACCCATGTAACTAGTTTTTTCGACCAATCGTAAGTGTCTATGATTGGGATTTACCCTTACTCGCCTAATATTTTAATAATATAGTTTAAGTTTGCTAAGATCCATCAAGGGGAATACACGCGCTATTCCAAGCAACTTCAAGCGTTACTGAAATTAGATATGTAACCGAGTTTTTGTAATTATATATTTTGCTGTCGCTTATGTAAATTTAGTTTTTGTTTATAACTTAATAATTAAAGAGTGTTGTGACTTCAACAAGTGTCTTTTTTATTCTGCGAACTACTGAGCGAAAGAAGAACTTCTATTCAAAGTTGAATTAACGACAATATTCAACGAAATTTAGCTATTGCGGATTTACGACCCGTGATTACGCAGAAGTGTAAAACCCAGCCACATTCACCCAAAACACCTACTCTGTTCAGTAATGTGCCAAGAAACGGAATTATATTACATCATGATAACGCATCGTCCCATACAGCAGGGATAACTGTTCAGTATTTAACTGAAAACAAAATCAAACTTATAGAATATCCTCCTTACTCACCGGATTTGGCGATGTGTGACTTCTGGCTATTTTTTTGAACTCAAAAAATATTTGGGAGGGAAAAGGTTCCAGTCAAAAGAAGAGATTGATATCTCCGTTAAGTGTTTTTTGATAGTAGTATGGTTTTTGAAGACAGCTGGCTGAACGATTTTGAACTATAGAAGTAAAGAATGGTTAACTGTATTATTGTTGATGGCAATTACTTTGAACATATTTAAAATAAAAATTCTGAAAACTTGTATCAATCTTTCTATTCTGTATAATTTTAGCTTGCCCCTCGTATATGAAAATATTGATCAACTTATCATTAATAATCTAGTCAATAGGGCAACGGCATTTTGAAAATCACGTACCCAAATATTATTTTGTTAATTATTATATTATTTATTTAATTTATGTTCCATGCAGTTGATTACCAAAGAACAAATAAATGACATTCTCATATCTTCTTGGGCGATCTGCGAAACTAAAAAATGAAATTCTCGCTCTAATTTATTAGAGGATCCTTCTTAAATAGCATTACATAAACAGCCAAACAAAGCAGTCGCAAGTAGACGTTAAAGAAATAAACAAAACAACCATACCTGCTTTTGAAGTCCGTGGAAAGGAGAAAACAGAAATCACAAGCGGATGAGTCACAAAGTTAAACCGAAATTCCTAGAAACTACAACAAAAACCATACCTGCCCGGTGTGTGTTTAATAAAAAAACCTGATTCGTACCCTTTTTTTTAATAGCGATTATAATATATGTACATCTAATTTATTTGTAATTAATTATTAATTAATATATATATAAATGAGAAACGAAGAGTTCATAATATTGTATTGTAATTACTTTTACTCTTTTGAATATTTTTTTAAATTTTAAATCCTAATATACATCAATTTGTTATGTTAAATATTACTCAGCAAAAAACAAGTTTCCAGAGACTACTCACGAAAAAAAAAATCAACAAAAAATGCAAATATAACTAAAGACTAAATCTAGTTTTGTTATACTTCGAACAATATTACAATTAAGTCAAAAACATAATACTGTAAATGGCTGTAGTTTTATTATGTTTCCTTCAATTTGAGTTTAATAATTGCCCAATATTTTTTTTATAGTGCGTAATTCTGGATAATGTAGGGGATTGCCAACTTTGAATATATAGTTCTTTCTACGATATAGCGACCCGACTAAAGGATTAAAACTGTGGGCAAGTATAGCAAGCGCCAAATAAGATGGCGAGAGGAGGGGGTGCGCAGAAACCGTTTTTATAAACGTCCAAATTATAAATTTTACTCTAATAAATTATTAATTTATTAAGTGATGGATGTGTAGTTTACGCCACCTAAGGTATCTTGAAAATTGATGTAAAACTAAATACAAATCTCCTACAATAAAATAAAACCTACAATATTTATAATCCTGCGCGAACTTACCCCTCCGCTCGCCAACTTATCTGGTGCTTGCTATACCTGAGAATAGCGGCAGATTTGTTTATACAGGCTTCCCCATATTAGACTACCCATTTTGATATGCGATTTAAATCGAAACGAAGTATGTGATTATTTCTTCTTTAGTAGGTCAAGTTCAGTAGGCTTCGGGATTACATTTTATCGAGTAGGCGTCTGTTTCAAACCAATCGAATAATTGCTAGACATAAATTCGTGTCACAAACAATTTGTGTCAAATTTTATAAAATTGTTCAATAGTATGGACAATTCGGTGCAACAACGTGTGTTTTCCGTGGAAATTTACATTAGAACTGGTTCAGTAGAAGTTCGGCGTGCATTTCGACAGTTAAAACACTTACGGACGAAAACATCGAGCTCGATAGGCAGATGACGTTGCAAGACAGGCTTTTGAAAATACTAAAATTATCAACAATTTGTGGGCTGTCTGATACAACCATACGACAAATCCTTCATGAACACCTTAATATTGTGATGACTCATCCAACGATACGTCACGTATCACGCCCTGACGCCTTCTCGACAGATCTAGAAACGGAAAGAGCGATGCTAAGAAAACACGAGAGGCTATATAAGCCGTCGAGGAAGGGATTTGAATTCAATTCGATACCAAATTATCGCCGAGTGAACTTACATAAATATAAATACATAAATGTGCTTATTGTTAGTAATTAGTTTTTAAATTGTTATTCATTTCTATTATTAATATAGTGTGTGTCTAAGTTACCGTTAGTTATATTTAAGAACCCGAAAAGACAAATACTTTACAATATGAATAATATCAGTGCGAGGTGGGTGCCAAGTTTATTGTCAGCAATTCAGTGACAACAACGTGTGACATGTGAGCAGTTTTTAAACCTCTTTTGCGACTGAAAAATCACCTAGGATGAAAATTCGAGAGTGATGAAGAAGTACAAGAAGCGGTTTTAGACCATTTTTCCGATAAAACTCCAGAGTATTTTTCTGAGGATACTAAAATGTTAATAACAAGATCCTAAAAATGCATTGAAATATGTACACGGAGATTAAATTGAGAAATAATTATATTGCTTTATTTCTATCCCCTCCAGAATATAGCCAGGCCGGAAATATCCAGGCGGTAAAGTATAAATTCCCTAACACTGTTTACTAGGGCTGGGCGAAGTATCGATACATCGTCCAATACCCGATACCATAACTGGTATCGGGTACCCGATACCTCATATAACGAAGGTATCGATTCTTAGGTATCGATTCCAAAGCATCGATTCCAAGGTATCGATTCCAGGGTATCGATTCCAGGGTATCGATTCCAAGGTATCGATTCCAAGGTATCGATTCCAAAGCATCGATACTTTACCGATTCCAGTACTCGCTAAGTATCGATGTATCGGGTAGCGAGGTATCGATTCCAAAGCATCGATACCTATTCCGATTCCGGTACTCGCTAAGTATCGATGTATCGGGTAGCGAGGTATCGATTCCAAAGCATCGATACTTTAGCGATTCCAGTACTCGCTAAGTATCGATGCATCGGGTAGCGATGTATCGGGTAGCCATGTATCGGGTAGCTTACCTTTCTGCATTTTTTTAAATGAGTATGCGTACATCATAGGTATATAAGTTGTTGTTTTATGCAAAATGACAATTTAGAATTTTTTTATTTTTCATGCAAGGATTAAAAAAGAACTACATACATAAGTCTGCAGCTAGTATAATTATAATTTTACCTTTCGGAGGCCAATATTTCAACGTCAGTAACTTCACTATCACCGTCTCTTTTGTCTTTCTTTTCAATAATATTAAAATATGTAAAAGGATGAACACATTTTATATGCTTTAGCATATTTGTAGTATTCCCAGTATACTTATATTATTTTTTACATACATTACAACTCACGCCCTGGTCGTTAATTTTATCAAAGTATTTCCAAACTACACTATTTTTTTTCGACATTTTGGTACGTACGTATCCACTTATTACACCAAGATATAAGAACAAAGTGATGAAGCTTAAAATGATATGAAATATAAGTGCTTATATTAAACTTTAGACGACGAATAAAGGTAGGAATTATAATAAATCAAAACTAGGGAACAGCAAAAATTTGTTGACACATAATTTGTATAAAGCAGTGTTGAGAGAAATATAGGTGATATTCATATTCATATAAATATAAAACACTTTCCTGTTCTATAGAATGCACAATACACAATACACGACTGTAAATTGGAACTAAAATAAACAAAATATAATATAAATATGTAGTATTAATTAATATAATAAGGTAAAAAAAGTTGGGTCAAGAATTCTTATCAAGCTATTGTAGGTATAAAACGTGCTTGGTTTGTTTCAATTTTGAAATGAATATTTTAGGCTTTTTGTATAATTTTGTAATAGCACGCATATTTGCCTATATTATTATATCTTTCTGCGTTTTTTAAATGTATATAAAAATAACTTTTTAAGTAAAGAATTTTTAAGTATGTATGCATAATATATATTTTAAAGACGTTGGTTATTATGCGTAGCAAATTCCATATTATAACATAACTTTAATTATTACTAACAAAAAAAAACAAAATATCACAATATTGCAAATTTCATACCGTAGTTATGGTAGAATCGGTAAATTAATTTTACATCTGTTGAAACCGATATCAAACAATCGACACCTAGAAAACGGGTTATGAATACTGCTTCCTAGGTATCGAATCAAGGTATCGATTCCAAGGTATCGATTCAAGGTATCGATTCCAAGGTATCGATTCCAAGGTATCGATTCCAAGGTATCGATTCCAAGGTATCGATTCCAAGGTATCGATTCCAAGGTATCGATACTTTACCGATTCCAGTACTCAGAATCGATACCGTGCACAGACCCGATACATCGCTAAGTATCGATACCTCGATTGGTATCGGGTACCCGATACCGAAAACGCCGGTATCGCCCAGCCCTACTGTTTACACTAAAACGCAAAGTTTATGAATAATACTAATTGTTTTTTTTAAATATACTTATTTCTTTATCCAGTCTTCCTTTTTCTACAAATAATAAGGTGCCTCGGTTCTCTTATATTTTTAACACCTCATTTCGCGATAGAATATAGAACTAGCAGTTAAACTTAACTGTCAATTGTTAGCTAATCTGTTACTGTTGATGCATCAGTTAGATATATTTTTTTCACATTGCTCATTTTTACGTATTTTGTTTTTGGAAATTTCGGCATAAAATTGTTATAGAAGTTATTTGCTTATTGCTTTTCTACGAATATTTATAGCATTTAAGTAATGTACCATAAAATGTATTATCTATGTTTTTAGTACGAACGATTTGCTTGAGTATATGCACAGTTTCGTGACCGACGGTATATTTAAGTGCTTTAGAAAAATGTCAAGTATATTGTAAGTAAAAGTATAATACGGGTTTATAGTGTCTTTGTTCCAAAGTAAAAAGTGTGAGATTATGATTCAAAATGGAATTAAAAGTCAATGCCAATGTATAAGGAATGTACATACTATGAAAGTAGCCTAAACTAAATTTGTTTGTTAGTAAAACACTGCATTCTCGATCTTAAAATTAATAAACTTGTTGCAAATGCCATTACAATTTTTTTTGTAATTTATACTACGCAATATAAGGTATTGAGACACTATTTTATTAAAAATGCATAAATATTACTTCTGTAAAAGATCGTTCTATTATTTGAGTAAAATAGAAATTAATATTTTAAATAACTTATCTTGGAATGAAATATACAGTAAAGCTTCGCTAATCCGGATAAATAAAATTGATGCAATCCAAAGTAATGAAACATCCGGACTATCGAAACCTTTTTTTTTAAGTTAAAAAATAATACCCAAAATATGTATTGTAAGGATTTATAAACTCAAAATACAAACTAACATACCTATAGAAAATGTTACGAAAAACGAATTCCCATAATTCTAAATACAAACTAAAATATGTTATGTCGTACCTACATAAAAAGTAAGGAGAATATAAGGCAAAAACCAAAATTTATAAAACAGATTTAAAAAATTCAGTAAGTTTTGTTTGTTTAATAGTGCTTGGCTTGCATTGCGCGTTCTCGCATCATTTGTAGTATGGACAAGGTATTTAATTCCACTCCATTCTCCTCAGCCCACTACATATATACATATACTGAAACAATGAATTGTCTCGTCATTGGATCAATCCTTACAACTTCCTCTTCCGGGTTGCTCTCATCACTAATGAATGCTCTTCGCTATCTATCCATTCACAGATCTCTGATTTCGTCATTTGTTTATTCTTACTGGTAACGTTCTGTAGCATATTCTTAATTTCGGAAATTTCACTATGCCCATCACTGACTGATTCACATCTTTGATTAAGTAGAGACAATGGAACCAGATCTTCAGAATCCCAATCAGAGTCTGACGCATCATTGTCTGAATAAAAAAATATTTTGTCCCAACATTTCTGAATTGCGTCAGGAATCACTTTGCCCCAAGAACTAGCTAGCAGAAACACGGCATCCTTTAAATTCATATTTTTTATAGTGTAAGAAATGTCGTTTTCTTCCAAAGACAAAACATGGACTAAGAGACTCTTGCAATAATACATTTTAGTCAGTCGAATGGAATTTTGATCCATCGGTTGGATGATGGTAGTGCAATTAGGCGACAGGAACATAGTTACGATATTTCCACCATCACTAATCAATTGCATCTCTGTTGACTCGGGGTATTATCAATTAATAAAAGCGCTTTGCCACTAATATTATTGTCTTTCTGACAACAAAATAATATTAGCTCTAGAAATTACATATTTATTATGAAGATAATACAAAGTTTTAAAATTTTGTGGTGGTATTGACTTATTTTTATCCATCTCTTTGACAGAAATTAATGTCATTATTTAATAATTTACAACGTTGTCAGATGTGTTTTTCGTCAAAATAAGTTAACAAACAAATACTAAAATAATTTACTAAAGAAAACACTCGGTATATTTGTTTCACAAAATATATTTATTTAATCTCTAACATATGTTTCGACTTTCCAGTCATTATCATTACATTCTTACATCATTACATACTTGTAATAAAGGAAAGAGACTTGACTTCCTCGAAATATTAGAAATTAAAAAAGCCATAAATCTTAATAGACATGTCACAAATACACAGCTGGATTTTTTCAACACCCCTACTATTGCTGCCGTAATAAAGTCCCTTAAAAACTCATAAATAGTGGTAGAAGTGTACTTTTTATTTTATTTTTTATTTTAGTTTAAAAACTCTGATAATGACTGAAAAGTCGAAACAATGTTAGAGATTAAATAAATATAGTAAATTATTCATTTTGTTTCACCAAGAGCCAACCGTGGATTCTATACATTATATTAAATATTAAAAACAAATTTTAACGAAAAAATCATAATTCTTCTTTATTCTAAATTGTATCTCTTTATGTCAACAAGTATCGATTAATAACGCTTATTTAAAGACTAAAAGTCGGAACTTTAAGAACCTCATCCTCTAAAGTTGAAGCGTTGTTCAACATTTTGGTTTTAGGACTTTAGATTGTAGTTATTACGCCAATTTATACACATCTCGTGTATACCTAAAAAAGAATAAGTTATTATTAATTATAATATCAATTGGACAATTATGTATACGTGTACTGTACGTTTGAAAAGGACCGAAACACTTGTCACTCGATCCTCTAGATACATTATATTTGCATATCGATTGTAATGTCTCGTAAATATACGGCCACGGAACGTCACTCGACCAGAGAACAAGAACAGGCAAAGAAACGGGCACTCCAACAGAGAAAATACCACGAGGTCACTCAAGGTCATACGGATGAAGATGGGGCGTGGCCACAGCTAAACATGAATGAACTTGTTTCACGTCTTCGTCCACTTTACAAATCATTTCTGTTATTTCTGTTCTTGCCATGCTAAAGTATAAACATGAACAAATTCATAAATCTTGTGCAAATATTTTAACAGTTAATAAAATCATGTAATTGCTTGTATATTTATTTCAAAGAAAATACGTGTGACTATACACTTGCATTACAGTTTTATATACTTGTGTATCTCTCTGTAGATGCGTCTCCATCTCTTTTTATCTCTCTCTGTGTGTTAATACTAAATTATATGCGAACCATAAAAAAATTACAACTCTCTGGTACTGAATTTGGGTCAAACATCCTTTTTCACGCATTGATATTTCGTTACGGTTTAATGTTACATTCAAGGTTGATTTTATTCAGTTTCAATCTTATGTGTTCAATATCTGCAAAAAATATAAATAACACTAGAACAAGATATAATACTTAGTAAGTGACCGGTACGTAGACGTAATTATGTAATTAACTGGTTTATGCTTTATATCTATGAAATATTTACTTATACATATACAGGTGTCCTTAAAATAAAAAGACAACGTGTTAAAAATTGAAAGATGTAATTATATAGAATATGAATCCAAACTATTCCGACACGAACCCTAAAATTAAAAATCTGAAAATTGTATCATGTTCCGCCTATGAATTCAAAATATTCAGAATGTAAATATGTACCTCGATTGAAGTTACGCATGTTTACATACGTAACAGCTGCCTAAGTTATAAAAGCTATAACACCCTGTTTGCTAAGGTCAATATATCGTACAAAATTAGCTTTTTTATACATTCAAGTAAATAATTAAAAATTAAGATGTGTGTTATATTTATTTACAAACCCATTTTAAAAATCATACTAAAATTTCGTGTGTTTACGAGAATGGTTTTTTTTTGTTAGAAGTAAGAAATATAAAGTAAATATCGAATTCAGAATGCCCCTATTATATTTAAAGGGGACAATATTTATACAGTCAAAGCTCGATAAGTCGTACTAAAAGGGGGCGAAGATCTGTCCGAGTTACGAAAAGTCCGACTTATCGAAAGGAAATAAAGTTGTAGGTACGTTAGGAATTAAAACTAAAACCAAATTTTATCTATACAGTAGCAATATTATACTGAACTTTAATACAACAAGGTTATCAATACATATCAGGTAAAACTGAAACAGGTACTATAACTATAAAACTGATAGAAACTGCACAAAGTATACATTAATCAGAGTCTAATTCGGTTGGTGCATTATAGGAGCATGATGGCAATGGTGATTGGTCTGCCACTGTGTTGTTTTCCCCAGCAGATACACGTTTGAAAAAGTGCTCAATCTTCTTTTGTGAAAACTTTTAATGTTGCTTGCGAACAATTATTTCACGTGCAGTCCTAAAGTGTCTATAGAATGGCTGCAGTTCAGGATCTGAAGTAGAGTCTATAATTCCAATGAGTACGTCAGAGCTTCACGAGTATTTGACAGCTTCGATTTAGACAAGGGTTGTTCTTCCTCCTCCTCGTCCGTACTATTCTCGCCCGTGGTGATAGAAGCCAAAACATCGCAAGCGATATCTTCATCAGCCTGGATCTGATAGCCTGGGTCTCCATCTTCTCTATCTAACCACTCATGAATGTCCTCTACAGTGGGTTCTGTTTCACCGGCCGCTAAAAGTATCTGATGATAATCATTGGTCTCACAACCCTCGAAATTATACTCTACAACTTTGTCAAAAAAAAGTTTGTTCCAGCAGTTGACAAGCGTAGAAGTTTTTACTTCATTCCAAACAGAAGCCCAGTTTAAGATTGCTGACTTGATGTTGTAATTGCGGATGTTCTGCAATGTCCTTAGTCCTCGCGTGTCCTCTTCTTTGTCCTCAGGTTCCTCTAGTACCACCATTACTTCATCGAGAAACTTCCTCTTATACAACCTCTTTCATGTCAAAATAGTACCCTGATCCATTGGTTGGATAAGCGAAGTGGTATTGGGAGGCAATGCCAGGCACTTTATTTTCCCATCACTGCTACACATCTGTACAGTTGGATGTGAAGGGGCGTTGTCTACAAGCAAAACAGCCTTGATGTCATTAGGGGCAATTTTTAGAACTTCGATTTGGAATCGTCGCACTTCAGGAACAAATTGTTTCTGAAACCAGTCTATTGTGATTTCTTGGGTGAACCAAGCATTTTTCGAATTTGTATAGTGCACAGGTAGGGTATCCATTATGTGCTTTAGCACACGAGGCTGGCGTGATTTGCCGACCACCACTGATTTAAGGCGGTGGCTTCCATCTGCATTCGCACACAATAAGGCCGAAAGTCTCTTTGCAAAGCTTTCGACCAGGCACAGTGCCCTCATGCTTAGAAGCTTGCGTATTTTCAGGTAGCGAACGCCAAAACAGACACGGTCTCGTCAGCGTGTTAAACCTTCTTGCTTAATTAGAGTGTCAAGTCGTGTTCTAAATGGTTCAACACTATCTTGATCGGCACTTAGAGCTTCACCAATCAGTCTCTTGTTTACAATACCGTGCCGGTTTCGAAATCGATAGAGCCAACCATCGCTAGCACAAAATTCAATGTTCATATGCTTAGCAAGTCTTTTAGCTGCCGCCTGAAGCTCTATACTACGAACTGCAACACCGCTAGACCGTTGCTGTATGTACCATTTATGTACAGCATTTTCCAGGTTCGTGTTACTAGACAATTTCAGTCGTTTTCTACTGGAAACTGTTGTTTCAACATCATATTGCAGAGCAAACGTCTTCAGCTTGTCTTTGTTCTTTCTTATTACTGACACTGTTTGTTTTGCGATGCTGTATTCTCTACACACATTTGCCACAGAAGTACCTGATTCTAGATTTTCAATAAGTTTTAATTTCTCTGCAACACTTAAACACACTTTCTCTTGTTCGACGCCATTGTTACACACGGGCTCGTCTCAACTGACTGGCTACTCGTATGTGTGGATGCTGTGTTTAGCGCGGCGGTGGGTTGAGAGAGGTACACACTAGCGTTGTGTTGCGATAACTCCGCCACCTGTTTGCGGCACCTGTAACATTTTAACCTACCAGAATGTGTAATGTGACACGTTTGTAATTTGGTCGAGTTATCCGAAGTCCGAGATGTCGGGGTCCGAGTTATCGAGCTTTGACTGTATTTACAAAACCGATAAGTTTTATTATGGTAAGAGTTCCATAACCTGAGTCAGCTGTTAAAAATTTATACTTGTAAATTTTTAAAGCTGATATATTAAAGGAACATGTGCTTTACGGGCATTTAAGTTAAAAATCTACTATCTTTAATCGAAAAATTGAATCGAACATAGGTAACGATCGGCAACAGAACGATACTTAAAGGAGACGGACAGTAACTATATTGTGGGTCATAATACGATTGTCAAAAAATTCTCTTATCATTTTTAAGATTTCATGTGATGTGTGGGCTGTGGCTCCATCATGTTAAAAATACCCATAATTTATTGTAGTGAATTTCATAAACAAATCGCCTTAAAATCTCTTCTCGATATCGTCCTCGTGGCTCAGTTAGTTAGAGCGACGGTCCGGCAAACAGTAGACTTGGGTTCAAGTCCCAACTGTTTCAAATAAAATTTCGTATAATTTTCGTTGTAATTTATAGACAGCAATATTTACATTCACATTTAAAAATATTTAATATAAAAGCCGAAAATTCCAAGAATTTATCAAATGATATATTAAATTAACGACTAAGAAATTATCTCTATATATTAATAGCTTAGGATGAAAAATTAGCAATTTCGAACTTTTAAACTTTCAAAATAACATCTGAGTATTAATATCGGTGCTTTGTAAGGCGTTTCTAATAAGCTTGAAACCAAGGTCCTCGTGGCTTAGTTGGTTAGAGCGACGGTCCGGCAAACCGTAGACTTGGGTTCAAGTCCCAACGTGGACGAAAATTTTTCAAATAAAATTTCGTATAATTTGCGTTGTAATTTGTAAACAGCAAAGTAACATACTAATTTGAAAATATTTAATATAAAACCGAAAATTACAAGAATTTATCAAATTGTATATATGTATATGTATATATAATGATAGCTATTAAATGAAAATAAATGCATAATTGACCAAATTTGTTTCATATCTTGAAAGATCTTGCTGGAAAAAATTGTGTAATCATAAACTTCGTCTTCCACAAATCCTTAAATTTAAATTCTAATTTCAACACTCATCCATCAATTAAGACACAGGCAAATGTATTTTAAAGTTACATTTACAATATTTCACAAGTAATTACAACCCCATTTTCTTATTTTCAGAATCACATAGGCACCTGTGGCTATGAACCCATGTATTGTGAAAATAAGTGCGGTATGAAGATACAGCGACGTCATATGAGTCAACATAAAGTCGGAGAATGTTCGAAACGTCTTTTAGGATGTAGGTACTGTTCAAAGGAATTTGTGGCAGATACGTTAGCAGCACACCATATAAAATGTGGCAGGGTTCCGGTTGCTTGCCCTAATCGATGTGACACGAATCTCCTAGCCCGGGAAGAATTAGACATTCATTTGAAAGATCATTGCACCGTCTCCGTGATGAATTGTTCCTTCAAGGATGCAGGATGTAGATTTAAAGTAAGTCCAGGAAGATTTTCGTTCGTTTTTAATTTATTACTTAATAACTATCATGAAATATTTACTAAGCTTTTATAAGTTTATATATAGATTAAAAGACTAATTTTTGATCTAATTTTTAGGGACCAAGATACTCAATGGAAAAACATCTGGAAGAAAACTGCCAACAACATTTAACTTTAATGTGCAATGTCGTTACTAAACAGCAGCACCAAATTACCTCTTTAAAAAGTGCACTGTCAAGATTATCTTTAAATTATTCTGGAACACTGATTTGGAAAATCAGTGATTTCAATGCCAAAATGACTGAAGCCAAAACAAAAGAGGGCATGGAATTAGTATCTCCTCCTTTCTATACTAGTCAATATGGTTATAAATTGCAGGTAGGTTTTTTTTTATTAACACGTCATGATTCTAGATCAATAGTGAGAGTAACCTTTTTTTGAAATTTAAGTTTGTCTTTTAAATAAATTGGTCCAAAACCTGTTTTCTGAAGAATATGTACATATGGGGAATATTTACATAAAATATTCCCCACTAGGGTCAATACTTTTAGCATTCGAAATACATATAAGTTTTACTCATACATCAAAACACTTTTTCCATGTCTCTAAGGCATATTCCAAAAAGAGAGAGACAAATTTCTGAACCGACATCCAGCCCTAATTACAACCTATACATTAATTTTACCCGGTAAATTTAAAAATATGAAATCTGTAGCAAATTAAATTGTATATGGATTGTTCAGAGATAAATCCACAGTTAAGGCAGCAGAATGGTAAATGTAGTAATTACAGCACATGAAAATAAGTAAATTTGTCTAAAAAACATGTTATTTCATTTATTTGTTGAAAAAAAAATGTCAAATAGGACATGTCCTTACTGATAAACATTGAATGACAATTAATTCCAATTAAAACAGATTAACAAGTTAATAACAAAACTTATCTTATTCTATAAACTATTTGAAGGTTGTTGAATTCAGTCTGACGTTGGTGAAGAAATGGAATCATCACTACCACTGTCATCTCCAAGAGAAATTATGAATGGTTCTATAACTTCATCGATAATTCCATCAATATCTTTCATCCGAGCTTCTTCAGTAACATGATTTATGCATTTTTGCCAAGTTGTTGCAGTTACATTATTGATAGCATTATGTAAAAGTTGCTTAACTTTAACTTTAACATTTAATTTAAAAGTTAATTTTTTGCAGCTACCTCATTTTTTATTTGTGCCCACACAAGTTTAATCGGATTCAGCTCGCAGTGGTCTGGAGGTAAACGAAGAACGGTCTTGTTTTTTGACTTCGCAATTGCTTTAACAGATTCCAAAAATTTATTGACAAGAATTTCCCACTACTGCTTTTTAAGATAAATTTCTCCATTTTATAAAACCACTTGGCACTTATTCGTAAGATACCACGAGGGGTTATTTGTATTTATCGTGTTACTGAAATATCACCAATACGTGAGTTACGGTAATTCATTAGAAATAATGTGAGGACGTTCTACAATTCATAAAATGGTAAAATCATATTTGTACTTTTTTGTTACGAGGGAAAGTCGGTAACTAGGTCACAAAAAGGTATTATTAAAATAATTAGAGAAATAGTTAGCCAAAACAAGTTTTATTTTTCAACAAAGTCTCCAGCTACATTAATACACTTATCCCATCGCTTTATCAATTCCCCAATGCCTGCTGCATAAAAGTGTTTGGGCTGGCGTCTGAACCACGTGCGTACCTCTTGTTGAACATCGTTGTCACCCTCGAAATGTTTGCCGCCAAGATGCTTTTTGAGTGGACCGAACAGATGATAGTCGCTTGGGGCCAGGTCGGGACTGTAAGCCGGATGTTCAAGAAGTTCCCACCATAATTGCGCAATTCTCGCCTGGGTCAAGTGGGCCGAATGGGGCCTGGCATTATCGTGATGCAGCAATATTCCTCTCGTCAGTAGGCCTGGACGTTTTCGTCGAATTGCATCCCGAAGCAACAACAAAACTCTACAGTATGATTCAGCAGTCACGTTCTCTTTTTTGTTCTGGAAATGGGCTAGGAGCTCTCCCTGAGAATCCCAGAACACGGTAAGCATAACCTTACCAGCTGAGGGCACAAACTTAAATTTCTTTGTTGACGGCGAAGAAGGATGTTTCCATTGAAGCACACTTTGTTTCGGGTTGGTAGTGGTGCACCCGTGACTCATAACCAGTAACAATCCTGTTAAGCATGTTCTCCCCTTCCACTGTGTATCGAGAAAGCCCATTCGAATTCTTCTGTGTTTCTCGGTCAGTTGTCTAGGTACCCACAGTGCGCAAACTTTTCGGAATTCAAACAATCGCGCATCAGTTCGTAGGCTAAACCATGAGAACACCCTATTGCAGTTGCTATACTGTCTGTTGTTACCCGCCTGTCAGTTCGAATCATCTCTTCCACCCGTCGAAGTGTTGCATCTGTCGAAATCTGAACGGGGCGGCCACTTCGCTGATCGTCAACAACTTTTGAGCGTCCTTGAGAGAATTTCTCGACCCAGTTATATACGGCTTTACGCGACAAACACTTTTCACCGTAAGCAGGAGACATTTCCTTATGAATATCTTTTGCAGAAAGTCCTTTTGCCCAGAAAAAACGCACAATAGCACGTTGCTCTTCTACAGTACAATCTTCGAGCACGGTCGCCATTTTAACACTGTCTGTGTTCGCGCACACCAACTGTCACTAGAGAATTATAAAGCTGGATTGTGGCGACACCTATTGACAAATAGGTAAACAACTCACTCCTATTTTCAGCTTTCCTACAGCAGTTTGTGACTTATTTAATGACTTTCCCTCGTATATTTTCTACATTTTTTTGATACACTAATTTTACTATCTTAAATGTATTTCAACCTTAAAGTAATACTATCCATCTTCTTTGAATTTGTTAAAAATATTTAAAATTGTCTTCGCAAAAGGTATACGCCTGTTGGGATAATTAACTGTTTTAAATAAATTATATATTTTTCAATAAAATGTATTTAAGTATGAATGAAAAATCAGAAATATTTGACAATTTAAAAAATGTTACGTGTATAACTGGTTGCCTACTATGCCACCACCATACATATATTCCTATTTCAAGTTAATGAAGAACATAAAAATACAATATACAGGGCAATCCAAATTAAGTGTTCACCATTGGTAACTTTGATATTATTAAAGATACAAGATTATTTAAATTAGCAAACTAGTAGTACTTTTAACGCTCTTTAAGATGGAAGAATTAAAAAAAAAAAGAGCAGCGCGTTTTCGAGTTTTCCCGGAAAATATGTTTTTTTCAAATGGAAACCCCTGTATATTATATCATTTTCTGTTAGAAATTCAATTTTTAAACAAAAAATCTTATAAGAAATTTTTTACTGGGATTAAAAATACTTGAGTTATAGTGAATAAACAAAAACAGCTAAGTCAAGTGCATTTCTATGTTTCTATGATAACGACGTTAATTCTTTCTAGTAAACGTCAAATATTAGTACAGTTTTATTAGTCTTTCACTCATAAATTTCATTTTGCTAGTTATTAATTTGACAAAAAAATGATTTATACCCATGCAGAAAAGTGTGATATGTTAGAATCTTATTTAGTGTGCAGAAAATCCTCTAGGAGGGCAAAAGAACACTACGCTGAATTATATCCACTCCGAACACAACCAAATGAGCAATTTTTTCTGAGACTGTACCGAAAATTTAGAGGCAATGAGAGTGTTTTTGCCAAAACAAGAACAAGAAGGACTTTTATAATAAGCGAGGCCACGGAAATTCTAGTTCTTGCATATTTTGAGGCCAACCGTGAGAATTCCATACTAAATATTATCAAGGAATCTGATTTGAGTCACGGTACTGTGCATAGGATTCTGAAGAAACACAAATTCATTCCTTATAAGTACAAATCAGTTCAAGTTTTCTTGCCAGGGGATCCAGAGAGAAGAATGTTTTTTTGCCACTGGTATCTTAACTTTTGTCGCCAAAATGTAAACAACTTTCGTTATATTTTATGGACCGATGAATCAAATTTCTCAAATTCTGGAATGTACAATACAAAAAATCATCATTACTGGTCAAAGGAAAATCTTCTTTTAGTACATCCAAGACGCCCGCAAGTCCGTTACAGTTTTAATGTTTGGTGCGGTTTAATTGGTTCAAGGATTGTTGGTCCTTTCTTTTGTGAGGGCACTCTAACTGGTGAAAGGTACATAGAATTTTTGACTGAAATTTTGAATAATTTCTTAGACGATATTGATCTCATAAGTAGACAGAATCTGCATTTTCAGCAGGATGGCGCACCTGCGCACAACTACAGAGGTACTCATCAAATTTTAAATACTATTTTTAACAATTCATGGATAGGAACAAATGGTCCTATTCAGTGGCCTCCCCGATCGCCAGATTTAACACCGCTTGATTTTTTTTTATGGGGTTATTGAAAGACAGAGATTTATAAGCAAGGTACGAAAACGTAAGCGCCCTAAAAATTGCAGTTAGTGAAAAGATAAACCAAATAGATGGTAGGACAATACTAAAAGCAGTTCGACAAGTTCAGAAACGTGTTCAAAAATGTATTGAACAACAAGGTGGTATTTTTGAACATCTTCTATGAAAAAATCAGTGATTTTTATTTTCTTTTAATGATATGTTTATGTATAAAATAAAGTTTATAATAATTATTTAGCTGTTTTTGTTTATACATTATAACTCAAGTGTTTTTAATGCCAGTAAAAAAGTTCTTACAAGATTTTTTGTTTAAAAATTGAATTTCTAACAGAAAATGATATAATATACAGGGGTTTCCATTTGAAAAAAACATATTTTTCGGGAAAACTCGAAAACGCGCTGCTCATTTGTTTTTTTAATTCTTCCATCTTAAAGAGCGTTAAAAGTACTACTAGTTTGCTAATTTAAACAATCTTGTATCTTTAATAATAACAAAGTTACCAATGGTGAACACTTAATTTGGATTGCCCTGTATACTGTTTGCTTTCACTCTCAACTAAGATAAATGCTCAACATATACATTGACGAATTAATTGACTTTCATTTTATTTACAGGCATCCTTATTTCCAAATGGTAATGGTGCAGGCGAAGACACCCATATATCCGTATACATCAAAATACTGCCAGGAGAATATGACGCCCTTCTAAGATGGCCTTTTGCACATTCTGTTTCCTTCACGCTCTTCGATCAATCCTCTTGTCCGGAGAAAGCCTGTAACATTGTCGAAAGCTTCATACCAGATCCGACGTGGAAAAACTTTCAAAGACCTAGCAAGGAACCCGACTCTTTAGGTTTCGGTTTTCCTCGATTTGTCTCGCATGAAATGTTAAAGAAACGACATTTCATGAAAGACGACACTATGTTCATAAGAGTCAAAGTAGATCCAAGCAAAATTGTTGCCGTATAAAAAGCAGTATTTCTTTTAAGAAAACTATGTTGATCTCCTCGCACTTTCTTGTAAATAAATGTATATAGATGTAGATATATTTTTTATAGAAAAGAATAAACATTTTGTTTTTCGATACTTAAAAAAGAGAATTTTTTTAATTTATTTCAAGACTGTATATTTGTTAAATAGATATATTTATGTATACATAACTGTGTATATGTATGTAGATGTATCTATATACATATAATGTCAAAAGAAACATACAAACTTGACTCGTATTTTATGTAATTAGCGCATTTTATAGGCATCAGCATTCGAAATGTTGATTTTTTTGTACTTACATACTCTTTGTTTTTTTAATTAGTTAGGTTACTCAGGAAGAAGTGTAAAAATATTTGTATCATAAATCTTAGGTTCGGCATTCTATAGGATGTATATTTGTTTTTGTGTTTTATTTTTGTATTTTGTGATAGCTGGAGAGAACCAAAGGTTTCGTTTTTATAATTCATGACTTTGTACATAGAATTATTTACCTAAGTTTTTTGATTTATTTTTCAATAATCAGTCATAGTAGTATAAGTTTGTATGTCAGTTTGTGACTATAATATGGCCTTTATAATAAAATTTCGTCGAAAGAACGAAGTTGTTTTTATAATATTTTTCCCATCCATACTTAATTATGAAATACCTACGTTCAAATAAACTGTAAATTAATATTAGTTCTTGAAACTTTTCAAACTGAAGTTAATTATAACAGTTAGTTTTTCTTTATACCAAAATAGTATATTATACTATAAGGGAGAGAAATGCGTTATTTTGGCAGAGGTGCAATTTGAAGCCCGAGGGCTACAATGCACCGAGGACAAAATAGCATCTCTCCCGAATGGTATATACTATTTTTTCCACGGTCTCATTAACTTAAAAACACATATTTTGTCATTATGAAGTAAGTAGCACCAGAATTATTGTATTCGGATTTGAGCATTTATTTAGTAGTCGTTGAGTTATTGTCATAACTACAAAATAAACAAACAAAAAGAATTGTCAAATTAAGGTGCTAGTTTGGTTTAGTTTAAAGTTTGCTTAGTGCACAATGAATAATTGTGAGTCGGAAGAGATTGTGGAGGCTGCATATATTGCAATAAACAATTTGCTGCCTACGAAGTCAAGATCTTTATACGATATAGCCTACAATCGGTTCAAAAAGTGGTGCGCCGAGAAAAATGTTCAAGTATACAGCGAGAATGTTTTGTTGGCATACTTCAATGAAAATGCAAAGAATTACAAGTCTTCCACATTATGGGCGCAATATTCTATGGTTAAGTCATGCTTGATAATTTACGACAACATAGATATAAGCAAATTCCCCAAGCTGATCGCATTTTTGAAAAGAACCGGTGACGGATATCAAGCGAAAAAATCGAAAATATTGAGAAAGGGTGAAATCGACCGTTTTCTATCAAGTGCAGATGACAAAGAATTCTTAATGATTAAGGTAAGATTACTTTTGTTGTTAGGTATTTCAATTATTAAGTATTTTGATTTTTTATAGGTTGGATTAATTCTGGGGATTGCCGGAGCTTGTCGAACTGATGAACTAGTCAATTTAACTGTAGATGATATTGAAGATGTAGGCTCTTCCTTGATTGTAAAAATTCCAAACACTAAGACAAAGATTCCACGAACCTTTGTGGTTACCGATGTAGAAAATATGCTTGAGTTGTTTCGAAAATACCTGTCTCTTCGTCCTCCCCACGTCAAGCATAAGCGCCTTTTTTTGTACTACAAAGCAGGAAAATGTAGTTCGCAGCCAGTTGGCAAGAATACCATGGGAAAAATTCCGAGTGTAGTAGCTTCGTATTTAAAATTACCTGATGCTGCATGTTATACTGGTCACTGCTTACGAAGATCTTCAGCGACATTACTGGCAGATGCTGGTGTGGATATCACGACAATAAAGCTGGTTGGAAATCAACGACAGTCGCTGAGGGTTATGTCGAGAACTCCATTGAAAATAAGACCAAAATTGCTAATCAGGTTTTAGTAGGTACCACTACTAGGGCAATCACAAAAACTGTAAATGTAAGCGAAAGTAATATTCCTTCTAATATTAATTTTGAAAATGGTACAAATGTAACATTTAATTTAAATGTCAATAAATAATTTCAATGTTATCTTTTTTTTGCATGAATCACAAACGTTTTCCATAATGTAAACTCCCTTGGGAATAATCGACTACTTCTGCTTTAATTTTGATGTCATAGAAACTGATTTCTACTCCCGACCGTGGAAAAAGTATCATTTCATAAGCTGGTTTTTTAAAAGCAAAGTTAATTGCAATTTTTATTGAAAGTGCAAAAAATATCAAATTGGCGTGGATCTTGGCGAATGGGGGAATTAAGGAGTCTTTGCTCTCGAACGACAGCTTGATAAGGGTGACAAGCGATTAATTATACGATAAAATAAGTCCTTTTATGCAGACTCGATAACTAATTAATTTCAAATCGTCGAGGCATGCGCAAAGTGATTTTGACTCAACGTTTGTTGAGATTAGGCAGTTAAAAAAAATCAAATGTTGCTATGTGCAGCTTCTTTCTATAGCTTCTATCATAACATAACTCATAACCATAAGCCAGATTTTTCTCCTCATTCGAATGTATTAATTTAGTTTTTAACTATTGTCTATTCCAAATAAGAATAAACCGTTGGGAAAGATAGGGCTTAAAATAAGAGCTTGTGATTGGCTAAAATAGAGGCCGCTTTTATACAGGTAAAATTTATCTTTATTTTGTTCTGTCAAATTAGCGTTTTGCTGTCAGTATTGACTGGTATTTATATTTGTTCTATATTAGTCAATTACATGTTTTACTAGTTGTTTATTGTGCTATTTATTATTAATATTCGTTAAAGATAGTTCTTTATAGAGATTATAAAGTAAAAACATCATTTTCTAAAAATATTTTATCACTCATTAATTTATTTCATTTATTTAATCGCAATCGTTTTAGAGCATGGATGACGCAGCTTTACCAGGTCCATCAAGAAATCGTAAAGGAAAATATGTAAAAAGTGGACAGAGGCAGATGGCTTACAATGTGTATTTTAAGAACAAAGTTAATATGTCCAAAACAGCTGCTGTTCGTCAAACTTCAAGGGAAGTAGGGATTGGTAGAAATACTGTTTGACATTATTATGGAAATTGAAATGTCTGGAGTTACACAGTCTCCATTAAGAAAACGAAGTTGCCGAGATGCTTACAATTAGATGAAGTATCAAAAAGTACGATTAGAAGGCACGTGCATTCATTTTTCTTTAAAAATGAGTTACCAACTTGCACAAAAATATGTGAACCTCCTTATATTATATATATGTTACCTCCTTTAAAACGAACATCACTTTGGAGAGTCCTAAAGAAACTAGGATTCAAGTGGGAAAAACGCACACGAAATAACATATTAATTGAACGAAATGATATTATCTTATTGAGACGTCGTTATTTGACAAGTATAAGAAAGTTTCGTGCAGAAGGGAGAAAAATCTATTATTTAGATGAAACATGGGTGAATGCAGGTTACACAAAAGCAAAAATATGGAAAGATACAACGGTACTTAATCCAAGGCAAGCATTTGTTGAAGGTCTTTCTACTGGTTTAAACGATCCATCTGGCAAAAGAAAGCAACTAATTGTGCTTCACATTGGCAGCGAAACTAGTTTTATGAATGGGGGTTTGTTATTATTTGAATCCAAGAAAACTGCAGATTACCATGAAGATATGAATAGTGAGGTGTTCATCGCATGGATGCAAAATATATTACCTTCTCTTGAGCCCAATAGTGTTATAGTAATGGTCACCTACTTTATCATGGAAAAAGGAGGCACTCATTGAATGGCTTTTAACCAAAGGAATTTTAGCTGATAATTCCATGCTAAAGATTGAATTGTTTGAGCTTGTAAAAAATTACACATCTTGTCATCCAGTTTCATACGTGGTCGATGAAATAGCTAGAGAAAGTGGCCATACAGTTTTACGTTTACCTCCATATCACTGTAATCTTAACCCCATTGAACTTATATGGGCTCAAGTCAAGCATCATGTTGCGGCCAATAATAAGACATTTAAATTGGACGAAGTAAGAAATTTATTATTAGAAGGATTAGACATGGCTGATGCTGACCCATGGAAAAATAGCATTCATCACGTTATAACAGAAGAAAACAAAATGTATGATTTAGATAATATTGTTAAAAATGTATTAGAAAATTTGACTTTTACTGTAAATACTGGGTCATCCTCAGAATTGTCATTAGATTCAGGTTCTGATCTTGAAGATGAGTAGTTTTCAATATATATATTCGTGAACAATATGTAACATAATGAACTGTGGTGTGTTAAATTTAGTTATGTGTGAGTGATGTTCTTGATTTAGATTCGTGTGTGTGTTAGATATAATTTTTTTATCCTTAGAAATTGTATAGTTTGGTTAATATAGTGAATAAATTATAATCTAAATATAATTTTATATTAATGTTTACCATATACATTCATGAGATTGTAAGTTCTTTCAGGTCCTCAGAAATTGTTCGACGTCCTAGGTCTCAAGTAACTACCAGATATTGTGATAATTGTGGAATATTAATGAAGTTTCTAAGTAGGAAATGATTATATAATTTTTTTAATGTAATTATGTAAGTGTAGGTAAAATATTTAATGTATATTATGCTAATAAAAGAGGGTTTTACACTCATTGTGTTTAGACATTTACGAAAAAAATTGTTTTTACTGAACACATGGAGGTTCCCATGAAAACAATTTCTCTTTTTATTTATTCTTCTTTTTTCAATTACATTGAAATCTGAACTGTAATCAAACCATATTTCTGCTAAAAGCAAAAAAAAATAATTGTACGATAGTAGCAATTTATCCCATACATAAGCAAAAAAGTAAGTATTAATCAGTCATAACTTGAAATAAAGGAACGAACACATGTTTAACCAAATACTGAAACTGAAAAAATGCTTACGTTTTACCTATCTTTTGGCGCAAAACTGCCGTTGTACCCTTTTTAATATGTACTTACTTATTTTTGTAAAATGAAAATATTTTTAAATACCTTTTTCACATGTATAAAAATTTTTATCGAAATTATGTGAAATGATGTACAGGTAAATGAATTTCCTTATTGCTCTCTCATTATAGATACTATTAAAATAACTGTATTTTGTAAAATGCTATATTTTTTAAGCTAAACGATACACAAATATTATGATAATTATAATACACTGTCACCATCAATCCCTTAAATTTATTAGTTTCACATTTACACAAAAGTTTTGTTCTCTAATAAAATCAAAGAAAGATGTAAATATTTCTCCTGTCGTAATTTTAACACATTCTCACTGTATTTACGCACAAATTTATTGTAGATGCAACACCTTCAAACAATAAATAACAGATTATAAGATATTGATTGAAATATTTTATATAAGTCTAATACCTTGCATTGGTATATATTTGCCGCTTCTTGCTTGAATAAAACTTTTAAAGTCTAAGCTTTCTTAATAATAAATATGTTAATAAACAAACGTCAAAAATAATCTTTTGTATAAGTTACTAGGTACATAACCTTACATACAAATTATCTATTTTTTTGAAATTCTTGTGTAAATTATACTCAGATTGCCCCGCCATCTGGTCCTTTCTTAAATGGAATGCAATATAGTATCTATCGTTACTATCCTAGATAGATCTCATTTGAGTATGTCAACCAAATTTATATATGGCTCTCCATTCTATTTGAACAGCGTCTTTTTACCATTACCAAACCAGGATGTTAATTCCTCATGGTTTGAAGGAATTTGAAAAATATTTTTAAGATATAGGTAATTGCTGGAAAGTACACTGTGAATTGTTTCCCACTTATTCACTGGTGTAAGATCGTGTACAGTGCCACAGAATACGCTGCTATTTAATTAATTAATCTTAACGTTACTACAACCTAAGACACATTCCACGCAACAGAACACAATAGACAGTGATCGAAGTCTCCCATAGATAATATACTTCTATAGATTGGTAACTCCTGTTTCAATTATCGTGCATTAACAGCGCCATTTCAGGTGTAGTATGTAACTACTATTTACAGCGGGCTTTTTGAATTCTAAATGTGCATTATTTTTGTTGGAATTTTTGGTTATCTGTTCGAATTTGTGGTTCTAATCAATCGAAGAGCTGTTACATTTGTATCATTCCATACAAACGAAAAGCCATCGTTTTTTCTTTAAAACGCAAATGTTACAGTTCAACCATTGCAAATTCGAACAGATTTTAATAAAATATGCTTTCATCAGTAAACGGTATGTATAACTAAATAGGTAAAAGGATTTGTTGAAGGGAACAATAAAAACAAATTGATAATCTAATTGATCTTATTTATAATATAAAACGATTAAAAATTGCAAGACATGTATACATTATAATATTTACTTGAACAGTAAACATATACAAATCTACCAATTCTGTAATATTGAATATTCTAGGATATTGTATAGTTCTATTTTCTATTCCCTTGATAATGGCAGTAATGTCAAAACTATAGTCGCATAAAAGCAAAAAAGTAGTTGTATTTTACGTTATACGAGTCTCTTTAACATTTTAATTTTTTTATTTTTTGTTTTATATTTAACATACCTCTTTTGAGCCAGTTTTGCAATTGGATTCAGAATATTACTCTTGTAATATTTCTTATAGTCTAATCCTTTCAAACTTTTATTTATATTTCTTATCCATGTATGTATAAAAAAAATTACAATACGTATTAAAAAAATATCTTTTAAATTATGCTTGTTGCATAGACTTTCATCTATTTGTATATGTTTTTGCAACATTGAAATACAATAATTTTTAATGTTTCGTTTGTGACATATTTTGGGAAGTATAACATGCAAAATACCAATGCATTCCGAGAAATTAATAAAAAAAGCACTATTTGGGCGAAATAATTTGTTACGGCTATATTCTTTGACTTCTATCAAAAAATGTTCTGGCTTACATGCCTCTTCATTTTTTAAAAAAGTTGCACATTCTAAGCAGTTTGAAGTAATTTTTCGAATACTACGCATTACATAGCCAGCAATGTAGGAATGTACAGCTTGTATTCGAATATTTTTACTGATATGCGAAACATTAATACCTTCTAAATTAGTAAAAGATGGTCTGACCTTCTCTTGCTCTCTAATGTCTACAAAATTTTTCAAATTGTCTAAGGTACCTTCTGACGCATCCTCTTCACAGTTGGATCCTGGTGAATGGGTGCTCAATAAATTTGTCACTAGAAGTGACTTGAATGAAGACATAAAGCCAGTTGGTGTAGGATTAATATTTCTGGCACCATGGCTTCTAATGGACCCAAAAAAGTTTTCGAGTGGGTCCTGATTAAAATTTCTGGGACAGAGATATGTCAATGTACTGTTCAATTTCTCCCAAATGTATTGTAAACCACGAACAGTTACTATAAAATTTGTAACAGATGGAGGCACAAAATCTTTTTTATTTCTAACAAATGTCATGCTCTTTAGAACATTCTTCGCTTCATTCCAAAAATACAAATGTTGTGATTCTTTAGAAATAGCACAACTTAATGGTTTTCCTTCTTGTGGTTTAATGACAGACCCATTGACACTATCAAATAGTTTGTCCACAAATAAAAGAAAGTCTGCAGTGTCGCTACATGAAGCTGGAAGAGACCCAAGTCCTAAAAAATTTCAATTGCAATTTATATACATATGACAAAGATGGCGTAATTGTACAATTCAATTGTATATTACAAACATTTATCTACATTACCTAATCTCACAAGAGCCCTCATACTTGCAGAAACTGAATGGCTGAATATTTGTGCTGCAACATTAACTTTCATTTTTTTCATATGGTCAGTATACACATGGGCATCTGTTAATTTATAACACATCTTTGTGTCGTAATCACCTACATCAATCTATAAACAAATGTCTCTATTAATTACCATTAAACATCAATGAAGTACTGATCAATATGTCAGCTATCCAACAAGTAATATATGAGCCACCTGGTTTTATAAACACATGACAACTAAATTGAACATTGGATAAAAATTTTTTTTACAGCAAATATTGCAAAATATATTAGTCTAAGGGAAAGATGAACAGCAACATGCTAAACTGCATCTTTTATTACTGACTTGATTAAATAATAAATATTTACATCAGTTAAAAAAAACTATATAACAATATAATACATAATTTACTCACCTCATAAAACTGCACAATATCTTTCCATGATGCTGTCTGGATATGATCTTCTTTCCATTTAAATTTGGCATCATATTGCAGAAGATTATTTCGTAGTCCTTTCAACAAATGTGGTGGATCATACAAAGGAACTACTTCAATGCCATCGACAAGAAAACCTTCATATCGATTTTCAATATTATTTTTAATGCATTCAGCATTGGTTTTCTCTTTTAGTGATCTAATTACGGATCTATTGACCGATAGTTGATCACAAACTACAGCCACTACTTCAAGACCAGTTAATCTGACTGCTCTGATTATTTCTTTTAAATTCCTTTCTAAGTCAGGAGATTTCATCCCTCCTTCAGTAAAAAAATAAGCAAGAGGCTGTTTCCACTTTTTACATAAACCTTTTGCCATGAACACTAAAACATGGTCAGCAAATACAGCTTTCGTATTGTGTCCACAATTTTCGAATCCTTCAATAGTGTCAGTTTTAGTGTTATATGACAATCCGGCCTCTAAACTCATTTCGTCGAACATTATTGTACAAAATTTATCATGTTGCTTTAATTTTGTACAAGCATAAGTTAAATTTTCCATAATGCATTCATTAATCCCACAATTTAATGGCACTTCATTTAATAATTGCATTAAGGTTCTTCTAGATGGAAGTGCAAATACTCGCCCTAAAAACCTGTAAGCTTTTGGGCTTTGTTTCATGATTGATAACCCTAACAACTTGCTATCAATATTATAACGCCTTCCTTTGGGCTTTTTCTTTTGTAATTGTATCTGTGACATAATGAAATTACAAGTTGTTTGATTAACATGCAAACTAAGAAACTCTTCTGATTGCAAGAATGTATTTGCCATTTGGAATCTTTCTTTAATATCAATGTTTTCATATTCTATTCTTCTTGCTGTTTTTCTGAGATATGCTGCCATTCTATATAATTTGCGAGCCTTGGGTGTCAGTTGTTGTTTTCTTGTCACACCAACAGTCTTTAACAAGCTGCCATGGTTTCTGAGATCTAAATATATAAGAAATATTGATTACATATGTGAGCTAAATATTATAAAAATTAAAGACAAAACATATCTGATGCTATTCTTACAAAAAAAAAAACATGGAACAATCAGAAGTATATTAAAATAATTACCTTTCCTAGATTTAGGTGTTTTCACATTTCGAAAAGACAGTGAGGTAATACTTTGCTTAGTGGGTGTAGTTGGAAAGTTTGACATAGTACCAATTGATACTGCAGATTCTGTAACACATTATTTATTGATATACAAGTTAAAACGGGGGATTTCTTAAGTAGATACCTTCTTGTGCTTGAACAATATTAGAAGGGCCTGCTTCACTGTTTTCATTCTCAATCGTTGTAATTGTTGTCCGATATTTTAATAATGAGTTTTGTAATGTGGGAGTTTCGCAAAAACCTATAATAATTCATTGTAAAGCACATATAATATATAAATAAGGCTATTTATGATTTACCAGGAAGTAAGACTGATGGTATACTTCTTGCCTTAAGGTCTTTTCGTCCAGTTTTGTGAGAAATGCGTACACGGGAGAAATTACTAAAATGAATATGGCAAATTCGGTAATTCCTGTTGACATTAATTGGGTCAATGTTTAACAATTTCTTATTGCCAATTCTGCCAATCCAACAATTGTACAACTATAAAGAAAATGGTATATTACATAGTGTATGACTAAATAAACACGTTATTACACAATTATTCATAAAGCGATAGCAAGTATTTAATTGTTTACTAACCTCTTCATCCAAGTGAGGAAACCGATGCATTTTATAGTCTTTATTTGTATTCTTACAATTTGGTACACAACACTTAAACACCATTTTTTTAAAGTTAAATTACAGCCTTAACTGAACTTAATTATTACGCAAAACCTGCAAAAACAAATGCAATCTATGAATGCGATGAAAATGATGAAATATTTATTGTTTACATCTATATATATATATATATATATATATATTAAAAATAATAGACTTTTTATTGGTTTAGCGACCTTTTATTGAATTATGATGTTTTATTCTACGACGTTTCGACTTTTACTATTTTTCAGTCTTTTTCAAGTATCTAGAAACAAGAATTAATACAATGAGAATATGAGAATTGTGTTTGCTTTTGTGAGATTGAATTAACAATTAAATTAACAATTAAAATTAAAATTAGATTAAAGACTGAATTACCAATTAGATTAACAATTAGAGTTAAAATTTAAAATTAGATTAATAATGAGTAAGGACAATTAAAGTGATTACATCTGTGTAAATGAATAGAAAAATTTGAATTAAGCTACAATACAGTAAGGTAAATAGAAACAAGAATTACTACACTGAAAGTGAGAGTTGTGTTTGCTTTTGTGAGACTGAATTAACAATTACATTGACAATTAGAATTAAAATTAGATTAAAGACTGAATTACCGATTAAATTAACAATTAAAGTTAAAATTTAAAATTAGGTTAATAATGAGTAAGGATAAATTACAGTGGTTAAATCTGTATAAATGAATGAGATGTTAAACTACATTACATGAACAATTAATGACAAAACTCACCGTTTCTTTTGGTTTTCAAAATCACGCATTCTGTGTAACATGTGTGTCGGGTACCCGAGACCTTTTTTTTGTAACGAACCGATCGCACTGGTTGGAATATTGTAAGTGTTTGTGGCTTTGTTAAGAGAGGTTAATTTTTGTTCTGTTTTTGGAATTTAGCAAATTGATCAGGACCGTGTTTAGGGGTATGTAGTAAAAGTATTTACAAATGGGAACTGATAAAAAGTTTTTTTTGTTTTTTTGTTTTTTTTGGTTTGTGTGTGCGGGGGGGGGGGGTGATTTTATCTATTGTTTAATCAGTGGGTAATAGAGTTTAGACAGTCCGTCAATTTCGTTCCTGTCGTTTATTGTTCTGCTGTTTTTGAAAATGTGGATCATTTCTAAGACCTCCCTAGCTTTTGTATTCTTTTTCTGTGTTATTACTTTGGTGTTATCAAAATCAAAATTATGTTTTAGTGTCAATTGGTGTTTTTTTAAAGCAGTTTGATTTTTTGCGTATTTGTGACCTTTCAATCTTTCTTGTAGTAACTGTTTTGTTTGGCCTATGTATACTTTGTCACAGTCTTTGCAGGGTATGTTGTATATTGTGTGTGATTGTTTTAGTGTAGGTGTTGAGTCTTTTAGTTTGGTGTGTAGGAATTTTAGGTTTTTACCGCTTTGGTGTGCTATTTTATAGTTAAATGGTTTAAATATATTGTCTAGTTTTTCGGATAATCCCGTTATATAGGGTGTGGGGACATATGTTAATTCATTGTTTTTTATGGTTTTGTTGTGGTCGTTTGTTGTGTTATAAATCTTATTAAGTCTTAGTTTTATAATTTTTTGTATAAATTGTGGTGGATAATTGTTTTCTGTTAGTATTGTTTTTCAAAAACAATACTAACAGAAAACAATTATCCACCACAATTTATACAAAAAATTATAAAACTAAGACTTAATAAGATTTATAACACAACAAACGACCACAACAAAACCATAAAAAACAATGAATTAACATATATCCCCACACCCTATATAACGGGATTATCCGAAAAACTAGACAATATATTTAAACCATTTAACTATAAAATAGCACACCAAAGCGGTAAAAACCTAAAATTCCTACACACCAAACTAAAAGACTCAACACCTACACTAAAACAATCACACACAATATACAACATACCCTGCAAAGACTGTGACAAAGTATACATAGGCCAAACAAAACAGTTACTACAAGAAAGATTGAAAGGTCACAAATACGCAAAAAATCAAACTGCTTTAAAAAAACACCAATTGACACTAAAACATAATTTTGATTTTGATAACACCAAAGTAATAACACAGAAAAAGAATACAAAAGCTAGGGAGGTCTTAGAAATGATCCACATTTTCAAAAACAGCAGAACAATAAACGACAGGAACGAAATTGACGGACTGTCTAAACTCTATTACCCACTGATTAAACAATAGATAAAATCAACCCCCCCCCCCGCACACACAAACCAAAAAAAACAAAAAAACAAAAAAAAACTTTTTATCAGTTCCCATTTGTAAATACTTTTACTACATACCCCTAAACACGGTCCTGATCAATTTGCTAAATTCCAAAAACAGAACAAAAATTAACCTCTCTTAACAAAGCCACAAACACTTACAATATTCCAACCAGTGCGATCGGTTCGTTACAAAAAAAAGGTCTCGGGTACCCGACACACATGTTACACAGAATGCGTGATTTTGAAAACCAAAAGAAACGGTGAGTTTTGTCATTAATTGTTCATGTAATGTAGTTTAACATCTCATTCATTTATACAGATTTAACCACTGTAATTTATCCTTACTCATTATTAACCTAATTTTAAATTTTAACTTTAATTGTTAATTTAATCGGTAATTCAGTCTTTAATCTAATTTTAATTCTAATTGTCAATGTAATTGTTAATTCAGTCTCACAAAAGCAAACACAACTCTCACTTTCAGTGTAGTAATTCTTGTTTCTATTTACCTTACTGTTATTGTAGCTTAATTCAAATTTTTCTATTCATTTACACAGATGTAATCACTTTAATTGTCCTTACTCATTATTAATCTAATTTTAAATTTTAACTCTAATTGTTAATCTAATTGGTAATTCAGTCTTTAATCTAATTTTAATTGTAATTGTTAATTTAATTGTTAATTCAATCTCACAAAAGCAAACACAATTCTCATATTCTCATTGTATTAATTCTTGTTTCTAGATACTTGAAAAAGACTGAAAAATAGTAAAAGTCGAAACGTCGTAGAATAAAACATCATAATTCAATAAAAGGTCGCTAAACCAATAAAAAGTCTATTATTTTTAATATTAAGACACGGCCAATAAAATAAATAAGAAAAATAAAATTCTTATAAACACTATATATATATATATATATATATATATATATATATATATATATATATATATATATATATATATATATATATATATATATATATATATATATGATACAACTAGCGCCAAATCAGGTGTAGTATTGAACTAAAACAAAGTCCGACCTTGGGAATTTAACATTATCCCCCATGAAGTCTCCCATACTCCCATTTAAACGGAACCACACAAAAGTAGGTGAATACTGCACTCTCTTGATTGCAGATGGAACTGTTGCTTGAGCTAATGCCTCAGAACTAAAGCTTTTTTGATATTTCGGTATATTATTTATGTATGAATGATTTGTTGTATATTTCCTTCGTAAATTAAAACGAACATTACCAAATATTAATGTGAATACATTAAAATAGAAAGTAGAACCTATTTTTACAGTGCTTTAGATAGAACTCACTTGTGTCTTGTAACTTATTTGATATACTCAAAGGAGAAGAACTATCTAGCTTATAGATATTATATAAACTATAGGTATAAACTGATTTTGCTTTAAGTTTCCACTGAGAAAGAAAACTTGTATTAACACTGAGCTGATTATGAATGGTTAAGTAAAAGGGGGCGTTTTTAAACTAAAAAGTACATTTTGAAAAATCATAATAAATATATACCTACATAATGTAAATTGCCCGAACTTTTATAAAATTGTGTTTCACCAACCACGAATATTTGAATTTTTTGCCGTTTCCTACACTAGTAGTTCTTTATTTAAGAACTGGATCATTATTGCAAGGTATGATAAAATTTTATTTTATTTTATATTCTCTGAAATTCATTTTTCCTCAACATATCTCTGCAAATATCGAGAAGAGTGGTATTAGCAGCAATCAAAAATAATTTTCATTTTGTGGATGAAAATGTAATCAATAAACTTATACGGCCTTGTACGTATAAGTTTATTGATTACATTTTCATCCACAAAATGAAAATTATTTTTGATTGCTGCTAATACCACTCTTCTCGATATTTGCAGAGATATGTTGAGGAAAAATGAATTTCAGAGAATATAAAATAAAATAAAATTTTATCATACCTTGCAATAATGATCCAGTTCTTAAATAAAGAACTACTAGTGTAGGAAACGGCAAAAAATTCAAATATTCGCGCGCTGATGACAGCGACAACGACTCGAAGTGCGATGACGCCAGTAGATAATAGGCATAGATAATTATAACAAGTATGCTTGTTATAATTATCTGTGATAATAGGTAAGCAAAGACGAAAGACGTAAATATACAATTAAAGTTTACCTATTTTCAGACGAAACCCACCCTAGACAGCCAGATATCAATTAAAATACACAGCTTATATGTATTAATATTATATTATTGTATTTAGTTTAACAACCTATCTAAATCCTACAACAGAATTAGTATGATTAGATTGAAAAATTGCAATAGCAAAATGCTTAAATGGCTTAAACATTTCCGATCTAAACTAAATCTAGAATGACATTGTGCATGTTTAGGTATGTTGATTTTCAGCTGGTTAATGAGTTTATATAAACAAACCATATAGAAAGACAAACAAGCATCAAACTAAAAATGAATGCACCTGTTACAAACAGATATAATATAATCAAGTCTCAATATTATTCGATAAAATTGAGAATCTAAATGCATTTCATATTTTCTAAAGTTATATCTCTGTGTTGCACAGAATTTACGCTACCCTACCATCAGCTAAGCTGTGAGTAGAATTTGACTAAATTTAAGCTTATTAAGAACTAACTACGATCCACAAAGGGCCGACAAAGGTTATCTAGTTTTACAATCTTAACGATTGAAAATGAAGCAACTCACAAAACGATATTTGTCGAAAAAAGGCAAGATGAGAAATTTTCACTATTTTTTATTTAATAAACTATAAAACATCTCAGTTTTTTATATTGTTGTTTGTCTAAATCAATGCGTTTTCTGGTAAAAAAACGCAAAATTTTATTTTTATATACTGTCGTGAGCAAAAAAATCGGGACAGTGTCAAAATCGTTATGTCAATTTCCGTTAATTTTTAGCGTTGTAATTCTGATGATGTTTGATTAGTTTTCAAACTGTACGACAAATTAACTATCATAGTAGCTAATTCAAAATTGAAAATGCCGCATCTTTCGAAAACTGATAAAGCCAGACTTGTTACTAGTTTGGAAAATTGGAAATCATTAAAAATTGTATCGGGTCAATTTAATATTGGTAAAAGTTCAGCTGCAAGAATATATAAAAATGTAGGGAAGAAGATAATTTAAATCGGAAAATAGGTTCCGCACGTAACAAAATTTCAAATCCGCAGGAAGACGAAACATTAGTTACTGAGATTAGGCACAAGCCTTTCAAAACATTAAAGGAAGCCATAAGAACAACACTATTTCCTGTCTCATCTTGTAACACAGTGGTTGCAAGCGAATGAAATTTAAACTTGAGATTTTGCGCCCTACATTCTACATCTAAATCCTATTGAAAAATTTTCAATGAACATGTATGGGGATTAATGAGATAGAGCTGCTACCCAAGAAGAATTTTGGGAGATTGTTCAAAATGCTTGGCATCAAATTCCTATAAATGTTGTACACAATATTGTCGCTTCAATGTCTACAAGATTAGATGTAGCTATAAATAATAAAGGTGGAATGACAAAATACTAATCATTTTAATTATATTCTTTTTCTATTACTTTAGTAATTTTTATTTATATGTATTTCAAAAATGATTAATAAATGTCAATGAAACACACATTTTTGACAATTCCTGACTTCCTATTATGAGTAAAGATAGCTACTTAAGTAGTCACCATTTAAACCCACGCAGAAACAGTGTCCCGTTTTTCTTGCTCACGACTGTACTTAGGAATAAAATTCGAAAACTAGGACTTTTTATTGGCTTGATTAATTTTTCACAATAAAACAGGCGAATAGGAAATTTAAATTTGAATAAAATTTTGTAACTGTAAACTATGGTACCTAAAAATAAACGATAATACGTTGCCCGACTTTCTTCTTTTGTTTCCGATTCATTTAGAATATACTATAAAGTATAAACAATATTTTTTTTCAATATGTTTGGAAAGGTCTGCGAAAAGGATATCCATATTTTCTTTTTCTCCAACGTGACTCTATATTATGTAAAATTTCTTAATATAGAAACAAAATTATAATAATTTTATTAATTAAATACGGCAATGCCAACATTCTAAAAACCAAATTAACATAATCTTAGAAAGAACGTGCGCTTTAAGTTGCCTATACAAATGAAATGCCAAATAAATACAATGAAGTAAAAGGAATTGTCTATCGGCATTGATACAACTTAGGGTAATTTTAAATTTCTTTTTATATCCACAAAGCGAATTTCAGAGATTTAACAATAACAATTTTTATTCTAAATCTAAATATTTACCAAAAATACCTAACCTCTTTAAAACAAAATTCTCATATTGTACTCGTTAATTTAAACTATTGTTTAAATTCATGGAATTCAACTATTGATAATAGTTTGGACGATTTAACAAACAGTTGTCTTCTAAAATGTAAAAATTCGGAATCGCTCGTGTATTCAATAATTGTTTTAATATAATTTCAAGACTCGTTGGTAAGTGTACGACAATTAATATCTATAATATCTATGTTATTTGATTTTTATTCTGCTGCTACTACAACTAATTCTGAATTAGGTAGAATGCCTCAAAAACAAAATTATTTCAGATACATATAAAGCAATCAACAACGTAAGTGTGTTATTTTAGATATATTATATTAAATATATTTATAATTTTTATAAAAGATGTGAGAAAATAACATTAACATTAAAAGTCACTATTTTCTCTTTTGATCAAACTATATAATTAGGGACCGGACACGAGAGGCCCATGAGTCATCGCCCATGGGCGTACTATTGAAAATTTGTATTTTTAAAGAGTTTTTAATTTTATTTATATAATTGGAAAACAAATGGGTGGTGATCTATAAAATACGAAATATATTTTTATTTGTTCGTTTTGTAGTTCAAGTTGAGTAAAGGAGTATTAATATTAACTAGAAATACTTTCTCAAGGTTCTCTTCTGTAAAATTTGTTCTCTTTGAATGAAGTACATCCTCATAGATAGAACAAGTACTTTCTACATCGCAACTGGATATAGGTGCGTACTGGAAATATTCTTTTATTTCAGCGTATTTAGCAGTTAGATTTTGAGGCATTGTCCCCATACACAACTGCCGCAATGTTATTAAATCTGGATTTCTATTAAATACTGCGTCTAACTTTTGCCGAAGGCCACATCCGAAGTCAATTGGAATATTTTTCAAATTATTAATAGCCACATCTAATGTGGTTAATCCATCATTTAATTTGAGATTTTGATTTTCAAAATAAGTGATTAGTTTTGGTAAATCTCCAAAGTGTTATTGAAGGAAGTACAACTGATTTTTTAAATTTGGAATTTGTATTAGTTTCTTGCACTCAGAAATACTTCGAACATCGTCATTTAAACATGTAACGAAATTTTGTAAATTATCGAAATTCTCTGCATAAAAACTAGTAGCTGCCAACCATGTTCCTCTTCTAGTTATTACTGAAGAGGGAGGCAATGACGAAGATGGAAGTTTTTCCCTGTAAAGAGCCACTGTCAATGGTGCTTTTCTGAAAATTTTTTAATAGCGAATACATGTCTAGCAACTTCCGGAAAGGTGTCTCATATATTCACAGATTCTGTGGAGCGCATGTGCTACACAAGTAATATGCAGCATATTAGGATCTGTTTCCTTTAATGGTCTGCCTGTTTTTAACATATATGCAGTACTCTCACTGACAAATAAAAGTATTTTTGGTCGGCACTTTAAACACATTAACACAATATTTGCGTAAGGTGTATTTATCAGGAACATTTCGACCAGTATATTTTTGGAGAAATGTTTTTAAGGTGGGATTGTTAAGTTTATTTAATGGAATATTTGCTGCCATTAAGGTTTCATAGAGTTCTTCTTTAAAATTATCAGATCGATGTTTTCATAACAAGTGTAAAATAGGAATACAAAAATGTCAAAAAACATATCTGTATATGTTACACATGGATATACACAACTCGTATTTGTGAGATTTCTACGTACAGACACGTGCTTAGAATTCATCCTAGTTCTCGTTAGTGCACTTGGAGAAGAAGCACACCATTTTACACTTGATGTTAGTTAAACATCGATATTCAATCTTTTACACGGAATATTTGGGCCATATAGGCTACATGAGTAATGGTTACCCATTTAAACGTATAGTTTCCTTCTAGTAGCTTATCTACCTACGGAAACCGTTTCCAGCGTGCCTCTTGGCCCTCAAATGTCATAACATGCTTTGACATGTGACGTTCGAAGAATGAGTTTGAAACATGTAAGTCCCATCAATGCGAAATAAGCATACGTTGTCTATATCCATGCGTGCACACCTATACATATATATTTTTTACTATTTTTGTATAGCCGCACAGTTCACAGTATTATTCCAGAAAATATGTACAAAATTAATACATTTGAATAATGTAGTGTACATATGCATAATTGAAAATTTTCTATTGTACCGTCAAGTATAAAAAATGTCAGTAAATTCCTATATTATTCTATAGCATATATCTATTAGTCAACATCTATTTTTATCGCCCATATTATTAAAAATTAATTGTGTACTTATATGGCAAAATACTGATAAAAGTTTTTATCTGTACAAAACATAGGATATACAATATCAAGCATATATCTATATAATATTAACATATTTACAGATGGATACGTACCTAGTGTGTATCGTTTTACTGTAATAAATTCATCCTAATTCAAAAAATGGAAACCGAACCTCAACTTTGTTCAAGTGATGATGTACGCGAATTGGTCAATAAAATTATATTCAAATATAATTTGGGAGCAAATGTTCACATAGAATATAAAAATGGAACTGATGTGGAGCATGGATTCTCTTCTAAAACGTTATCGGTGAATATTGTTAGTGAAACAGAAGTGATTCATTTATTCGTAAAATATATATCAGATTGGATACACATCGCTAAAATGTCCATGGATAAACTTTATGCTAATGAAATATATTTTTACAATGTAATCTATCCAGCATATATACAATTTTTAAATGAAAAAAATGTTAACAACGGTTTTCGAAATACAGCGAAATGCTATGGAACTCTTTCGAAAGGTATGCTTGCATTGGAGAACTTAAAGGAAAAAGGTTTTATGTCTTTTGATAGGAAAGCAGAGATGAATGATAAACATATCAAATTAGTACTTGAAGCGTACGCGAAATTTCATGCAATTTCATTTGCATTTAAAGATCATAAAAATGAAATGTTCCAGATATTTCGCCAAAATATATTTAGTTTTTTCGATAATGGTGCTAAGAAAGCTGGTATAGATAGAACTACGAAGTACGCTATTGAAGATTTCTTGAGGAAATTAGATCCAATAACTGATAAAAACATACTAAATAAATGCAGTGTTAATGACCTAATATCCTATATAACGGACTCTAATAAATTTGGAACTGAATTTTCAATTTTAACTCAAGGCGATTGTTGGTATAACAACGTAATGTTTTTATATCAGGTTAGTAAGCATTCTTTTCTTTGCACGGAATTTACTACTTTTATTGTTTCACTGTTATTGTTTTACTATATTCGTCAGTATTCTATCATTTGAATTTACTGACTCTTTTTGTGTTTTGATGAAATTAATCCACCAAATACAATAGATCCACAATACAAGTTCATATACGTGTAAAAGTATTTTACCACAGAATCGTCAGTACGTACCATTGAAAAGATACCTTCACAAAAACAACACCCTTGCCATATTACAGAAGTTATTACAGAGCGTAGAACATTCAGCGCTGCTCGCTGAGTAATGTCAACATCACGAACGCCAAAACAACTATCACTGTCTGCGGAATAAGTGTAAAGCTAAGCCAGGAGCATGGCCCCACATTCGATTACGGACCTTGGACCCAGGATCAGAGACGGCCTCCCCCAATGCCGCGCCGTAATTGTGTGCACGTGTGCAAGGCACACAGATGACCAAATCAAAGAGCGGCGAAAATTATTCGACACTACTAGAGACACTGGTCGTTAATCAATAAGTTAAGATAATACTAAAGTGTAATATAAAAAATAGTAAACCTATAGTAAACCCCGGGTGACCGGTTATGTTTACTTTAAACAACCATACCCTCGATAACACACTTCGAACCGTTATATTTTTTGCGTGTGTATAGAATTTAAACTGCATCAAGCATTAAACTTGTTAGTGTTTACAGCGTTATTTGTATTACGGGACTTTTATCACTTAACGGTGACTGAAAAATTTATTGTTGCGATAAGAAAATATAACACTGTTTGGTTTACCCTAATATATTTTTGCAAGTGTTTAGAATTTGAAGATGCATCAGCAAAGATGGGTGTCAGACTCTAAACTTGTTAGTGTTTAAAATGTTATTATATTACGGTCTGTTTTACTAGCGCATCAATTACTAATTATTTTTCGGTAACCCATAACAATAACAATCCATAACAAGTAACAACATTTTGCCCACATCGAGTTAAATGTGACAGATCATAGAATGGTTGTTATGGCTGTCATAATTTGTGCCACTATAATATGTATGTAAGATATTGATAAAAATATAATATATAGACAAACGTAAATACAAATTTCCCAGAGTAAGATATATACAGGGTTAGTTTTTTCTTATGTTTAGCATGGGGATCTCGGAAACTAGCAGAGATAGAGAGACGATTAAATTGCGAAAGAATTGCAGTTTTACGACCTCAGTTTAATGAGCTTTTTGTTCTTGGAAAAAATGCATAGCTAACTAGATTGATGGTTTTAACTTTCAGGTCATCATTTCTAGGTACATGAAATCCAAAATTGGTGAAAACAGATCTCGAATTTATTCACAGCTCGCATATCTTGTTTTCAAATCTGTCATGACAAAATCCAAAACAGGAAGGACAACAAATTCATTTGATGCTTCTAACCCTAGCTCAAGTCGTTCAGGCGTCTTTTCATCTGCATTGGGTTTCCTTTTGATAACAAACTGCTGAAATGCCAACTGCCTCGGCAACTACTTTTGCTTCATTCAAAATGGTTTCCCATGAATCTTGTAGGACCTGCATCTCGTTAACTAAGTCTTTAATTACTTGTGTCTCTACGTTGAGGAAAATTCCTTTGTTCTGTATAATGATGTTTTTGTAATTAATAGAGGCTAAGATCTTGTGCCAAAATTATGACATCAAAAGTCTCAGAAATGCATTGTAAAGACAAAGGGACAAGCTGTTTTAACAATTTCCAACAACCAGGGCTACCAGAGAACAAAGAATAAAAACTTTCAACGTTTCCAATAAATGTCAGAACATCATGATTCAATTTAGAATCAATGACACCAACTCTGTTCGTATGCAAGTGTTCAAATTTTGTGCGTGTCTGATTGGTTGAAATCAGAGACCAACGATACCGGCAACTATATAGGTAACAAAAATTTGTCCTAGTGAAATGGACGATCATTACATCCTTCTCTAATAATTGGGCAGTCAATTGAAGATGGCACTGTGCAACGAGGCCGCGTTCACCCGCCAAAATTTAAATTTGCTTTTCTAGTTGGTCATATTTATTTTTTATGTACATACGAAATGTTCACTTTTACATTTTCAGAAATTTCTTCATGTTTAATACATAAAGAAAAAGTACTGAAAATGTATAAACATATCGTACAAACATTTGTATTTTTCTTTAGTGGTTCACTTTAGTATGTTCAATGAAATAATGGAAATACTTCACATAAAACTTACTTTATTATAACTACTATACAAATCTAAATAACTAAAATAATATACAATAATAAAGACCTATGAAAATTAATATCTTTAATATCGATAGTGGTATAAAATAGACATTTTAAAAGTACAATAAAGGAAACATATTTTCTTAATAAATTATTGATATTGGTAAAGATGCATTTTAGGTACCTTAGTTAGGTAAAATATATACATGAATTTTATGACCAATCATATCAAAGAATTGTTTTCGTAACCATGGAAACATTATTCAAAATTTAACAGAGTTCCAAAGTTACCTAATACGTTTGAATTGAAAATTCAGTTACAAAGAGTTATATATCGTAGTTGTATACCGCTGTTTAATACAAATTACAAAATATATATTTTTTAAATAGATAGTTGCATTTAATTACTATGATTTTTAATATTTTGTTGAATATTGTCTTCTTTATAACCTTATCTGTCTTGAAATTATTTACTTCAAATAATCTAACATATGCCAACGCTGTTGAGTGGTAATCGCGTGTCGTTGGTTACAAATTCATGTATAATAGTTTGTCTAACTAAGGTACCTAAAATGCATCTTTACCTTTTCCACATCCATATCTCCTTTGCCGCATACGATATACAAAATTTTGGAGTCATTTCCAAATAATTTATATGCTGAAAAGAAAATGTACTTTTAGCATAATTAAAAGGGTCAATATGAATAATTCAATATTTTTTAATTTTGTGTAAACAAAGCATTTTTGAGTAAAACAATTTGGCGTGGCGTATGATGAAATTTCTTGTAAATCCAACTTACCTTTTTAACAGAAAAAAACACTATACCTAGTCCAGAAAAAAACTGATCTGGTTAATAACGAGCCATCGAAAAAAATTCATAATTGGAGTAGACTGTGAAATTGGGTTGGTACTTTAGCCACTTCCACATAATGACACATTACTTGATGCTTGACAGTTTCATTTGGTTTCATTGTAAAAAAAAGGTTATGGCATTGAAATGATACTACAACAAAAAAGAAAACAAATAATTTATTTAATATCGAAATCATAATCAAAATTTACATATAGCTACAGAAGTTGTTGAAAATGTTGTCCATTTACATCTAAACAAATTTAATTTTCTTAATACAGAGTTTTGAAAAATTTTACACAAACTTATAGTTTCAATGTCGAATAATAAATGTCATTTTGTGGAAGTGGCTAAAGTAACAAGTGTTCATTTGAAAAGTCAATCTAGGTTACTTTGAAATTTTTATAGAATGAGACGCAAATATAGTTATTAGTATGTGTTTGTTGTTCAGTAAACGTAAATTCAAATGACATTTGATAATGTCAATCACAAATATCAGTTAGTGCAAAAAATAATCGTGCGTCGATTCTGGTTTAAATAAATTGCTTCTCAGTTTTAAAATGGCTTTCACTTTAGAACATAAATTTTTTTTAGTCCAGGCTTATTTTCAAAGTGGTAATAAAATTGATGGTTATGGGTTTATTCAGTTCAAGATTGCATGGTAGAATTTCAAGTTGCGTTTCCACATTTTGTAATAGATTATATACAATTTAAGAATACTTTGGTTAGAACTTTAAAACTTTTTTCTGAAACTGGTAGTCTCTTAAGAAAATCAGGCAGCGGAGCAGTTAAGAAACGTACACCTCAAGTTGTCAATCGTGTTGAAGAAATAATGGAAAATGAACCACAAACATCTGTTCGACATTTGAGTCAACAAATAAACCTTTCTGTTGGTACAACTCACAAGTTATTAAAAAAAGATATGCAACTTTATCCATACCGTGCCACAGCAGTACTAGAATTGTTAGAAATTGATTACCCACGTAGACTACAGTTTTGTAATTGGTTTGTAAATATGAACAATAATGAAGAACTTTGGCAAAGAGTCATCTTTAATGATGAAGCATGGTTTTATAAAACGGGATACCTAAATTCACAAAATACAAGAATTTGGAGTAGTGAAAATCCACATGTAATTAATGAAGAATCGCTACATCCAGAGAAAATTGGTGTTTGGGCAGCGATAAGCCAAAGGCGAATCATTGAGCCAATATTTTTTCAGGGAACGTTAAATGCTCAAAGGTATCGTACGGAAATTTTACAACCATTTGTCAATCAGTTGCATGATGATGAACTTCAAAATGCAAATGTCATCAAGACGGAGCACCTTGTCACTGTACTGCAGAATCTTTGGATTATTTAAAAGAATTTTTTGATGAGCCTATAATTAGTCAAAATACTGAAATTGCCTGGCCTGCACGTTCATGCGATTTAACACCTTGCGACTTCTTTTTGTGGCCTTATCTAAAAAATAACATATTTCGAACACCTATATTGAATTTGAATGATATGCTACAGAGAATCGAACAGAAATGCATGGAAATTAATAACAATCCAGTAATGTTGCAGAATATCATCAGAAATTTTGAACGGACGATTTTAAAGTGCATTGATCTTGAAGGACAACATTTTCAACATTTGTTATAGTTTTCAATAAATTACCTATTATTTGTTATTTATTTGTATGTACGAAACTGTCGAAATATACGACTTCGTAGGTTAAGTAGTAAATTTTAATTTACGACATACTTCAAAATGTTCTCAGTAAATCACATGCTACTAGATTGACTTTTCAAATGAACACTTGTTATATTCATTAGCAAAGCAGGTAAGTAGTAGGACGCATTCTTAGTTTCGATTTGGGTAAAACATTATTACGGCAAATAACAAGTGTTCATTTGAAAAGTCAATCTAGTAGCATGTGATTTACTGAGAACATTTTGAACTTGTTACTTAGTTATTTCATTCTCACATGTTTCGATTGATTTTAGTATAATTTCACATTGTAAGTTGCGTGTACAAAGCCGACATTGAGAATCTGTAGGTAAACTCAGGTAAATTCTAGGCTACAATAAATAGTCGAGCTTTGTTACCATTAGTGTACCGAATTGTTCTAGCCGTAATAGACACTAAACACGCCCTACTACAAATGGATAAGACTTTAAGAGTTGTTAGGAGTGACTGTTATTATTACATAGTTTTGATAGTTTGTTTATATAAAAATTTAATCATCTATTGAAACTTTATTTTATTTTCAGACAGAGCATCAAGAAAATCCTATAGATGTCAAGCTTATTGACTGGCAAATGATAAGATTTGCATCGCCGGTCTACGACGTTTCATATTTTCTTTATCCTGTTGCATCCGAAGAAATATTAAACAACTTAAATTACTATTTAAAAATATATCATAATGAACTTTCTAAACAAATTAGGCAGTTAGGCAGTGATCCAGTAACATTATATCCTTACGATTCATTTAAAGAAGAATGGAGGAAACACTCCCGATTTGGTTTCGTTATGTCTTTTATGATTGTTAAAACAAAATTTTCTTACACAAGTGATTTATGTAAAAGACAAGAAGATTATTTCAAACGAATGAAAACTTTAGCTCAACATTTTGTGGATAATGATTTTTTGTAAATATATGTCTGAAAATAAAATGTGTTTCTTTTATGTTCATTGGCTATAGATTTTTAAATCACCTATAGAAGAGACGCGTTAAGTCCAATTGTACGTCATTGCTGATGTTTACATGTTGTAGAGAAACTAAAAAGTTAGTTTGTTGAACTATTTATTTCATTAATTTAATAGAAAATGTTATAAATTGATGCTAATATAGACATTCATGGCAAGTAAACACATAATTTCCGTTTCAATACTAAATGTTTCTTGTACATATTTTTGAAAAGGTAATAGTTACTTGCGGTGTTAACAGATATGTTATCTGTCAACACCGCAAGTAACTAATAAGTCTAGTTTTGTGTACATTTTACCCGTTTATTTTGATTGTTTAAAAAGAGCTCCTTTTTGAACTAGGTACATTGTGTTTATTATGTCGTTGCGTCTTTTGGATATAGTGCCGAAAGGTTTCTATAAATAGTCGAAGCAATTAATTGCTTCATTATTAACCTTTTTTGAGAAAGAATACGAATGTGGAAAACTATTAGCTCTAAAAACTGCTGTTCATGAGGTAAACGACTAAATTATTTACCATGTAGCGCATAATACAAGTTTTAATATTGCAGAGGGTTGCTATTGCTTTAAATATTGGTTTATCCACTGTCAGTGACATAGCCAAATGCATCAAAACAGACCACTACTCACAAACTCTTAGAAAAAAAATAGTAAGAGAAATGAAACGGAATTGATAATAAATCTAAATGAAGATTCTGACAGTGACGAATGTGACTGGGAGGATTGAAGAAAATACTGGTTGCTTACTTACTTATCACTGAAGCAATGCAGTTAATTTTGACATTTAATTTAAATAAATGCAAATGTATATCATCAATAAATTATTTTCTTTAACGTTGCTTAATCTCCACTATTAACTTTGTACTTTTTTATCTTTATCTGTTAAACGTAATGTGAATATCGTAAGTATTGATGGGGTATTTAAATTTTCTTATTACGTTACGTTATGGTTATGAAACATTTAGAACTCACTTCCACAATATTAACCATATAATAAATAAAAATTATATGACAGCATAGCATATCAGTAGTAATATAATTTCTTTAAAATATTAAAATAGTTTGAACAATTTTATTTGTTGTTTATTTTATAACTGACATCTTGTCCACAAAATGTATAGAGTGTGTCGGCATGGATCTAGTATGACGTACGTTGGATTTAACGCGTCTCTACATAATTAATTATGTACACTCCAAATCACCAAAGATGATCCCTGCGTCACTGATCTATAATTCTATCAACGACATTCAAAGAATAATCTCCACGACATTAAGTGTGTATGTGTCGTTGGATTTTTTTCTGGTGATCGAAGTTTCCTCCATTTTCACTCCATCTCTATTCCCAGGGTTTTGGATGTTTTGTGTACTTGTGTGTCTGTGTGTTAGCCTATTAGGAATGCAGTGTTTGTGTTTACATTTTTGTGTGTGTTTGTTGTATTTTTGTTAATTTGTTAATTGTTTGTTTTACGTTTTTTCGCGGTTATTTGGATATCATTATCCTCCGCGCGTCTTTTTATTTGATTTAGTCCGTCTTTTTTGATTAGTTTCCGATCTGGATTTATTATTTTCCTTATTGTGGGGTTTTTATGTGAGTTTATTGTTTCTATGGTTTTAAGTGTTCGCTTACAGATTATTGAATCTAGCGTTTCAAGTTTCGTTTCCTTGTATATTTGCGCGTTTGTCATGTACCGTGGTGCATGAATTTTTACTGTTCTAAGTAGTAGGGTTTCTTTGAATTTTACCCAATCAGTCTTATTAAATGTGATTTTCGTTTTATTTGCGTCCAAGTCAAGCGTTAATATCACTGGAAAATGATCTGAGGAGAGGTCGTTTATAGTTTCTATTGTATGTGTTATGGTGATGTTTTTAAGTATCGCGATGTCTAAAACGTCCGTGGTACCCGTTGGTGTGTGTATGTGTGTGGGTTCCACCGGCCCGATTACGTTGAGGTTGTTGTCTTGTGCAATTTTTTTGAGTTTTTTACCGTTTCTATTGGCTACTTTCGAGTTCCAGTTTTGGTGTTTGGCGTTAAAATCTCCCGCAAATATTGTAGGTGTGTTTTGATTGAAGATCGTTTGTATGTCTGATTCTACTATGTCTAATCCGGAGGGAAGATAACTTGCGTAAAGGTTTATCGGTCCCCTTTTTGTGTATACTTGTATGCCGGTGTTTTCTATGTTATCGAGTGTTTTGTATTCAAGTTCGCTGTGTTTTATTGTTTCGTGTACGAGTATAGCGGTTTCGCCGCCTTTTTGTACCGGTCTGTCGTGTCTGTATGTTTTGTATTTTTGAATTTTTAGCGAGTGACTTGGTTTTAGATGCGTTTCATTTAACAGCATTACGTCTATTTGGTGTTCGTCTAAAAATACGCGTAATTCATGTTTTTTGTGTGTTATGCTTTGTGCATTCCAATAGGCTATTTTAATGTTGTGTTTGTGATTCATTGTCTGCGTGCGTGGAAGAGTTTTGTGAGTTCTGTTGTTTGTTCGAAAAAGCTTTGTGTTTGTTGGGGTGTAGCGTTTGTCGAGCTGAATGTTAGGAAAAGTTTCCCAATCATTAGTGCGATTGTGTCGTCAGCTTTTTCGTGAGTGTTAGGTGTTGGTTTTGGTGTATTTTCCCGGGTTGTGGGTGTGGTTGCGGTGATGTTATTTGCCTGGCTTTGAGTCCACGCGTTGTGTTTTGGTAGTGGTGCGTCTATGAGTTTTTGTGTATGTACTGGTGCGTTGGCCGGGTTGTTGGGGTTTTTCTTACAGTGTAGATTGTTAGAGAGGTGTTCTCCACCACAGTTTGCGCATTTAGGGGCGGTAGTTCTTGGCTTCGTGCATTCATGCGTCGAGTGGGACTCTCCGCACTTCATGCAAGCGAAGTTTACGTTACACATTCGTTGATGGTGACCGAATTTTTGACAACGATGACATTGAATTATGTCCGTTCTCAGTCTGAGGGACTCAACTTTGACGGCTAATGCGCAAACTTCGTGGATGTCGAAGATTGACTTGTACTCTTTGCTTAACTCGATTAAGATAAGGGAGGCGGGAAGACGGTCTTTACCGTTCATTCTTGTGATCTTGGCGACCGGATAGTTGCGGTGTTCTAGGTCGGCTTGAATTTCTTCGTTGGTGAGAAATTGGGGTACGCCCCTGATGACGATTTTTAAAGTCTTCTCACTGCGGAGTTGGTAGGTGAAAGATTGGATTTTTTTGTCGCTGAGGAGTCGGTTTAAGTTTCGATAATCTTGTTCAGTTTGTGGAGTGATCTGGACTCCGGCCGGGGTACATCTGCTTTGGGTGTATTGAATTTTGTGTGATTTCATTAGATCTCGGACTAGATTCCATTGGCTTGTTTCGGTGATTGTGATTGGGGAGATAGAGGGAGTTTTGGGTGGTCTGTTAGAGTAGGTTGTTCTCGTGAATGTCTTGTGTGTTTGTGTTGTGTCTGTGTTGTTGTGTTTCGTCGTCGTACTCACCCCGGGATTCGCTGCGGAAGTGGAGGCTTCTGGTTTGTCGTCGCTGTCCATTGGTGTCGGTGTCGTTTCTTCGGTTTTCTTTTCCTCTTCTGTAGTGGCGAGTGCGTCGTATCCGTTGCTCAGTTCAATTTTCGGTGTTTCTGTCTTCTGTCTCTTGGTAGATTTACGTAATGGTTTTGATTCTCTCATCTTTGTCTCGAAGGCGCTCTGCATAATCTTGATGAAATTGTTAATTGCTTCTTGGAGTTCTTCTTGTGTGTTTATGTACTTCATGTTGAGAGTGATGTTGTTCGGGGTGTCGTTCTCGTTGTTTGTTCCAGCCATTTCTTCTGGTTTCGCGTTGCGTTGTTGTCTGAATAAATCCGCAATCTGACTCCGAGAGTTCAGATGACGGTACGTGTAGTATCGCTGTGTTAGTTTAAATGGAAAATAGAGAGCACGTCTGCATTCAATGAATACTCAGTGGTCTCGCGACATTAAGCCGAACCGCCTATTAGATAAAGCAAGTTTCATTCTATAAGGTGGCACTTATTTACAAGTGACATCTGACAGACGAAAGAGACTTTACCAAAGAAAGCGATCTTTCGATTGACCAGCTATGCTAGTACGAACCGAAAGCAATACGGGTAGTTCTTAAAAAACGAGCCAGGTGGTGGTAAAATTACAATATACCTTTGTTTCATTATGAAACAGACATGTAAATAATTATATATATAATAGATATGAGAAGCACCGTAATTGGAACAATAATTTAATTAAATAGTAGTAAAAAGGTTTCAAATTCTAAAATATTTCAAATAAAGCAATTGGTCAATAATTAAAGTTCCTAATGAGTTTTTATATATTTTTTATTACTTACTTTCTTTCTTACTTATTTTATTTTTTACGGTTTGAAAGCAAATAATTAACCAAACATGAAAATATTACAAATCAATTTGAATAACATTCCATCTACTAATGATTTGGAGAAACATATTTTATTGTCATTTACAGAAATCTATTAAAGTCAACTGTAGGATTTCTCATTATAAATAAAATTAACATGTATGTGAACAGCATACATGACATGTAGCTTGTCTGTGGGATATTTTATATAACAAAAATATAAGCCTATTTTTCTGAAAAGATCCCAAACAATCGATTGCATGGCTGTAACGAAAAAAAGTATAGTTGAAGCTATACAGGATTTGAATACAGTAAAAGTTGACGGTGACAAGAAAATAAATTTTATTGTTTTAATTTTATGTGAAACATGATAAACAAGAAATCGACTTAGTTATCACTAGAGAACGGACGCAATTTACATAAAACGCAATCGGCAATTGGAATTGTGTATAACGTCGCTGAGTACATCCCGGCGTAATTCAATGAAGTATTTGTTTGACTTACTCGGACACCTGGTCTGGCAGCGATAACAATGGACAAGCCAGCTATTGTATTCGGAGAATATAGTGTTTTTTAAAGTGTTTTCATGAGCGTAGAGAGAAGCGGGGTTTTTATAATGTATTTTATTTATTAGTTTATATTTCGTAAGATAAATAAAGTGCTGTGAGTTAGTTTCTTGTTTTCGTAGTTCTAACTGTTATTTACATCTTAATTTTTGTGATAGATCCTGTTTAATATCGTTTGATTGAATCTACTTCTCCCATATTATTTCGACGTAAGTGTGCATTGAATTTCGTTCAGTTTCAATAACTTACGCACACATTTTTAGTTTTCATTTATTTAGATCTAGAGCACTGTTTAAGTTACTTTTTCAGACATGATATGGAAGAATGTCGAGAACGGCATTGTAAAACATTGGCGATTTGGATTGACGGTCATACTGATTGTATGTCCATTGTCAGTGATTCCGAAATTTATTACAAAATCCGTAAAATATCGTCAAAAATTCGTCACTTATGATCGCAAACACATCTGAACTCTGTAAAACTTTTATACCGGCTAATATTCCATTAAATAAACTTAGCAATCCCACTTTAAAAATATTTCTTCAAAAATATACTGGTGGAAACGTTCCTGATGAATCAACTTTACGCAAATATTATGTTTCTAGGTGCTATACGAGAACAGTAGAACGCATTAGAAGCCATCTTTTAAATCAATATATGTGGATAAGCGCCGACGAAATGTTAGGACGCTGTGTGGTAAATGTTGTAGCTGGTGTACTACATCCATCTATTCCCTATAACTCATATGTAATAGCAACAAGTGTTATAAATAGGGTTGATGCGGAAACAGTTGCTGAAACCATTAAGGAGAATATGCAAAAAATGCTTCATTCGGACGCCACGTACAAAGAAAAAATACTTTTATCTGTCAGTGATAGTGCCGCGTATATGTTAAAAACAGGCAGACTATTGAAGAAAACATATCCTAATATGCTGCATATTACTTGTGTAGCACATGCTCTCCACAAAATCTGTGAATATATCAGAGACACTTTTCCGGAAGTTGATAGACTTGTATCAGCTTTCAAAAAAGTTTTCAGAAAAGCACCATTGAGAGTAGCTCTTTTCAGGGAAAAATGTCCATCTCTGTCACTGCCTCCCACTCCAGTAATAACTAGATGGGGAACATGGCTGGAAGCTACTAGTTACTATGCTGAGAATTTAGTCTAAAACATTTCGTAACACTGCTAAAGGAGGATGCTAGAAGTATTGGTGAGTGCAAGGAGCTCACACAAATCCCAAATTTAAAAAATCAGTTGTACTTTCTTCACGAACACTTTGGAAAATTGCCAAAACTAATCACTTATTTTGAAAATCGAAATCTCAAATTAAATGACGGATTAACCACATTAGATGTGGCTGTTAATAATTTGAAAAGTATTCCAAGTGACTTCGGATGTGGCCTTCGGCAAAAGTTTGAAGCAATTCTTAATAGAAATCCAGATTTAATTACATTGCAGTAATTATGTATGGAGACAATTCCACAAAATCTAACGGCTAAATATGAAGAAATAAAAGAATATTTCCAGTATGCACCTATAACCAGTTGCGATGTAGAAAGGACGTTTTCTATTAACTTAACTTAATTCAAAGAGAACAAAATTGACAGAAGAAAACCTTGAGAAACTATTGCTAGTCAATATTAATACTCCTTTACTCAACTTGAACGACAAAATGAACAAATAAAAATGTTCCAATTATAGAAATAAAATTAAAAACTTTAAAAATACAACTTTTCAACAAATAAATATATATTTCGTAATTTTATAGATCACCACCCGTTTGTTTTCCAATTATATAAATAAAATTAAATATTTTAGAAATACAGCCTTTCGCCAGTACTGCACTGAGTGGTAAGCGTGTCCGTTCTCTAGATATCACTAATACAGTATTTGATTTAGATCAAAAGATTCCGAATTTCAACAATTCTTGAAAAGAGGGCGCTGTAGATCATGAAAGTCAATTTTTCTATATGCCTTATATCTGTTAATTTTTTGGATTCAGCTGGATTATTACCAATGCATTTTTTTGCACTAAAACAGACACAGATACTGAAAAGTTTTAATTTAGATTATAGAATAAAGCGCTATAAAAATGCTGGAATAGAATAGAAAATGATTAGAAACTGATTCTGTCCATAGTCACAGAGAAAAAAAAACATTTTATTATTGAAAACTGAAACTTTATTTGAGATTTATTTTTAATATAATTTATTCTTAATAATAAAAAGGTTCACACACATCTACCGGATATAAATAATATCGTGAACAATTTTTATAATTCCACAAAACTGTGATTTTCAATCTATGGGGCATCCCCCTTATATTGAAAATCGTTGCTATAGGATGTATCAATTGCAATCAGATCAATTTTATATAAAATCTGAAAATAACACCATTGGCTATTTTTAGTCTAAAAGAGATATAATAAAATGCCGGCAGTCATAAGTAGGAATCGGCAGTCCAGAGGTACATGGCGTCAGTGCCAGGGACGAACCGAGGACATCATGAATCTTGATTTACCATTTTTCACACGCGAATCAAAATACGTATTAGAGACCTACTTACCAAGTAAAAGTAAATATATTTTCTCTAGAAGGAATATTGCAGGGCTTATAAAACATATCGCACATCCTGATTGTTCGCCGTTTATATCCAGAATGATCCATTACGTAATTGTGCCATATGCTCATGTGCTAATAATTGTCAGCGTAAATCTATCTATACATTGAAAACAACTGTTAAAGATCTACCCATGAAATAGGGTCATATTTAAAATACATAAGGTTTTTTAGTTACTGCACATTTATCTCCGAAAAAATCTACTTCTTTGCCATCAAACAGGTCAACAATTCGGCGTACAGTACGAAATCCTGGATTGCTATTTAGAACTGGTTCAATTTTTTGGAAGAATTAGTTTTAAATAAATTTATTATCTGGAATAAATAGAAGCACAAACAAAATACTAAAGCAAATGTAAACTTTTCTGTAAATCTACTTGAATTAGTTTAGTTTTGAATGCAAGTGTACTTAATAATTTATCAAATTTGTAACAAAATAAATATAAATATACAGATGCATTCAAGTAAGCCCACTCGCCAAATTAATCGACTTAAAAATATCATCTTCATAAGAATAACAAAGAATTTTAATTCAATCTACAATCAGCTATAGTTATACTTTACTTTAACTGATTAAAACAAATGGTGTTTGCTTAATTTATAATAATGAATTCGTATTTTTATAAATAATAAAATCACATACGTTATCAAACTGTTTGACTGGACACTGAGCAAAATGCTTATGTAGAGGAACAAAATATTTGTAGTGAATGTATTATAGAAATATACAGTACATCTGTAGTTCAGTAAACAAAAACCAACTAAATCCAACTAGAGCAAATGTACCAGAAACTCCGAAGTTAACATGTTGTGATAATACGCAATACAATTAATAGTCAAATAGAAAAATGTGAATATCAGACTTGACTATCCCAAAAGTAACACAAACCATTATTTGTTATATGAAGGATAATGCATTCAATTTTTGTCGAAGGAGATTATTAAAATCGAAACAATTAGTATTTTTTGTTTTTAATACGATGCTATAATAATTAAATTATTCATGTCTGATTATTAGACATAGTACTATTTTGTACTCTAGCGATTCTGCATTACCGACTGTGAGTACTATTCTTTAGTTGACTGTCAAAATTTCGGAGAGTAGTATTGTTTTGGGAACTCTTGAAAGTGAGTTAGTTTATGTATTTGTGGAATCGTGGAAGAAGAACAATACCAGTCAGTGATTCGATTTCATTTTTTGGAAGGGAAAACGTGTGCAGAAATCGAAGAGGAGTTAGATGCAGATTATTAGGGTTATGCACCGGCGATGATTACGATATGAGACGATAAGACCAATAAAGTTCATGATATGGAGTTAGCCGATCGCAGGATGAAGATTAAAGAGCTTGCTAATATACCAAACATCTTAATTGAACGTGTGTAAAATCTCCCTCACGAAATGATAATTGATCAAACACGGAAACGCGTGATAACTCCAAAGCAATGTTTGGACATGTTTAAGTGCAATACTAGTGAGTTTCTGCGACGTTATGTGATTGTAGGTAGATGACATGAATACATCACTAGATGCCAGAAACCAAAGGCACCAAAGAAGGCGAAGACGATTCCATCATCCGGAAAAGTTATGGCGACGAAATTTTGATATTCTTAATTGATCGTTTGCAGAAGGGAAGGAGAACCACTGGGCACTACTATGCTGATTTATTCTTTCGATTTGACGCTGTACTAAAAAGAAAAAAAGATCTTTACTATCATGATAGTGCCTCCACTCATCGGCAATCGCAATAGCAAAATTGGCCGATTTATGGCACGAATTGGTGCCCCATCTACCATATTCGCAAAATTTGCCACTCTGTGACTTCATTCTTTTTCCAAATTTTTGGCGGAAAGCGATTCACGTCAAATGAAGAGGTTTTGCCGAAACGGAGGCCTATTTTGCCGAGTTAAATCTTATTATTTTGAATGGCTTAAAAAAGTTGGAACATCTCTGGACTAAGTGTATAAATCTACAAGGAGATTATGTCGAGAAATCAATTTACTAAATGCAAAACAATTGCGTTGTATTTCTTAACACAAGTATTTATCATACCATCCTCGTATGTGTAATAATATCGTAGACAATACGGCACAGCAATCAAGGTAACGGAATTGCGATTAAAGCGATAAAACATGATACTACGGGTCGGTGTATACAGAGTGTAAGTTAAATATGCCGACTTACTTTAATATGTAATTGATGTAATAATATTAAGCATAAAATGCTAATGCACGAAAAAACTATCCAGATCAAAAAAAAAAAAAATAAATAAATGCGCGTAGCTCGATCCGACTCTGGTAAATTTAGTATTCCTTTGTAACTGTAGCGCTACCCCTACTGAAGTGTAATGGTGGGAGTTATAGGTGCAATGATGCATATTGTAAGTCAGATGTCAGTCTGTTATCAATTTCCGTGAAGTATGGCTTATTCGAATCACGAATTAATACATACCGTCCTGCTATACTATGAAATAGGTAGAAATGTTGAGCTATTAGATGTATTTATGAAGGGCGGATTCCTAACCGAAGATGTCCAACCAATGATTTAATTTTAGAAGCCGTGTGCAGATGAGAGATCGCGGTACATTGCATCCAAGTTATGAAGGCCGTGACCATGAAAGACCACGTGGGGTAGACACAAATCTGCCCTTTTTAGAGCAAAGAAATTGTCCTTAAAAGAAGAGGCAAATACAACACAGAAAAAAATATGAACATTCAATTAAAAATTACAAATGTAATTTATTATTTCTCGGCGTGAATTTAATATTAAGACAACTAAATTACAAATTCCATATCACTATAAAACTGTTACCTATACCGTTTGACATTTTTAAATAAAATCGATATTGTATTTTTTGCGAGACATTGCAAAGGTCAGGCCATTAACCTACTTATAAATAACAACGGAACAGCTGATGCAAAAGAAAGTTTGTGTAGGAAATGAATTTCTATTTATTTAGATTCGTACCGTATTTGAAAAGTTTGTGTTCCTAAATTTCCACCAAAATTAAAGTTTTGATAGAATAAAATTTTTGTGGATTTGAATTGTTGTCTTACGTATCTATTATATATTAACGTACGTCGGCGTATTTCATTTACATCCTGTATAGTCCATGGACACCGAAAGGTTAACAGAGGGAATAACACAATAAGGTAAGATTTTTAGTTTATACATAGTACTATTTTTGTACATCAACTGTAAGAATTCCTACGCCCCGCCGTATAGTTTATTTCGTACTACAACTGCATTGTTCAAGCATCTGCTTTAAGAAACTATAATAATGTATTTGTTATGACACCCCAATAGCTGTTACTATAGTAAATATCGTTTATAGTATCGCATATTACAATTGTAGTAACCTATACCACATATTTTTCTCAGTGGATGTCTAAAATGAAGTCGCTGGTTGAGTTCAATAAATTAATGTTGTTAGAAAGTACAATGTGTTTTTATTATTTATAAAATGTGAAGTATTACTTACAAACTAATGGCCCACAGTATTTAAATATTTATTAGTTTTCTTTTGAAGTCGATTATACGTCAAGGCACTAATTCATGAGTGGGGCATGCAAAGCCAACAATCACACAAACCCCAAACATACAAGATATTTTGTCCGTACAACAGAGTCGGTCTAGGCGTCTTATTTACGGTTTCGGACTAATTCAAACATGCGTAGTTAAAAAATATAATATCAAACAGCAACTTATGCGTTAGGTATATACTTTATAAATTATAGATTATATTTATATAATAAATACGGGAGAATGAAAGCATGTTCAAACAAATGCTGTAGATAAGTTATATGCACGGTCACGTAGCGGTAGGCGCGTTTGACTCTGTTGTACGGATAAGATTCGCAACTCTTAACTATAATGCTACTAATACTATCTATAATGTAAAGTATATATGTACTATCAAAAAGAAAATTTATAAAAATATTTTAACAGCATGTTCCTTTGGAGCTGTTGTAAATACTGCAGCGGATTAAAAAAATTTGAACTAATAACAATATATGAAAAAGTATGTCCATCCGTATATTCTTTTACAAACTGAAACAAACTACGTAACAAGCTAATGTGTTCTAAATATTTATTTTTCTTTTTGATGTCGATTATACGTCACGGTACTAATTCATGAACGGGTCATGCTAAGCCAACAATCACACAAACCCCAAACATACAAGCAACAACACCACTGTAACTCTACTAATATCTACTACCTATAATGCACTATATACTACCAAAAATAAAATTTATAAAAATAGTTAAACAGCATGTGTGTCGATGTTCCTTTGAATCTGTTGTAAATCCTCCAGCGGACAAAAAATGGAACTAATAATAATACATCTGAAAGTACATCCATGTTCTTTTACAGACTGAAACAAACTATATAAAACATTGCAATAAGTATATATATGGAAAGTCTTGTAATTATTTTAAAAAAATCATAAATATGAAACATCTAAAGTACGTAATACATATTACCACAGAATTTTTGAAATAACTTGGGAACCACGAAATCCTGATTGATAACGTTAAAATAAAGTCAATAACTTCCAACTTGAGAAAGCTGAAATGTTAGTTAAAAAAATAAGAAATTCGAACAAATGAAATATTGTAAATCCACTTTCAACACCTGAAAAAAATACATAGAATATATAAACAATAAAAATTTTACTTGCAAACTTTCTTATAGTTGGAAAGAAAATGTTTACAATTTCCATTCTGGATTTGAAAATTTTCCAAGACGACTTACAAGAGTATATCTTCATATTTTATAATATAAAATCATGGTGAAAGAAAATTTTTTAAACAAATTTGAAATATCTCAAATAAATAGAAACACAAACAAAATACTGAAACGAATAAAAGTTTCCACAAAAAAAAAATAATTGTAGGTATCACCTTACCTGTAGGTATTTACAGTAGAAAAGCGTAGGTACATAATTAAATATAACAGTACAAACAAGATCATGTGGAATGATTTAAAACAATATTACCTCAACGTTTCACATCCTAAAAATGCTGAAACAAAAAAACTAGCAAATAAATTTAAAAAAAACAAGAGTAACACATTATCAATTTTGTATTTTTTTTTCCTGAAAAAAACTACATACACAAAATGGCGAAACATGTACGAATTTTCTTAAATACAAACAAAATAATATTACCTCTAGATTATCAGCGAAAATGAGAAAAATCCAAAAATTCGATTGATAAAACAACGTTATCTTCATAATTTTCAATCTAAAAATATAGCCTGAAAAAAATATTAAAAAATTAAGATACAAATTTTAAAAAAAGATAAACATCCACTTGAAATAAAAGTATTTCAAATTAGTAGCGCAAATTTTAAAGGATAAAAACATAAAACTATTTTTATCATCTGAAAAAAAATACACAAAAAATATTAGAACACCTGTAGGTTACAGACCTGTAAACTTTTTCGGTTCAGAAGAGAATATTAAAATTTCCATACCTGATTTGGAAATTTTTCATATTTTATAATCTGAAAAGATGCTGAAAGAAATTACTTCTAATTAATTACCTGAAATAAACAGAAACACAAACAAAATACTTGAAGAAATAGAAGTTTATGTAATAAAAATTGACTAACAATTAGGTTACCTGTAGATATTTGCAGTCCGAAAGTGGTCATAATTAAAATTTCCAGTTCTCATGTGAAATGATTTAAAACAATATTGCCCCAACGTTCTACATATATACTAAAAATATTGAAATAAAAGGATCAAATAAATGTCAAAAAACAAGAGAAACACGTTGTCCATTAGGTTGTTGAAAAATACACAAAATGGCGACACATGTACAAATTTTCATAAATACAAATAAAATAATTTTACCTCCAGATCTTCAATTAAAATAAGTAAATTCCACAAATTCGATTAATTTCTAAAATAACGTTTCCTTCATAATCTTTTATATAAAAACATTTTCAAAATAATCAAAACATCGGTTTTCAAAATACATTGACTGAAAAAAAATATTAAAAAAATAAAATAAAAGCTGAAAAAAAGGATAAACATGCTCCTGAAATAAAAATATTTCAATGTAGAAGTACAAATTTTAGAGGACGAAAATATAAAACTATTTTTACCTCCTGAAAAAGGTATACAAAAAAAATTAGAACAACTTGTAGACTTACTCAGTTCAGAAGAGAATATTAAAATTTCCGTATTCGATTTGAAAATTCTTAATATTTTATAATCTGAAAACATGCTGAAATAAATTTCTTTTAATAAATTTATTACCTGAAATAAATAGAAACACAAACAAAATACATACTTAAAGAAATATTATGTAAATAACGATTGGATAACAGTAACGTTACCTGTAGATATTTTCAGTCAAAAGTGGACATAATTAAAATTTCCAACTCCGTTTCCAAATGAATTATATCGCCTTCTCCTCACTCTTAAAATATAAAACTTAGCATGTCTTCAACCTAATAAAATTTTAAAAAAATTTTAAGAATATTTGCGAAAACCAAGCCAATAATAATTACCTCAATCTAAAGCTGTTATAGCATGAATATATTCATTGGAATTCATTTAAGAGTTCCATACACGGTTGTGAAAATCAGGTTGCATATTTGCATTGAGGTAAATTTTACAATGATGAACAAATTGGATTCATGAAGTATTTGAAATGACATTTGAGAACGCATATTTTGAAGAAGGAGATGTATTCTGTTTTCTGTGTTGTAACCATAGATTTAAAATATGGATGTATGTTTGCGATTCATGAACAAAACAGCAAATAATAGAATGACGGTATTTTGGTTGCACCATATCTAAGAAGTTTTGAATTAGATTTCAAGAGAAGATGTAATTCTTGGTGGGAATATTGAATTAATCTTAAAACTATCTAGAAATATCAATGCTCATCATAAGACTTAGAGCACCAGAGATAATAATTACAGAGGTAAGTCGCTTGTTAGTTATCTGTGTGATACTGAACTTGATTGTCTGAACCAAAGTAATAAACCAACATATAAGACACTTATAGATGCAACGTTGTGCACGTTGGGATTGCGGAATATTCTATGAGGTTGGGTATGTATCCGATGCACCGTCGCTCTCTGATCATCAGTATATTTACTATGAACTTTGTATAGATATAACAGAACTCAGGCTATACAGAGTGCCTAACTGTTGCTAACTGGGATTCTTACAAGGAAGCCCTATCAACTGCGATCCGAAACATCTCTGTTAGGACAGGGAATTTCGAAGAGCTGGAATTGACCATTCTCTCTTGCTATGAAAATAACTGTCCTCTTAGAGAGTGCCGTTCAGACTGGTGGAACACGGAGCTGACCAACCTAAGGAAAGAAATTCGGTTATTCAATAAGGGAAGAAAATAGATAATTGGGAAGCCCACGGGGTTCTCCTAAATAAATACAATGAAAAAATCAAAGAATGCAAGAGGAAGGGATGGAGAAAATTCAGTGAGGACACTGAAGGTGTCCTTGATATGGTCAAAATTAACAGAATTCTTAAGTACGACTCTTCCAACGCACAAAGAAGGTATATAACCTCTTCCAACGCAATTAGATCTGTACAAAAACCTTAGAGGTGCGCTTTCCAGGTTCGGACGACTGTGATACCAATCAACTTGTTACCTCATGGAGAGTGCCTTGGAAACTATCAAACGGAATCTTTAAGCCTCATCTAATCAGACAGGCGATAGGGTCGTTTGAACCATACAAATCGGCAGGATCTGATTTGAGTATTTCCCAAGCTCCTACAAAAGGGAATTATGAAAATCATGTGACCTTTATTGGAGATATTCGGGGCTAGCCAAGCCATGGGATATATCCCGAGGGAATCGAGACAAACTAGAGTAATGTTTATTCCCAAACCTGGAAAAGAAACGTAAACCCATTCCAAATAATTTAAACCTATTATTCTTATCTCTTTTATGTTAAATATATGGAAAAATTATATATTTAAATATTAAAGGAGATCTGGACAGATCTCCTCTACAGTCACTCTAATCGGCATACCAGATGCAGAAAGCAGGTGAAGCTGCCCTGCACAGTTTGGTATGGAGTGATGTTTAGGCGGAAGAAGTATTTTTAGACATAGAGGGAGCATTTGAGAATACTTCATTGTCTTCCATCATTCGATCTTCAAATGATCAGAAAATAAAAATTACCCAATGAGAGGGTGTCCTCAAGGAGGACTACTGAAACCGCTACTTTAGAGTCTAGTAGTTGATAATCTCATCAGGACATTAAATAACCAGCATTAAATAACAGTGGCGAGCATTATGCGATGTGCTCTGCAAATTGTGGAAAGATGGTGCCTTAAAAAGCGACTGACTGTTAATACGCAAAAACAAAGTTGGTAGTTTTTATCAACATGAGAAAACTAAATGGTCCGGGCAGCATAAGACTGTTTGGACAAGAATTAGTACTAACCAATGAAGTGAAATATCTAGGTATAACACTTGGTGCGAAACCAAATTGGAGCAGACACCTAGTCAAAGCGACAGGCGGTGGTGAAACATTGCAAGCAAGTACTCATCAGACTGGCATGTCCATACTATGTCACTGATATGGGTGCCAGGACATGAAAATATTAAAGGTAATGAGATGGCCGATGAATTGGGTAAGGAGATCTTCATAGGTCCAGAATCTGCAGCTATAATTGCTAAGGATTCCGTTTGAAGGAAGATCTGGTTATGGCTAGAAAGAAATGAATATAAATTCTACACTAAGACACTACTAAGAGAGCTGGGTGCTAGATTTTCAGCCAACCTAATTAGAAGTAAAGAACAAAGAAATTAAAACTATAATCGGCGATTGACCTTTAAGAAAGCATCTATACAGCATGGGTCTGGTTATCGAGCTGTCGTGAGGAACTGAAGGGACTCAGACAGAAACATGTAGGAAAAGATCTGTTGGATCCTGCGAGGGTGCTTAGATTTTCGCTGAGGAGGATTAGTGACTTCTATTGAGGATACAAGACTAACAAAATGAAACTGAGAGATCTATTGGGGATGGTACAAAGAACATTATGCTCAAGTGCCTAGACTTACTGGTGTCCAACTCTAAAGAATTAGAATTATATTAGATTAGATTATCTAGTAATAAATAAGAAGAGAAGGAAATAAGAATTATGAAATTGCAGAAAATTAAAAAATAAAAGAATATCCCCTGTCTGAATATTTAAAATAATAAAATAAGTTAAATTAAATTTTTATAGCTTTTGTAATTCAGTACTTTGGAGTAATTAAATCATATTTTGGATTGTTTGCACTTCTATAGTAAATTAATCATTTTCTTTTTAAAGGTCACTCGCTGAAGATCTCAAAACAAAAATAGGATACGACAAAACGCAAAGGGTTTGTATTTAGTAGTTTAAATTATATTATAATTATTGCTGTCGCAAGAAAACCTTTCATATTTCAAATAAATTTGGGCATAAAAGATATCAATTGATATATTTCTAGCTTTTGTTAATATTCTGGAATTGCGTCGAAATTATGAAATTAATATTTTGGACAAACGACAGCTTTGTCTAAGGAAATAGTGAAAAAAATGTTCAGAATGTTGGGTGTAGTTACATTTGTAGAGCATCGCGAACCTCAAAAATCGCACGCTATCCTCTGAGATCTCGTCAGTGTCAGTACACGAATATCGTGTACCGACAAAATGAAATGCTAGTATATACACGTTTCGGGATGGATTTTTTCTTTTGTCCCCATGTAAATGAATATCTTTATTTTTTGTTAAATCTATCATTTTATTTTGAAACAAAAATAGCAGAGAAATAAACAAAATAATGAATTACTATAGTGTTGATTCAAAAAGAAGTACATCTGAATTCAATTTGTTGCTGCAAATAGACTTTTCCAATAAACTAGCACAATTTTCAAAATATGAAGAATTAAATATTTCCAGCATCCGCTTCATTGCCTTGAAATTGTCATCAAATGATTGGAATAATATTTTGATTATTGATAGGTCTATCCTAAGAAATAGTGTGATGTGTTTATAAAATCGAACAATTATCTCGATATAACTCATGATTTAAAATTAAAATTATTTGCAGACTTTTTTTCTTCATTCGTTCACCACATTAGGCCCTTTTTAAGATTTGAGAATTGTAATTGTTTGACAAAACTTAATTTATTTACTATGTCGTATTTCAAATAACTGGAGTAATTCTTTTGAATTATTTAAATGAATGCCTTTCGCATTATGTAGTAAATTACTCATTTGCCTACTAAAGATTATCGGCTGAAGATAGTATCATAAATTAAATATGCAAAGGAAGCAAGAGTGATAATATAATATGACTAAATACGAAGAAACGGTACCTATTCTATTCTTGATATGAATAATGAAATAGATACATTTAAGTTGGAAACCCGTCAAGAAATTAATAATAAAGCACGAAAAGAAAAACAAACATTTTTGTATTGAAAATAGGAAATTCACAAAGGAAGAAGTACATGATTCCAAATTATCTTACTTCTGCAAGTAAAAACCTTTCACCTTCCAATATTTAAATACGTGAAATTATTGAAATATGTAATGTTAAGTATTCCTATCTTTTTATTTAACAAAATATTTTTAATAAGTGTTATGTAACATAATGTTAATACAATCTATCATTGCACTTACATCAATTAATCAGAAACACAACTATTAACCTATCTTTGGATGAAATAATTAAACAAAAAAATAATTAAATTCATTTAAAGAAATAACATTCATAAATTTAATATAAACATTCAGTTAAACCTGTTCATGTGGTACAACAGAATCGGGACTAGGCGTCTCGTTTCCGGCCTCGGACTAATTCAAACATGCAAAGTAAAAAATATAATACCAAAGAGCTACCCATGTGTTATCGTATATACTTTATAAATAGCGAATATATTTATTTGATAAATACGGCAGAATGAAACCACATTTAAAACAAATGCCTATGTATATTCACGTAGCAGTTGGGCCCGTTCGACTCTGTTGTACAGACAAGATACGCAACTAATGAAGATAAAATTCATATGATTTGAACCTTCCTGTTAATGTAAATAAACCTTACGTATTAGAAAAATTGTATAATGGAATCATTTCACGTATTACAATATTTGAGAAAATAAACACAATAATGTATCATAATACATACCGCAATTCGGTAACATCCACTAACACAAAATAAAACACTATGCACTAAACACTGCAACTTTATTTATAACTGTTCACCCCTTCCATAAGTATAAAAATATATAATCGTGGATCACATTTCTTTATGTAGAAAATGTAAATTAATCAGATGCCATCTGATTGATTAAAATAATTGATGAGATAATTAATAATAAATTAATGCTTATCAATCGCAGTTCGCTGAAGTACCCATGCTTTAACAGCATATTTAACGCAACGCACCGTATATTTAATTAACACTTGACTATATTATGCGACAGTACGTGATATAGTCCCAATTAGTCATCTATTATGTATAGCAAGCGCCAATTAATTTGGCGCGAGGAGGGGGTGCGCAGAAGCCATTTTTTAAAACGTCCACCCCCACTACTCAAGTAATTGTCAGAATACATTTGTCATTGACGTTTGACGGAACATAATGTCTTTGCTGGAGGATCATAAAGTGATACACGCTCAGAGGTTAGAATTATCTGACATTTGATGTAAAACCAAATACATATCTCCCCACTACTTCTAATCCCGTGCGAACTTACCCCTCCTCCCGCCAACTTAATTGGCGTTTGCTATACACGCGCAATGTTTCTTAAACGGCGAACGCAAAAAATCACTTAACCAGTTTGTATCTGTAAAAAAAAATATCTCACGTATTACGTAATTTGTAAAATTAGATATTTTTTGAAAGCTAATTGTAATATATTACACACATACCTTAATTCGGTAACATCCATTCAAAGAACTAAAGACTATATTTCACTTGTCCTTTCCACGAGTATAATAATATATAAATCGTGGATCTCACTTGTTTATATAGAAATCGAAAAAATGATCGATAAAGTAAGAACAAACACTTTTCAAATTTGACACTGTTTTTAGGGAGCTATAATTGCAGATACCGTAACTATTATTGAACAATTTACGAGTCCTACATAACAAAGTGAGCCACTAATATTTAAATCAATAACAACGTAACGAAGTTTGAAACACGAACTGAGACTGGGTTCCCAATTGGGTCCCAAAATATAAATATGACAGTCTCAAAATGACGGCATTAACCGGAAACTTCAATATTTGAAATTTCAAAAAGCACGTGTTTTATCCATCTAAGAGCATGCAAATTACATATTGAACAATGCGATGTTTACATAAATAATAAAATATGAACTTTAAGATTTATACGAATATCGAATATATATATATATATATATATATATATATATATATATATATATATATATATATTTAGGTCTATTTAAATACGATATTGTATATATTAAAAGAAGGTATTGGATCAAATATTGTTCAATAAACAATCCAAACCTTAACTCGATAATTCTGAACTAAAAAGTGATTAGCTAATAAAACTAACTCAACTAATTTTTAGCACATCGAGCCTATTTTCGTAGACTCTGTTCCAATTACCTTCTTCTTCTTCTTCGCACCTCTAACACTAATCCTGATTCTAACGCGATCGCTAACTTCGCGACCTATTCATTAATAAAGGCTGTACATAAAAACTTCAAAAAATGTGAATTAAATATTTATAATAACTAGTTATAATATATATAATATAATAATAACTTTTCAAATGTTGAAGAAATTAAATTTAATTTTAAGCCATCAAAATTAGTAGTTAGTTAATTAATATTTAAAAATTAATATGTATTTAGATTTATAAAATTCACGGAATATACATAATCAAAAACATAAAATAAAAACCTGGAACAACAGACGTTTAAATATGTATAGCATGCTTAGAAAAAAAAAACTCTGACCTTTCGACGAATAATTTTCTATACCTCTACAAATCTGCAACAAAAGAAATAAATTATTAAAACATGATCCTAAATATATTTTTAAATATCAAAATATAAGTTAGTTTATTAAATATCAATCAAAATATATGTTTGTTAATAATTAACGTTCAAATCCTAAGCTACGAAGCTAGCTGTGAGCTACGAATTTATTTATCAGGTCAAATGTCAAAATGGTTATATATAAATAATTAAATTATAATTTAAGAATGTGTGTTTATTATCAATGAAGACAAGCTCAAATTATTGAGAATAAAAGACACGGTTAATATTTTCTAGGCTTTAATTTTAAATATGCTTAAAGTAATTTCCCAACCAATCTTCTTTCGGAATACCTTCAAAATATCCATGAACTTCGGTATCAATCTCTTCTTCAGACGAAAACCTTTTACTCCGCAAATTGGGTTAAGTCCAAAAAATAGCCAAAAGTCACACATTGTGAGTACGGCGGCTGTTCTATTACTTTTGTATTTTACCCAGCCAAAAACTGGTGAGTTAAAACTGCTGTATCGGACGCTGCATTATCACGGTGGAGCACTTGTGGCGGTGGACACTTTAGGCAAACATTTTTCAGAACGAGTTGGCCTTGATTTTCTAGCACGTTGACTGATTGATATTCTAAATTCCCGCCAAATGGACAGACAAAGGAAAAGCTCAAATCCTGCATACGTCTATTTGCCTCAAAACAAAAGTCGTCCAATTATTCGATACGGTAATCAGCTTTCTTTTAAAATTTTCTCACTACGCCCTAGTCGAATCCGCAATTGCGATAATTTCAAAAACAAGCAGGGGGGCGAGCGTGCATTATAATTCGAATATCGGAGCACATCAAGATATATCGACAAACTCAAGTCCCCTCTCTCGTACATCTAACAGCAGACCTTCTTGAAAATCGCGGGACCGGGATTGCAAAGAAAGTAACGAATATAAAATAAACTAGATATGATATCTACAGGGCGGTAAAACTTTATCGTCAAAAATAAAATGTAACAAAATATGTTTTTAATATATTTGTATTCACAATATTTGATGTATTTACACATCGATATGCTATTTTTTGATATAAGGAAAAAACTCTTAAATATTAACAGTCAGGAGTCATAAGTTGAATTATAGAGAATGCCCTAAATTTGGTCAAACAGCAAGAACTTTCGAGAAAAGGATGTTTGAACACTGAAGATTTTTTAGAATTAGAAAAAAAATTACTCTTTTTACTCCAACCACTTGTAAGAATCGTAGTTTTAGTTTCAACTTATTACACACAGAAAATAAACGAGCAAAACTTAATTTATTAGAATCTTTAGAAATTAACAAAAATAAAATTTCAAATAACTTCCTAAATAACCAACTAGATACAAACATTGTTAAATTTATTTGTCTAATTTTAATGTTACGTAATTAACTATTATTTATCTTTCTATTTTCCTTCCTAATTTGGACGGCACCGAGTTCGTTCCCAAATCCGCAGGTAACAAAATGATATAGACCGAATTCGTTTCGGGGTCTTAGCCGAATTCGTTCCCAAAGTTGTAGGTGTATACACTAGAGGATTAAAAGATAAGGACAAAGGCGTTTTTAAAAATACTCAAACCATAGCAAACATGTATGTATTCAAATACAATATACAAAAATATTTACAAATATACATATTATAACTAGAGAACGGACGCAATTTCCATAAAACGCAATCGGCAATTGGAATTGTGTATAACGTCGCTCAGTACATCCCGGCGTAATTCAATGAAGTATTTGTTTGACTTACTCGGACACCTGGTCTCGCTGCGATAACAATGGACAAGCCAGCTATTGTATTCGGAGAATATAGTGTTTTTTAAAGTGTTTTCATGAGCATAGATAGACGCGGGGTTTTTATAATGTATTTTATTTATTAGTTTATATTTCTTAAGATAAATAAAGTGCTGTGAGTAAGTTTCTTGTTTTCATAGTTTTCTGTTAATTACATCGTAATTTTTGTGATAGATCCTGTTTAATATCGTTTGATGGAATCTATTTCTACCAATTATTTCGACGTAAGAGTGTGCATTGAATTTCGTTCAGTTTCAATAACTTACGCACACATTTTTAGTTTTCATTTATTTAGATCTAGAGCATTGTTTAAGTTACTTTTTCAGACATGATATGGAAGAATGTCGAGAACGGCATTGTAAAACAATGGCGAGTTGGATTGACGGTCGTACTGATTGTATGTCTATTGTCAGTGATTCCTAAATTTATTACAAAATCCGTAAAATATCGTCAAAAATTCGTCACTTAGCATCGCAAACACATCTGAACTCTGTAAAACTTTTATGGCGGCTAATATTCCAATAAATAAACTTAGCAATCCCACTTTAAAAATATTTCTGAAAAAATATACTGGTCGAAATGTTCCTGATGAATCAACTTTACGCAAATATTATGTTCCTAGGTGCTATACGAGAACAGTAGAACGCATTAGAAGCCATCTTTTAAATCAATACATATGGATAAGCGCCGACCAAACGGTGGATATGTTAGGACGCTGTGTGGTAAATGTTGTAGCTGGTGTACTACATCCAACTATTCCCTATAACTCATATGTAATAGCAACAAGTGTTATAAATAGAGTTGATGCGGAAACAGTTGCTGAAACCATTAAGGAGAATATGCAAAAAATGCTTCATTCGGACGCCACGTACAAAGAAAAAATACTTTTATTTGCAAGTGATAGTGCTGCGTATATGTTAAAAACAGGCAGACTATTGAAGAAAACATATCCTAATATGCTGCATATTACTTGTGTAGCACATGCTCTCCTCAGAATCTGTGAATATATCAGAGACACTTTTCCGGAAGTTGATAGACTTGTATCAGCTTTTAAAAAAGTTTTCAGAAAAGCACCATTGAGAGTAGCTCTTTTCAGGGAAAAATTTCCATCTCTGTCACTGCCTCCCACTCCAGTAATAACTAGATGGGGAACATGGCTGGAAGCTACTAGTTATTATGCTGAGAATTTCGATAGTCTAAAACATTTCGTAACACTGCTAAAGGAGGATGCTAGAAGTATTGGTGAGTGCAAGGAGCTCACACAAATCCCAAATTTAAAGAATCAGTTGTACTTTCTTCACGAACACTTTGGAAAATTGCCAAAACTAATCACTTATTTTGAAAATCGAAATCTCAAATTAAGTGACGGATTAACCACATTAGATGTGGCTGTTAATAATTTGAAAAGTATTCCAAGTGACTTCGGATGTGGCCTTCGGCAAAAGTTTGAAGCAATTCTTAATAGAAATCCAGATTTAATTACATTGCAGCAATTATGTATGGAGACAATTCCACAAAATCTAACGGCTAAATATGAAGAAATAAAAGAATATTTCCAGTATGCACCTATAACCAGTTGCGATGTAGAAAGGACGTTTTCTATTTATAAGGATGTACTTAATTCAAAGAGAACAAAATTGACAGAAGAAAACCTTGCGAAACTATTGCTAGTCAATATTAATACTCCTTTACTCAACTTGAACGACAAAATGAACAAATAGAAATGTTCCAATTATAGAAATAAAATTAAAAACTTTAAAAATACAACTTTTCAACAAATACATATGTATTTCGTAATTTTATAGATCACCACCTGTTTGTTTTCCAATTATATAAATAAAATTAAAAACTTTATAAATACAACTTTTCAACAAATAAATATGTATTTCGTAATTTTATAGATCACCACCCATTCGTTTTCCAATTATAAAAATAAAATTAAATATTTTAGAAATACAGCCTTTCGCCAGTACTGCACTGGGTGGTAAGCGTGTCCGTTCTCTAATTATAACAAATATATACACACATGCAATCTCGTGGTTATTGTCGGTTACACATACTTTAAGTGCATGGCACTTTTTAAAATAGTCAAACATTCAAATACATTATATGTACATATTATACAGCAAATATACAAGGTGCAAAATTATGTCAAAATATTTATTACCTTTATTCACTTTTCGTTAATATTATGCACATTTGCATGTATTTTAAAGGGATAATAGCACGCAATGTATGCATATTGGTTTCTGATCGGGTAATGAAATTCTCATTATATGTATATACATAGTATTTACTCTATCTTATAGTTTTATTATAAATGTGTTACACTTAAAATACCTCATTATCTCTTAATCCTCTTAATGTATACACCGGCAACTTTGGGAACGAATTCGGCTAAGACTCCGGAACGAATTCGGTCTATATCATTTTATTATCTGCGGATTTGGGAACGAACTCGGCTCCGCCGCCTAATTTGTCCATACGTATTTAATTATTATTCCCTTTAATACACATTCCACCTCTATCCATACACCGTTTCATTCGAATTTTCCGTTGTGCAAAACAGTACTGAAAGTCTTCGTCTGCGAGCTCGTTCATAGCACGTGCCGCCTTTTACAGTTTCGACGGTCTGAAATCTTGTTTCTTTTAGTGCAGATATTACCTTGGAATAGATAAAGGTCACGTGGTATCAGGTCAGGCGAATAAGGAGGATGGTCTAACAACTTGGCTAGAAGCGTCTTGAGAGACATTGCAGTGTGCGCTGGCGCGTTGTCCTGATGAAGAATCCATGACTCTTTTTTCCACAATTCAGGTCTTTTTTTCTGTTTTTTTTTTTTCAGGGAGTTGAACAAGAACCTCAAGGTAGTAATACTGTGTAACAGATTGACATTCAGGAATCCAGTTAAGGCACACAATCTCAACAATCATCATAGTTTTGAATTTTAATTTGTTCTTCGGCGCTGTTTTAGCTCTCGGAGAAATTGAGCTCTTCCAATGTATTGATTGATGCTTAGCTTCTGGATCATAGGTGAAAAACGAAGATTCATTACATGTTATCACTCTTTCCAAGAAATTTGGGTCATTTTCAATGGCACTTAAAGTGTGAGACAAACAAATATTTTCACGAGCTTCGAGTACCACTTAGCTGTAACTGTCTTTTGTCCATCTAGCTTAATTGCATTTACTAAGCCCGTACTTCTGAAGAATACTGCACACATCATTTTTTTCATAGCTCACTGCTTCTTAGTCATTGCAGGAGTTTTCTCATCTTCGTGAATACATACACAACTCTCTTGGCGGGTAGGAAGACTGAAAAAGGGAAAAAAATGGTGCCCGCCATTATTCAATAAATTTAAAGTTTCATGGCAAATTTTTACACGCTTTACTTTATGGAAGTCAGAAAGGTGATGCGGCACAAAACGACTTGCCATTTTTTTAAAATTCAGCTGATCGTGTATGATTATTTTAACAGTTGAGGATCCAATCTTGAGTTGAAGCTCTATTACCGCATATGTGGCTTTATTGTCTTCTTCAATTATTTTTTAGCAGCAGCAATGTTTTTGTCGGTAACAGCCCTAGGAGGACGCCCTGCTGCTTCTTTTTGATGTTGAACAGAATTCCTTTTGCGTTCAAATTCCTTATACCTTCGGTAAATTGTAGCTAAAGAAACTGCTTGTTCACTAAAAATTGAATCTAAACTCTCTTTGCACTTACAAGCGCTTAAACCTCTTTTAAAATATTAATAAATTATCATTCGAAAGTGCTCTCTGGTTAATTCCATAAGTAGTTGAGTTATAACTAGAGCTGAGGATGTTTGCGGTATAACCATGGTTATATCATGTAACCATAGTAATTTACTATGGTTACATGATATAACCATGGTTATACCGCAAACATCCTCAGCTCTACTTATAACGAACATAACTTCAACAATAAAACGTCAAATGACAGCTAAAGAGTTGCTCTAAATAAACACCGTATAATTGTTTTGCACAGTCTACTAGATTTTCTTATTCCAATAAATTCAGTTTATCCCACGTATAAATACGAATTTTCATTAAGACTGAATAAGTTCAATATTAAATATTATTTTAATTAAAATAAAAAATAATAAAATTAATCTACATGACATAGTCAAATCAAAATAACAAAAAATAATTACCTTCATCGTAGACTGCTGCGATAAAGGACATCGTTTTAAGGTGGCTCCAATGACACACCAAAACACTTTTATTTAATAACCGTACACGAATGAATTTTTTAAAACACTTTATTTTAAGCGTATTTTACGCAATGCGATTAATTTAACGAGAACGACTGAATCGAAAATTAGTGTTCGTGTTGAAGTCTGCAACAAAAGAAAGAAATTATTAAACCCAGAGCATATTAAAAGTATTTATTTTATTATTAAGTACATTATACAATAAAATTAAAAATTTTATTAATCGAAAATTTGGAGAAAATAAAAGGGTTTTATTATTTTATATATATTTTAAAGGTACAAAAAAGGTTTAAGTATATCAATACGTTAAGCACGTATTACGCATTTGTTACAAATGAAACAGACATGTAATATAAACATCTGTAACTGTCCATGTTCCAATTGTCCAAGTGTACAGTTACAGATGTGTATATTACATGTCTGTTTCATTTGTAATATTTTAAAGGGTTTATACAAAAAAAGATGACCTTAATACGGTATTAATTGAAACTCATGTCTTGAAAATTCATTTTAATGCAAATTTATTTTTAAATGACGAAATAATTAATAATACTAATAAAAAGAAGATACTTGTTAATCATTTAAAACCTAAATGTGTATCTTTGATATTTAATTACAGGGGCTACTGGGAGTAGTTAGGTCGTATTTGCGTACAAATCTTACTAGTCTACTTAATTTATAAATGAATACAATAAAAAGATTTTCATTACCTTCATGGCAGAATCCTGGTACAAAGGAAATCCTTTATGGTGCTTCCAATCACTTTCTAACACTTTTATTTAACAACCGCACGCGAACAAATTTTTATAACACTTTTAAGACTCCATATTTACCGTATTTTACGCAACGCAGTTCATTTAACGAGAACGATGGAATCGCGATTAGTGTTCCTGTTAAAATCTGCAACAAAAGAAAAAATTATGAAATCCTGGGCATATTTAAAGTATTTGTTTTATTATTAAGTATATCATACTATACCAAAGACAAAAATGTTTTTAATTGATAATTTATGGAAAATGAAAGGGTTTTATTATTTTATATTTTTTGCCAAACAAAAAAAAACATTAAAAGTTTATTAACTGAACAGTCATGTCTTAGCTTTTAATGTAAACATATTTTTAAATTTTAAAATAAATTAATATTTTAAATATAAATAAAAATTAAATGTACATATGTGTTAATAATTTAAACACTAAATTTATATATCAAGTGTCCGTTAATGTTTGAAGCTGACGTTTGTCAAATTTTGGAAATGTCTTGGCTTAATTGGTGATATCCAAATGCACCCATACAAGTATAACTTTTTAACATCTGACTTTTTTATACCAGGTTATCGAACTCTTAGCATACAAAACTGTATAAACAATGTTATCTTCTAGAGTTTTTATAAACATAAACATTGTAGCGTGTGTTTGTGAGTAAATTCAATAGCGGTATTTTTTATAGATATTCTGAATCCATGTGCGAGAATTTTCAGAGGGTTTTTAATGTTGCGGTTCGCGTCGTAATTAACTCACAATTGTTTGGATTAATATTCCATATAATTGCTTTTTTCATTTTCATGCGTTGTCTTTTTCTTTTAAAGACACACTGTATGAGTTAAAAATAAACAACCTATTTGGTAAAGCTATTTGAAACATACTTGAGTTGGTAAAATCTCACAATTTATATATTAAAGTTACTGTATATGAGCTATAACCTACTATAAACGTGCATATTGTTTTCCGTTAGATTTCATTGTTAACATTTTTTGCTTGGAACGCGGCACTACCTATCCTATTTTCTTAAATAATTGTAATTAGCAAATATTGGCAATAAACATTTCGCAAAGTAAGAGTATCGTTTAAAAAAGGTATATAACCCCTTACCACAATTATTAATCGTATCCTAAATACGTATTTCGACAACTAGGTTGTCATCATCAGTAGGTAAAAACTACTAATTAAAAGTCGCACATGGGGCACAGTAAAGCAAGAGAACCGCTTACGCACAACTATTATACACCGCGTCCCCGTATAGACTCTATACAGTCTATACGGGGACGCGGTGTATAGTAGTTGTGCGTAAGCGGTTCTCTTGCTTTACTGTGCCCCATGTGCGACTTTTAATTAGTAGTTTTTACCTACTGATGATGACAACCTAGTTGTCGAAATACATATTTAGGATACGATTAATAATTGTGGTAAGGGGTTATATACCTTTTTTAAATTTTTTTTAAATTTTTATTTAACCACAGTCTCCATTGAAAGAATTTTTAAGAGTATCGTGTTTGATTTTATCAATTTTTATGTTTACATGAAATGTGATTACCGCATGATACACTAATGTTAATTGTCCGAAGTCAAGTGCAGTGGTTGTAACTTAACCAAAATTTGACAAATACTGTCAGTTTCAAAGATTAACGGATACCCGTTAGTTCACCAATCAGGTGGTGAATGCTACTCTTTAATATTGTGTTATATTCATTAACAATAAACACAGATTGTTAAAATTTTCGCTTTTTGTATTTCATTTCTTAATTATACAATTTCTATTATCTTTTTTCTAATTATACAATTATTATCGTAAATTACCTCGCAAGGGTTATTGTATTAATACAATGCATAATAAACCTTTGAAGTAAATACCAACAAGTTGCAATTATGAGAAAATTTGTCTAGATGTGTTCAAGAGATTATTATTATGCGAAGAGATTTATTGATTACCTGTGTTTGCTAATTTATTAACTTTTAATAATTTATTTAATAAATGAACAAGATGAGGTAAAGAATTAATAAAAACTAAATCTGGTTGTGGTTTATAAAAGCTTGAAAATATATTTGACAGCTTTTTGAAAGGAATTTCTTCTAAATTTTAATTAATTGGTGTCCAGGTTATAGGATTCTTATATAAGAAACTTAGCATTTACTTTATGTTAAATATCTAAAGAAGCTTTTATGTGACGAAAGAACTGTTATGTATAATTCTGTATAAAAAAATCGTGTGTTTATTAATTATTAATAGACATGAAAATATATTTTCGTAAAATTTTCAAAGCAATATTAAATTAATGTTTTAGTTGGAATAATAAATAAAACCATTAGTTTATACATAATAATAGTCAAATCAATAAATAAAAAGATTTTCATTACCTCAACCACAGAATCCTGAGACAAAGGCCACTTTGGTGGTTCCAATCACTTCTAAACACTTTTATTTAATAACCGTACGCGAACGAATTTTTATAGTGCTTTTAACACTTTATATTAAGCGTATTTAACGCGACGCATCGTATATTTAATTAACACTTGATTATATTATGCGACAGTACGCGATATAGTTCGATTAGTCATCGTAGACACGCGTAATGTTTCTTAAACGGCGAATACAAAACATCACTTTACCGGTACGTATCTGTAAAAAAGAAATTTCGAGTATTGCATTATTTGTAAAATTAGATATTTTTTGAAATATATTATGACACATACCCTAATTCGGTCACATCCACCAGTTAAAAGAACTAACCACTTATATTTCACTTGTCTTTTCCACGAGTATAAAAATATATAATCGTGGATCTCACTTGTTTATGTAGAAACTGAGAATTGGTATGATTAAAGTAATGGTGAGATAATATTAAGAAAAAATTAAGTTTATCAATTGCATTTCGGTAGAGTACCAGTGCTTTAAAAACAAACAATTAGCGAGCTATAATTGCAGATATTGTCTCCATTATTGAAGAGAAAATGCACTTAGTATCATTTTATTTCCTCAAGAAATTTTGTGAAAACGGAATATCTTAAGGTATACTTAAAAATGAGAAATAAGGAGATTTACTTTGTATAACTTATTGCTCAATTTACGATTCCTACATACACAAACTGAGCCGCCAATAAGAACGTAACGAGTTTGAAAAACGAACTGAAACAGGGTTCCCAATTGGGTCCCAAAATGTAAATACGACCGTCTTGAAATGACCGCGTCAACCGGAAACTTCAGTAATTGAAGCTTAAAAACCACGTCTATTGTCCATCTAAGAGCATGCGAATTAAATATTGAACAATGCCATATTTAACTAAATAATAAAATATTCATTTTGAGATTTATATGAATATCGAATATAAATACAATTAGGTCTATTTTAACATTATATTATATATATTAAAAAAATATTGGATTGAACGTCGTTCAATAAATAATCCTAACGCTAACATGTCGACCTATTCACTAACAAACGAAATTGATAAAAATTTAAAAAAAAGGCGCATTAAATATTTATAACTAGTTATTGTTAAACTTTGCAAATGTTGAAAAAAATTAAATTTTATTTAAAATGAACAAAATTACCAATTATATTCAAAAGTTATAGTTAATAATTATTATTAAATTAATACTTAGATTTATAAAATTAGCGGAATATACATAATCAAAAACAAAATAAGTAGATGGAACAACAGACGTGTAAATATGTATAGAGGCATGCTTAGAAAAAAAACTCTGACCTTTCGACGAATCATTGCAAACCTCTGCAAATCTGTAACAATAGAAACAAATAAGTAAAAAATGGGCCTAAATATATTTTTAAATATCAAAACAAGTCAGTTTATAGATATCGATTAACAAAATATATGTTTGTAAATAATTTAAAAATCCAAATGTATATATTTGATATTTATAGCGAAAATGATCGGTAGTGATCACTCTTACATCTACCAAGTGAAGTTACAAATTGATATATCAGCTCATATGTAAAAATAATTATTATAACTGTGTTCTGAAATGTAGAGGATGTCTGAAAAATTACACAGAAGGAAAATGTTCATCGAATATCCTATGAATATTTGTGTGTAACAATACGAGTGGGTATTGATATCTAGTTTGCTTAGGCCATTTTCCTTGAACGAAATAAAATCATGTTATATTGACAAGAAATAACGACATATTGAAAGTGTTCGTGTAAAATCTTACGTCGAGAAGTTGAAGTATTGCTGTGCAGTAAACTTTGAAAAAAGCATGTCGAATGTAAATGTGAAAATTGATAAATTGGAGTATCGAGGCATCATCAAATACTTGTATTTTAAGAGGTTAAGTGAAGGAAATTTATGAAGATTTCCTTAATACACTTGGCGATCAATGCCCATCATATGCGGCTGTCAAAAATAAAATTGCGTTATTCAAAAGAGAAAAACTTTCCGTTGAAGATTAGAAGCGATTATGAAGACTGATTTCGATGTCCATCCCCAAAAATATTGAGGCAGGTCATGATATGGTATTATCAGACCACCAAATTGGGCTGAAACATATAGGTGAGGCACTAAAGATTTGATATGAACGCGTCCATCATATAGTTCACGTCGATTTAGATATGAAAAAAATTAACACAAACGAGCAAAAGTGAAAGCATCACGGTCAATCTTTGCCCGTTTTGAAGGAGGTCCAGATTTTTTTAACAGTCTTGTGACATTGCATGAAACATGGGTCCATTTTTACAATCCAAAAGCAAAAGCAGCAATCGATGAAGTGGAAGCATTATGGTTCTCCAAGACCTAGTTTGCAGACAAAGAAGAATCTTCTTCTTAGATGGGTTAAAGGCGTTGCAGGATCGCTGTATTAAGAGTATAATTTAAGCGGAGACTAAGAGACTATTGAATAATAATAACAATAATAAAGTCCCAATTTTAAATTGTTTCAATAGTAGGCTAAGTGCTAGCCTATATATAACGTTATCTCTGTGAGCAAATTCAATAATATACTTGAATAGCAACGTTAACAACAAGAACCTACAAACAAAAGAAATAAATTCAGGACTTTTAATTGGGAAGTAGGAATGTAGTGTCGCAGCTCAAAATACCGAAGTCGAATTTACTGACCAGAAAAATCATGACAAGGAAATTGTGGGTAACAAGATGGAAATAAAGAACAGGAGAAGCTGGAAATATGAGGAAAGAAAATACTAAATTTATTAAATAAAAATTTTAAGAATCTAATGGTTTATTACCTAAATATTAGAAGATATATGCAGATATATGAAGATATATGTTCAATATTAAATATGGTTTAATCGAATTAAGAAATAATAAAATTAATCTACACGATACAGTCAAATAAAAAAAAAATCGTTACCTTCGTCGTAGAATCCTGCTACAAAGGATACACAAAGGACATCTTTAAGGTGGCTCAAATGACACATCACAACACCTTCATTTAATAATCGTACACGAACGAATTTTTTATAACACTTTGTGTCTGTGTTTAAATCTGAAACAAAGAAACAAATTATTAAACCCCGGGCATATTGAAAGTATTTAGTTTATTATTAAGTATATCTCTTGTACTATCAAAATTTAAAATGTTAAAATTTGAGGAAAATAAAATGGTTTATTTTATATTTTAAAGAGTTTATACAAAAAAGATCACATTGAAACGCTATTAATTTGGAAATCATGCTTTCGATTTTAACGTAAATATATTTTCAAATACCGAAATAATTATTTAAGATTATAAATATCAATACAAATCAAGGATATTTGTTAATAATTTAAAACCCAAATGTGTATCTTTGATATTTGATTACAGTGAACCCTGTGGGTAGATCACAAGTACGTGCAAATCCTACTTGTCTGCTTAAATTATAAATTTATTGTATAATGAATATACCATTAATCTGTACCAAATAAAAATTAAATCAATACAATAAAAATATTTTCATTACCTTCACGGGACAAAGGACAGCATTTATCGTGGTTCCAATCACTTCCAAACACTTTCATTTAATAACCGTACGCGAACGAATTTTTATAGCGCTTTTAACACTTTATATTAACCGTATTTAACGCAACGCACCGTATATTTAGTTAACACTTGACTATTCTGCGATAGTACGTCAGATAGTTCGATTAGTCATCGTAGACACGTAATCTTTCTTAAACGACGAGCACAAAATATCATTTTTCCCGGTTCGTATCTGTAAAAAGGAAATTATAAAAATGTAGCCCCACGCTAAAAATATTAAACATAAATAAAAAGAAATGCCAGAAATATAATTAGACAAATTTCTGGAAATATTAATTTAAATTTGATGAAAATTAATTATTTATTACATTACTAAAAGTGAAGAAGCGAATAAAACTTTTATATAAAAAAAATAATTTGAAGCTCTCTAATAGTCCAGAAAAATACTAAATCTAAAAATATTATGAAATACATAAATATCTAGAATTACTAATTTAATTGTAGATTTGAGAAGAAAAAAAAATATTATTTATATCTTTATTTAAAACATAAGTAATTAATATTTTATTTAGAATAAAATTAAGCTAAATACTAGAAAAATTAAAAGTGTAATTGACAAATTAAATATATCTATTTAAGAAATTTACAAAATACCTGCTAGAACCAGGAACAACCCCGCTCGATCACTTCTAAAACCAGAACGAAAATGCGCTTCGAAATTTCATTTCATTTTAGCAAATGTAAAGAAAGGAATTTGCAATAAAAACATATCTAAGTAGGTAAATGCATGACGTTAAAATACATTCAAAACCTTTTTTTGTGTATTGAGAAAAACTCTTCTCAGTTTTTCGGAGTCTAAAGAAGCGAAATTGACATGCGTGCCATGAGCGTACGCTTGATAATACATAAAATAAATAGTAAGTAGTAATTTATAAAACGTGGTGAAAAATTTACCGATTATATTCCTATTTGTAATTTGTAATAAACCCGTGATTATAATACTAAACTTATTCACTACGTCTGATAATGGCCGTTTTGTTGAACTACTAACAGTGGCATTATAACCTGCAACAGTCCGTACAGAAGTCTACATATTTGATGTCATACCTACTGCGCTCGAATTATACTCGATATAGACACTACGCTCATGGTGCACCCGCCAATATTCGCTTCTTCAACAAACAGTGTAAAAAAGTTGTTGGCTAAATATTTCATGGCGAAATATCTAGAAACACATGTTAAAATAATGTTATTTAAACAATTGAGCGTTATTTTCGATTTATTTTAAATTAAAGCAAATTAATGTCGCTAATATTTAAATAAATTATTGATTTTAAAATTTTAGATATAATATAATGTATATTTGTAATATGTATGGCTCACTTAAAAAAATCGAACAACGAATATACTGATAAGCTGGGAATTCGATTTAGTATTTTTAAACTTACAAGAAATGGTTCCGAACTTGAAAATTAAAGTTCACCCTAGTATATGCTCAGGACAATTTTTTGTGTCGAAAATCATTTGAAAGAGGGCGAAAGCATCTTAAAATGTAAAACGATTTTTAGTTTTTGGCATTTCTTGATAATAAAAATAGGTAAAATATTGGTGTTTTATACCGGATGTCCTTGAAACAAAAGGACTACGTATGAAAAATTCCCTCTCTCATATTCATTATATATATATATATATATATATATATATATATATATATAGTAAACCTAATCAGTAGGCGATTAAAGGTCTGTATATTACTTCAAAATATATGTATTTAAAAAAAACTCTACATGTTTCGGCTGTATACGCCTTTTTCAAGAGAATACAAAATATGAATGACAGGATATAAATATAAATCATATATTATATTATATAATATATGATTTATATCCTGTCATTCATATTTTGTATTCTCTTGAAAAAGGCGTATACAGCCGAAACATGTAGAGTTTTTTTTTAAATACATATATTTTGAAGTAATATACAGACCTTTAATCGCCTACTGATTAGGTTTACCATATCATACCAAGGTCACGAAGTTATTATATATATATATATATATATATATATATATTACATGTGTATGAGAATTAATAATTATTAAATCTCATTTTACATGCGATTGTCGCTATAATTTGTTGCATTTAATTCTACAAATCGGCAAATCACTTTTGCCCTAGATTGTAGACGCAACAAGCCGCGACATCAACTGTACAAGTTGTCAGTACAAATGAAAAATTTTTGTGAAAAACTTATCTGCGCGGAATGTGCATATATCGATATTTCACTGTTTTTTACAGATCATCAGTGCACCTTACCGAAGACAGACATGTTATTCACTTCTATACTACGTGTATATATACGAACTGTAATGAACTTCATGTGTATGAGAATTAGTAATTACAATCGCATGTAAAATGAGATTTAATAATTATTAATTCTCATACACATGAAGTTCATTACAGTTCGTATATATACACGTAGTATAGAAGTGAATAACATGTCTGTCTTCGGTAAGGTGCACTGATGATCTGTAAAAAACAGTGAAATATCGATATATGCACATTCCGCGCAGATAAGTTTTTCACAAAAATTTTTCATTTGTACTGACAACTTGTACAGTTCATGTCGCGGCTTGTTGCGTCTACAATCTAGGGCAAAAGTGATTTGCCGATTTGTAGAATTAAATGCAACAAATTATAGCGACAATCGCATGTAAAATGAGATTTAATAATTATTAATTCTCATACACATGAAGTTCATTACAGTTCGTATATATACACGTAGTATAGAAGTGAATAACATGTCTGTCTTCGGTAAGGTGCACTGATGATCTGTAAAAAACAGTGAAATATCGATATATGCACATTCCGCGCAGATAAGTTTTTCACAAAAATTTTTCATTTGTACTGACAACTTGTACAGTTGATGTCGCGGCTTGTTGCGTCTACAATCTAGGGCAAAAGTGATTTGCCGATTTGTAGAATTAAATGCAACAAATTATAGCGACAATCGCATGTAAAATGAGATTTAATAATTATTAATTCTCATACACATGAAGTTCATTACAGTTCGTATATATACACGTAGTATAGAAGTGAATAACATGTCTGTCTTCGGTAAGGTGCACTGATGATCTGTAAAAAACAGTGAAATATCGATATATGCACATTCCGCGCAGATAAGTTTTTCACAAAAATTTTTCATTTGTACTGACAACTTGTACAGTTGATGTCGCGGCTTGTTGCGTCTACAATCTAGGGCAAAAGTGATTTGCCGATTTGTAGAATTAAATGCAACAAATTATAGCGACAATCGCATGTAAAATGAGATTTAATAATTATTAATTCTCATACACATGAAGTTCATTACAGTTCGTATATATACACGTAGTATAGAAGTGAATAACATGTCTGTCTTCGGTAAGGTGCACTGATGATCTGTAAAAAACAGTGAAATATCGATATATGCACATTCCGCGCAGATAAGTTTTTCACAAAAATTTTTCATATATATATTATTATATACATACCTATATATATATTATATATATACATATATATATATAAGGTAAACTTAATAAGTCGGCGATTAAAGGTCTGGTTCATTACTTCAAAGTATATATATTTAAAACAACCCTACATGTTTCGGCATGACGCCTTTGTCAAGGGAATAAAAAATATAAATATAAATATAAATTTATATTTTTTATTCCCTTGACAAAGGCGTCATGCCGAAACATGTAGGGTTGTTTTAAATATATATACTTTGAAGTAATGAACCAGACCTTTAATCGCTGACTTATTAAGTTTACCTTATCATACCAAGGTCACGAAAATATTATATTTATATATATATATAGTAAATTCAATCAGTAGGCGATTTAAGGTCTGGCTTTACTTTAAAGTATAATTTAAAACAACCCTACATGTTTCGGCAATGATGCCTTTATCAAGGATATAAAATATAAATGACAGTATCCAAATGTCATATAATTGAGTTGCTATGGATAAAATTATTCAAAGATACATTCCAATTGAATAATAATAAATCATGCCTTAGTATTCCAAAAACAGATAGACAACAAAAACTGTGATCATTCTTAAAGAGGAATATGAGCAAAAAATAGAAAAACTATTAGACGATAAATTCACCTATAAAAAAGAAAGATATAATCCAACAGAGAGAACTCAAAAAGAAAATAATAACTTAATAAATAAATGGCATAGACTAAACCTAATAGATTTCAACACTAAAAACAAACGCCGCATTTTTCACATTCCCATCCTCCATCAATATATGGTTTACCTAAAATTCACAAAAATAATATCCCTTTAAGACCAATAGTATCTAACATACAAGCCCCTACTTATAATATAGCAAAATTCCTAGGTGATATCTAAGATGTTAGGAAAAACTGAATATCATACCAAAGACTCATGGCAATTTCAAAATTTCATCAAGGAACAAAAAGTACCAACTAATCACAAAATTATATCACTTGATGTAGAATCTTTATATACTAACATTCCTACAGATCTAGCTATGAACATAATAGAATCCAAATGGGATGAAATTAGTCCACACACATCACTAAATAAAAACGAATTTATTAGAGGTATACACTTCTGATAACATATATTTTCAATACAAAAATTCTTTTTATAGTCAAACATTTGGTATTGCCATGGGCTCTCCTTTAGCTGCTCCTATTGCAAATCTAGTAATGGAACACTTAGAACAAAACGTTATCAATTCATTAGACTTCCACCCCATTTTTTTCAAAAGATATGTTGATGATATCATAACATGTATTCCGACTAACAAAATAAACTATCTTTTAAATAAATTCAACAATTTTCACAACAAATTAAAATTCACTATTGAAGAAGAAATTAATAACAGTATTAATTTCCTTGATGTTTCTTTGAACTATGATAGACAGGGTACTATTTATACAAATTGGTATAATAAACCTACAGCTTCTTTTCGATATATGAATTACCACTCAAATGCTCCTACAGTATTCAATAAAATGATAATAAATAATCTGACTGATAGGGCAGTAAAACTATCACATACTCAATACAGAAAAGATAACATCAAGAAAATTAAAACAATCTTAACAGATAATAATTATCCACCACAACTTATAGACCAAACAATTAAAAAAAGAGTACACCAAATATACAACACTGCAGACACCAATAAAAATTTGAACAATGACACAACATATATCACGATTCCATATGTTCCACAACTATCAGAAAAAATTAAATACACTTTAAAAAAAAATATGATATACCTACAACATATAAACTTAAACTAATAAACATTTATTTTCAAAACTTAAACTTAAAATAGAAAAAAATCGAGAAACACATGTCATATATAAAATACCATGTCGCGATTGCGATAGTTACTACATAGGCCAAACGAAACAATATTTATACAAAAGAATACAAGCCCACAAATACTCTAAAACAGACAAAACTGCTTTATCTACACACAAACTACAACGCGATCACCATTTTGATTTTGAAAACACACAGATAATTGATAAAGAACAACACACAATGAAAAGAGAAATTAAAGAAATGATTAGTATTAAACAGGAAAAAAATTCAATTAACAACAGAAATGATATAAAAATTTAAGCTGTATGTACTATAACTTAATTGTGTAACGATCTGCAATTTACCATCATAATATATTTTTTTGTTATATAATTATATATCTTTAGTTATTTAAATATCAATTACATTTAAATATCATATACATTTGCTTACCATGCTGACTGTTCCCTGTTTTGATTCCTGTCTGGTTGTCCGAGTAGGTTTTCGTGGTTTTCCTTCTCATTTAAGGCGAATGCCGACAACTTTGCACGCTTAAGACGCTCCACGGGCGCATACATAATAATAACTCATGTCTTGCTTTTCCCCGTTTTTGTTGTCTATCTGTTTTTGGAATACTAAGGCGTGATTTATTATTATTCAATTGGAATGTATCTTTGAATAATTTTACCCATAGCAACTCAATTATATGACATTTGTATACTGTCATTTATATTTTATATCCTTGATAAAGGCATCATTGCCGAAACATGTAGGGTTGTTTTAAATATATATACTTTAAAGTAAAGCCAGACCTTAAATCGCCTACTGATTGAATTTACCATATCATACTTAATTATATATATATATATACTGGCTGATTCATTTTCGGCCCTCACCATGGGATCTCGCTTATTATTGGAGATAGAGTATAGGTTTAAATTTGGCAAAGTTGTTAAATTTTGTGTTTGTTATAAATCCCTAAAGAAAATAGACCTGTGACAAATGACCTTCGTTATTTAAAAAAAAACGCGAAAACCCCATTTTCTTCTTTTACCTGTAGCACCGACATTTGGCCTTGTAGAGAAAAAATAAAAACACATCCTTGTGGCCATTTCTAAACCTCTATCCAGCGGTGTACCCTAAAATGTACCACATGCTGACTAAAGTTTTTGACATTAGGTTTTATTTGAAAGAATAAATTATAAGATTAAATAAGGTAGCCATGGAATTTCATTTATTGTTCATTAATAATACAAAAATGTCAGTAACGAAGAGAAACGAGATATGATAAGTATTGTTTATTCTTCGAACCGAAATTCAACAGTAGCGAGTACATGATATCTACAATTATATCCAGAACGACAACAACCTTATCGTACCATTTTTCTAGATCTCGATAGAAATTTGGTCGAGAATGGATCGTTTACTAAGCCGCGTAATGGTCAAGACAACAGAAATTTAAATGAAAATCGAGAAGATATTTTACAAATGGTAAATTAAAAGCGTGTTTTCAAATTTCATGTTAATCTTGTATTTTTATAGATAAATAATAATCCATCAATTTCCACACGCGAAGTAGCGTCAGAATTAAATTTGTGCCAGTCCAGAGTTTGGAGAACTTTACATAAAAGTAGGTTTAAACCATACAGGATCCATGTTAGCCACTCTTTACTGCCTGGAGATAATTTGAGAAGGCTAGAATATTGTAATTGGTTAATGGGAAGGATAGAAAATGACGAAAATTTTTTAAGCAAAATCATCTGGTCAGATGAAACAAAATTTACAAATTCTGGAATGTTCAACAGAAATACGGAGCACTATTGGCCTCTGGATTGTATTTTATATCGCCTGGACATACTTCTATATTGTAGGTGTAGAGTAAAGTACCTTTCATCATCTATGACGATGACTTGGTTATTTGCAAAATGTGTGCGCCTTAAAGCACGGCAACATCTCGGTATTCTAGCTAACTGATTTGGCGTATATTTAGGACATTTCTTTCTCTTGCGATATTCTACACTTCTTCTCTTCAGTTCTCAGGAAATTGTATTCTTGGAAACATCGTAACGTCGTGAAAGTTTTCTCAATGACTGTCCAATTTTATTTATTCTTGGAACTTTCGACCAATTGGTTTGCTCTATGTCCAGTTAACAGTCTTGGTCTTCCACATTTCGGAAGATTTAGGCATGGAAAACCTCGCTCACATTCTGCTATCGCACGATATATGGTTCTCTGCGACACATTTTGATTTTCAAAAGGTTGAAGTATTTGAACTTTAGGCATCTGCCCAACAAAATTATAAACGCTTTTTCTAAGCCCTAATTTATATGCCATTACAACGCAATCGATATCGGTAACTAAACTGTCATTAAAATGACAAATAACTGAATTATTCTTCTTTGCAAAGCCAACCCCATATTTTGATATTTTTAATTTTTTTTATAGAGTTCTATTTTGTGCTAAAACTTTTGAGACATACGTTATTAAGAAATTGTGTTTCGGGATTAATCGGTACCATTCGACGAATCTTCGATTAACCTACGTTGGCCTATGGAAGTTCGTAAAATTACGTACCTCCGTTAACCTTAACGTGAAGACATGAAATCTACGCACGCTTATATGTCAATCTCCAGTTTAAGTTAGCGTTTACTGCTGCATTGCAACTCTGCATTAATTCATTGTTCATTCATGTCGTATAATAGGTATTACCATATCACTTATATATCACTTATAACTTTATGAAATAACTATAGTTAAACATTTATTGTAAAAACTGCAATATTGTTTCGCCATGCAATAGCTTCATCGGGTGGATGAAAACTACATATTTGAGATGCAAATTGAGAATATATGTGTGCAGTTTGCATCTTAAATATCCAGTTTTCATTGACTATCTATAGAAGTATTTAGTTCTGTATTTTGAAGTAGACATTTTATGTATATTTTATAACCAGCTGACTTGGAAAGTTGTCAAGTAAATGTCAAAACTAATTGAAATAAATAATTTCATAGATATCTCGTAAATTACACGGCAATAGCGATTCAACGACTTTTTGATCTTACGATTGTTATATATCGAATGATAGGTACCTACTTATCCCGTGCGTGAATTCCACCTAGATGTTATCATGAACCAGATAACATTTAATCATTGGTGTGTAGAAAGGTCTTCCAAAGTGCGCGTTTTGTAAGTAAATGATTGTGGAACAATATATATTGCACCTATTTGCTGTTGCGGGTATGTTTCAATGTGCCCCGTTTTACGACGTGATGTATGTCTCCATTTTATATGACAATAGAGCGTGCAAATGTTTTGTTACAGTCGCTTTGTTCTGCCCTATGATTATTGTTTGATATTGCTATTGCCAACTGTAGTTCTCAATGTAATGCGCATGTCAGTACAAACGGTACATGCTTTAGTCTGCGAACTGTTTGTGACTGGTTTGTGTACGGTCAAAATTTAGTTGGAACACTTTTGGTATAGTTCAATGTACGGTCAAAAATGAAGTTGGAACGCTTTTTCTGCAGTGCGAATGTAACCGGACCGTTACTATATGGTTTTCTTAGCGAGTTGGAATAAACCTTATATGTGTAGAAATGGTACCACTCTTTGTGGGCACGTAGTCTTCCTTTATTTTATATATTATCTTTTTGTATTAGGTTGTGTTTTGTCTTATTATTTAACGTAGAATTAAATATTTTATTTATCTATCTAGCATTGTTCTGATATTAGGTTTTCTGTTTGACAATAAAGTTTCATTAATTATAATAATAATATTTTATTTTAAACAGATAAATTTATTCAACAAAAATACAGAAATAAAGTACAGTGTGTATATACACAGATATAGTTAAAAGAGGAGGACAAATTATTTTTCTATTTTGCGTTCGTAATGAACTCATTATGAAACCCAAAACAGTATCGAAATGAAGATCATTTCGATACGCTTGTCATTTTTCAATTTTAGCGTTGTTCAAACACAGGAATAAATATCTTTTTCTATTTTGCGTTCGAAATTAACTCATTATGAAACCCAAAACAGTATCGAAATGAGCTTCATTTCGATACGCTTTTTTTCATTTTTCAATGTTGGCGTTGTTCGAATACAGAAATAAATATCATTGCTGTCATTTGCTTTTAAGAATTTATGTACATTTGACAGATATGATATATCTCATTATTTTACACAAACAACGTATGTTGTATACAATTGACAACAACATATGTATATATGTTTCTATGTCACTCATGTTTATATTTTTAAATGAAATATCAAGTAATGTTAACGAAAATTAATAAATAATATGTAATATAATATACTTCGCGGATAGCAAGATTTAAATTTGAAAATGTCAAGTATCAATGTGACCAACTGCATATATATATATGCCGGTTTAGAACGTTTTTCTTCGTTGTCCGACACCTAACTTCCATCCTCTTCTATCGTCACACTCCTCTGGTGTGAGGTTTCTTTCACTCATGGATCTTTGTATGCTCTTCTGCCATTCCAGTTTCGGTCTTCCCCGTTTCCTTCTCCCTCTTGGGTGCCAGTGCATTATTGTTTTGGGCCACCTGTTATTTTGCATTCGTTCTACGTGTCCGTACCAAGTAAGTTGTTTCTTTTCGATGTCTTGAACTATCGTGCCTTCTATTCCCATTTGTTGCTTTATATAGTCGTTCCTTATTCTCTCTCTTCGTGAAATTCGCAAGGATCTTCTAATGGCATCCATTTCAACCGCCTCAACCTTCTTCCTTTGTCTATCTGCAATCCTCCAAGTTTCTGCTCCATATAGAAGGCTGCTCTTTACCATAGTCTCGTATATATTAAATTTTCTCTTCTTTGTTATTTCCTTGCTCCATAGAATTCCATTCAGGCATCCGATCACTTTTTTTGCTTTGACTATACGTTTTTCGATCTCTCTCACATCTGTTCCGGTGTTGTCGAAAGTTATGCCCAGATATTCATATTCCTGACATTGCATTATTTCTTGACCATTGTCGACTTCCAGATTTCCGTCCTGGTTGCCAATACACAGATATCTTGTTTTGTTTATATTGACTGTCAAGCCCCATTTTCGATATTCTTCCATCATTTTCCTCACCATGTATTGCATGTCCTCCTTGTCATTGGCCACTATGACCTGGTCGTCAGCAAACTGAAGGGTAAATAAGCACCTGTCATTTATCTCTATACCCATTCTCGTGACCTTCCTCTTCCAATCTCTTAGTGCCACCGCTACATATATCTTAAAGAGTGTTGGAGAAATACAGCATCCTTGGCGCAGTCCTTTATTTACCGTAAATGCATCTGTTAGCCAACTGCATGCTTTATATAAAAATTAACCTCTGAACTTTCAAATTAAATAATTCCAATTTAAGCAATTTATTAATGTAAAAAACGCAAAATAGAAAAAATACTATAAAAAACTCGTTTCATAAGGCCTTTTGCCGCACTCGCTCTTTAGAAAACTCGCCGCTATCGCGGCTCGTTTTCTAAACTGATCTCGTGCGGCAAAATGGTGCCTTATGAAACTTGTTTTTTAATATACTATATTACTGTCATTTGATTTTGAGAATTTACGTTCGTTTGACAGAAATGATATAGGTACGTAGAAAATTAAAATGCTACACGAACAACATATATTGTATTCATTTGACAATAAGATATTGTAAAATACTTGTCTTTCTGGGTTCGTTTAAATAAAACTAAGGGTAATATTAAAACACACTATATTGTGATGACTCATCCATAACGCGTCACGCGTCATTCCTCTGGTGTTTTCTCGAGGCCTACGAGAACGCTCTAGAAGAGTATTCACCACGATATAAAAGCCGCGTCGAAGAAGAGATGGGACATTAAATCCTAGAGCCTCGCGCAGTAATCATAAATATAGATACATAAATATAAATACATAAATGTGCTTATTGTTAATAGTTAGTTTTATATTGTTATACGTTTTATTATTAATATAGTGTGTGTCTAAAGTTATTGTTAGTTTTATTTAAGAACCCGGAAAGACAAACTTTACAATATTAATAAAACAACACACTAAATAACACTTAAAACTATTACAATAATGACAATATTTATATTTATTTATTCACAATATTTATTTATAACTACGATGTTAACGATGTCGGTTGCTGGTCGAATGAATCATAATACCTTTCTAGCGGTATATATAGGCGCAGACTAGAACAGACCAGTAACAAGGTTTAAAAATTCATCCGTGAACTACCCTTGTTTAACAAATGCAACAGCAATTTGTAACTATCTTTGTCACATACTTGATGAGGCCTTAGTGAGAGGCGCTGATAAACGCAAATCATAAGCATGCGCAACGCGTCCTATCAAATTTGAAAGGAACATGTGCTTTATATATATATACCTATATATATATATATATATATATATATATATATATATATACATGTATATATATATATATATATATATATACATATATATATATATATACCGATAGGACCAGCTCGGAACGGGCCATAGTCAACAATGAGTGGCAACAGCTACGCGCCGCAGCTTCAATTGCAGTTAAGAATTTAGTAAGACTTAAACCGCACAAAGATATAGTCGTTTGCATATTCGTTCTGTATACGTAATTTGCCCATTTGTTTCAGGCATAATAAGGTCCAGTTTATTATTATTATTGTATTCTTAGCTGCTACGGAAAAGTAATTTTAAGTAATAAAAAAACAATAACGTTTTCTAAAAGATAAAAAGCAATATTACTGGAATTGAAACCATACAATAGACCAGAGTATCTATTTTGTATAACTGTAATTACATATTCACTGTTATGACAGTTTTATAAACATCGTATAAAAAATGTATATTTGCTTTAAAAAAATAAACAATTTATTTACATCAAATACATTTCCAGACAATTTTAAACTTTTAAGGGACAGTTCTACAATACACTTTAACCCATCAATTATATCGTCGAATAACCCGAATAAGGATAAAGTTTAGTTAATCTCTAGTTAAAACTTCTACAGTGCCTAATTTTAAATAATATTTGGAATATATTGCAGTATAACTTAACACTGCCATAATAGATAAGTTGAGTTTTGCACAAAGGTTGGTATAAATATTTTAAATCGCAGTACAACATAATACAAACTTATTTGTTGTGAAATGTCTTTTTTGGTTCGAAATTATTTGTTGACTGCTAGTAAATTAGAACTTGTACGATTACAGAGAGAAATTTTGAAAAAGGAACATGACATGGAGCAAGAAAAATAAAGTTTAGCAATTTAACATTCAAAAATTAAATTAGAGCAAACAAAGTATTGTACTTGCACTAAGTTATAGATTTATTATAAGAAACATATAATATATACAAACAATCGTTATTTTATTTATTGTCTTCACCAAATTATATGAATTTGTTGTGTATATTAAAAATTTAAAGTTAACAAAAGATTAGAACCAAAACAAATAAGGCAGTCGAATGTATCTCGCAAAAACTTTCTACAAAAAGATGAAAACACATTCAAATGTATTTAATTGAACATACATTTTTATATGCATTCGACCATCGGACTTATGTTGCGCGCGCGGAGTGGCTTCGTACACACGTTGCCACATCGCATTACGTTCCATACGTATATTGTTGCCTATGGCCCGTAGCGGGCTGGACCTATCGGTATATATATATATATATATATATATATATATATATATATATATATAATATCTTCGTGACCTTGGTATGATAAGGTAAACTTAATAAGTCGGCGATTAAAGGTCTGGTTCATTACTTCAAAGTATATATATTTAAAACAACTCTACATGTTTCGGCAATGATGCCTTTGTCAAGATAAGTTTACCTTATATATATATATATATATATATATATATATATATATATATGTATATATTAACTTATCTTTGATATATTGATATAATTCCAATATTGACTATTCAACCTTTATCATACTTGAATTTATCAATATGCAACATATAAGAAAAGAAACTTGTTTGTAAAACATCTTACTAAAATTTAAATATCATTGTTTTTATAGCTAAAGTATATCATAATATGGCAGCTGCTTGAACACAATAAACCGTTGGCTGGTGTATGAAGGAGCTATAAAAAGACTTTTGCACAACATTGTTTAAAATTAGGTTTCTTTGTAGGATATTCATTGAATGAACTGGTGGTCTGAAAATAACAGCCAGGGAAAAGATACCCTTTAATATTATAAAGAAAAAAGAAGATCACCTAAGAATATTGAAGAAGGAGAGTAGACGGCGTGCGAGGAATATCAAGGATTTATGCAATATTGATAATTCTAATGTAATAAAAAAAAACTGTTTAGAGGCATGCCATTGTCCACGGTGAACTTTTTGATTGCTCAAGTTCATTGTGGAAAGGATAATCCTAAAGGCAGAAGATGAACACTTCATGATAAAGTTAGCATTACAGAAGCGAAGTCCAAAGTGTTATAGTCTGCTCCAGAAATTTGTAGCTCTACCCGCTAGAAGAACACTTACAAGTTAACTGGAAAAAATTCAATTTGAAGCCGGAACCAATCCTTATTTATTTAGGCCTATCGATCATTGCTTGAAATCTGCAAAGGAGGAGAACATAATTTGTATAATATCCTATGATGAGATGGACATAAAAAAACACATCCAATATGATGCTGCTGTCGACCGTATAAGAGGGTTTGAAGATTTTGGACATGAAAAATCCGAGAAGTTTACAACCAAAGCCTTGACTTTTATGGCACAAGGTCTTCGTCTAATTGATAATTATAAATTTTGTCCATGATTTGCAAATTTATATTTAGTTATTACTCATTGCACCTATTTAGAACGCACAACAGTTGTTATTAGTATAAGAATATTCCTATGCATACAAGCTTTAAAGTAAGAAGCATGGTGTTTAAAATTGTTCTTGTAATATTTTTACTTATTACATTATTTCGGGATTCTAATTAAGTATATAAAATAATGAGTATTAAAGTTATTGAATTTCCAATTTTACATATTCTGAAAAACGTTTTGTTGAAGAAGAAAACGGTCAATAAGTAAACAACGATTCTATTTGTCCACAGCAATTGACTAGTCTTTTTATCGATACCATCGTACCAATTAACTGCCAATGTTGTATTTTGGTTAAAAGTAATGGTGAGTGTACACCACCAAAGCACTCGTTCTCTTCACTCTCATTAGTGGCTTCAGTGTTACTCTTTGGCGTTACAGTATACAAGACATATTTTTGACAAGTGATGTTATGTAAAGTTATGAATATATAATTCGCTTATTGTAAATAAATTAACTTGCATAAGTATATTATTCATAGGAATATTAATTTAAACAGAAGGTAGTATGTTTTGGATATTTGTATTGTACTTATATTATTGCCAAAACAAATTGATGCATAAAACAAAAATATTTTGAAAAAAAATGTTTGTGTACTTTATATGTACCTGTTATATATTACTTTATTGCATTATGTATTGCAACTTTTAACAAAGTAAATAACTTAATATTATTTTATCTAAACATATGGACAATATTATTTTTAATTAAAATTCGCAAATTACAATTAACTAGTTTAATTGTAAACAAGTAGCGCTACTGACAGTACTGAGTACATGCTATATAAAAAAATATGTATAACAATGTAATTAATTTAGTGTGAAATTTCATACAAACTGGTTAAAATGATAGTAATTCTTCTTATCATTTTTCCAGTTTGTATTAAATTTTCTGCTAAATTAATTACGTGTTATACGAATTTAATATTTTAATTTACATAGTATTTATTTAAATTTAGTGCCTAAATGTCGATAGTGGTAGTATATGGTATGAGAGTTAATATGGAACTCTCGAAAGCAATAATAGTAGCAGTAACAGTATTACACAATGTTGTGAATGGGTCATTGATGAGGACATAAAATTCCACAAAGAGCAGCCAGAAGCAAATATGCAAAATGAAAATAATGCATTTGTACATGTTAATTTTGCAAATTTATTCTAATATCGACTATTATACTATCTTCAAAATATTTTTTATATTTCCTTTTTTTTGTATATATACTCATGATAATTTTATTATTAAACAAATAATAAGGCAATTTTCTTAAATGATTTCATGTGTATATTAACTTATTAAACAATTATAATTCCCCGTTACATTGACAATTTAATATATTGAAGTTTTTTTTTTAATTGGCTCCTTTTTCTTACTGCATATTATTTTTCGTTGCAATTTTTATATTTGGAGTTAAAAATACAATGCGTATAAAAAAATGTATGTCCAATTAAATACATTTGAATGTGTTTTCATCTTTTTGTAGCAAGTTTTTGCAAGATACACTAGTGAAATGTGGTTCGACTGCCTTATTTGATTTGGTGTCCATTGGCTCTAATCTTCTGGTGTTAACTTAAAAATTTTTAATATACACGAAAATTCATACAATTTGATGAAGACAATAAATAAAATAACTATTGTTTGTATATATTATATGTTTCTTATAATAAATCTATAACTTATTGCAAGTAAAATTTCTTGTTTGCTCTAATTTAAATTTTGGAAGTTCAGTTACTAAACTTTTTTTTCTTGCTCCATTTCATGTTCATTTTTCAAAATTTCTTTCTGCAATCGTACAAGTTCTAATTTACTATACTCTATTTTTAAAGTAGAGAGACGAATTTCTGAACAGACCACTTTGACAGTGAAATCTCATTGGTTGAAAGCAATTTGGCCTTGCTTTTAACCAATGAGATTTCACTGTCAAAGTGGTCTGTTCAGAAATTCAAAAATTAGGCACTGTAGAACGTTTAACTAGAGATATCTAGGGTTATTCGATGATATAATTGGGTTAGTGTATTGTAGAACTGTCCCTTAAAAATTGTATTGAAATATATTTGATGTAACTAAATTGTTTATTTTTTTAAAACAAATATACATTTTTTATAAGATAATGTTTATAAAAGTGTCATAACAGTGAATATGTAATTACAGTTATACAAAGTAGATACTCTGGTCTATTGTATGATTTCAATTCCAGTAATAATGCTTTTACAACTAACTTGAAACTCATTCATTAAAATGATTAAAGAATTACATAATCCATGTATGTGTCCATGTATATACAGATACAAATTTGTTTTTATACAGATTTGTATTAGTTTGTATAATCTGATATGTTGACATAAATGTAAATTCTTGATAGTTCATTTTATTTTTCATGTGGTGTTATAGTTTAATTTGATTTGCTGTTTACGCAGCTTTGTTCAATTTATAGTAATTTTAATATAACTTAAAATGTAATTCGATTATATATGTTCATATAATCTAAAAATTCGACCGACTGTCAAATATATTTGGCCCGGAAACGAAGTTATAGTTCCATATTCATTTTGCAATTTACAGTATTTAATATGACGCCGAAGTACTAATTTGAATCATACAATGTTTATTGATGACGCAGGGATCATCTTTCCTGACGACGAGTGTATTATTGTTTTTCCATTTAATGATTTCTTTAAAATTATGTGTGAGTTCCTTCTTTTTATATTCCTTCTATGTTTAAAAATTTCATATATTTTTATATTTATGTTGGCAATATTTTATATGTTGGCAGTAGTAGGCGATAAAATGACAGTCTTGACCATGGTCTATGGTCTTGACAAGTGTTTGGTAAAATTGGTTAAAATATAACCTCTATAGCACGTGTTTTATGTTTGAATGAAAGTTAATTGCACACTTTAAAATTTTATTTTAAATATTTAGAAAAATGGTTTCAAAAAGAAAGAAGAAAGTAAGTTTTAAAATATTTTATAAAGAGTGGAACAATATGGCTTTGTATTTTCTAGTATTCTACAGGAGAGGGAGCTCAATTTATCTCCAGAAGAAATGCACTGCGAAAATTACAGTTGTCCCTTAATGACTTCAGACGGCTTTGCATTATTAAAGGAATATATCCAAGAGAACCCAGGAATAGAAAACGTGCACAGAAAGGCGTTCCTGGTATTAAAACGCTCTACCATGTGAAAGATATTCAATTTTTAATGCATGAGCCTATAATATGGAAGCTCAGAGAATATAAGATATTTAACAGAAGAGTGGGTAGAGCAAAAGCAATTAAGGATTTTAAGGCTATGAGAAGATATCTTGCTAACCATCCAACACTTAAATTAGATCATATTGTTAAGGAAAGATATCCAACGTTTACAGATGCATTAAGAGATCTAGATGATTGCCTTACTCTTTGTTTTTTATTTAGTACTTTTCCATCTATTTCACATATACCACGAACGCAATCTTATTTATGCAAAAGATTGACTATGGAGTTTTTACATGCTGTGATTGAAGCTAAAGCTTTAAGAAAGGTATTTATTTCAATTAAAGGATATTATTATCAAGCTGAATTAAAAGGTCAAACAATCACTTGGATTGTGCCACATCATTTCTCATTTGAACCACAATCAAGAGCAGAAGTGGATTTTAAAATAATGTCAACATTTGTTGAGTTTTATATTATTATGTTAGGATTTGTTAACTTCCGTCTGTACAACACCCTAAATTTATATTATCCTCCGAAGTTTGCATCTGCAGATATAAGTGAAACAGAAAAAGCACTAGTTGATGAAAATGCATTTGTGTCTGAAAGAGTGTCTGCTTTGAATTGTGTATTATCAAGAACAACTACTGGTAATGAGGAGGAGATAGAAGTAGATGATTTTAACTTGGATGATAATCCAGAGGCAATTGAAATGGCACATAAAGAAGCTGAATCAATTCAAACTTTAAAAACCTTATTCAAGGGATTGAAATTCTTTTTAAATCGTGAAGTACCAAGGGAACCTTTAGCGTTTATTATACGTTGTTTTGGTGGAGAAGTCTCTTGGGAAAAATCACTTTTTATTGGTGCAACTTTTGAAGAAACAGATGAATCAATAAGTCACCAAATTGTAGATAGACCGTCAATGGAAAAGAAATATATATCAAGATATTATATTCAACCACAGTGGGTGTTTGATTGTGTAAATAGTAGAACATTGTTGCCTGTTAATAAATATTTTATGGGTGTAATTTTACCTCCTCATCTTTCTCCATTTGTTGACAAGGATAGGGATGAAGGTTATGTTCCACCTGAAGAAAGAGCCTTATATGATCCTGAAGCATTGGAACAAATGCATAAAGAGGAATCAGAAGATGAAACTGAAAGTGAGAATGAGAAAGTAAATGACGACATTAATGCAGAAGAAAATAAAGTCAGTGATAATGAATATAAAAGAACTGACGAATCTGTTGACGTGGGTGATGGCAACAAGAAGGCAGATATAGTTAATTCTAAGGTAGGAATTAATAACTTTATATATGCAATATGTAATTTGCTTTTATCATTGCATATTTAGGGTGTTTTTTTTTTAATTTTTTATGTTTTCGAGTGAATTAAGAACAAACAATTTATGTGCCTAATGAATATATTAAATACTAAAGATGACAAGTAATAATAATAGTAATGTTTAAGTATAATGTCTTCTAATGGACGGTGAGAAGTTCACTAGCTGTTCTACTGAACAACAGAAAATAAATACATGTGTTGAAGTCAGTTTAACTACATGCTTAATATTAAGATTAGTTTGTGCATATTTTATTTTACTTGCATAAAACTGGATTTTATATTATTTCATTTCCTCAGAATTTTAAATATCAAACAGTTCCTCTTAAAATTGCTACGGCTCAGCTTCTAATAATGTCCATCAGAGCAAATTTATTAAAGTTAATGGTGGTAAGGGTTTCTATCAAAGATTTATGCAATTTTTCATAGAATATTCGTTTCTAAAATTCTCTAATATTATCTTATGATCCTCATGTATAGTACATAATACAAATAGTACGTGAATATTTCAATTTCCGAATCATCGCCAAATTAAAAATATCTTTATACATCATGTTTTAATAAACTTGGTTTCCTGTGAATATATCCTTTTGTAATAAACTCACAGGTGTTAGAAATTTTTACTAGTTTTTTATTTTGTAACTATTGTACATTACAAATGTTTCACCGCGCAGTAGCTTCTTCAAAATTTAATAATACCCTGTATTAAGGAAGGTTTAATTATGGAGAATCCTTTAAGCCCGTTATTGCTAGAAAATTTCAGAAATCGCAATTCAAAATAACCCTTTAAGCAAGAATATATTATTTTGGCATAGATATGTGGACAATATTATAACATAAGTACTTCATAGGTACAAAGGACTATATTAATTCAATACATGTTAGCATATAATTTACAGTAAAGACAGAAACAACAGATATTTTACATTTACTAGACCTAACATTCAAAAGAGTAAACAATAAACTATAATTCTGAATACGAAGGTATGTCCGTAAGTAAGTCACAAAGGATAAGAAATAAGTAATTTCTTATGATAATCTCTTGGAAACAATTTTATTTTTCAACATAATCACCACCACTGATAAGTGGAGATTACGTTTGTTATATAGTTTTAACAGCGCCCCAATTCCGGCTGCATTCAAATTCTTTGGGTTGCTGTCTCATCCCCAATAGGATTTCGTGTTGAACGTCGTTATCATCTGCAAAATGTTTGCCTCCAAGATGTTGTTTTAGTGGGCCAAACAGATGAAAATCACTTGGGCTAAGTCTGGGCTGTAAGGTAGATACTATAGCATTGATATGAGATCTAGCATTATAATGATGAAGCAGCACACCTTTGGCCTGGACGTTTTCTCCGAATGGCAGTCCGAAGCTTGAAAAGAACATCAGAATATGAGAGCATTCACAGATTTGTAAACTCGGCAAGTATCACTCCTTTACAATCCCAAAGCGGTGTAAGCATGACATCAGTTGATGTTGTAAACGTTGAATTTTTTGCTAGTGGGTCAGGAAGGATGCTTTCAACGCATTGACGCAGGTTTTGATTCAGGTTGGTAGTGATACACCCAAGAATCATCACCAGTGATTATTCTGTCAAGCATGTCCTCACGTTCAGTAGCATACTGCAAAAGATGTTGCAAGAACAGGCCCATTCGATTTTGTTTTGTATACTTTACATTATGCCATATGCATTTGTGACTTAATAACTGACTTTCCCTCGTACTGTAAAGAATCGTACACTGATATATAATTAATTCATAATAAGTCAATACATATACTACAACAATAATTCGCAGCATGTAATGTCGATGATAAAGGTTAAATATAAAAAACAATTAAAGAGTATATAGTAGATTGGAAGTAATGACATAAAATTCACGCACGTATCAGCATCCACTGTGCGAGAAGCCTTAGGTATGTTTCCATTGTTGTTTCAGCGACTAATCTATGGTGTGATGACTAAATGTTCTTATGTAAAGAAAACAACTGCTCGACGTCTAGTGATGTAATACAAAGGTCGGTATAAGTCAGGCAACGCTCTCGAAAAATCGGCATAAGTCCGGCAACGCTCATAAGTCTGGCAACGCTGTCGAAAAAGATTAAAACGAAGCATGTTCGTGCTTCAGACAGTTGTCTCGGTGTCATGATAACACGTGCTCGTCGAGTAGACGCGTTTTCAGAATGAATAACCGATACAAGTTCACGCTTCAAGAAAGAGTTTTTTTTTGTTACGTCGTATCTTCGTACGAACGCGGATTACGAAATTATGTTTACCGAATTTCAACAACAATTTCCGAACTCGCCGCTACCAAATCGTTCAATAGTGTGGAAGATGTACCAGAAATTCTTAAAAACGGGCTCTGTTGCCGACGCGCCGCGTTCTGGACGACCGGTATCTGTAACAACTAACGAAAATATGGAAACAGTGGCGCTGGCGTTTGTCGAGGAGCAGCCGAACTAATCTGCAGTGCGGCTATCGGGAGAACTTCAAATATCCGATCGTTCTTTACGACGAATGCTGAAACGCATGCACTATCGAGTTTACCGTCCGCGTCTCCTCCACGCACTTCACGAGGATGATTTCGATCGCAGATTGGAATTTTGCGAGTGGTACCTCGGATGCAGTCAGGATGATCCGCAGTTCCAGCGTTCCATTTTGTGGTCGGATGAAGCAACCTTCAAGCTGAACGGTACGGTCAATCGGCATAACTGCGTGTACTGGAACGACCAGAATCCTAACGTCTTCATTGAAGAAGAATTAAACCTGCCTGGGGTGTGTGTGGGCAGGTATCCATGCGGGAGGTCTCGTGGGTCCGTACTTTTTTGAGGGTAACGTGACGGGCCAAAGTTATCTGTAAATGCTCGAAGATTTACGTGGGCAAATGGAAAACGATCCAACACTCGCGAACATCCGTCATTTCATGCAGGATGGAGCTTCGCCGCACTACGCGTTATGTGTGCGGGAGTACCTTAATGTTCATTTTGGAGAATGGATAGGCAGACGAGGAATCGTTGAGTGGCCCGCACGGTCATGTGACCTGACACCCTGTGATTTCTTCCTGTGGGGCCTTCTCAAGGACCGCGTTTTTGCAAGAGGACCACGTACCCTTCCCGACCTCCGAACTGCAATTGAAGAAGAATTTGAAAATCTTCGCGGACAGCTTGACGTGCTTCGCCGGACCTGCCTCACCGTTGAGAAACGTTGCAGTAAATGCATTGATCAAGATGGCCATCAATTTGAACACTTACAGTAACCTTTTATCGAATCCCTTTTGTAATTTCTTTGAATAAATTCATTTTGACGCTGCATTTTTTTCTTTTAATGCAAATTTGTTGCCTGACTTATGCCGACCCCTGTATTAGCAAAATCTGAATAATCGTTTTTTTTTACAACGAATCTGTAAACACATATTCGTTGCATAAAAATGTCACGTGCCGGTTCGATCCTGTTGTACGGACAAGATTCGCTACTCTATTTATTACCCATTGCAGAAATACGATCCTCTTAATGTTTTGCTACGTAAGTTAGTTTACCTCAAACATCTGAAGAAACCACGGTGTGGCGAAACAATTGCCATGTACAATAATATTGATTCAATATTTTTTCAATTTAAAAATTTCAAAAATGGTATAAGACCCCTTACCACAATTAATAATGGTATCCTAAATATGTATTTAGACAATTAAGTTGTCATCATCAGTAGTAGGTAAAACCACCAATCAAAGTGTTGAATATGTGGCACAGTAAAGCTAACACACAGAATCACGCACAACTTTACACGGCGTCCACGTATACACTGACTTTAAAGTAAATACACAATCTAAAATTACGTTAACTTATCCGTAAGAAAACATCATGTGTTTATCCTCAACGCCTTCAACCTTTTCTACCTCTTTTCTATGAAAGAAAAAAAGACTGTATGGGACAGGACTGTTGTCTGAGTTAAACCTATTAAATTTGTTTTTAACGATATGAATGCTATCGTATACGTCGAGATCTCTGGGGTTGTTGATGTTTTTGACAAGTTTTAACCCTTTAACAGAGGCGTTGTGATCCGCGGCCAATGCATGGTTTGTGACGTTTGATTTTTCTGGTCTATTAAATTTAATGTGTGATATGTGTTCTTTGAAACTAGTTATTATTGAGCGTTCCGTTTCATCTATATATTTCAAATTACAATCGTCGCAATTAATTTCGTATATACCTGATTTCAAATTTAAATTGAATTCAGGAGACTCTTGATAGTGTTTTCAGACCGAAAAGTAACTTGGAGACCTTTTTCTTTAACAACTCTATGTACTTTTTCTCCTGGTACGTCGAGATACCAAACTTGTGGATTCGCGGATTTTTTTTTAAATTCGTTTTTCTATTTAATTTATTATTTCTATGATACCTCGCGATGTTTTTAATGAAATCTAGATCTATTTCGTATCTCTTTTGTTAACGGAAACTTTAGTAACCGATTAACTAAGAAATTAAAAGAAGCTGTCTTATGTTGAAAACTATGATTTGAATCTGCGGTGATGATGGTGATGAATCTGTTGACATTGGTTTCTCTACGGAAAATATCCATATTTATTTTATGCTCATTTCTAATTACTACTGTATTTAAAAATGGTATCCGAGCATTGTCAATAGATCGGGACCGCTTGAAAGTGTACACGTGTTATGTTGGTATGTCGGAATTTTAAATAATTAACAAATGTAAACTGTACTTTTGAATTGTTAGTGTTTTGACGTATGTGTACTAAAAGTGTCAGTTTAATCAATTTTATTGGGCAAATCATTAAAACTGAATACAAAAGTTTCTTCTTCTTATATTAGGCCTTAGGCCTGTTCTTATCCGATCTCTTTCATAGTGCTGCAGTCATGTTTGTGACGTAGACTGCCAACTATCTCGCCATCTTTTGAAGGGCCTTCCCGGTGGTCTGGTGCCCATTGGCTTTAGATCCCTTACTGTTCGGGCTAATCTCTCGCAATCCATTCGTGTTACATGCTGGTTCCACTCCCGCCTCCTCTGTCTGCCCCACCGTACGATATCGTGTACACCACATTGATTCCGTATTTGATTGTTCGGGATTCTGTCTCTCAGTGTTTTCCCCGCTATTGACCTCAATGTTTTCATTTCCGTTGTTCTAAGCATCCTTTTTGTTTCTGCTGTGTCGGCTCTCGTTTCTATTGAATATGGAAGTATTGGTCTTATGCATGCCTTATATATGCGTACTTTCCCGTCCAGTCTCATATCTTTATTCCGCCAAATAACATCCCTCAGGCATCCCGAAACATAAGCCGCCCTATTAGCTTGTCTTCGAACAGTGTCTCTTAGGTCTCCGCAGCTGGATATTTCTATTCCTAGATATTCGAACTTAGAAACTTGTTCGATTATCTCATCCCCAATTACGATTTTACATCGTCTGGGCTCCCTAGCCACTACTAAAGTTTTTGTCTTAGAGGTTGATATCTGCATGTTATAGGTTTCCGCCACTGTTTTAAAAGTGTATGCCATACGCTGTAAATTGTCTTCCGTATCTGAGATCAGGACTGCGTCGTCTGCATAACACAGAATCTTTATCTGTTTTCTTCCAAGCCCGTATCCTTGTCCCACATTTTTTACTGCTCCTATAATTTTATCCATTATTAGATTAAACAGTAGTGGGCTTAGACTATCTCCCTGGCGTATTCCAGATTTGATGTCTACTGCCGATGTTAGTTCGTTCTCGATCTTAATTTTAGTTTTGTTGTTTGTGTTTATGTCTTTAATTATCTCTACCAATCCACTGGGCTGGTTTTCTTCTTTTAATAACTTCAGCACATCTTCCAGTCTGACACGATCGAAGGCCTTTGTCAAGTCTACAAAGCACATATAGGCAGGGTTGTTGTATTCAATTGATTTCCCAACTATCTGTCTTAGTATAAAAATAGCATCTATTGTTGATCTGTTTTGCCGGAAGCCTTGTTGTTCTTCACTTATTGTGTATTGTTTAGTGATCCTGTTGGCGAATATCTTCGTTAATAACTTGAGTGTTGTATTAAGTAGGGTGATGGTACGGTAGTTACTGGGATTGTTCTTATTTCCTTTCTTATGTATTCGTATTGTAATGCTCGTTTTCCATTCGTCTGGTACACGCTTGGTATCTAAAATTTTCTGAAAGAGTAATGCGATATTGTCAATTATTGTTTCTCCGCCGTATTTTAGCAGTTCATTGTGTATGCCATCGGGCCCTGGGGCTTTTCTGTTTTTTAAATTCTCTATGGTAATCCTGAGTTCTTCTTTTGAAATTTCTATTCTTTGTTCATTATCGCTGTCTCCTTCTTCCTCCGTATGTGTGTTACTCCCTTCCTTATAAAGCTCTTCGATATATGCCATCCATTTTCCTCCTTCTATTTTGCTAAGTTTTTATATTCATTAATGGGTTTTTTTCTCCCTTTAAGTATCTTCCACACCTTACGTTGTGCTCCATAGAGGTCATGTTCCATCTCTTTGGTAAACCGTGTCCAATACTCTCTTTTCAGGTCTCTTATCATAGAGTTTATACGATTTCGTGTGTCTCTATATTGCTGATAATTATTAGGTCTCTTATGACTGCAATACTGTAGATATGATTTTCTTTTTTCGTACGCCAGATCTCTGATTTCGTTGGTGAACCATGGTTTTGGTGTTTTTGTCGCATTTAAGTTAATTTTTCTGACTCCTATACTTTCCTTTGCAGCTTGTGATATGTTAGTTTCTATTTTTTCCCAGATCTCATTTACATTTCCCTCCTTTTCTACCGGATTTGTCTTCAATCTTTCTTCTAGTCGCTTTTTATACAGCCATTTCGTTGTTTGATCCTCTAAAGACTCTATGTTTAACTTTCCGAAATACCTAGGTGATTTTTCCCTGTTTGGTGGGACCTTAATGCGAAATTTGCCTAGTACCAATTTGTGATCTGACCCTATATTGGGCGATGTCAATGCTCTTACTTCGAGGATTTGTTTGGGTAAAAATTCCCTATTCGTTATTATATAGTCTATCGTTGATTGATGACCCTGTGTATTTTGCCATGTATACTTATGTTGGAGTTTGTGGGGGAAAAACGTGTTGTTTATTCTCAAGATATTTTGAGCACAGAATTCAATCAGGTGCTCTCCGTTCCTATTTAGTATTTCTTCATTAAATCGCTGTTTAATATTGACTATGTTATTATTCCCCACTCTCGCATTAAAGTCTCCAAGTATCACGATTTTGTCGTTCTTCTGTAATTTATACAAAAAAAAAAAATACAAAAATTTAATTAAATTAATAAATACTGGTTATAGCAAATTCCATAAATTAAATTAATATTTTGTCCTTGCAATTACCGTTTGAAGACAATTTCTCATCGAAAATATAAGATATGTATCATAATCAGCTAGATCCTCCCAGACATTCGCTATTGCAAGCGACCTATCGTTTTTATTTCGAGCAATGAAATTATTTTCATACATTTTTTTCATCATGAGTACCCAAATATTCTCACGCGGATTTCAATCAGGACTATTTGCAGGCCGTGGCAAACGTTAAGTTTGCTGTGTTCAAACCATTCTCTAATAATACATATATGCGGTATGGATTGGGGAATTGTCATGCTGAAATATGAAGCCATTATCATGAACCTGCCTCACAGAGATGAAAGCGTAATGTTATTTAAAATGTCAATGTAAAACTGTAAGTTATTGATCAATTTCCCAACAAACGACTAACCCACTTGCAGAAATCCATCCCAAAACACTAAGAGAAAACCATCTACTTTTCCTACGGTTTTATATAATCTGCCGAATATCGGAAATTTATAGGTTTGTAGACTCGTTTGTAGACTGACCCATTATGTGAGGATTGGAACGTTTTTTCATCGGAAAATACATTTCTCCAAAAATCATCATCCCTATTGTTCTATTTGAAAATTCTACACCGTTTTCCTTATGCTTTGTAGCACATCGATAGCAAACCCAATTTAAGAATTCTTTTACATGCTGTCTACCCGGAACCAGAAAAAACAGTTTCTTCTTTTGCTCTCACAGTGTGAAAAGGATGTTCAGTAAGATACTGCACAAGAGCATTGTTTTGATCTGGATTTGAAATTTTTTGTTTACCACCACCGTGTCTGCCAGCCACATCTCCTTCATTCCATAATTTCAAAATTTTATGATTGCAATTTTTCTTACCTTTAATTCCGCTGCCGTTCGTCGCAAAGACCAACAGTTCCGCACGTTGATGATTGCTCGCATTCTCTCTGCTTCCGTTAAATGTCTTTTTCATTTTCAATATTTTAAATAAATCATTAAAAAATAAAGACAAGATTCAAGAAATTTATGTAAATTGATTTGACAGCAATATTTGACAATGTGACATGATAAGTCAGATAAGTAATTAAATGAAATCTCAATTCGAATAATAGCTATATAAGTCAAATGCAAGGACGTATTAACATTCGATGTAAGCAAATACTGCCAAGAATGTTAATAGTCGACTCTGACTTATTATAGTTTTCCTGCTGCCGTCGGAAATTAATCTATATTTTTTAAGAAATCGTTTTGGTTTTCACCTGTCAGAATTAATTTTGATTTGAAACCCTTTTCGTGAATCGTGTTACCTGTGTTAGCATGTCAAACAAATAGTTGATATTACTGTCGTGAGCAAAGAAAACGGGACACTGTTTCTGCGTGGGTTTAAATTGTGACTACTTAAGTGGCTATCTTTACTCATAATAGTAAGTCAGGAATTGTCAGAAATGTGTGTCTTATTGACATTTATTAAACATTTTTAAATAAATGTAAATAAAAATTACTAAAAACGATAGAGAAAGATTATTTATTAAATTAAAATAATTATTACATTAAAATAATTAGTATTTCGTCATTCCACCGTTTTTATTAACTGCATCTAATCTTGTAGACATTGAAGCGACAATATTTTGTACAAAATTTATAGAAATTTGATGCCAAGCATTATGAATAATCTCCCAAAATTCTTCCTGGGTAGAAGCTCTATCTCATTAATCCCCATACATTTTCAATGGGATTTAGATAAGGAGTGTAGGGCTGGATATCTCAAGTTTAAATTTCATTCTCTTGTAATCATTGTGTTACAAGATGAGACAGGAAATTGTGTTGTTCTTATAGCTTCCTTTAATGTTTTGAAAGGGTTGTGCCTTATCTCACTAACTAATGTTTCGTCTTCCTGCGTATTCGAAATTTTATTACGTCCGGATATTATTTTCAAATTTAAATTATCCTCTTCCCTCCATTTTTGTATATATTCTTGGGGCTTAACTTTTACCAATATTAGATTGAACTACACTTCTGAATGATTTCCCATTTTTCAAACTAGTATCAAGTCTGGCTTTATCAGTTTTCGAAAGATGCGGCATTTTCAATTTTGAATTATTAACTATGATATATAATTTGACGTAGAGTTTGAAAGTTAATCAAATGTTAAAATTACAACACTAAAAAATAAAGGAAATTGACATAACGATTTTGACACTGTCCCGTTTTTTTTTTGCTCACGACAATATAATACAAATAAATTGAATTTAGTAAAATTTTCAAAACAGTTCAGCTAAGGTCGCTAAGTGCGCTAATGTTAGTAGAAGGGTGATATTTAATTTAACTTTTTAAGTTTCCTTTTACATATGTGATCTTTATAGTCAAGACAATACGATTTGATTTGAATTTATTTATAAAAATTAAAGCAGTAAGACCACTTCCAGTCGGCACCTTTGATCTTTTGAAATGAAATGAAATGCGTGAAGGTATTTTCGCATGTTCTCTTCTTTCTCTCTTAAACCTGGGCTACAATAAGCGTAAGGGATATCAGACTGTTTGACTTTTTAAATAAGCCGTCGAGTTGATTACTATCTATCTCACTTGCAACCTGCATTTAATAAAGGAAAGAATACATGCGCCACAACATGCGCGAGTAATCACTTTATTTTTAATAATTTGGGTTACCATTCACTGCTTATTAATATCTAATATGCTGATTATGTTGGTACATCTAAAAAATTAGTATTAATGTGAACGAATTTCATGACTATTTTCATTATGTCATGATACTCTCGTGAGCAAAAAAAAACGGGACACTGTTTCTGCGTTAATCAAATATCGTCAAAATTACAACACTAAAAAAAATAAAGGAAATTGGCATAACGATTTTGACACTGTCCCGATTTTTTTGCTCACGACAGTAGTTCTTTCAGTTGGGACTGGACGATTTTCAAACGTAAAAGTAAAGCGTCCAATTATTTCTAATGAACTGCTACCGGCGTAATACCATTTTATAATTTGTGTCTTTTCTTGAATTGTAAAAACATGCATGTTGAAATCCACTATTAATATACGCTCGTAGAGAAATAAGTGCTGTACACCCGATAAGTGTTTGCTAGAGAATAGGGCATAATGCATGATAGGGCATGTTAAATGTGTGTGTGTGTCCACCACTCTGCTTCTCCCATCACTGTTTGAAAGCAGGCAATGTTGGATATAACAAGGTCATCATTTGCATAGGCTCTATACGCAAACAGAAATTCAAATTTGTCGACTACGGTATATTACGACGATCGAGTAGAGGTGTAAGAGGTTATGTTCATCTACTGCTACTGCTCATCTACTACTACTTCGATCCAAAAAACATAAACCGGGTGCACGCACCCGGTTTACCGGTCATTTTCGAACAGTTCATTTTTAACCGGTAACAATTTTCGAACACAAATGGTGAATACGGTATATACCGGTGCAATTTTCGTAAATGCCTAATGTAGGTATATTATCTGCCATAAGGATCTATTTAAATATTTTATTTATGACCTATAACGATTCATATGCTATTTTTGAGAGATAACCCATTTTACAATGCAAAAAAATGAGTAGGACAGTTTTTTTGTCCGCCAGTTTACATATCATTTTCAAAATATGTAACTATTATTAATTTTGTTTTTCAGAAACAAAAATTAGGTGTAAAACCTGGACAAGTTAAACGAGTAGAACCTTGGCAAAAGAAACGCGAAGAAAGACAGGAATTTAAGTTGAGAGAGAAGATGATTAAGAGGAAGCATCGCAATTTGTATAAAAGTATGATGAAAGCAAAGCAGGAAAGGGGTAAGGAAGCATGGTTACTGAAAAAGAAAAGGAAAACCCATGAAGAAAATCAACAAGTAGAGAAAAAATTAAAGAATAAGCAAAGAAAATTGGAAGGCGTCAAACAAAACTAGATTTAAAATAAAGAAAAAATTATATTTTGTATTGTTTGTTTTATTAATTTCCATGGTACACCATACATGAAGCAAAAAACAATGATTGAAATTTTATACTAGCAATTACATACAATGAAACAATATTAACAACTTTTATCCATTTAAATAGTGGACTGAAATAAAGTACATTTAATTATCATAAAATTCGTTTATGACACCTGTAACTTTCACTTGTCTTATAAAAATAACATGATTTATAATTATACTAAGAAGTCAATAACTTATTACATATAACAAGTTCTCACTTACACAATTTGCAATAAAGTCAAAACAATTTTCGTTAAAAAATTAATTATAATTATCTAATTATTTAGTTGAAATACATAATTAATCATCGGTTTCGCTTTCGTCATCTTCTTCGTCAAGTTCAGGCATTGGGAAACGCAATATTGCTGCTATACCGGTTAGTTGTTCTAATTCTGAAATAAATATATAGTTTTTTTATTTCATGCACTTTAGAATTAATGATTGTGTTCCCAAAGTGAAGTAGAAATTGTATTATTTATAAACGAAATCAATATTAATGTAAAATTCAGAAAAATTACAAAAAAATTAATGGATTCAAATGTTACCTTTAATGCAATGGATAGCAAACGTCTGATATAGTACTAATTAAAGCTCAAAATGTGTCATGCGCCTAGTGACGTCATTGCGTTCCAAATATATCGTGTCGTTACATTGTTAAATGCAGTTTTTGTTTATTTTAAATTTTGTCTTGTTTCTGTTATTTATTATATCTGGCCTTCCATTATTCTTTATTTTATTTATTATATGTACTAGTTATAAGTAAAAAGTAGAGACGAGTGAAAAATACCCAAAATGCTGGGTACTGCTTCTGCAGTTGCTACATGTAAAAACAACTTTATCGTAACTAAACTAAATAAGGAAAATATTGTATTTCGCCGCTTTCTGAAAGACATATGGTTTCGATGACTAAAGAAAGAATGGATGAAACGTGGTCGAAGGCCAGATAAATTCAATGCGAATATAAGTCGAACATATTCAGTTCATTTTTGTGAAACAGACTACAAACGAGTTTTATATGAATTACTAAGTGAGCATTTTAGACTACATCAATGTTTTTAAATATTTAAAGTTAAAATAAATACCAATATATACCGGGTGTCACACTAAAAACGCCCCAAGCTGTAACTGTGGTATTTACATTCTGATTTTCATCAGACAGCTACCAAATAACATGGTTTGATGAATACTATGATTGAGGTTACCTTTACTATTTTCCAGCATCATCTTCAATTTCTAGCGATTATCAACTTTTTTTTTAAATGGTCGTTATATTTTTTTGCATCATTGGATAGAGATTTTTTTCCTGAATCCATTGATGTGCAATACATAAATTTTAGTTAAATTTAGAAGAAAAAAATTATTAAAACACTGTCCGTATATTCTCTTAGCCACTTGTGTTATATTGTAGTGTGCGATTGAAAAATAACGCATTCTGTTATCTTTGACTTTTCTTTACTAAGTAAGCATATTTTGACATTTTGGAAATAAATAATAATTTAAATCAACTTACTGACATGCTACAGGTTTATTTTGAATGTAATAAAAACTCTTATCAGGCCTTGCGAATTTACACGAAACGTTTTCCGGAAAGAGAAGTTCCAGAACGTCGTAGGTTTAGCCAACTTGAAGAAAATTTAAGAAAATTTGGATGTTTCAAGAAACTGAAAGTAGTGCGCAGGAAATTTTCTGAAAGCGTGGAACTGGATCTTTTGTTAGTCGTTGAAGAAAATGCCAAAACCCCGGGCCATGAAGTTGCGAACATAGTTGGAACGTCCCGTAGTACTGCGTTTGTAGTACTTAAAAAAACACCAATTTAAGCCATACATTGCCCAAAAAGTGCAAGCAATAGATATTCGAAGAACGGTTTTGTAATTTTTACTTAACAACTTTGCAACAAAACCTGTTTTTAATTATTTGGACAAATGTACTTTCATTAATTATGGAATTTTTAATCGCAACATTAATCGCCAATGAAGTAAAAAAAAACCCCAGATATGTTGTCGACTATAATTTTCAACATCACTTTAGTTGTAATGTTCGGTGTGGCCTACTTGTGAGACCGGGCCATTCTTATGAACGGTTCCTTAAATCAACTAAGACATCACCAACTATTAAACGAGATGTTGAAAGTTTTTTGGATGAATTACCGCTTGCGGAACTGGGTGAAGTATATTTTCAACAAGACGGTCCTACTTCCCATAATGCACGAATAAATGTTGGTTGGTTGAATAGACATTTTAATTAACAATGGATTGGCACATATGGATCTATTCGTTCAACTATCTACGTTCTCTAGATTTTTGGTTTTGGGGACATCTCCAATATCAAGTTTATTTAACAGTGCCACAGAACGTAAACGATTTACGAAAGCGAATAATCGAAACTTGTCGGAAACACCTAATAATTTTGTATTAAATGCCACAAATAGTGTTATGAGATGTATTACGTTAATCAATTCGAACAATATTTTTAAAATTTTTTAGTTTTGAATTTATGTCTAAATTTTATTTGTTTTTCTTTGCGAATTAAAATTAGTTACATATGGGCAATGCGTTATTTTTTACACTTATTTTGTTTCATAGCACACTACGGTAGAACACAAGTGACTTTAAGAGAATGTTCGGAAACAGTTTTAATTATTTTTTTTCTCTTCTAAATTTAAAATTAAAATGGATATATTTTACCTCAATGGATTCAGAAAAAAAAATCTATCCAATGATGCAAAAAAATATATATACCGTGCAATTTGAAAAAAAAAATTACAATCGCTAGGAATTGAAGATGGCGCTGGGAAAAAGTAAATGTAGCCTCAAACATAGTACACATCAAACCATTTCATTTGGGACCTGTCTCATGAAAATCTAAATATAAATAACAGGGTTACAGCTTGGGGCGTTTTTCGTGTGACGCCCTGTATCATACAATACAATGCTAGTGGTGTGTAGCGCCAAAGGAAAAAGTGATGAAAGTCAGTACCACACACAAATTTAAAAACAAATATATATATATGTAAATAATTAAAAACCAGGTATCTAACGCATTGAACACGCTACATAAAATTTTTTGTTTTATGACAATTTTTGGTTTATATAAACAATAATTTTACTTTTAAAAGAAATGTAACGTTCAAAGTATGTATTTAATTTTAACAGAATAATTGAAACATACATGAGTGGGTAAAACCCCCACCAGTTTTGTATAATACAAAGGTATTTTTAGTAATATAAAATATTATTAAATTATATAATGTTAATCACATTTTAATTAATGCGGCATAGGTTTGTCGACATATTCGACTAATTGATATCCACAAAAAAAATCGGAATTTTATTGATTTTTGTTTGCAGGTCAATGAACTTGAATTACAGCTGTCTTTCGATAAATATAGAATAAAAACAAAGATTTGGACCGGCTTTAACTACATTTTGGCCCTAAAAATTTGGAAATTTTTGATGAATTACGAATCCTTTACAAAACCTTTTTTTATTTTCAGTTAGACATTTATACGTATTCTTCAGAGTCGCATAGTTTAGGCGCTATTTAGCGGTAACCCTGTATACAGTTATAGCAAGCGCCAATTAAGTTGGCGCGAGGAGGGGATGCGCAGAAGCTGTTTTTAAAAACGTCCACCCCCACTACTCAAGTAATTGTCAGAATACATTTGTCATTGACGTTTGACGGAACATAATCTCTTTGCTAGGGGATCATAAAGTGATACACGCTCAGAGGTTAGAATTATCTGACATTTGATGTAAAACCAAATACAAATATCCCCACTACTTCTAATCCTGCGCGAACTTACCCCTCTTCGCGCCAACTTAATTGGCGGTTGCTATAGATACATAAAATTTATTCCAGCAGACAGTTTCATACGGTTTCTGATTGTTGTGACCAATCACGATAACCCCTAAATTAAAATTAATTTCCCAAAACAATCCGATGAAATACAATATTATTTAATTTAGTTAGTCGCCCGGAATTTTTCCTATTTATTACTTATTTTTACTTCTTACTTTTAACTAAAAATTATAATAAATAATATAAAGAACAATGGAAGGTTAGGTATAATAAATAACGGCATAGCAAGAGAAAATTTCAAGTAAACGGTCATAAAAAAAATGCAAATTGCAATGTAATAGCATAGCACGTGATATATTAAGCTGGTGACGCGGTCATGTGACTTCAAATACAGTGAGATCAATTCAAGACGCCCTCAGCTGATCGAATTTTACACAAGACTAGTGTATTTTTTTACTATTTGCTACCCTGGTGCTTCTTGTTTACATTTTATTTACGTGTGCTGTGCGGTTAAATCTACAATACATATCTGGTTTTATTTATATTTTATGACTTTATTATGTTATTATCTGTAATATTTTGCACAACAATAAAAGTTATAGCTCAATTTAATGACTTATCTGATTGTAATAAAATATTGTCATCATGACAGTAGTGTAGTACCAATTTGTCGGTGTTCTCAACATAAATTTTTCGATTAGCTCAGTGTACATTACGGTTTTGCCTTTAACGTGCATCTATGTGCCTTTTGTATATGGCACTGTATATTATACAATATACAGTGTGTCCACAGATTCATTCTCAACATGGGGATCTCGCTTATTATGAGAGGTAGAGATTTGGTTAAATGAGATCAAATACTTCAGAGGTAAAGTTTTACCAAACCCTATACACTAGCTTTGAATATTTAACGTACTTCGGGCGCTATTGCAAAAAAAGTCAATTTTTGTTTTTTCGATTTTCTTTAATAACCCATTTATTTTTAAAGTAAGACAAATTTAGTTTACACTTCCTTAAGGCACTTTCTTAAAGGAATCTGGTGGTGTATTTAGATTATTGAATATTGCTATAGTAGTTGAGCTACAATGGCTAAGTTTAATTTTTCTTATAAGGGTCATAGTTGGCTATGGCACCATTGAAAACATTTTTTCTTTCCATTTTCAAAAATGTATAATTTGTTATACCTGATACAAAAACTAATTTCAAAAATTAAAAAAACAACATATTGTTACATTAACAGGTTAGAGCGGTTGTGGCATTTGACAATAGAAGGTTTTGCAAACAAAGACAGGAAGAAAATTTTATTTTGCAACAATTATTTATTAAATTAAAAACATAGGCAGCTCAAAAAATACTTAGATATTATTTAAAACAAAATTATAATAAGAAATTATAAAAATGTTCAAACAGTTGACCATCATTTTCCAAACATAAATAACAACTTTATGTAAAATACGCCCTGGAATAGCTCGACATTCCTGAACCACGCTTTCACGAAATTCATTTATGTTATTGTAGCTGCGGGCATACACTTTGTCTTTAATGTAACCCCACAAATAGAAGTCGAGCGGCGTCAGATTAGGAGATCTTGGCGGCCTTTCCACCGGTCCACGAGTTCCGATCCACCTGTTACCAAACCACTGACTGAGGAAATTGGTTTCAATTCTGGAATTATGTGCTGGAGCACCGTCCTGATGAAACCAACAATTATGAGCCTCTTGTAAAGGTAATTCACCCAGCAAGTCTTCAATATTATTTTGCAGTAAATGCAAATAAACGTCGGACGTTAGTGTTTCATAAAAAATTATTGGACCAATTAATCGTGATCCTAGTATGCCACGCCAGACATTAAATCCAAAACGCACTTGATGTCGAGCAGGTCTGATTACATGAGAGTTTTCTGTAGACCAAAATCGTAAATTTTGTCTATCTATCTATCTATCTATTGAATAAACCATTGTTTGTGAATCTAGCTTCATCGGACCATAATATTTGAGAAGAAAAATTATCATTATCATCGCATTGCCTAGTGTACCATTCACAAAATTCTCTTCGTATTTCATTATTCCCTGGTCTTAAAGATTGACATACATTGTATTTATGTGGATGATATTTGTGGGAGGCCAAAATCTTATGAGCAGTAGATTTTGGAACGCCGGTGTTATATTGAATTTCCCGAATTGATGTGTTTGGATTTTCAACAACTGCTTGTAAAACATTAGTTTTAGTTTCATTACTTATGCGCTGCGTTTTAGTAAATGATCCATGATGTATTAAATTTACCGTTAAATTTTTGTAAGTAGAAAGATGGGGTTGTCTGCGTTCTGGATACTGGTTTATGTACATTTCGGCAGTTCTCGTCGAATTTTTGTAACACAGAATGTACAGGACAACATATAAAATTTGTCACTATTACTAAACACCTCCATGACAGCAAAATTATTTAATAATAATCACTAAATTTAGTATTGAAATGGTACTTTATATTTTATTATGCTAGGTATTTATTTTGCTATTCGATTTGTAAATTTCACAGAACATAAACTGAATGTCAACTAACGGGTGTTCAGAAACATTCGAAGTCAAGTGGGCTCTGAACAAAAAATCGTATATCTTTACTTAAGTCAGAATCTAATATCGAAGATACTAATTTGATAACCTATAAAATAGTATTAAGTAAATGTATCAATCTATCTCAGACATGACTTCATGTTTTCAAGGCCTACTTTGACTTCAAATGTTTCTGAACACCCGTTATAAACAAACACTAATAATGACAGTTGTATCTTAGATTGTTTTGTTTCCAAGGTTTCCTATTGTCAAATTTCACAAGCGTTCTATCCAACGATATGTTGTTTTTTTTTTAATTTTTGAAATTAGTTTTTGTATCAGGTATAACAAATTATTCATTTTTGAAAAGGGAAAGAAAAATTGTTTTCGATGGTGTCATAGCCAACTATGACCCCCATAAGAAAAATTAAACTTGACCACCATTGTAGCTCAACTACTATAGCAGTATTCAAAAATCTAAATACACCACCAGATTCCCATTAAAAAAGTGCCTTAAGGAAGTGCAAACTAAATTGGTCTTACTTTAAAAATAAATGAGTTTGTAAAGAAAATCGAAAAAACAATAATTCACTTTTTTCTTGCAGTAGCGCCCGAAGTACGTTAAATATTCAAAGCTAGTGTATAGGGTTTGGTACAACTTTACGTCTGGAGTATTTGATCCCATTTAACCAAATCTCTATCTCTAATAATAAGCGAGATCCACATGTTGAGAATGAATCTGTGCACACACTGTATACTGGTAGCAAAACCAGAAGATTAAAAAAATCTGAAAATATGGATTGAATTTAAATACATATAGAAAAAACAAGACACGCAAAAATGACCAAGATAATAAACAAGAATAGAAATAGCGAAGACAAACTAATTAGAAGGGAAAAACAGTTTTATCAAGCACTGAACAGAGGAATCTTAAACAGAGAAATCAAGTACCAATTATATACAAGGGGCCTAATTCTCGAAATCGTTCGACAAATGTAGCAAAGTGGTATTCTCGAATGCTATTATTGATAATTGTCGCGCAAAAAGCCTGTGACATTCGACTGGTGGAAAATACAGACTAGTCGACATCGGAAAAAACAGTAGAAGTAAAGCTTAACGGGTTGCAGTGAATTACGTATTTGCTGGCAAATTTTGATTAGATCATTTTAAATGCAATAGTAATAGAAAATTCTAAGAGTTCTACATTAGAAATTAAATATTTTATATCCAACCAAATGAAAAAATAATGTAACTAACCATAAGATATTAAGAAAAAAATATTGAATTCAACACGAGATTCTTTTATTAAAAATAAATACATACTTGATGATAATATTCAACTTATTAATTTTAACAATTTCTTAACTAAATCGCATAAATAGGTTGTACATTCTGTGATGTATTTTCTTAATAAAAACAAACAATTTCAAATCTCGCATTAATCAGATTATTAAAAAATTTATTTTTCACTTATCTAATGCTCTACATATAATATAGGAATATAAGATATATTACTACACTATCCTATTTTAACATTTTCTATCTCAAGTTTGAATTTAAATCTAAATAATATACAATAGAATCTCCTTTTTACAATATCTATCTTTTCGAATTATTAAAATTATTTTCGGCAAGTATGGCGGAATAACAAACACGAAATAATAGGAATAATGGAGGCTAATAGATACTGTCCTAAATGTAAGTGTTCAACACATATTTTATCGGTCTATTACATTTGTACATTTTAAGTATAACCTGCCTTTAAATGTCGTTACTTCTTTGGCCGAACACATAAAGATACGAGGGATGTACAGTATTTATTGTCCCTAACATACAATATTATTTTTCAACCTGCACTTGAAGACACTTATTCCACCTAAGTTCTAACATATTTACACCTTTTTGAAAAACCTCGGGGGTCATGATCACAGAAGAATTCTTCAACTGCTGTCATAACCTCGTCATCGCTATTAAATTTGGTTCCCCGAAGCCTTTCCTTTAGTTTTGGAAATAAATAAAAATCACTAGGAGCTAGGTCAGGTGAGTATGGTGGATGGTTCATCAGCTCGAAACTTGCACTTAATGAAACAAAGCTCTTGTGCATTGGAGCATTATCCTGATAAAACAAAATTCCACGCGTCAACTTTCCTCTTCTTTTTTCTTTGATGCAATCATGAATTTGATTAGTGTAGCGTAATACTGGCCCGTGATTTTATATCCTCGTTCCAGATAATCAATTAATAAAATTCCCTTGGCATTTCAGAAAATGGTGGCCATAATCTTACCCGCCGAGGGTTGGACCCTAAATTTGCGTGGTGGTGAAGATCCTCGATGTTGCCACTCCTTGCTTTGGACTATCGATTCGGGATAGAAGTGGTGAACCCAGGTTTCATCAACGGTAACAAAGCGATCCAGAATTTTTTTTGGATCACTATTAAACAATTTTAAATTCGCATCTGAAGTCGTGACTCTCTCTCGCTTTTGTTCGGGTGTCAACATTCGGGGTAACCATCTTGCAGACACCTTGTGAAGTCCCAAATATTCACTGAATTATTGTTCCAATTGTACCGTTTGAATAACCTGTTATCTCTGCTTTTAACCGACGATCTTGTTTAATCAAGTCACAGACACGATCAACATTTTCCTGAGTGCACACAGTTTGGGGCCGACCAGCACCTTTTGCATGTTCGCAAATTGTTCTTCCACATCGAAATTCTCAAGACCAATTCTTCACCAGCTGATATGAATGTGAATCATCCCCAAATACACTAACCATATCTTCATAAATTTGTTGTGGCGCTAAACCTTTCTTTTGCAGATATTTAATGTCAGCGTGAAGTTCGTTTTTTTTCCATTTTTCAAAGTCTCTGAGCAGCTTCTATTTTAACTCAAGACAACTTTTGAACAAATACAGCTACATGATTTAACTTTGGCACTTTGTTTGACAGATAAACAACGAATGAATGGTGTTGTTGTGTAACGTTTATTTCAACGCCTACTATACTAGGGACAGTAAATACTGTACATTCCTCGTACCATGAATCAAGTTAAGACAATGGGAATTTTATCATCTGCACGACAAAAATTTCGAACTGCTTTCGAGAATAGCAAATCGAACGCGAGAATAAAATCATGCGACATTTCTTTCGAGAATTAGGGCCCAGGGCTGTGAAAGTTGATATTAAATGATCATAAATTAAAAATTTAGGCAGCTGAAATGAAACACTTGAAAAGAATATTCGAAAAATTACATCGAATATTAAAAGCACAGATATAGAGCAATGTTTGCATGTACACTCATAGATGGTAAACAGAAGAAATACTGTCGATTCTGGCACCTGATATGATAAGAAAGTGTGGGAATTAAGAGCAGAAGAAATGGAAAGGGTAAATCGCATAAGATGTGGAACAAACAGTTACCAAAAACCAAGCAAATGCGGGAAAACCAGAGAGAAATAGTTCTGTTGGCCCCTTAGAGAAAAAAAATGAGAAAATTCGTTAGGAATCGACACTTACGAATAGACTCGGCAAAGAGGGGCAATTTTCAGTGCAGTGCCGAGAGCAACGTAGAGGGGAGAAGCGCGCGGCACAGAAACTCAAGCGTCCGTATCGAAACACACTTGTTCAGTATTATTCCACTGGTCGTTGTGAGTGCATGTCAGTACACACATACTTAAAAAATGTCGCATTTAGGTACGTTTCGGTAACGGCGAAACTAGAAAGCGTAATAGCGAGTATGCCGGATTTAGAATACGAAGGCGATAGGATTAAATGGTAAGGTGCGATGACTATTTGACGTGTACCACCAGGTGGAAGAGTGAACTAAGACAAATTTGTGAACGTGCGTCGAAAGATCCATTAAGTTGTCATAAGGATTACTTTAAATTTGCAAATATAACGTCACTCGATGTGGAACGGTCGTTTTCATCACTGAAAAATATTTATTGCGCACGCCGTACTCATTTCACTGAAACAAGTGTGGAAACATAGAATGATTCAAATATTTGATAGATGCCATCAAGTTTATGATTTCATGGAAGCTTTTTAAAACAGTAAGTGTTGCAGCACGTTATATATAATATATTTTTAGTATTATTTTATGCGTGAACATTCATGGGTCCGCATCGCCTATGCTCACTCATGAAAGTCACGAACATAAATGATGCGAGTACGTAAACGTTACTGAACGCCTATCTACTCTCTCTCTACTCCACGTTGTTTTCCGCACTGCAATGAAACTTGCCCCTCTTTGCCGACTATACTTACGAGTAAACGAGGAAGATAAGTGCTGATTCATTATTTGTACATGAAAAGAGTTATAATTCAACAAGCAATTATGTTTAAAGAAAGAATCCCCTATAGTCTATTTACGATTACAGACGAGGCATATAATAAAGATATGTCATAACTGCGTCACACAGTTTTCACTAAGTTTTGTTTATATTTTTTCATCGAATGCTTTTAGGTTATAGTTGATAAATTTAAATGACAAAACAATATGAAAAAAGCAACATAAATAATGCCAGTTGTGACATATAACACTTCGACAACGTTGTGAAAGGTAGGTAACATCGATCAATCATATATCCTAAACGCAGAAATATATTAGTAACTTGATATTACTGACAATAACGTGCCTCATCTGCAATCATACTCATAATATTTGATCTCAACTATGCATATGTCTAAATGGAAACCTACATTCAACTTTTAATATTTACCAAAATTTAAAATAACCAAAGTACAATTTTAAATTTGTAAATATAATGAAAGCTAAAGTATTATTGTAGATTGCTTGATTTAAATATTAAATAAAAAAGTAATAATAGCCTGTACTTTACATAATTGTTACTTACGTTCTCCAGATACATGCATGCTTGAAAATATTTTCACATCTCCACCAAATTCTCTTACGGAATCAACTATTTGCACGTATTCTTTTCTCACTGCAAAATTTCTACACCTGGAACAAATGAAAAACCAAATGAGATTTTGATTGACATAGGTATTGCGTTGTGCAGCAGGTAATGTAACTTAACTAAACATTGAAGAAATCGATTAGCAGAGAGCGGACTGAAGCGATTGAATGACCAATTGCCCGATAAAACGTTGTGGCGGTATCCGGTATAATATGCATGTTATAACAGCCCCACTATTTGCTTGCTCGATTGCATTCCTCAAGCAGGTGTTGTTTTTCCGTCGTTATTGTGCCTATTCATTCATAAATTCTATTTTACACTAGCGTGTAAGACGGAATTTACATTTATATATTATTTCGTTACACTTCGTTGTAATAATCGCTTAAAAAATTATATCCGCTAATTTCCAAAGTGTATTCTCGTGTTTACATGCTGTTATACATGCATATACATATATGTATTTATTGTTCTTGAGATAGTATATTTCCTATTCTCTTCTATAAGATATTACTTTTGGTTTCGTTTCTTTCAGTGTTATTTGGTTACAATTTTTAGTATTTTAAAAATTCGTTTTATATTGTATATTTATCTTATAATTTTTTATAAATACAGTAAAAGTCGATTATAACGACGACCAAGGGACCGACAATTTTCGTCATTATATAAGGACGTCGTTATATGCATTTTTTTCTAATGTGTAATAAGGTACAACACACAAGTATCTGAATGCATTTTATTATAAATGAAGATAATTGTATTATAGCACATAGTTATAAATAACAAAAAATAATTACATACACATGAACAAATTATTTTCCAAAAAAAGTCAGTAATTTTTGTTTGATTACTGGATTGCAAAAAATAGTTCACTTCTAAGGCCCTTTCCAATATTATCACATTCTTAATGTAAACTTCATTCAGCTTGTCATTAAATGAAATGTGGTTTCGCACTATTTTCAAAGCTTTAATGGCCTCCAATGTTGATGGTGGTTCGAATTCCATCCCAGGGTCATCTTGATCTTCATCGATCTCGTATGTAAACCTTTTAAATTCATAACTAAATCTTCACCATTTAGCTCTCCCCATGTTGCCAAGTCTTTATCAACGTCAACAAAGTCATCAAATGTAACATTTGAATCAGTGTCCACGACGTACGCTTCTCGAATCAGTTGTGCCAAGGTAATGTTATCCTCGTCTTCAAAATGATCCTCTTCTTGAATAGCCACTGAGGGGAGAAATCCAGCATGTCGAAAACAATTAACAATTGTATTTTGTGAAACTGCATCCCATGCTGTGGATATCATCATGACGGTATTTAAAATATTAATTTTTATTTCATTGTTTTCATCTGCATTCTCTATCATTTTCATGACTAAAGCCTTTCGGAAATGCACTTTGAGGTTCCTTATTATGCCTTGATCAAGAGGCTGTAGAACGGAAGTTGTATTTGGTGGGAGAAAACACAAATTTATGGCCTTCAAATTCTGAACATTAGGATGAGCGCTGCAATTATCCACCAACAAAATTTTCTTCTTTGCCGCACATAGCTCCTTATCCCAGTCTCGTAAAAACTTCTCGAATATTTCGGACACCATCCAGGCACGTCTGTTGGATCTGTAATCGACAGGAAGTCTCTTCATGCTTTTAAAACACCTGGGATTGTTTGATTTTCCAATCACAAGCAGCTTTTTTTTAATGGTGCCGATCATATTGGCGACCACCAATACCGTGACCCTGTCTTTTGACATTTTACCCCCAGAGCATTTCTCTCCTTTAAATTTTAGGGTCTTGTTAGGAGTCATTTTGAAGAATAATCCGGTTTCATCCGCGTTAAATATCTGTTCATCCGTGTAGTTTTTACTATCTCTGCAAAAACATTTTTCAACCATTCATCAGTTGCACTTTCGGATACAGATACAGATTCACCAGAGACAGTGCCACCCACAATATTGTGACGGTTTCGGAATCGTTTGTTCCAACTTTCTGAGCATTCAAAGTTTTCCAGTCCTAAAAGTTTGCCGAAATCATTGGCTTTGGCTTGTAAGATGGGCCCTGTTATTGGAATACCCTGGCTTCGTTTCTCTTTGAACCATCTCAAGTGTCTTATCTATGTCATCATATTGAGAGCATCTTAACTTCTTATTCGTTTGAACATTATTTTTGAAGGCGTCTTCAAATTTTGTTCGATTTTTCCAAATCGTAGATACAGTGGAATGCGATAGACCAAAGCTTTTTGCAACCTCCACATTAGCCTCACCATTTTTTATGCGTGTAATTATTGCAAATTTGTCACTTATTGATAAGGCTTTTCTCCTTTTTGCAGGTGTCATTCTGTTTTGACACACATACATACATGTAACAAATAACGTAATTTGAACAACACCGGTCGCTTACAAATATGTATGTATATAATAATTTGTATGTATTGCTGCATCAAAACTGTCGGGAATTAGGGGAATCACAGAAACGGTACCAATCGGAACAACAACACTAGGCACGGGGCTTTTTTCTCCTACGTACGTCGTTACATCCGGCCTGACTTAGAGCTCACGAAAGACGTTATAAGCGACTTCGTCGCTAATAGCGACGACGTTATACACGACTATGTTAGACATTGTCGCATATAGAAATTCAACCAATTCTCTACAGGTCGGTCGTTATAAGCAACTTATTATAAGCGACGTCGTTATAAACGACTTTCACTGTATAAATTTTAATTTACAACCTTTTTTTGAAGTAGTTTTTGTTTCTTATTTTTAGTCCATTTCTTTCTATTCTTGGTATTTCTCTTTATTTTCATTAGCTAGAAGCAGCATTTTTCTATTCGCAACACTTGAATAAATTAAAAAACTTTGTTTCCCGTCTTCAAGATTATGATACGCAAAGCATTTCTAATTGTAAACACCTGATATAAATTGAAAATTTACCAATTCAGTCAAAATATGCCGTCTGAATGTAGAAACAAGCTGAAACAAAAAGTTGATGCCATACTTAGCAGAAATCCAGAAGAATCCAGAAATACAGTAGCCGCTCGATTATGTGAACTAATTAAAACCTTACCTGTTCACAGAATCGAAATGTTCACTCAATCGAATGTGCCGTTTAAAACATTTATTTATATGTATATGTATTCAGTTACATCAAAAAGAATTAACAAATGAAAAATATACATGTTCTACATAGATACGTACATACATACATGAATACGTAATGATTTAAAGAAGTCAGTTGTTTGTTAAAAAAAACTGGTTAAATTTGTTTGAACCTTTTTTTATTTTAAACATCTTTGAACTGCGATTTCTTTTATTCTTCGCAAAGTTAATAGATCTTCAGAATTTAGCATGTTTTGTTCTGCCCAAGAAATCACTATATTAAGTCCGTGTAAAGCTTCCTGAGTGGGGATGGTAGTTGGCATTGGCTCATCATCCATTGTTTCTTCCGCACTTTCAATTACATCCTCTTCAAGATCTTCTATGACATCCGTATTCCAGTTTTCTATGTCTTTACGGCTGTATGTTATGTTTCCGTTAACTTTCTGTAGTAATGCTACAGTTTCTTGAAATGTCACTGCCTCGACGCTGTTCTTGTATTTTTCTAGTAGAATAGCCAATGGAACATCTTCTGAATCAGAGTCGCTATTGAAAGAATCTGATAAAATATTTTTCCTACACTTAGCAATTATTTCTTCTTTCACATTCATCCATGCTAATGCCAGATGTCTAACAGCATCTTTTAGACTCAAGTTTTTAATGACAGCTGAAATAGCATTGCTATCAGAAGCAACTATTATGGATAAAAAGCTTCTTCTATAAAACAATTTTGTTAACCTAATGACATTCTGGTCCATGGGCTGTATAAGAGCTGTTACATTCGGAGGCATGTATACAGTAAGAATTTTTCCATAATCGGAAACCAAGTTTTCTGCTGGTGGATGACTTGGAGCGTTATCCAAAAGTAGAAGAGCTTTTTGTGGTAATCCCTTTTGTTTCAAAAATCTTCGAACTTGCGGAACAAATGAATGATGAAACCAATTTTCAAATACCCCCGATGTCATCCACGCATTTTCGTACTTCTGTATTGCACTGGAAGTGAAAAGTTCTTAAAGCATCTTGGATTTACGGCACGCCCAATCACTCACTAACGGTTTGATTTTATGTTCACCGGTTGCATTGGTGCATGCTAGTAAAGTAACTCTACTTTTATCCGTTTTCCGACCAGGGGCCGACCTTTCTTTAGACGTAACCAAAGTCCTTTCAGGGAGTAATTTCCAAAACAAGCCTATCTCGACGGCATTGTATAATTGGTCATGTGTTAATTGTAGCTCCTCTATTTTCTTTCGAAGATAATTCTTGAATGGACCTACATGCTCCGGAGCAGCTGATAACTTTTCTCCCGAAATTTTTAAATGTCTTATTCCAAATCTTCGTTTAAATCTTTGGCTCCATCCGTCACTAGCATTAAAATTAGGATTTTCAGCGATAGTTTCATTGATAGCTTTTGCTTTTGTTTTTAAAAGTTCAATCGAAACCGGTACGTTTTTAAGTCTTTGTGTACAAAACCATGAATATATTTTTTTTTCCATTCGTGGCATCTTACAGGATTTTAAAGTTTTTCTTTTCCGTATTTCACTGCGCCTTGATGTGACTTTTAAAATGTCCCGTTTTTTATTTTTGATTGCACATACTGTGGATTTGGCAATCCCGTACTTTTTAGACAAATACGTTACACTGCTTCCACTGTCCAGACTTTTTAAAATTTCACATTTTTCGAGTAAACTTAACACTTTTCGCTTCATTTTTATTGTAAACACAAAAATGTTCTAGCACAGTACACCTACAACATCAACAGAACTCAGAATTACAACTAAAATAAAATACATACATACATCTGTCCGCTGTTCTTGTAAGTTACGCCGAGTCAGCAAAATAATTCATACGCCGGGAATTTACCCAGTTCACTGAATCGAATGTGTTATTGTTCACTCTATGGAGCTTTACTAATAAAATTTTAGTTGTTCATATAAACGAGCTGTTCACTGAATAGAGTGTTCACTCTTCCGAGCGGCTACTGTATTACATCAATTCTGCACAGAGCCGACTGAAAAATCTATACATTTGAAGTATGGTGCACTTTTGCATCATTTTACTCATGTACCCATCACCAGTTGTTATGTGGAACGTTATAACATCTTAAAGAACTAATTTAACACAGGAACACCTTGAACAAATTTTAGTTGTTCACAATGTTTTACACTTTCAATGTTTCACATAAAATACATAGTTTTGAGTTTTGTTCTTTGTAAATAATTTTTATTCAAAATTCGATACGCAATTCGCTTGTCAGCATTACATTTCGTTCAGCAGTAGTTGCTGTCGGTTTCCAAACCGTTTATTACATTCGCTTTGTTGTGCATTGAAGATACATATTAACTGCATATGCAGGTATGTTCCACTTATGCATCTGTCCATACGTATCAAATTGTTCGAAACTCACGGATCGCCTACAGAAACTAACCTATTGCGAACACAAGGCAGACGCCTATGGGCTATGAATCATCAATCGCTCGAGTCCGCTCTCTGTCGATTAGCAAGAAGTCAATAATTTTCATCATATACCTTTTTTATTGTTTAATTTTCAAAATAGTCATTTCAGTTAAGTTTAATCTGTGTGTTGGGCATCGAAAATTTTCACAACCATTTGTTTATTATTTTGGAAGAGCAGTATTAAAAAAAATATGGCATGAAAATTATTTGAACGTTTTCAGAAAGGAATATGGACAGCTAAAACGCTTTAACCCGATCAAGTAACTCGAGAATTGATCATTATAATAGCGAGTGACTGCAACCATTCGAAAATATGGCTCATAATTGGGTAAGTGTATGGTTACTATTCGTTTTCAGCGAAAACAGCATCCACGTACGAGGGAAGATCAGTAAGTACCCGTGTTTGAAGACAGGTGGCGCTGCTGAGGGAAGTTGGCATTACCGTCGTGTACTACCATCTGTCAGACAACACCATAATAAATTTCAGACTGATTCATAGGTTAGTTTTTATTTGGCAGCCAGTTGTATCACACGTGTTTCGTGTTTCTCGATAAAATGGAAAAAGAGCAATATCGATCCGTAATTCGCTTTTTATTTTTGGATGGAAAAACATGCGAAGAAATAAAAGCGAAGTTGAATGCTGTCTATGGGGACTCTTCACCATCTATGACAACCGTAAGATATTGGTTCAACGAATTTAAACGTGGTCGTACATCTATTTTTGACGAGGAGCGCCCAGGCCGCCCGGCAGACGTGGTTACCGAGGAAATCGTTGAAAAGGTCCACGACATGATTCTCGCTGATCGCCGAACGAAAGTGCGCGAAGTAGCAGAGGCCGTAGGCGTGTCGTACAGAACGCCAATTAATATTTTACATGATAAGTTATCGGTGAGAAAGGTGTCGGCCCGATGGGTGCCGCGATTGCTTACGGTGGATAACAAGCGGATACGGTTGTCAATGTCGAAGCAGTGTTTGGACCTCTTTAAGAGAAATTCGCAGGAGTTTTTGCGTCGAGTCGTCACCGTTGATGAAACCTGGATCCATTATTATACGCCAGAGTCCAAGCGACTGTCAAAACAATGGATTTTTCGGGGTGAATCTGCTCCGAAGAAGGCAAAGACGGTCCCATCGGCCGGAAAGGTCATGGCCACGATTTTTTGGGATTCCAACGGAATAATCCTCATGGACTTTTTGCAGAAAGGAAGAACGGTCACGGGGCAGTACTACAGTGAATTATTGGACCGATTCGATATAAAATTGAAGGAGACACGGCCCCATTTGGCTAAGAAAAAAGTGCTGTTTCACCACGATAATGCACCAGCACATTCATCCAGAATTGTCGCGGCAAAGTTGCATGAACTGCACTACGAATTGCTGCCGCACCCACCGTACTCGCCTGACTTGGCTCCCTGCGACTTCTTTCTGTTCCCCAACATGAAAACGTGGCTCGGGGGAAAAAGATTCAGTTCAAACGAGGAGGTTATCGTCGAGACAGAAGCGTATTTTGCAGAGTTTGACAAATCGTATTTTTTGAAGGGGTTAAAGAAATGGCAGAAACGTTGGGAAAAGTGTATTGTACTAAAAGGTGATTACGTTGAAAAATAAAAAAAAAATTTGTGAAAAACTTGCGTCTTCTTTCCTAACACGGGTATTTATTGATCCACCCTCGACTACCATTACTGATCCTTTGCTTGTCATATTTCACTAAGCAAAAACACCATGTATTTTTTTCCGACTTTGTTTCTGCTTATAAGAAAATGATACAAATACTAATGATAGAAAAGAGCTGAGAATTGTACCAAAATAAATAATCATCCACGTAAGTTACTCTTGCCCGTTCTATAAGATAAGAGGGTGTCATATGTTGTGAATTATTTTCTACAGCTTTATCACTTTGAGGTCGCGATTAAAAAATAACCAGAAAAATGTGTTTAAACGATATTATGTCTGATCGAGAAAGTGTAACGAAGATTCTTGAAATATTTAACGTACAAATTATCTGGCAATTATCCTGCTAGGGGAGTTGACTATCAAGAATTACTGCGGGATCACAATTTTACCTCACTTTCTGATCGTTGAGAGATAGGGAGTGCTCACTTTATGACTAAGCTAGTCAACAATGGCATCGACGAAACAAACTTACTCTCTGTTGTTGACATGGTGCCAAAATGTTCAACGAGATCAAATGAACCATTCGCCGAAGCCAGAGCTAGAATTAACGTATTTACTAAAGCACCAATTACGCATATGGCTAGAAATGCTAACAGAATTTTCCCTGATCCTTTTTACCCTTTCATCACAATTTAACCTTTTAACATAGATTCAATAAATTATCCACGCTTGTGCAATTGACAATTTCATAACTCGGTTAGTATTCTTATGATTTTCTTAATTTAATTTGATTTGTCATTTTTACTATAATTAGCTTATGGTTAATAACTTAATTTAGTTTTTTGACACTGTACTTTATTATTGTACCGCGATATCATAAAGTTTCTGGGTCAACGGTGGCCATGGGGTGAAAAACGTCTGTCTTAATTTATATCATCCTTTTGAGAAAAATCTGATAAAATTTTCAGGTTAAGTGTCATGCTGACGTTAAAATTTGTCAATATATTAATCTTAATGTCAGTATGACACATAACCTGAAAATTTTATCAGATTTTTCTCAAAAGGATTATATAAATTAAGACAGACGTTTTTCACCCCATGGCCACCGTTGACCCAGAAACTTTATGATATCGCGGTATTATTCTCTTAATGGAGAGATCTGTTGGACAATAAAGACAATGATTATTATTATTATAACATATTACTGCCCGCCCATATACTGCCAACAACACAAAACCACTATTTAAAAGTTTCTCTGGTAAATTAACCTATTAGATTGTGATTTTTTCGGTCTCCATATAACAATATCCAAATCTTTTTATACAATTTTGTTCTTCAAAATTTGCAGATCGAATTCTTAACCTTGGATACTTTTACATGTGGAATCGAAAACCTGTCAAAACAATTAGGCAATCGTGATCAATGTACGAGGAAATTATGGTACGAGGAATTATGGTACGAGGAAATTATGATTGTTAACAAATGAATTTAACTTAAACAACAGAATTGTATATTAATTTTATGCAAGGAGATCCCAAGAGAAATGTCTCTTATTTTTTGCGGGCGTAGAGAAACTGTTTAAACGATTGTTGGCCACACTGCTGTGAATGGCGCTGTGTCTACTCCTAAATAATCATGCGCTTGCTTCGTTCGGATGCTCAGTCTTGGCTTGGCAGCCATTCAAAACGAAGCTCCCGTTGGACGCGACAGTCAAGTGCGAAGTTCGTGCAGTTATTCATTTTTTTAACACAAAAGGTGTTAAACCAGTTGCAATTAATCGCCAATTGGATGTCAAAAACGTTCATAAGTGGCGTCTAGAATTTACAGCCAGTCATACTGAAATTCACTACGAAGAAATGAGCGGTAAGCCGCCAATTTCCGACGAGACAGTCGCGAACGTTGAGGAAATCATGCGTAAAGATCGGAGGATCATTTTGGATGCTCTCTGCATTTTGGTTTCTGAGGTTTTCCGACGCACCATCCACAGGATTTTAACGGAAAAGTTGCACTATTGGAAAGTGTGTGCAAGATGGGCACCGCGTATGTTGACAGAAGACCACAAACGGCAACGAGTTGATTATTTCCGCGAATTTTCCCCGCTACGCAGATAAAAAGGACAACTTTTTGGACTAGATTATCACGGGTGACGAAACCTGGGTATTCCACTTTCCACCTGAGACAAAACAACAGTCACGCGAGTGGCGGCATCCCTCTTTGCTCAAACAGTCTGTCGGTAAAGTCATGGTAAGTGAGTTTTGGGACAGCAAGAGGGTACTGTTGGTCGACATTCTGTCTGCTGGGACAACAATAAACGCTGACAGGTGTTGTGGAACACTGACAAAACTCACAAAGGCAATTCAGACCCGGAGAAGAGGAATGCTGAGTAAGGGCGTAAGCATTCTCCATAACAATGCCCGCTCACACGTCGCCCGTCCTCTGAAAAATTGTGGTTGGAACGTCATCATCCACACACCATATAGTTCAGACTTGGCTTCGAGCGACTACCACCTGTTCCCTAAGTTGAAGGAACATTTGTCTGGTGGTGCCTGATGGTGGTTCTGCTTCGACGACGGCGAGTGAGGTTCAACGCTTCCTGAAGGATATGGCGGGCTGGTATGACATGGCCATTGTAAAATTGCCACAGCGTCTACAAAAATGTATCGACCGAAATGGCGATTATGTAGAAAAATAAAGCTTTCTTCAACCTTTAAAATGTTGTGACTATTATATAAAAAAAAACAGTTGTTTGTAACGAGCGATCATTAAAATTTTCACTCGTAGCTGGCCGTGTATATAAAAATTATGTTGTAGCTTTAGTCATTAAGATGTTATTTCAAACATCTGTCAGTGTCAAATATATATTTTAAAGTTCCATCAAAAGAAAAAGTAATGGCCTTTAATGATATGTAAAGCGTTTATGGTAGAATGTTACTTCCGGACATCTCAAAAAATTGATGGTATTTGGCAGCATTCAATAGAAAATTGCCTTGCGGAGTTTGAAGAGAGATATCCAAATACTGTTCCTAGCTATAAAACTTTCCGTGATACGCTAATGCATTGTGTAAATCTTTTTCGTCAAACAGGCAGTATTTTAAGGAAAAAAGGAAGCGGTCCTCCTCTCAAGAGAAGTCACGGCGTAACTGAAAATGTCAGACAAATTATTAACGAATCTCCTCAAACATCTATTCGCAGAGTTTCGCAACAAGTAGGGCTTTCGTATGGAACATGTCAAAAAATTTTAAAAAAGGACTTGCACATGTATCCATATAAATTAACTTCTGTACAAAATCTATTACCTACGGATTATGATAAAAGAACACAATTTTGCCAATGGTTTATTCAAACAATGACAGACAATATTTTAAATCATACTTTTTTCACCGATGAAGCTTGGTTTTATTTGAAAGGTTATGTTAATTCGCGAAATATGCGTATGTGGTCCAGTGAAAATCCTTATTTCTACAGAGAAGTTCCTCTACATCCAGAAAAAATAGGCGTATGGGTAGGTATGAGTCGTCACCGATTAATAGGACCAATATTCTTTGAGGGCACGATAACATCGGAGAAATATCGTAACGAAATTCTCAGTGTTTTTACTAATCAATTGACTAATGATGAACTCCAGGTCGGATATTTTCAACAGGATGGGCTACATCTCACGTTACACTTGAAAATATTCAGTTTTTGCAACAATTTTATGGCGATAGGATAATAAGTAGATATACAGCGATTCCATATCCACCACGACCGTGTGATTTAACAGTCATGGATTTTTTTGTGTGGCAATATATAAAGAATATTATTTATGAAACACCAATTAATAATCTACAAGAGTTAAGAGATAAAATCATTGAAAAATGTGAACACATCAATAACTCACCGCAAATACTGATCAATGTTTTCAATGCTCTATGAAATAGAGTGCGATTATGCTTGGTGGAGAATGGTAAACATTTTACACATTTTTTATAATATTCTATTACTTTGTATAAAAATTATAAATATATTTAATATAAAAGTCAGCATTTCAAATTATTTTTTAACAATCATGACGTTTGAAATTATAATGACAGATCTCCACTAAAAACTTAAGTTAGGACATACTTTTTGTGTACATGGCTTACTTGAGCGAAAATTTTAATGATCACTCGTTATATCTAAAAAAATGTGAAACCTTTTTTGGGGATTGCCCTACATATTTCGCTATGAAAAACGTACCTAAATAAACTATCGGAAATTAGCAGCGTTTCTATGGCTTGAGATTCGTTTGCTCTCTCTATATGCTTCTTACCATAAAAAGCTCTGGCTGGTTCGAGTTGTAGCATTGTGTAAAATGTTTCTAAAGTCTTCACTTCGCTGGCTGCCTTTGTATCTGCCATCTTCGCCACAACTGCTGAGTCTTGTAAAACTTCTGAAAAAAATAATATAATACCGAATAACGCTAACTTGCTAATATTGTGTCTTTAAGATATAGTTTGGCAATTTCTGGTTTTGTATTTTAAAAGTAACAAAATTACCTCTTAACGAGTGCTTGAATCCAGAAGACGAATGGACGAGCATGAACTTTCCCTTGTTTTCTAAAAGCACCTTATTGTCAGTTTTGACGGCAGTTTGGAACATATACTCAAAAAATTGGTCTCTTACGAAACCCGGAGAGGCTATCAGTACACATTTCACTATATCGAAATTTATGTGTCTTAATAAGGCTTGCATAACACTGTCGTAGAATTTTGTTAGACCCTAGAAAAGAAAAGGTTCAATTAGGAATAGATAGGTTATTATCTTAAATGTCTACCATACAGGAAAAACTTTTATATGCGTTTTAATATTAACAAAGTAAGATGCACACATTTGTTTTCTTTTCTGATTGGTAATAGATGATTCTTTGCGCTTCTTAGTTTTTTCAGTCTGAATAATATTTTTTTTTAGTTATTCATTACAAAAGATTAAATTAAACATTAAGCAACATAACGTTTCATCATTTATTTACTACGTTATCAACTGCAACAAATATTTTTACATTATTATTATGTTATAATATATATATATATATATATATATATATATATATATATATATATATATATATATAACGGTTAACTGCACATCTATTTTTTGTGTGCGGTTAACCGAATGAATAGTGCTATTGAATAACTATTGTAGACTATTTATATCGTCCGTCGTAACAACGTCATTTCAGCCCGATGTGTCCGGTCTCTAGTAATAGGTTAAATCGTAACTTGTCAATTTGACTTATGATTATTTACAAATGACACTTCGCCAATTCTCTAAGCTCAGATGTGACTTATAGTTATATGCCTATCTCAGTCGTTCATGGCCTACCTAGGATACAGATTTTGTGGCTCGGTTGATACCTATTTGTAGGACAATATTAAAAACATAATAAACAAAAATTGTGCTACTCAAAAAAATTACAATATATTAAATCAACCTACAAAAGTATATCTATTTTGTTTTGCACATTATTGCCAAAGGTGCACCTTGAAGGATATCCGTCCTCGCCGTTGGCAGATGAAAAATGCACGTATACCTGGCAGAATCCCTTAGGACGTGGAGAGTTACCCTTGACAATAAAAATAAAATTTCGATTTTGGGCGAATTCGATTGGCAATATAAGGTTCGGTATGAGTGTGTTACCGATACCACATCTAACCTATTAAATTCGATTGAGAAATTATGACGTCACGGTTAGATCCGGTCCGTCAAACTTGTAACCGCTGTTCCAGACTCTGGTATGTTTGTGTGGTGCGATATACGAATATTTAAAAATACTTGAAACAACTTTTAAGAGGTTGTTGTTGAATTGTTAGAATTTCTAACGTTTTATTAATTATAGGGTTTAAGAATATTAAGCTATAGACTGTCTCAACCTTATTATGCAGTACATGTTTAATAGCAATATTGTATCCCTTATTATCTTTTTCCACTTCTATTACATAATATGCACATCAAGATATTGATTTATGTTAATTTATAACACTTATTACTCACTGACATTTATGTCAAGGATTAAAACCTTATAAGTCACAGGAAAAATTTCATAAGTCACGGGTCTATTAGCCAATCAGATGCACGATTGGGGTAAATGTTTATCAACCCATGGCAACGAATAGACAATAATACCAAATTGTAGGCGCCATTATTGCAGCATTCGCGCGTTGAAGCCGAGAATTTTAATTTCACAATTCATTTCATTTATTGAGAGCGGTATGCAAGTAAAGAATATTAATTTAGATACTGAAAATCATACGCCACCAGAAATACTAGAAAATACTAAAGCAGTCACTTTAAATTTACTCCCAGAAAAATCTAGAAACAGTACGAATTATCATATAAATCTTTTATGGACTGGAAAATAAGTAAAAATGTTAATACCTTGTCTGAAGATGTTCTGCTTGTATACTTTGATAAATTATCCCAAAAATATAAGTCGTCAAGTTTATGGACAACATACTCCATGTTAAGAAGTACATTAAGTATATATTACATTCATTAAGATTGAAGATTATTCGAAGTTACGGGCGTTTATCATAAGAAAACCTGAAGGTTATTAGCCAAGAAAAGCCAATACTATTACTCCACAGCAAATTAATGAATTTATTAAGAAAGCACCTGATGATAAATATCTTATAATAAAGGTAACAAGTTGTCTGTACACATATTAGTATTTTATGTATGTAATAATTCATACTTTTAGGTCGCTTTAATCATGGGATTAATGGGAGCTTGTCGTGCAAATAAGCTATATTCTATGGATATAATGGACTTTCAAGACCATGGATCAATTATCATTGTGGATGTCCCTAATATAAAAACAAAAGTTCCTTGTAAATTTACTATAACCAGGCCATTTCTATGAAATTTGTAAGCAATAACCAGCGTCCCGCTGCATCTACTGCCTTTTTCTTAAATTACCAAAATCGTAAATGTACTCTACAAAAAATTGGCATAAATAAAGTAGGAGCAATGGGCTAGCGGATAGCAACGTTTTTGAATTTACCAAATCCAAAAAGGTACACAGGCCACTGTTTTTGCAGATTATGTGCCATGCTGTTAATTGATGGAGGTGCCGATATAACTTCATTGAAAAGACACGGAGGTTGGAAATTCACAACAGTGGCAAAAGGATATATAGATAATTCTATGATCAACAAGATGAACACAGCTAATAAAATTACAAGTTCACTAAACAAATCAAGTATCAATACATATCTTCTCCACTCCGATGTCAACGACAATATAAGTGTTAATATAAATTCAAATGAAAATAATCTTGATAATAATTCAACACCATCTGTGCAATTTAAAAGTTGTAATGTCAAAATAAATTTCTATAATAAATCTTTATAAATATGTGTACCCTTATTTGAAAATTAATTAATTAGGACACTCACTTCATATAGAAGTAGAAAAAGTATAGTATTCTATTCTCGTCGAAATGCACATTAGTCACTCGGATAACGGATAACGACAGGCGAGTGTCTTAACACTCGCCTGTCGGCTCGTGTCGTCTTAAACGTCATCCTCGTGACTAATGTCCATCTTTAGACGCTCGTTGAATAATATACTATTATTATGGAGCTCATAGCCAGATAACGACATAAGGGAGAAAATTATAGTCGTAAGGAAAAACAGATGATTATTAATGTATTTAATTACTTTTTAAATCTATGAATGTGAATACTGCTGTTGAAGAAGCAAGTAAAGCTTTAGGTTGTTCTGTGCGTACTGTGTACAATATAAAACAGGAGCAACAGAAAGGTCCAAGACCAAACAAATATAAGAAAAGAAAGGGTGTACAAGTAAATAATAGGCTTCATATATATGATGAGAATACGCATGCACTTACTCGACGTAAAGTTCATAGTTTCTTTATACAGAATATTCCTCCTACTTTGAATATAATGCTTGCTGCTGTTAACAGTGATGACGATGTCCCTAAATTCACACTAGCAACTCCCCATAGACTTTTACATGATATGGGTTTTGAATTTCAAAAAGTAGGACGAAAAAGTATTCTCATCGATCGAGATGATATCATAAGGTGGCGGCATAAGTATTTACGGGATATCAGAAAATTTAGGAAAGAAGGTATACTTTACTTATTTTTTTTATAATATAAAAATACTCCATTTGCATGTTATTCTACTGTGAATTATATTATTTTCCAGGAGAACTATAATATATACAGATGATACATGCATAAGAAATGAACAGACACCACTATTCAAAACAGTCGACAAGCCTTCACACAAGGATTAAGTAGGTCTGAAATCATCAAATGGTCTTAGGCCTCGTTTTGCATTAGTTCATTGCTGGTGGAGACAAGGGTTTTGTTCCTGGTGCAGAATATACATTTCTTTGTAAGAAGAACACTGCCGAAGTACATAATGAAATGGATGCAGATACTTACAAAGATTGGTTTACCAACAAATTACTGCCAAATATATCTAAAAATTCAGTGATTGTTCTTGATAATGCTTCATACCATAGCAGAAAAGTAGAGAAGATACCCACATCAGTATGGAGAAAGAGTCAAATAATTGAATGGTTTAATGAGAAGCAGATACCAGTTGAAAACGATATGTTAAAAAATGACTTACTGGCTCATGTGTTACAAATTAAAGCAGAGCATGACAAAAGCAGGATCGATCAATTCGCGAAAGAAACTGGTAGTGAAGTTCTACATTTACCCCCTTATCATTGCGAATTAAACCCCATCGAAATGGTATGGGCACAAGTTAAGCACTATATTCAAATGAACAGTACAACTTTTAAAAAGACATTGAAGAGTTAATTGCAAGAGGTTATAGCAATGTCACAGTTCATAACTAGCAAAATTACATTAATCATGTTAAAATTGTTGAAAACGAAATGTGGAGAGTTGACGAATTGGAAGATGATATTGAGAAATTTATAATTCAATTAAGATATTCATCGTCATCAGAGAATCTAACTTACTTCTCAAATAATTAAAAAAGAAAAAAAATGTATGTTTGTTATTCCTTTCATTAATATTATTTTTATTTAAGTTAAATTAAGTTGTCTTTTACTGAAGTAGAAATTGATTAATATGTAACATATATATTCTTTATTAAACCTTTAATTTAAAATCAACATCTGAATAATTTGTAAATTATGTTAATATTGAATAATAAAGAAAATGTTTTATCATTTTTTACTGAATATATCAATAAGAAATTATATTTATCTATTTTCATGTATAATTTTTCTGAAGAATTTCCGAAATATTTTTCTCTTATATTTAAACCAAAAGTATGCTTTTTAAATACAAACTTGAAATCAAATTTATAATTCCTAAATTTGTACATTAAGAGAGCAGTGGAAGTAAATTAAGACAAACTTTATTTTTACTCTACAATGCATTCAATTGTGGTAAATCAAAAATATGTTTGTGTGGATGAGTGTGACTTAAGTATGTTGTGTTTCTGTATGTATGAGTGTAATATATTCACTACTTCTGCACAATTTGATAAGATATATATATTCAAATAAAACATTCTTGTTTCTTCTTATACCATGTACAAATTCCTTCACTATTATATCTATTTATTTATCATTACCAATAATTGTGATTTAATAAGCACTTGGGTACAATTGACCTATGATCTATATGATTCTATCTATATAGTTTTACATTAACTGTTACATAATTGTTTTGAATTATATTTTTGTTGAAAATATGTTTTAATAGTTATACCTTGTCATGCTGTTGTGGAAAGTTTTTCCGTTTTCTGGGGATAGAAACATCAATTTTTGCCCTAATTAATGTCATGCTTGATGTTATCAAACATACATGGGCTAAACCGTCTTGCATTATGATAGCAGCAACATCTGCATTTTTAGTTGGGTCACAAGCTGTTTCAACACGTTCTAATGAAACAGAATCCCATTCTTGTTTCCTTAAAGTAAATTTACGATTCAATTCCAAATCTAGAGTATGATATGCACCCATCTAAAATAATAAAACTGTATTTCATCTTAATGAAATGCAATGGCATTAAAGACAAACCTTAACATATTGATTTTCGACAATGTTTCTACCTTTCAAACGTAACATACAAGCTTGTGTGTCATACTCTATGTTTTCTACACTTATAGTTAGGGTGGTTCTGACACGATTTGAAGTAGAAGAGCCAGTTGATGACTCTGTTTGGACCTTACGTATAGTGGAACTGCGCACAGAATCTCCCTCCGATATAAGATTGTACGCGTGCCACATATCCTCTGGTTCCTCGGGAATAACGCTGATGGTTCTGTAATAATAAATATTGCAAATGTTACAGCAGCAGGTGGTACATGTGTCATAACCTCAAAACAAAAAAGAAATATTTACCCTTCCCCATCTTTGTCGAGTTCCTTATAAACCAATTTCATTTTGATTTGGAATCACTCATTTTGTAATCACAAACTAAAGTTTCACTTTGCTCAAACATTATAAATTTTGATGACAGTACTTGTCAAAAAAGGGACATCTCACTAAGAAAGATCTCACTGACATCTGTGAGATGGCACTGTTGTGAAGGGCAAAAATTGGCGCTGATTTGACAACAGTCCAGCTGTTCAGAAATTTAATTTTGTTAGCGAGTGCGGCAATATTTTTTTTAGTGTGAAAGATACATATTCGTATTGTAACCAAGTGTTTGTTAGTTTCATCCAATCGTAAGTAATTTTTTTCTTCTATCAACTGGTAATACATTAATTACAATAATTACTTAATAGGATTACTGTTAATTGTTATTGTCTGTATTCCTTGCATTCGTTCAGTTATCATAAAAGATGTGAAAATGCATGTAAAAGTATTTCAAAAAAATCAAGGTTAAGGCGCAATACGGCCGAGTTTTACTGAAATTTGCGTTTCTCAATGAGCTATTTTTAAACTGCTTTCAGTAAGATTAAAATGTGAGGTTATGTGTATTGCTACCTGTTAATATAAGATCTTCCTTATTTGGAAAATATAAACAAAGTCAATCTCTCTTTTTTTGTGTGTTAAGACTTTCTTGTTTTTTGTATTTTATTCTGTCAATACCCAATGCAATAAAAAATAATTAAGTACAACGGATTTTAACCTCATTTTTATTCTTGAAGAATTATCTACAAAACGGAATTTAGTACATTGCAGAATGATTAAAAAAGAGCCGAGTCAAGGATGGGCACATTATTGGAATTGCATCAACATGAGTCAGTAAAATTATTAATACAAATTTGGTGTTGAAGCGTTTTAAGTAGGTTTTCTGTAGTTGGGTACCTATCCCTGAAATTAAAAAAAAGTAAAGCTTTTTTTCAAATAGTATTAAATTAACTTGTTATTTTGATCTTTATTTCAGATTCGCTCTTTTTAAAGGAGAGTGAATAACTTTTTGCATTTTTTTTCATTATTCTAATTTCTTTTTATTACGTCAGTCGTTAAAACAAGTGTATTACGTATTAGAATCACTTTCTAAATTTGTTTGTAAACAACCTGTAATATGACGGTTGATTTCAGAAAAAAGCTTACAGCTAATAACTATTTTACATTTTGTGGACAGTATGACTATTATTTCCATGGAAACTTCAGAAAATTTTAGGAATACATTTGTCACTGTTAAACTTGTTTCTTTAAGATATTAATTATTACTTATTAGTCTTATTACCCACATGAATAATGCCTGAACAAACGTCTGCAGTGTTAAAAGCCCGTATTATTACGAAATTATTGAATGGCTGGTCATTTAGAGCAGTTTCTCAAGAATTTGGGCTTAATAAGTATACCGTTTTCGAAATTAAGACACGCTGGGAACAAACGGGTAGCTTGGTAAGAAGAGTTGGTTCTGGTTGTCCAAAAATTTCAAATGATATCGAAGATATTCGTCTAATAAGATTTCTAAAGGAAAATATATTTAAAATCGTAGAGACGAACTTTTCCCGGTTCACTACTAACGGCATGTCGAAGAATTAAAAATACACAATTAATTGTGCTGCTACAAAGAAGATATTTCTATCGGAGGAAAACCAGCAATCCCGTTCTATTGTTTGTTCTAAATTATTGTTACCGAGACATGCAGTTTTGCGAAAAAAATTGGATTTCCCGACGAAAAGATTTTCCAAAATACGAATGAATGATGGATGTGTCCGTGTTTATATGCCATAAACAACAGGGTCTAACCAGGAATATATAAGTGCACGATTTTCTGTAAATGTGTGGGCATAGTTCGGTTATCATGGTCTTGAAACTTGCTGGCGTATCGGAGAAATATTTAACAATCAGAGTTACCAGCGTATACTTAAATATATAATGTTACCTTCAGTACGCCAAGGATATCCTATGGACACCTTTATAGATCAGCAGGATAATTGCCCAGTTCACACCGCTAATGCCATCACACAATGATTTGGGAATAATAGCATTAACGCCATGGAAAATATATGGGGGTTCCTGGCAAAAAAAATATCGAAATTGGGTATTAGACCTCCACACGGGAGAAGATTTGTGGGAACTTGAGGAAAATACATGGGAAGAGATAGCTGAAAAAGAAAATTTAAATCAAAATCTTGTTATCTCCATGCCCCGTAGTCTGAACGAGGTAATTGCAAGGAATGATGTTATGACCAAATACTAAGTTTTACAATGTTCTTCAAATTAAATTTTTTTTTTTATTATAGGTACATACCTACATTAATATATAACAAGTGTTCATTTGAAAAGTCAGTCTAGTAGCATGTGATTTACTGAGAACATTTTGAAGTATGTCGTAAATTAAAATTTACTACTTAACCTACGAAGTCGTATATTTTGACAGTTTCATACATACAAATAAATAACAAATAATAGGTATTTATTGAAAACTATAACAAATGTTGAAAATGTTGTCGTTCAAGATCAATGCACTTTAAAACTGAGAAGCAATTTATTTAAACTAGAATCGACGCACGATTATTTTATGCACAAACTGATATTTGTGATTGACATTATCAAATGTCATTTGGATTTACGTTTACGGAACAACAAACACATACTAATATATTTGCGTCTTATTCTATCAAAATTTCAAAGTAACCTAGATTGACTTGTGAACACTTGTTACTTACAAATAAATATTATTGTTTGCTTTTTTATATTTGCAGTTAATAGATGAGAGTTACATGACAGTTAGGAAAGGTTGAATTTATATAGACAAAATTACGTATAGTAAGTACTTTTTTTTCTGAAATCAAGTGTGCATATTAATATTCCTATATTCGCCTTGAAAATGTATCTTAACTGGCTAGGTTTTAAACATTTCTCTGACTAGCCAGTTAAATTTTACACCTGTGGTCATATATTTTATATTATTATAATTTGAAATGGCAGCCAAAGTCTTTAACAGTTATTTAATTGTTATTAATATTTGACTATTGTGTCTTATTACTATCGTATACATTAAATATCATAGTGCAGTTGTTAGGGTTAGGAGCTAAAATGCTTCAAAAATAACTAAATTTTTTATGCAACCCAAAAGTATCCAAACTTCTATAGACCACCAAAAATTGGGCACAACAAAAATGGTTAAAAATCAGCAAAAATCAATTATAATTACCTTAAAAACACCCAAGAAACCTTACACCTTACCTCTTGTTTTTAGACATCTCAAAATGGATTTTTTATTTCTGGATCAGGACATTAGGCACACGAAAAATCCTTTGAAAACCACCAAAAAATCAAGTATAATTAATTTAAAAGCATAAAAAAATCCTTCATAAATCACTAATTTTTATGCACCCCAAAAGTATCCAAATATCTATAGACCAACAGAAATTGGGCACACGAAGAAATGGTTGAAAATCACCCAAATATAAGCAAAGTTACCTTAAAAGCAATCAAAAACTTTATAACAATATTTTGGTTTTAGTCGCCTCAATATAGTTTCATTTCTAGACCAAGTCAATTGGCGCATGCAAAAATCAAATCTTTCGGTTTTCAACACCCCAAAATGGTTTTTATTTCTGGACCAGAGCAATTTGCGCGTAAGAAAAAAGGAAAATTAGCCCCAAAAGGTTATTAAAATTATTGAAAAGAAGGTCAAAGTTCCTAATTTTTAGATACCCTAAAATCGCTTATCATTCATGAACTAGGATGAAATAAAAAATGCATAAACAGTGTTATTGTCAAAAAGAAAAAAAAACAAAATTCTTATTCAAATCCCTCGGTGTTCAATTTGATAAGAAAAAGGTGCAAAACATTCACCGTTTTCTTTCCGACTACAATTCGATCTATTCTTACAGCATCTCTTCTTTCACGACAGCTTATACCATTTATATGTATGTGTCTATCGAGGAGAATCGTCGGCATGACCATCAATCCTGAATTAACAGGGCATCTCATTAATGTGCGTTAAATTAACATTTCTCAGCACCATCATTTGAGATACAAATAAGTATCTTTTACTTTTATATAAAATCTCTAGACAACTAGAAACTAGACAACTCAGTTAAAAGTGGTAGATTGCAGTCTGCATTGCTGCAACAGTGTCGCAGATTTAATTGATTTTGTTTTAATACTGCAGCAATTCTTTTTATTTCATACTGATAACTAAAGTGACATTTTTTGGACTAAAAATACGCTGAAAAGTAAAACATTAAGCTCCTATGAGAAATATTTTTTTTAGAAGACTGCATAGTCAAAATCATGCGTTGATTTTTTCCGAAGAAAACGTTACAATTAATGTAGTATTGATTCCGGGCTTATTTAGCATTAAATTCATCTTGCCCCAACAGACGATCCAGAATATCTTGTGGTGTGTGGTTTTTATCCATTATATCACAAATAATCGAACAAGAAACCTCACAAAGGTACACCTTTTCAAGTTTCGTTGTCGTTTGTAATATTTTTTTTTTGCTATAGAAATTAGTATTGGCTCATTAAATTATTACGAATTATTTGCGAAAGATGATTACTTTTATTGCAATTTGACTGGTTAAACTTGCAATATGAAATAAATAACTATTACGACATTATTTTCTTTTCAATTTTTTTAACAAAATATTTTTCATCATTTTTTTCTTCATTACTTGTTGTTATTCGTAGCAGTTGCTTCAGTGCTTTTACGTAACTCTATATTCTCAGGTTTGAGCCTATAACCTACTTCAAAAAGCTATTGAGTGTAATATTTACGTTGAATTTCCCTCTTAATCTCCAAGTTTGGTATCTTTAGTTCTACAGTATCATAATACTTCTTAACTGCACTCAACAGACGATCATCCCGCAATAGCCGCAAGAAGAAATTTACTTGTGACTCATTCAACTTACTCTGTGGATGAGAAATCGTATTTTCCAATTCCAATATATTATCAACTGTTCCCTCAGCTATTACTATTGAAATACTCTCGCTTTTAACAAGTTTGTTGATTCCCTCTTGTATCTCATGATTCACAAACAATTTTTTTAAACTACACAGCAAACCTGACTTAGCCCAATAATTACCAATTTTTTTTTCTGTTCTTCAATACTGTAGCTCAAATATCGTATGATTGACCAGGCATTGTAAATCGTTGCCTCATCCTTCTTTAATATTATACCACTTTTTGACACCATCAAAATCCTTCACTAGTTGAAATACATCCTTCTCTAACAGATCATGTACTTCTTGTCTTGTGAATCCATATGTTTCGGAAAAAGGTTTGTTCTGCAGGAACAGAGCATGATATTCATTGTTTATGTCCAAGGAAAATACGCTTGATAAGCGAACAGAGGAACTAACTGATGAACGTTCCAAAAATTCGTTACCATTCAAGTCTGAGAACATAGGCCTAAGAAGACGTATGTTGTATTTCAGGGTTTCATTTTCCATATTGCGGATAATACCTCTCGTAATGGGCGCGTCGGCCTCGTCTATAAGTATAACAACTTGTTAAAGTGAGTTTACAAGATTTTAGACAAGAATTCCAAAGCATTTATTACATTCACTTCGCACAGTTCTTTCAACCTATCATCTTCACAATATGTCAAAAATGTTCTGATGCCCTGTATTTTCTTATACGTAAAGCCTCTAGAGCCGTCAAGAGCTGTTTCAAGCAGGTAACTATGCTTTTCGAATATCTCACAAATAGCCTTGCTTCAGGGAGTCTAAAACATCTGTTTTGGTTATACCATCTACATTTTTAAGACTCATCAAAATCACAGGATATTGACCCCAATGTTCATGTTCCTTAACAAAATCATTTACCTAGTTTTAAATTCATAAACATGTTGTAATTATCAGAACTTTCTGAATATGAAATTGGCTTTGCATCTTCATCCACTATTATCGTCAAAAATGTCTCGAGCATATTCATAAAAGTTGATTTTCCAAAACGCCACGGGGCTGTTAAATGGACCCCAGATCCTCCGCATTTAAAAAAATGTTTTGTACCCTCGCTCTTATCTACAAAGGTGAGTTTTGTTTTGACAACCTTAAATTCTTATATACTTAAATCAGCTATTTCTGATGGATTTCGGTATCTATAAACAAAATCAAGAAGAGTCCATTAATTTTACTAGCAATTAACCACATTTAAATATGCATGAAAACAATAAATTAGCAAAACGAATCAAAGCACAAAACAGAACTCATATAAGAAAGACCAAAAAAACTACATCAGCATAATTATGTTGGTACATAATGGTACAAGTACATTTTTGACCTTAAACCTATGTACCCTAATATCTTAATACCATTCAATTCATCTTTTGAATTTTTCTATTACTTTCTTATTTTTATCAGAATATAATGGATGATCTTTTGGATAATCAGATGTATCAAAATAGTCAGAATTGTTTTTCATAAATTCATAGAAATCGGCCTTTTTAATCTCATATATGAAACTATCAGTATCTCCATAAAGAAGTTTTAGGTTTTCATTAAATTCTTTTTTAATTACATTGTAATGGAAGTAATACATTAACAATTTCGATAAATCTAATACAATTTGCCTAATATAAATTGGTTTATTAAACAATACTTTGGTTTTATAATTATGAGCTGCTGCCATGTATTTGCTAAATATACTTCTGTATTTAAAATTAGGTTTGTTTATTGCTTTTCGTAACTTTTCATCACAATATAATTTAATATTTTGTTGGTTTCTACCAGACTGCATTGACTTACCATATGGGGCATTAACGATTAGTTTCCAGAAATATTTTTCAAAATCATTTTTTGCCTTTTGTCGTTGTTCAGTATTAAATTTTGCATATGGTGCTATGAAATTTGACTGAGTAAATTTTATACCTCTGTGAATCTTTGTTATTTTCATACCTAAACTTTTGCAAAGTTTCAATGTTTTGTAATGAATTACATAATTTTTCTTATCATAAAAATGACAAAGCAGTTTTTCTATTTTTCTGCCAGGAGGAATTCTATTTTCCGGAGCCAAAGTCTACAGGAAATGCTAAATCAACTTCTAAAACATAACCCGTATCACTATCTGATAACAATATACCGTCAATATTTTTAATTTCATCACAAGTCAACCATTTAAAGTCTTTTTCTGGTAATTTCTGAGATAAAGCCCATCCATATATATTATTAGTATCTAAGTAGATAATCTGAATATTTTCAATTGCTTGCGAATACCTGTTACAACACTGTGAAACACCTCCTCTAATTCTGTGTAAAAAAAAATACATTTCATAATCAGTTAATAGTTCCAACTCCACTGAAGTATATTTGAGCATACAGTCCCAAGCTAACCCCGGAGTTGTATAATACCAAACAGGATCCAGTCCGTAACTCTTTTCCAAACATAAATCTCTAAAATTTTCAAATACATCAGTTAAAATCAAAATTTCTAGTTTTATGTATAAATCATGCCATTCACCCAAGTTTTTAATTTTAAAATGTTGCCATACTATCACTGCATGTTTGAATTCTTCTTGAGAAATTCCTTCTTTTGTGAGCGAAGAATAAAATTTATCTATTGATGGGAGTTTTATATAAGAAAATTTCTCAAAAGAATCCATATTCATATCTTGCTTTTTTCTTTCATAAATAACACATCTAATTCATGATTTGAAAAATATTTAATTCTTTCTCTCAATTGACTTTATTCTAGATTAGATGACAAATTGTCTAAGCTACTTGCTAAAAATCTAAATGAATCGATAAATCTCAATTCGATATATCCATTATCATCCATTCTTAAAATTTTACTGAAAGATATATACTTCTCTTCGTTATTAGGTATTAGTTTCAATTGGCTCTTATCTTCTAGATTTTTGATAAACAAATGACAATCGTAAGAACTTAAATTATGAAATAAAATTGGAATAAACAATGGTTGTTTATATTTCAAATTGCAGTTTGTTTTCTGTAGAAAACACATTTTCACAAAGATAACAAATTTTTGTTTTCTTATATTCTTCTAGTTCGATATCTTTTATGGGTTTATTTTCTTTTAATAACTTATATATTGTTTTGGCATGTTCAGTTATTCTTTTTATAAAGCATTTATCACTGTCTTCTCCTCTGCAAATTTCCAATGGGTTATCAATATTATTATAAACACTCTTAATCTATTATTGTTGTCTTGTTTTTAATGGTGTTTAATATTCTGCTACAAAGTTGTGCTCTTTAATATTGGTAATTTTTTTAATTTATTGTAAAAAAAAAAATTGAGAATTAAATTTATAAATTTATTTTTAATTTATATTTTATTATTTATTATAAATTTATAAATTTATACTTTTGATAAGTGACAAAGATTCGTACCTGATGGAGTAATTGTTTTGTTGCTAGTTGAAACTTTCAAAGTTGTTTATAGAATTACGTCCAGCTACAAAATAATTGTGAATAGGTGAAATTGTATGTATTAGGATTGAAGACGAGAATTGAAAAAAAAAACTTAAAAAAGGACATTCACCATTTACGAAATATGATTTTGAAACTATTAAAAATAGTAGTCTAATTTTTAGAAATGTAACCAATATTTTAACATCTTAACAACAATGCATCTGCTGCGCCAGTTAATTGAACACACGCAATTACAGGGTAAAACATGAGATTTCAAACAATCTTGCCAAGACGGTTTAGTTTCACTATTATTATGTCTTTTATTATATGTATTAATCCAATAAAATTCGCCATAGTCTCATTAATGATTATTAATTTATTTATTCATTACTAATACTACTATTAGAGACACATTATGGATGAGGGAGACAAGAAAAGAAGAAAAATTAGTTCGGAAGGTGAATCTGTCAAGCGGGATCATGGTGCCCAAAATGTTGCTAACGATAATCCAGCAAACTTCAACGAGGTAATAACGAATTGATTGACCAACATAATTATGCACATGTAGTTTTTTTGTCTTTCTTATATGAGTTTTGTTTTGTGCTTTGATTCGTTTTGCTGATTTATTGCTTTTCATGCATATTTAAGTGTGGTTAATAGCTTGTAAAATTAATGGACTCTTTTTGATTTTGTTTATAGATACCGAATCCATCAGAAATCGCTGATTTAAGTACACAAGAATTTAAGGTTGTCAAAACAAAACTCACCTTTGTAGATAAGAGCGAGGGTATAAAACTTATTTAATGCGGAGAGGGGTCCATATAACAGCCCCGAGGCCTTTTGGAAAATTAACATTTATGAATATGCTCGAGACATTTTTGACGATAATAGTGGATGAGGATGCAAAGCCGATTTCAAATCCAGAAAGTTCTGATAATTACAACACGTTTACGAATTTAAAACTAGGTCAGTGCCATGGTGATTTTGTTAAAGAACATTGCGGTTAATATCTTGTGATTTTAATGCGTCTTAAAAATGTAGATGGTTCAACAAAAACAGATGTTTTAGACTCCCTGAAGTAAGCTATTTGTGAGACATTCGAAACGCATAGTTACCTGCTTGAAACAGCTCTTGACGGTTCTAGAAGCTTTAAAAATAAGAAAATACAGGGCATCAGAACATTTTTGACATATTGTGAAGATGTTAGGTTGAAAGAACTGTCCGAAGCGAATGTAATAAATACTTTGGAATTTTTGTCTAAAATCTTGTACACTCACTTTAACAAGAAAGTTGTTATACTTATAGACGAGGCCGACGTGCCCATTACGAGAGGTAATATCGACAATATGGAAAATTAAACCGTAACGAATTTTTGGAACGTTCATCAGTTAGTTCCTCTGTTCGCTTATCAGGCGTATTTTCCTTCGACATAAACAATCAATATCATGCTCTGTTCTTGCAGAACGAACTTTTTTCCGAAACATATGGATTCACACGACAAGAAGTATATGATCTGTTAGAAAAGGATGTATTTCAACTAGTGAAGGATTTTGATTATGTCAAAAGGTGGTATATAATGGATACCAAATATTAAGGAAGGATGAGGTAACGATTTATAATGCCTGGTCAATCATACAATATTTGAGTAACAATATTGAAGGACAGAAAAAAAAATTGGTGATTATTGGGCTAAGTCAGGCTTGCTGTGTAGTTTAAAAATATTTTTTGTGAATCATGAGATACAAGAGGGAATCAGCAAACTTGTTAAAGGCGAGAGTATTTCAATAGCTGAGTGAACAGTTGATAATATATTGGAATTTAAAAATACGATTTCTTATCCACAGAGTAAGTTGAATGAGTCACAAGTGAATTTCTTCTTGCAGCTATTGCGGGATGATCGTCTGTTGAGTGCAGTTAAGAAGTATTATGATACTGTAGAACTAAAGATACCAAAATTGGAGATTAAGAGGGAAATTCAACGTAAATGTTACACTCAATCGCTTTTTGAAGTAGGTTATAGGCTCAAACCTGAGAATATAGAGAGTTACATAAAAGCACTGAAGCAACTAGAGTGAAATAGAGGAATCTGAGGAAGGGACAACTAAAAAATGTGAAGAAGAAATGTGCAACCTTGTTAATGCAGTTTCAGTTCTTTTCTCAGATGATGTGGCAATTTCAGTTAGTGAGTCAGAGTTATATCACATACTGTTGTATATAGTATATAATAATAGACTGCGTAACACAGTCTCACAGAGCAGTTGTGAAAGTATCAGAAGAGTTGCGAGATAGCGACAAGCTTAAGAAACAGGGTATCTAATCAAAGTAAGAGAAAAGGAAAAACGTGGAAGAAAAAACGAATGCGACATGAGTGTGACTCGTGGAACAGTCGCAGTCATATTGGAATTTAAATTTCTCAATGCCGAAGAAGCAGAAAATTCAAAAGCTCCTCTTCAACAAATTATTGGAAAAACATATTTTAAGCTTCTTGACAAAGAGGAGTATAAACATGTTAAAACCAAAATCTATGTTGAACTGTGTGTTAAAAAAAAACTTAAATGTGACAGCGCATTACTTAGTCAACGATACTGATTTAGCTAATGCAAAAAAGTGTTGCTGGATGTAGAAACAAATAAGCTTTTATGTTTTTCCTTTTTTTTTTGTTTTTTAGGTTTATTTCCCTTCAGTTAGTTGATAAAAAAATAATCTAAGAATCTTTGTATATTTTATAATTATAAAATATTTTGTGAAAAAAATTGAAAATAAAATGATATAATAGTTCTTCATTTCATATTGCACGTTTAACCAGTCAAATTGTAATCAAAGTAACCATCCTTCGCAAATAATTCGTAATAATTTAATGAGCCCATATTAATTTCTATAGCAACGAAATTTTTATTACCAATGACAACGAAGCTTGAAAAGGTGTCAAGTTTTACTTTTGTGAGGTGTTTTGTTCGATTATATGTGATATAATGTATAAAAACCACACACCATAAGATATTCTGGATCGTCTGTTGGGGTAAGATGAATTTGATGCTAAATAAGTCCGGAATCAATACGAAATTAATTGTTTTCTCGGAAAAAGTCAACGCATGATTTTGACTATGCAGTCTTCTAAAAAAATTATTTCTCCTAGGAGTTTAATGTTTTACTTTTCAGCTTATTTTTAGTCCAAAAAATGTCACTTTAGTTATCAGTATGAAATAAAAAGAATTGCTGTAGTATTAAAACAAAATCAAAGAAATCTGCTACACTGTTGCAGCGATGCAGGGCTGCAATCTACCACTTTCAACTGAGTTGTCTAGTTTCTAGTTGTCTAGAGATTTTATATAAAAGTAAAAGATACTTATTTGTATCTCAAATGATGGTGCTGAGAAATGTTAATTTAGCGTACATTAATGAGATGTCCTGTTAATCCAGGATTGATGGTTGTGCCGACGATTCTCCTCGATAGACACATACATATAAATGGTATAAGCTGTCGTGAAAGAAGAGATGCTGTAAGAATAGTTCGGATTGTAGTCGGAACGAAAACGGGGAATGTTTTGCACCTTTTTTTATTAAATATTGGGGCGTTGAACACCTAGGGATTTGAATAAGAATTTTGTTTTTCTTTTAGAAAACCTTTTTAACCTTGTTAATAACCTTTTAGGGCTAATTTTCCTTTTTTATTACGCGCCAATTGCCAGAAATAAAAACCATTTTGGGGTGTCGAAAACCGAAAGATTTGATTTTTGCATGCGCCAATTGACTTGGTCCAGAAATTAAAAGCTATAATGGGGCGACTAAAATATTGTTATAAAGTTTTTGATTGCCTTTAAGCTAATTTTACTTAATTTTGGGTGATTTTCAACCATTTTTTTATGTTCCCAATTTCTGTAGGTCTGTAGATATTTGGATATTTTTGGGTGCATAAAAATTATTGATTTATGAAGGATTTTTAGATGCTTTTAAAGTAATCATACTTGATTTTGGGTGATTTTCAACGGATTTTTCGTGTGCCAAATGCCCTGACCAGAAATAAAAAATCCGTTTTGAGATGTCTAAAAACAAGAGGTTTTGTAAGGTTTTTTTAAGGTAGGTATAATTGATTTTAGCTGATTTTTAACGATTTTTGGTGATCTATAGATATTTGAATACTTTAGGGCTGCATAAAAAATTTAGTAATTTTTGAAGCAATTTAGCTTCTTTTCGGTTGTTTCATATCCCTTTTTGATTATATTTCATTGGGTTTTAATTGTATTTCATTGATTTTTGTGTGTGCCAAATAAGTTTGTCCAGAAGTAACATTTTGTATACTACTGTTGGATGGTGTGAATTCTTAAATTGGAAACATTCCTCTTGATATTTCGATCTTGTTATTAATTGAGTCACCCACGTAGCTCTGCAATTCGTTTAATCCTTCGTTGCTCCAGTCCGTCTAAATGAGTGACCTGTATACAGTGGCTCTTGTAATCAAAACGAACCATAACTTTTCAAATTATTTTCTAACTTAGAAAATAGTCTTCGATCTGGTTGTCTTCTTTCCATAATACAATTCTCTAGCGTCATTATTATTTCTAGTACTAGCATAGTAACAAAAAAGCATATAATTTTTTCTTCATTCGAACACATTTTTTACACAAATATTTGATAGATAATACCACTTAACTCTGCTACAGTTAAGTATTTCATGAGAAATCAACTTATTTGACAACTGTCAATTTGACAACTTCTAACTTAATTTCGGCTGCATTAAAGTAGTTTTTAAAAAGTCCACTTGGCGATTATTTCTTCAGTAATAGTATTTGAATTACTTCCGCTATAATAAAGATTTAAAAAAGATAACCATATAAAACCTTATATTTATGATATCAGAACAAAATAAGCATTTTAATGAAGTCATGACCAACTATGATTGCCATTTAAAAAAAAATAAGTTTATTTTATATCTTTATATTCAAGTGTGCCATGAATAATAATAAATAATACTATAAATAATACATAATAAAGATTACTAAATTCTACATAAAAAATACGTAAATAACATAAAATACTATTAGATGTAATTTTTAGTTTTGCTTTGTCTTCGATGGTTGCGAAGATATGTACAACTGAAAATTTCGTAAAATTTCACTTTTACTTAAATATCTCAAAAAGTTGACAACATATGACAAATCTGAAAATGCCATCAAATATTTATCAAAATTCTGAGCAACTTTGCTAATTTAATCGATCCGGTATCTTCAATACTAAGAGAGTTAACCATATACGGAGATAGAAAATGGGCACCTGTGTATATATATATATATATATATATATATATATATATATATATATATATATATTTATTTATTTATTTATTTATTTAATTTTTAAATTCTGACCATAATCAGGCGAAAAACTGGGAATTTAAAATAAATTTTTATAATATTTTGTAATAGGCATATGTACGGTTAGGATAATAATTTAAGGGATACTTTATTTTTTACGTTTTAAAATAATCTTGAAGCAGTGTATCTAAAGAATTAATCCTATTGAAAACGATATTTAGATTGCCTATTAAAGTCTGATTTATAATGCTTAAAATAATTAAAAAAGAAGTCTTCATCACTGTCTTCAGCAAATTCCTACAAACTCAAGGCGAAACTATCTATCTTCTTTAATTTTTTGTTAAAGATCTGTTTTATAGCAAGTCTTATATTTACTTAAATTATTTTTTAAAATGCATCACAGATTTTCAGTGGGTATGTATGTCGGGAAATTTCATTCAAGTAGTAAAGATATTACTTTCTCTAAACCATGCCATTGTACTTCTGAACGTGTGGCAAGATACATTATATTGCCAAAAATATCCTCAGGATATCTTATGCGTTAAACAGTTTAACGGTGGAAGCATTTAAAACCTGCTCTGGCATAGAGATATAATGCCTGGTTATTCATTCAACCCTCTCACACGTATATTTTCTCGCAACTTCCAAATCATTACGCTTTCACTATCAGATTTGACGGTAGGAATAATGCGTTCTAGATGAAAAGCTTTTTTTCTGGGCAGAAAAAATTGTGTTCCAGATGTAGCAAAAATTCGAAGAATGTAAATTTTCACTACTACGGGCAAAACGTAAATCTCTCGCAACTTAAATAATCCGGTTGATAATTTTTTGAGGTTTTCATACAATGTCGCAAGGATAATCATTCTAAATACCCATCTTCACTTGATATTGTTTTGTGTTGCCAGCAACTTTTCGTACCAACTTGTTTCTTTAAAGCGTTTCATTGTCAACTATATTGCCTAACGTGATCGAACGTCTTACTTTTTACGATTTGCTATACTAAATTTCCGTTGTCTGGTCATTTTTGCTTGATACACAATATTACAGCACTTGCAACAATGTTCATTCATCAACTAAACAAGATATTTAGAACATATTACTGAAGGACTTTTAAAGATTTAAAAGGACATAAAATATAATTAAATTAGGTCAATGGAAGTATCATAAAATGTGTGTTGTAAACATCTATTACCAGGAAACTACAGAAGTAGTTTCTCAGGTAATATTATGTTTTACCGGGGGTGCTTCAGACATATGTCCAAGACTGTATAAAACACATGCCTTGGTTTCATCGTGCTGTTCAAAATATCGCCGCTATTCATAATATTTATCTTACCGTTAATTGAACTAATTTTAAATGAAAATACTAAGGAAGCTAAAGTTCACGTATTCCTTTACCCCTTTACATTTTTTATATTATTTCGACCACTTTGCATTTTGCCATCTCTTTAAAATTAAAATGTATTAACGATATGACCTCTGGGCTTTTTCGTAGTATATGTATGTCATACAGTGTCCACAAATAATTTTATTTTACATTAAATAAAATAGCAATAAAACTGCTTTAATTTAGAGGTGTTAAATTGTGTATAATGTATAGAATCCACGGTTGGCTCTTGGTGAAACATAATGAATAAATTTACTAAAGGAAACACTCGGTATATTTGTTTCACAAAATATATTTATTAAATCTCTAACACATGTTTCGACTTTACAGTCATTGTCAAAGAGTTTTTAAACTAGTTTAAAAACTCTTAGTAAATTTATTAAATTGTGTAACTGAACAAGAAATTTGTAGGGATGAAAACACATGCATTTAAAACAGTTAAAAACGTTAACTGTATTGTTATTTATAGCATTTAAATTCTTTAACAAAATAAAAACTATTATTTGGGAACTTTCAGAGAACAATATATGTACAAAAATGATTTGACGAGAGAGTGATTTTATTTTTCAACATAATTCCCATCAAATTCTTCTATATACTTAGTGACTTTCTATTTTTTTAAGTCGCCGAAAAAGTAATCTTTCAGAAGCTCGTGAAAATAGGCATTCGTTGCGGCTGTCATTTGCCTCGAATCTCTTTCCATCAAGTCGTTTTCAAATATGGAAACAAGAAAAAATTAATTGGAGCCAGATCTTGGGAATATGGAATTTTGACAAATTTAGCGGTTGCCATTGATAAATGAGAGGACGCGTTATCTTGATAGCATACATTTTTTTTAACTAAACAATCAAATTTTCTTGGTGCGGCATCGAAATGTGTCAGTACCTCAGCATAATATAGGATTTAAAATATGAACTTCTTAGACATTTTTCTGTACATTCGTTTGCAAAGAGAAAGCATTTCTTTTGTTCGCCAATTATTGTACTTGCCTTCTGTAAATAGTCAATAAACTTTATGCCTTGGGTGCACCTCTATTTTCGCAACATTCTCAGTTTCAGTCCGTTGCGTTTCAATTTTGTTTTTTTGAGTCTCATCAGTCTCCATTGCCAAGAGAGTCTCTATAGACTCCTTAGGTTTTAAATTCTCTTCAAACTCCATCTTTTTAACTTTTTGTTTTTTATTCTCTGTGTTCATTTGATTCCCACAAATATGGAGTCAATGCTCACCGAGCTTCCATTACCTGCCGCCTGGTGTCCCTAGGGGAACGTTTAAGACCACTTATACCCCAGTGGCCATTCAGCTCTAAGCACGTTACCTTACACCGTAGCTTGAGGGAGCTGCTCCGCCGTGACCGCTTTCGTTAAGGATTAGAAGGTTTTTAGGTCTATCCATTCCGCTTATGACTGCCACTAATCACTTCCCCCAAGAGAGACATGACCGTCCCCTTGTCCGCCATCTAGGGACGGGCCTGGTGGGTAGCTCAACCCCCACGGAAGAGGGCCGCGAACAGGTTCTTTCTCTAGTCTTCCTTCTTTGTTTGTTATTCCTAAGCATGTAAATTTATCTACTTGTTCTCGTATCGACGTCTACTTATATGTTATGTTTCTTATTTTGTTGTCCATTTTACTAGTTTACAAATTTAAGTTTGTTCGCTGGGGTTTGAGTTTTAATTGGTGATATTGACTAAATATGTTGTGATTTCAAGCATGGTTTAGATTTTTTCCTGCCACATCCAGATACAGCACAACTACTTACTCAATACAAAAGCGTTAGTTTTTACGAACGTATGTAACTACAGATCATAAAATGTTTCTTTAGAGTCACATTTAGGACACAAAACCCCCTAGAAATGACAAACGTGTGTAGTATTACAGCGCGGATTTATGTGCGTTATAAAGAGGTAAAATACAATTTGCGGTTCACACTTGGGCAGTACGAACTGCAAAGAAACACTTTATAGACTGTAAATTGTATGTAATAATTACATTTTAATATATTAAAAAATACATCAATACTAAATAGTATTAACGGAATTCTGAAACTTTCCTTGTTAAGATCGTTGTGCCTTTGTGTAAAAAGACCGTTTAATGGTTTTTCTTTTATACACAGACGCAGGGATGTCTCTTTTTAAACACCAACAGTAGTCGCCTATCATGTTTATATTTCAGCTTCTCTAGTACCTCTGCTCCATTTCTTTTATGTCCTGATGGAACCTTTCTCCCTGTTCTTCGCTCATTTTAGGGAAAAAAATCAAGTTGGGCATGTACAAACTGAATTTTGATGCTCATATTGCAACCTAAATTCGCGAGGCTTTTGCAGCAAGTGTAATGGAAAACTTTCCTACAAAGTTTTACTTTACACTTTCGTAAGCAATCCAGGCTTTCCTTTCAATGGCCGTCATAGTAGTTTTACAGTGACTGGCCAAAACCAATTTTCTAATTTGGGGACCAACGAAAATACCCTCCTTAAGTTCTGCTTCAGACAAACCGGCTTAGAGCAGTTTCCACCCTTATTCAGTGCCCTTACAAATTGTTTCATTACATCTAATTTGCACGAGCACTGTGACTGCATAAGTCTACAAACAAGTCTGAGCGTACGCTCAGACAAGTTTAAACATGCACAAGTTGGTACAGCAGCTTGGACAAATATTTAATACAATTACGAACACAGGGATATAAAGCTTGTAAATCGTGGCTGAAACTATAGTTATGTACAAATTTGCGCATATCTCGGTAATACTTTGTTAAAAATTACTAAATTGTGAAAAATCTTTAGGTGATAGAAACAAATCGACGTCGGTTTAGTAATCAGTAAACATGTATAAAACACTGGCGCGTGCTTTTATTTAAACCCCGGATACCAGATTTTCCGTTTATTTATTTCCATATGTTATTTTAATGTTTCTTTAATAATTTTGTTCAATTCTTTAATAATTTCTTGATTAATCTTGTTTTGATTATATCTATGTAAGTCTTGATTAATTAATTTTTGTTTCCAATCTCTTATATTTCTAAACACATGACAAAAATTTAAGAGAAAATTTTAAGTTTCCCCGATTTCACAATTTATATAAATATTAAATTCTTATTATTTATTCGATTAAAAAATTCTTAAGCAATATATGCTTGTAACAAATTTACTTAAATATTTATTTGAATGTTTACGTTTTGAACGATTTTATTGTAGTTGAATGTCCCCCAACAATTGCCTAGTACTTAAAGATTTTCACTTTGAGGGAAGTAATGAAAATTTGAATATATAGTGTATTTGATCAAACAGTTAACCTTAGAATGGATGTACTATCGTGGCATTTAAAATCCGGACGATTAGATATTTATTTTCTGTAGTAATACCATAAGAGCTTTGAATTTATCGATAATTTCACGAATGCTTGTTGCATAGCGACGAAGACGAGTGTCAGTTTGACAAGCATTTAAATCACGACAGCCCGTAGGGCTGGAGTGGTTTAATTATCAAATTGACACGACTCGAAGTCGTTATGCAGGAAGTATGAGTGAAATTATCGATTTTAATTCAAAGCTCGTATGGTATTTGATTAGATTATTTTACGTAATACAAAATGAAATTAAATTAATTAAAAATTAAAATCTAAACTCTTTATTTATTAATTCATGTTTAAATTAGGACACTGAAAGGTACAATTGTTATATACATTGTTTTTTATTGGATGTGCTTGAATCAATATTTGCACTGTTGTAACTATTTCCTCGCATTTGATTAATATGTAATAGTTTCATGGTGTTCTTTATCTAGTTGTAGATACGGCTTAATAGAATGCGAACTACTATGGCCAGAAATTTTAATTAATTGTTGCTCATTTACACCAGCTTTTGCTAAATTTGAGACAGCTGTCGCGCGACTGGAATGGTTACTTATTTTTTGGTTTTCTGTGTTGAAACCAGCGAGTTCAGCACTTTTCTTAAACCATTTCAAAATTTCGTTTCTTCCAATAGGCATATTTTTATACCAGCTACCTTTTTTCTTATTCCACGCTGGATTGACAGTTAAAAAGAGTCTATCACTTTTTATACGAGCGTTTTCTGTCCTCTTTGAAATGAGTTTTTTAAAAAGTCTGACTGGGCAATTACTTGGTTTTACTTTGTTGGGAATCAACCATTTACTGTCAGCAAATTTTTGTGCTCCACCTTGGGTAGTTTTCGTGAATATGGGATTGTACTCTATTCTTCCAGTCGGTGTATTGTATACGTTCATTTCTTCTCGGAAGTAGTGAATCAAATATGCCGCGCCTTCTCCTCCTCGCCATGCCAATTCAATCGACACTATCAAGTAAAATTTCTTTTGTAGTCCATCTGGATTTTCTTCATCCCAAACATTTATCATTTTTTCATATTCGTTTTTCTGTAAAGCTGCAGAACTCATTTTCCGTTTACCAGGTATCGCTTGAAGAATTCTCCTTTTGGAGTTCCTTGCGTCGCGGGCTGCTTTAAATACGATGCTCTGAAAAGGATCAATTTTTCTGTTATATTCGTTATTAAACTTCTCTTGTAGCAATTTTGCCGTGACATTCCATATCGTTTTAACAACACCTTTATATTCTTCCCCATTCACCTTCCTCATATTGAAGGCCCAGTCTTTCAGAATATCTGCAAGTTCCTCTTCAGTAACATTTTGTTCGATGCTGTAGTTTTTCGCATCACAAAACTCACAAAATTGTCGTCAAATTGACGCTTTACTCTTTTTCGTATTAGCCGGTTCAGCTTGTTTTACTATTTGATCAATGTTTACAACTGATTCTTCCCCAAATCTCAGCATTGTTTTGTGACAGTGAAACCAGTTTTTTGACAGAACTTTAGAAATGTCTATCCTTACTAACCGCATTTCCATAACAACGCCTAATTATTCTACTATGAAAATTATCGATAAATTACCGCTGTAATTTCGAGTTGCTTCAGTAATACGCGAATCTGATTGGTTTATATTTGTATGTGTAAAATAATCGCTATAATTAAGCATTGTAATTCGGTTTTTGTATAATTGAATTGTGTAGATGACAACATACTGACATTTATCTGTAACCTTTCACGCAAAATTATGTTATACATTTTGTTATAAAATTATGTTACTGAATGAATAAATGAAAGACAAGAATTTATTAATCAGAATACTACAATTATTTGGTTTTAACTTTTAATACTTTATTTCAGCACCATTTCTGTCTAACACCTCTTGGTAAACGTCTAGGAATAGATGTTATGACATTATGTATAAATTCTGGTGACAGATCTTTCCAAATATCATGTTTTTTTCGCAGACGCCCGATTTCTCAAGTTTAAAATTTGTCTCAACCGTTTTCTTGCTGTATGGACACACCCGGGAAAATGTGTTGTGGTCACTGCATTTACTATTGTTTCGAACAGATCGTTTCTTATAAAATTAATAAGATTTTCATCCTATTCGGGAGTTGGCACACGGATACCACCGGAGCCTCGTTTTCTATTAATAACTGACAATCCTCCTTTTAGTAACGTAATTATTTGAGTTTTAGTTTGAAATAGTTTGAATATTCAAATAAACCAAACAAATTAATTGTCCGACTTTTAAATGCCCCGATAGTACATTTGGTCGCAAACCAAAATATTATTTCTTATGGATATATATGAACGTATTTGTGTAGATATGTGTTTAAATAAACAAAGTGAAATTCAAATTATCCTCATTAAGGGCCGGTATTATAAACAGCGAATAAATCTCTGAATAACTTCTTGACCAATAAATTTATTGAACAAATAAATTGAAATCTGGTATTATAAAAAATGCATGCGTATTTGTAGAATAACTGAACAACTATATATTTTGTAGTTTAGCGTATTGATAAACGATGGAAACGCTGAATAAAATGAAAAAATACAAAAAACCTAATTCTTTATGATTTCTTTTTGTTTAAATTTCCTCCGTGGTTTGGTACTTGCCTGTGATATTAGATTAATTTTGCTATTGCATATACTATATTTTATTCTATTTGTAAAATGCCTGAAGATAAAAAAAGGGAACGTTTCAAAAATTATACCTCTTTGTTTTCAAGTTTTAAATTATTTTCAATATTATTTAAAACATATTGAAATGTATATTTTGTTAAACAAAATCTTGGTTTAAATTCATCATTTGAATACATTTCGAATGAATCGGTCGTTTCGTTATTTGAAACATAGTGGAGCAAATAGCTGATCGCTGATCGCATTTAACCAATGAATAACATTTAATATCACGATTTTCTAGGGTGTAAATTAATTGGTAGATTTACTTGCTTAGTTTCCTTATTCGCTATTTATAATACCAAATCTATAGAATAAATTAAATTTACTTGCTTACTAAATAAAATCTGCAGATTTTTATCGTTTATAAAACCGGCCCAAAGTGTTGTACCGTTTATTCTTCTGTTATTAATCCATTTCTCTACGCGTAGTTTTAGAAAAGCGTTAATTAATGATTATCTTATCTTCTCAGCTTTCATTAGATATTTGTTGACATATAATTTAGCCGGAAATTACTTATACAGATTATATGCTTGGTAATACGTTGATGATGCAATATTTACTTAGCAAAGAGACAATTAGCTAATAATCGGAAGAAATATAAGACAATATATCCAGAAAGCGGTGTAGACTAAATATCATATTTACAGCTGACCTACATTATGAGCGCCGAATACCTGGAGGTGCTTCACAGTGTTGCCATATTCTATCTTTCACATTTTATCTTTTATAGATATGCCTACATATGTAAAAAGTCTCAATGAAAATGTTAAAATCCACTGATTTATCGCTAATTTGCCATTAAATTAGGGGTTATTAAGTAAATTCTTGCTATATTTGAAGTATTTAAACAAAATTACAAAGCAAGGAATTAATGTGAATACACAAGTATGGCAATGTTATAAAGCGTTTTTATAGATCACTTGGTAAACGACGCTCTTAAAGAGATTTTAGAAAACGGCTATGCTAAAAAAACGAATATCCCAAAAAAGTTTATCTTACCAGTATAGTATATAACTATCTTAATATTAGCAAATGTAGTTCTGTATATTACACGAGGAAACATAATATTTTAACAACTATATATTTATTCTATCCATGGTGAACCTGTGTGCGTTCCAATTCTGTATTGGATTTGGTTATTACGTTTGATACTCGATTGAACGTTACCCAACATCTGATCAACATCATCACAGCGCCTGTCAGGTCACTAGGCTTTGTTAGACGTGTTACTAGGGATTTTGAAGATTTTACCACTTTAACAACATATATTATATATATTGCAGTGGAATTTACTTTGAAATTGCTTATTAATTTTTTTATTCACACTACAGCTTATATCGCCGGCTATTCAGTCTAGTAGAATCCACGAACTGCCATCTCATGAATCGTTCCTTGCGGATCAGGGTTAAATTTCGTTTTCCAGAATAAAACCATAAACACAAATAAAACACAAATCAGTTCCCTTTTGTTAGTGTATTTAAAAAATAAAAAAAAAATCCCTCTACAAAGTGTATAGGGTGCTAAAGCATCATCAAACAGTAGCAATGAGGAAACACTCTTTGTGAATAATGACTCGCACAAAGAGAAAAACCTCTTGTGAATCTCGATCAAACATAAAACTAATAAATACTAGTGAAATCTGTCAAGTTTAACCTCTACTGTGACCCCTTCAAACAAATATCAAAAACAAATAAGTTTTCAAAACTCACGAAAATTGAAATTTTGTCATGCGCCAAAATAACACAACAAGGTCAAACCCCACTAAAGAAAACTCCAACCTTGAATTCAAAAATGTTTTCGAAAATTATTTTTAAGAAAAAACTTCCCTTACAAAAAACATGACAACTTTCTCTAATACCCATATGCTATTTTCAAATATAAATTATTACAAGAAATACATGAAATTATAATAATGAAAATAATCGTGATATCAAATATATAAACAAAATATTTTTATCAACTTACATAGATCTATGCACGATTTTATAAAATGCACGAGAGATATCTTTTTCACAAAATTTCAATAAACATAAAAAAACACTCGCATAAATCGAATTAAGATTAACTTGCACCTTACAATAAATGCAAAACAAAATACAACCCGATTTTATAAAACAAAGAATAAAATTGAGAATTTTATTCTTTCATAAACCGATCACTTTAACAGTCAAGATATCTCTAAATCAAAATAAAATTTTAATATCCGCTTGTCCATCCCCACCATCTATAAAAATCAAAATATATACAGACAACACATTTTAACAAATACAATATCCGGAAAAGCGGCAAGTTCAATCCTTTGGTCAACCTATATATACGAGGGCTAATCATAATTTCATACATTATAAAATTTATTTTACTTATAAAATAATATATATATATAACGATCCCCGTCTGAAATAAATAAACATACAACTGAAATAGCTAATTTTTTTAAAATGTCCCTAACTATGGAGTCCACAAATTGTTCAATCTTTTTTCCTTTCTTGTCCAAGGAAAAATCTATAGCAATATGTGCACTTTAAGCTCTATTATGTGGTATCCCGATTATGAAGTCCAATAGCAGATGACTAAGAAAGTACAGAGTAAATTTTTAAAGTTTATCAGCCGGTTAAAAGGACATTTATATTAAAAAAATTTAAAAGTAACGCAAGTGTATTATAAAATGTTTAAAGAAACATTTAACTAAAAACACGCATTTAAACCAAATACCTGAATTTGATTACTCATGTATTAAATGGAGAATTAACGCATGCGTATTTATGTATAAGCATGCTTGTATGTATAGCAAGCGCAAATAAGATGGCGAGCGGTGGAGATGCGCCGTAGTCGTTTTTAAAAACGCGCACGCCCACTTACCCACTTGCAACTTTATGTAAAACCAAATACAAAGTTTCCCACTATTTCTAATGCAGCACCATCTTCTTCTCTTCTGTTTTGGGCTGGACGCCAGCTGAGTGCTCAAGTGGCTTTTATCGAGGACACAAGACTAACAGAGTGGAACTGGGAGATCTATTGGGGATAGTACAAAGAGCAGTGTGCTTTTTGTACTATCCCCAATAGATTTCTCAGTTCCACTCTGTTAGTCTTGTGTCCTCGATAAAACCCATTATCCCCTCAGGGGAAGTTGTACTCGAAGTACACTCGAAGTATCCAATAGATCTCTCCCGAAATATTTCTGTCTGAGTTCCTTCAGTTCCTCACACGGGCATATTACATGAAGGCTAGTTTCCTCCTGTTTTTCACCAGGGCTCACTAACCAAGCCCATGCTGTACAAATGCTTCCTTAAAGGACAATGTCCGGTTATTAACCCGGTAATTATTTTAATTTCTTTTTTGCTACTACGAATTAGGTTGGCTGAAAACTTTCCGTCCAGCTCCCTTAATAGTGTTTTGGTATGGAGTTGACCTTCCGTTAACCTCCATTTATTTTTATGTTCTTTTTCTAACCATAACCAGATCTCCCTTTTAGCGGAATCCTTAGTGATTCCACATACAGGTTCTGGTCCTATGAAGTTCCTATTAGTACCTTCTTTGGCCAGTTTGTCGGCTATCTCATAGCCTTTAATTCCCTCATGTCCTGGCACCCATATCAGCGAAACTGTATTGTCTTGTGCCAGGTTATTGAGGACCTGTTTACAATATTTCACCAGCTTAGACCTGGTAGATGGGTTCATAATGGCTTTAATAGCCGCCTGACTATCAGTCATTATGTTATTTTTTTTGTTTGCGCGAATTTCCTCGGCGCAGGCTGCGACTGCAAACAATTCGGCCTGCAAAACCGTAGTGTTTCCCCAGACATATCGATATCTTCCTTCTAGGACACATTCCGCATATGCCTTTACCTGCCCCCTGACTAGATTGTGATCCATCAGTGTACCAGGTGCCGGCACCACAATCGATCGAGCGACTTTTTACCTTTTCCCTGGTCGGTATAAATATGTACAGCTTAGCGGAGGGAGACCCACGATGACTTCTATGGAAGCGGTTCCCGTGCTGTTCATAGCTCCCGTGATTCCCAACAGGGTCTGTCGCTGGAGAGTTGTGAGGAGCGCCACCGACGATGCCCGCTCCGTCCTCCTCCACCAGACAACTGCTCCATAGGTAATCGTTGGTCTTATTACTACTGTGTACAACCAGTGTACCACATTTGGTTTTAGTCCCCTGGTCTTGCCAACAGCTCTTCTGCATCTCCAGAAGAGCTGCGCCGCCCTGTCTGCCACTTTGACTAGATACTTCACTTCATTGGTTAGTTCTAACTCTTGTCCAAACAACCTTACGCTGCCCAGATCATTTAGTTTTCTCATGTTGGTAAAGGCTACCAACTTGTTTTTTTGAGGATTGACAGTTAATCCCTCCTCAAGGCACCATCTTTCTACAATTCGCAGAGCATTTCGCATGATGCTCGCTACTGTCCCCGGGAATTTCCCCTGGGACACTATGACAATGTCATCGGCGAACCCCTGCGTATATTCCCTGGTCATTTAATGTCCTGAGGAGATTATCCACTACCAGACTCCATAGTAGCGGTGACAATACACCTCCTTGAGAACACCCTTTTGTTGTCCTCATGGAGATCGTTTTGTTTTGCATTTGGGCATGAACTATGCCATGCTGCGCAGCATGTCATGAACCCAGTTGCATGTGGTGCTTTTTATTTTTCGATCTCTTAAAGATCGAATAATAGAAGACTGCAAGTGCAATTTCCTTGTAGTGTAGACTCCTTTCGAGCCCTCTCACCAGATCTATCCAAAGCCTCTTCTTTAATATTTAAATATATCATTTGTTCCATAGTCTTCAACATAAAAGAGGTAAGACTAATTGGTCTAAATGATTTAGGGTGGGTATATGTTCCTTTTCCGGGCTTCGGAATAAACACTACCCTAGTTTCTCTCCATGCCCTAGGGATATAACCCATAGCATGACTAGACCTGAATATCTCCAATAGAGGACCCATAATTTCACCAATTCCCTCTTGAAGGAGCTTGGGAAACACTCCGTCTGGTCCTGCGGATTTATATGGTTCAAACGATCCTATCGCCCATCTAAATAAATGGGGCTTGAAGATCTCGTTTGATATCTCTCAATCATTCCTAGTCGCCCTCCAAGAGGTGACAACTTGATTGGTATCACAATCATCCATACGCTCCGAACCTGGAAAATGTATCCCCAGAAGATACTCTAAAGTCTCTTCCACGGTAATGGTACACCTCCCGTCCGATTTTTGTATAGATCTAATTGCGTTGGAAGGATGTTTTTTGAGAATTCTGTTAATTCTGGCCATGTCAGGAACACCTTCGATGTCCTCACTGAATTGTCTCCAGGCCTTCCTTTTGCTCTCTTTGATTTTATCATTGTGTTTATTGAGGAGAGCCTTGTAAGCTTCCCAATTACCTGTTTTCATCGCCCTATTAAATGACCGGGAGTTTCTTTCCTTAAATTGGTTAACTGCATTCCACCAGGCAGCCCGCTTAGCTATACGGCGCTCCCTAAGGGGACAGTTATTTTCATAGCAGGAAAGAATGGGTCCATTGCAACTATTCAACAGCCTACTCCAGCTCTTCCACATTCCCTATTCTAACAGGGATATTTCGGGTTGCAGCTAACAGGTCTTCCTTGTAAGAGCCCCAGTCTGTTCTCTTGGGATCCCTGTATAGTCTGGGTTCCGCTAAATCTGTACTTAATTCATAGCGGATATACGTATGATCGGAGAGTGACGGCTCGTCGGATACATGCCACCCCCTTACAATATCCCGTATTCCCAACGTGCATAAGGTTACATCTATAATTGATTCCCCCCTTGGTGTTTTAAATGTTGGTTTCACCTTGATTCAGACAGTCAAGTTCAGTACCACAGAGATAGCTAAAGAGAGACTAACCCCTATAATTGTTATCCTTGCTGCCCCAAGCCTTAGGATGAGCATTGGTATCTGCGCCGATAATCAATTCCAGATTGTTCTTACTGGTATATGCCACCAACGCTTCAAGATCAGGCCCTGGTAGCTCTGGAGAGTCAATGGGTAGGTATAGAGACGCAATTGTCGTCTCCAATATCCCCCCATCGACACTCAGTCTGATCCTGGCTGCCGTCATGTCCTCACTGCATAGCTCCATGATAGGCATCACGTCCAGGTCGTCTCTGAAACAGATACAAGTTCTAATTTTAGTGTCTGGGGCACCTACTAACAGTTCCCTTCCCCTAATATGTAGTCCTCCCACCTTACCTGTACTTATCCATGGCCCTTAGATGAGGAGGATATCGATATCTTCAGCCAGCGTCCTTTGATAAAGTGCTGCTGTGGCTGTTTTCTTATGAGGTTCTTCTAGAGTACCCTCATCCTGCATCATCGGTTTCTGGTCTTTTTTTGTTTCGAGTATTACAAAGCTAGTCCTCTGACAGAAATAGTAAAGTCTTCACTCAGTCCTCACCAACGTTTCCTCACACTCCTTGTCAATCCGAAGGCCCACATGTAGGCCCTTTTCGGGAGACCTGTAACTGAGGGAAATCCATCGGTCCACTTTAAGCCCTGGATTTTGCCTCTCGAGTCTTTTCAAGCTCACTGTCAGATCCTCTTTTTTTAGTCTCTGGCAGAAACGCTAAAACTCGCTGTTTTGGCAGCTCCTCGCTCTTCACGAGTTTCCAAACAGTTTCCTTTTCCAAGTAATCTTTCTGTTGTACGAGTGTTCATCTGCACAGATGACTCCATAGTAGCCGTCCATGAGACGAGAGGATTCAAACCTCGGCGCCTTCTGCGCCCTATCTATGACCATCATCAGGGCCTCTTGTATAGCTCCTACATTTCGCTCAGTCACTAAGCTGACCGGGTAGTCCTTAGGAACTATTGCAGCCTTAATACCTTTAAGAGCTGCTTTGTAACTCACGCCCGAAGTAGAAAACTTCGTGCGTTTAGTTACTTTATCCTCAGGAGTGCCCCTAGCCGATACAGTTCGCTTAACGGCCCCTGTTGGCTTAGGTTCTCCCTGAGGTTCTTTTTGGGAAAGGGGGAGCCTTATTTTACTCGTATCCACCCCCTGTTTCCTCATCTTCTTTAATTTCTTTCTTTGTGCCCCGGAAAGATGTTTTCTCTCCTTGGGTGCACCCTCTGTTTTCGCAACGTTCTCAGTTTCAGTCCGTTGCATTTCAGTTTTGTTTTTTTGGAGTCTCACCAGTCTACATTGCCAAGAGAGGTTCTATGGACTCCATCTGTTCGTATGAGGTCAATGCCCGCAGAGCTCCCATTACGGGCACAAGGCGTAAATACAAGGGGGTGACGCCTAGTACCTCCAGGGGAACGTTTGAGACCACATATACCCCAGTGGCCATTCAGCTCTAAGCACGTTGCCTTACACCGTAGCTTGGGAGAGCTGGTCCGCGGTGACGCTAAGAATTAGAAGGTTTTTAGACCTATCCCGCTTATGACTGCCACTAATCAGGTCCCCCAAGAGAGACCTGACCGTCCCCTTATCCGCCACCTAGGGACGCGCCTGGTGGGTAGCTCAACCCCCGCGGAAGAGGTCCGCGAACAGCCCTAAGAACAGGCATAAGATGGTTGCGCCATCTTGTTTGGCGCTTGCTATACTTCTGCAATCTGTAACTGATATATACTTACATTTCTGTGCACTTACATCCATTATAGGTTATATATTTTCTGTTAAATATTAATTTTTCTACGAATAAATTTTCAAAATTTTTATATATTTTCAAAATTTATTGTGATTTTTTAAAGAGAATTTCATTGTTTGAATTTTTTACTTCTTAATATATTTCTAATATATTAATACAACTGTTAAATATTATTTACTTTTTGATTACAGTATACAAAACTATGTACATCAATGAAAAACCATTTTACAACTAAAACTTAATTCTAAGGAAGCATATAACAATATTAAAGATCTGCTATTCATTTTGAATTAAAAGCAACACAAACCAAAGCGAAGCCAGGCACAAACTCACAAACTGTTCAAATGTGCTAAATTCGTATATTTTGTTCTAAAAGCATTACCAACCTTCCTAAATATCACATTTAGTTAAATGCTGCTTAAATACATTTCATAATACAGAACCCCTAATTTAAGGAACACTTAATTTAAATGTCTTTTAACTAAAACACTATAAATATCAGTTGATAATACCGGTCGTATGTCTTTTAAATTGAATGGAGAATTTCGCGAACTGCAATATTCTCTTGCACTGACATCACGTGCGGAGAGTGCAAGTAAGTCTTTATTTTTAAAGAAAATTGTTAACAATGAAATGAATAAATAGTAATAATTAGAGAACGGATGCAATTTCCATAAAACGCAATCGGCAATTGGAATTGTGTATAACGTCGCACAGTACATCCCGGCGTAATTGAATGAAGTATTTGTTTGACTTACTCGGCCACCTGGTCTCGCAGCGATAACAATGGACAACTCTGCTATTGTATTCGGAGAATATAGTGTTTTTTAAAGTGTTTTTCATGAGCGTAGATAGAAGCGGGGTTTTTATAATGTATTTTATTTATTAGTTTATATTTCGTAAGATAAATAAAGTGCTGTGAGTAAGTTTCTTGTTTTCATAGTTTTAACTGTTAATTACATCGTAATTTTTGTGATAGATCCTGTTTAATATCGTTTGATTGAATCTATTTCTACCAATTATTTCGACGTAAGTGTGCATTGAATTTCGTTCAGTTTCAATAACTTACTCATTTATTTAGATCTAGAGCATTGTTTAAGTTACTTTTTCAGACATGATATGGAAGAATGTCGAGAACGGCATTGGAAAACAATGGCGAGTTGGATTGACGGTCATACTGATTGTATGTCCATTGTCAGTGATTCCGAAATTTATTACAAAATCCGTAAAATATCGTCAAAAATTCGTCACTTAGGATCGCAAACACATCTGAACTCTGTAAAACTTTTATGGCGGCTAATATTCCATTAAATAAACTTAGCAATCCCACTTTAAAAATATTTCTGAAAAAATATACTGGTCGAAATGTTCCTGATGAATCAACTTTACGCAAATATTATGTTTCTAGGTGCTATACGAGAACAGTAGAACGCATTAGAAGCCATCTTTTAAATCAATACATATGGATAAGCGCCGACGAAACGGTGGATATGTTAGAACGCTGTGTGGTAAATGTTGTAGCTGGTGTACTACATCCAACTATTCCCTATAACTCATATGTAATAGCAACAAGTGTTATAAATAGAGTTGATGCGGAAACAGTTGCTGAAACCATTAAGGAGAATATGCAAAAAATGCTTCATTCGGACGCCACGTACAAAGAAAAAATACTTTTATTTGTCAGTGATAGTGCTGCGTATATGTTAAAAACAGGCAGACTATTGAAGAAAACATATCCTAATATGCTGCATATTACTTGTGTAGCACATGCTCTCCACAGAATCTGTGAATATATCAGAGACACTTTTCCGGAAGTTGATAGGCTTGTATCAGCTTTTAAAAAAGTTTTCAGAAAAGCACCATTGAGAGTAGCTCTTTTCAGGGAAAAATTTCCATCTCTGTCACTGCCTCCTACTCCAGTAATAACTAGATGGGGAACATGGCTGGAAGCTACTAGTTATTGTGCTGAGAATTTCGATAGTCTAAAACATTTCGTAACACTGCTAAAGGAGGATGCTAGAAGTATTGGTGAGTGCAAGGAGCTCACACAAATCCCAAATTTAAAAAATCAGTTGTACTTTCTTCACGCTTTGGAAAATTGTCAAAACTAATGACTTATTTTGAAAATCGAAATCTCAAATTAAATGACAGATTAACCACATTAGATGTGGCTGTTAATAATTTGAAAAGTATTCCAAGTGACTTCGGATGTGGCCTTCGGCAAAAGTTTGAAGCAATTCTTAATAGAAATCCAGATTTAATTACATTGCAACAATTATATATGGAGGCAATTCCACAAAATCTAACGGCTAAATATGAAGAAATAAAAGAATATTTCCAGTATGCACCTATAACCAGTTGCGATGTAGAAAGGACGTTTTCTATTTATAAGGATGTACTTAATTCAAAGAGAACAAAATTGACAGAAGAAAACCTTGAGAAACTATTGCTAGTCAATATTAATACTCCTTTACTCAACTTGAACGACAAAATGAACAAATAAAAATGTTCCAATTATAGAAATAAAATTAAAAAGTTTAAAAATGCAACTTTTCAACAAATACATATGTATTTCGTAATTTTATAGATCACCACCCGTTTGTTTTCCAATTATATAAATAAAATTAATTAATAAATATGTATTTCGTAATTTTAGATAGATAGATCACCACCCTATGTTTTCCAATTATATAAATAAAATTAAAAACTTTATAAATACAACTTTTCAACAAATAAATATGTATTTCGTAATTTTATAGATCACCACCCGTTCGTTTTCCAATTATATAAATAAAATTAAATATTTTAGAAATACAGCCATTCGCCAGTACTGCACTGGGCTTTGCGTCATGTGGTAAGCGTGTCCGTTCTCTAGTAATAATATATAACATAATGTTTAGTTTGTCCAAAAGATGGTGTTGGTAGACGAGTCTCAGCACTCGCCAAATCATCCTCGTAGACATAAGACTAAAATTCTGAAGGAATTTATTTGTAATGCTTCATAAGCATCGTAACGTGTCTAATAGTATAATATTATTTACTTTTACAAACAACAATACAACTTTTAAGAATAATTTACGATATTCTAGTAAATGTCCGAACTAATATTAGTGGTAGTGCATGTATATTTCTATTTGAAAAGAATTGAAACTTATCTACATTCTAGAAGATATTTTTAAAGGTTTCTCGTTCCTTTTGAAGGAAAAGGTCATGTCGTGGAAACGTGTCCTTTATAATTTAGTGTTTCGCTAGGGTAGCAAGAGTCCAGGTAACTTCGTGTAACGCTAGTCAGAGTTTTAAGGTGGTCGTATCTTAAAATTTTACACAAGCAAATTTTAGAATTTAACGGTGAGTTTTAATATAGTTTTATTTATAAGGAACCTACATACTTACCTACATTTAATTTATATTTGTATTGTTGTAAACGTAACAATTATATCTAAATCTGTGACTTACTTACGAAATTTAAGTACTTTCGTCGGCGGGCAATATATTCGTTGAAATTAATTACGAATAATGACTATTAACCGTTAGTCACATTTATATCATTAGAGAGACCTATTTTCTAGAATATATACTCCATTTATACAGCATAGCGCATGCACTCATTTCATACATACATACAAAATTCAAAGAAAATAACAAATGCCAAGCTATTCGTTCATTTTATTTAACTACCCATTAAGCGTTACATATCAAAATTGTTATTAAAGCTCATAATTTATTTACGTATTAGAAACACGTTTCCTTAGAAATACAATAAAAACAGACTATAGAGTCATCATGTCCATTTACGTTAGCGATGGATTCATGCCATTCAATGTTATTGATGGGTCATGCTTGTTTGCATTTTATGTGTATTTTTAGTCTTCTATACTGCTGGTGGGCCTCCTATTCATTCGATGCCTGTACATGGTAATTTAAAACACGTACTATCGCTGCATTTAAAAATCGGACACTTAATTTGTTTGATTTGAATATGGCTTTTCAAGAGTAGATAGGTATGTACGTCGATTTGCTATTTACAGATCTGTCAGGTTTGTCAGAATATAAAGCTAATATGAACCTCATCGAGAACGTGTAGGGATATGACGATGTAATTTTAGGCCAGCAAATGTCCAAGAATTATCTAACAAGATCGAGAATATTTGGAGTGATCTTTCGCCAGAATTTATATATAATGTTATAACATCGATTCCAAGACGTTTACAAGAATTGATAGACAGAAATGGTCCTTCAATAAAGTATTAACAGTTAAAACCAAATATTTGTGGTTCTCTGATTAATAAATTGTTCTTTTTCGTTTATTCACTCAGTAACATAATTTTGCGTGAAAGGTTACAGATAAATATCACTATGCTGTCACCTACCCAACAACTCAATTATACAAAAACCGAATTACAATGCTTAATCATACTGAAAATAAATATATAATCGTCAGGACTTCAAATGCCGCGATACTATTACCGAAATAAATATTTGTGTATCATTCACTGTAGAACTTCATATTTCTACCACATTTGGAAAATTAAATGATAGATATTTATTATACAAGGGAAAAAAGTATTAGATTTTAGCTCGAGGTTGTGTTGGGTTTAAAAAATTGCGAACTTAAGTTGTTTATTTGAAACGCCCTTCATACAATGCGCATTTAACAACTGTACTTTTGACATTAAGGAAATGTAACTTTTTGTATAATAAAATAGTTTAAAATTAAATATCTTCGTGTTCTTACTTATGTCTACATATCCGGGAAAAAAGTACTCATTTTTTTTCCCAGAGAAAGAAGTAATTTCATAGAAAGTGATATTTTGTTACCTGTCAAGAGGGATAAAACGTCAAACTTTTTTCCCGCTCCTGAAAAAAATCATTTTTTGTGCCCAAATATTGTAAAATGTTTTAAAAAATATAAAAATTCGATTGTTACATATATGGTTGTTTCCACAAGAGCGTGTACCCTGTAAATCGTACGAGGTGCTACCCATGATGAGGCGTGCGATGGGATGGTAGTACAGCTCTATACCGCTAGATGGTATGATCTGTGTCTATACTAAGTATTCAGTATTCAGTCTGTCAAATGGTACTCTGCTAGGTAATGACAGACAATTTTTGTGTTTATATTTGTTGAGTTTTTTTTGAGTTATTCTGCGACACTACAATGTCTAATGTGAAAGAGCAAAGAACGTGTATCAAACTCAAAATTGGTAAAATGGCAACGGCCACTCGGAAAATGCTTAAACAAGCAGTTTGATGAGGATGCTTTAGGCCAGACGCAAACTTATGGGTGGTATAATAGTTTTAAAAATGGACCTGTATCGGTTGATGATGATGAGCGTTCCGGTCGTCCATCGACGGAAAATGCGCTACAAAATTTGGCAAATGCACATGATGCTATCCTGCAAGACCGAAGGAAAACAGTCCATGCCATTTCTAACGTTGTAGACTTGTCGTACGGTGTTTGTCAGCGAATTCTGTCCGGTGAACTTTGTATCAAGGTTACTCAGCATTCAGCATTGAACAAAAACGGCATCGTGTTCATGTGTGCACACAGCTGAGATAAACTGCCGAAAGGGATGCGAACTTTGGCACCAGAATCATCCCTGGCGATGAATCATGGGTCTACGAATATGATCCCGAAACAAAGCAGCAGTCAGGAAGACGCCATCGTCACCACGACCGAAGAAAGCACGGCATGCTCGAAGCAACGTCAAGTCGATGTTTGATTTGCTTCTTTGACGCTAATGGCATCGTGCACAAATAATTTCTCCCAGCAGGTGAAACAGTTAATGGACGATTTTATTCGATGTTCTTCGGCGACTAAGAGAAAGCGTTCGAGTAAGCGGCTTGCCAAGTGGCGTAACAATTCGTGGATTTTGCACTACGATAATGCATCAACCCACACGTTACTTGTTTTTAGCCTCAACGAAGACGGTAGTACTACCTTACCCTCCCTATTCCCCAGATCTTGCCACCTTGTGACTTCCTAATTCCGAAGTTGAAACTGAAGCTCAGTGGGCGCCGTTTTAAGACGATTGAGAAGATCCAGACCGAATAGCAGGTGGTGTTGAACACGTTAGCACTCGAAAGCTTCCAGCATTGGTTCTAGTGATGGACATGTCGCTGGGATCGGTGTATTCATGCAGAAGGAAAGTACGCTAAGGGAGATGGTAGTGAGTAAGTTGTAAGAACAATTTATTGTTTTGTTTTTCACATTCCGGGAATTTCTGGGTAGCACCTCGTATATGACCGGGGGCGAGGATAATCGGGTGTTGTTCAATTGCGCACAGTGGTCAGTTTAGTACCTCCTAATATTTCTAATCCCCAAATAGGGTTATGGGTCAATTGTCCGCGGATACCATAAAGTGTTAATTTGCTTATAGCTTGTAGAAATATTAGTTATAAAAAGCAGACGTATTAGTAAATTTGATTTTGTTAAAAGTGTTTGTTATAAATATGCAATGAAATAAAATATGTTTTTCCACTTCTATTACATAATATGCACACAAACATATTGATTTCTGTTAATTTATGACACTCATTACTCATTGACATTCATAAGTCACGGACAAAGCCTCAAGTCACACGAAAAATATCGTAAGTCACGGGTTGTTAGCCAATCAGACGCACGATTCAGGTAAAAACTCATGGCAACGAATAAACTCAAATGAAAATAATCTTGATAATAATTCAACACCATCTATGGAATTTAAAAATTGTAATGTCAAAATAAATTCCTATAAAAAATTTTTATAAATATGTGTAACCTTGTAGGTGTAGGTTTCCGCGGTCGTTCTCTAGATGTAGATCTCGGTTTCCGGGTTGGAACCGCGTCGAGTTAGGCGTAATTGCCAACGTTTCGTCCACTGTTTCAAGGGACATCTTCAGGGCTGTACGTAGATGTTCGTCGTTTCGCAGTGACTAATGAGCTATTAGTCACTGCGAAACGACGAACATCTACGTACAGCCCTGAAGATGTCCCTTGAAACAGTGGACGAAACGTTGGCAATTACGCCTAACTTGACGCGGTTCTAACCCGGAAACCGAGATCTACATGTTTAACTTTATTTGAAAATTAATTAGAACATTCGCTTCATATATAGAAGTGGAAAAAGTATTCTACTCTTGTCTAAATGGACATTAGTCACTCGGATAACTTAAGACACTCGCCTGCTGGCTCGTGCCTTAAACGTCATCCTAGTGACTAATATCCATCTTTAGACGCTCGTTGAATAATATACTATTATTGTATTTCAGGTGGTTTTATTTCAGACAAAACTTTTATTGCATGATATATTTTTTATTATAAAGCTAATGGGGTTGGGGTTTAATTTTATCAGTTAATGCGTACGGTTAGAACGTATTGAATCAGTAGCTGCAAAGTTTTTTTCTTTCAGCTCTTTCATTAGATCAAAACTTGTGAAAAAGTTATCAAAATAAAACACATGATTCGATGGATTTGTGATTACTAAAACATTTTTTAAAAGATCGGATGCACCCAATCCATTTATCTCATACGTATCAGCTTGTTTTCCTTCGTACAGTTCAGCATGAAAGCAATAACCTGTTTCGGGGCAGCACATAGCCCACTGTTTGAAGCCAAATCTTATCGGCTTTCCTCTTATGAACTGTGTCAAATAGTGAATATTGGATCATTTGTTCGTCGATGCTTAAATTCTAAATTTTTTAGAATTATCGTTGAAATGCAAATTCCTTTTTACACACCAAAAACATTTTAATAGGGGATTTTCGTGCAAGTATTTGCAAGTATTGTTTAAGATTTTCTCTCATTTCCAAAATTTAATTATCTTGACCCATCTCCTTTGCAAAATCAGCATTTGTTCTTTGCCAATCTGTAGAGGACCTAATTTTTTTCTGGCGCTTTGGTGGCGGAATCTTTTCGTTCTATTGTCTAGACGTAGATGCTGTATGACAACTACAGTCGGCAAAGAGGGGCAAGTTTCAGTGCAGTGCGGAGAACAACGTGGAGGGACCTAGCGGCCGTATCAAGGCGACCGTTCAGTAACGTTTACGTACTTGCACCATTTAAGTTCGTGACTTTCATGAGTAAGCATACGCGATGCGGACGCATGAATGTTTACACATAAAATAATGATAAAAAATATATTATATAACGTGCTGAAACATTTACTGTTTTAAGAAACTTCCATGAAATCACAAACTGAGTACAGCGTGCGGAATAAATATGTTTCAATGATGAAAACCGTTCCACATCGAGTGATGTTATATTTGCAAATCTAAAGTAATCCTTGTGACAACTTAATGGATCTATCGACGAACCTTCACAAATTTGTCTTAGTATGAGAAAATCTGAATCCTTTTCAATAACACTTTCAAATTTTCGTATTATACACTTATTTTTTTCGCCTTCCGCCGTATATAGGTGTGAGTGAACATCATCCACAATTTGAACAGAATCCACAAACGACATCGAATCATTTTGTAATTTTTAAATTCCCGCCGCTAGTCCATAGTAGTTCTTGCGAATAGTTTCTAAATCAGTTTTTACCTGACTATCTTGAAACATTTTCTGGCTTTTCTTGATAGCTTTGGCGTGTCTCGGATCGAATTGTAAAACTACCTTTACATCATCAAAATGTTTGCAGTAGTAAAACGCAGCCTCTAACTATGTCCCCAACGCGTAGTAATCGACTGTGGTGGTTCAGGCACTTTGGGACACAGTTCGTGAAATTTTTTTATACGTTTTGGGGACTTTGGAAACACTGCCTTCGTATGACCTATTAAAGCATTTACTCGTGGATAGCATTTAGGTAGCAATTGCGCCACACGGTTTAGAGCGTGGATTTTACATGTTACATGTAACAGATTGCCACTCTCTTCTGTAAGAGATCGGCCTAAGGAAAGCATGTTAGAGGCACCGTCACTCACAAGCATTAAATGTTGGTGTGTTAAAACTTGAAATTTGTTCACTGCGCTCAACACCACTTTTAAAATTTCATCGCTAGTACATTTTGCAACTCTTGGAAGCAAGTAAGATAGAGGATGAAGGTTCAAATTCTTCCATTGTACGTACCATCACATTCACCACAGAATTTTTTTGCCGATCGGTTGTTTCTTCCACACATAACCGCAATTTTTTATGTTTCAATTCTGCTTTAATTATTCTTTGAACATAGTCACGAACAGATGGCATAACGTTTCTTATGGATGTTCGACTTGGTGGACGGTAGATTACATATAATAAAACAAACACTATATCAAATGTTAATTGCTTGCTGCATCGTTTCCCACGGATTGCAGAACAGTGTTTTATACTTTTTAGGTGGCGTTCACACTTCCACCTGCTGGTACACGTCAAATAGTCGTCGCACCTTGCACATTTAATTCTATCGCTTTCGTATTCTAAATCCGGCATACTCGCTATTACGTTTTCTAGTTTCTTCGAAATACGCCATTTCCGAAACGTACCGAAATGCGATATTTTCTAAGTATGTGTGTACTGATATGCACTCACAACGACCAGTGTAATAATACTGAACAAGTGTGCTTTGGTACGGACGCTTGAGTTTCCGTGCCGCGCGCTTCTCCCCTCTACGTTTCCCTCGGCACTGCACTGGAAATTGCCCCTCTTTACCAAGTCTAATGCCAACCACTAGACGTAGATTCTATCAGAATTGCACAAGAATGTACTTCTACCCTGCCAGGTACATCTTTTGGATGTGTATCTTCTAAAAATATTCATTGAATTCTTCTAAATCTGATAATCAACGTTATCCGATGGAAGTTCAACGATATCTACAACTGCGTCTGGTTCATCCTCATCGAAGAAATTCGGGTGATTAATCATATCTTCTAATTAAGTAATTGAGAGAAATTGTCTGGTACCCATATTTAGAAATTAGATAAAATTATTTACTAAATAATACTATGCAATATCATCAACTTTTAACTTTGTATCTGCCACGATCCCCAAATGGATATCAGCATTAAATTAACTATAATTTCAAATATAATGGCTTAAAAACAAACTTTACTTTACTTCTAAATTAACCATGAGACAAATCTTCAATGTATTCAATTCTCGATAATTGAGAATTAATGCATTTGAAAAACAGTATTAATTTGATACATAACTTACCTGAGGTATTTTCACTTTATTGGCTGCTAAATTCAAAACAACAGGCAAAACTAGCACTTTTTTGATACACTTCACTCAAATGAATTGTTATAAGAACTAATATGTTGCCAACTACAAAAAAATTGCTTCCACTGCCAGCTACTGTTTATTAAAAACAGAAATCCCCAAATGGGGATCGTGGTAGGAAATGAGTTAATGCAAAAAAAAAAACTAGTAGCAGCCATTTAAAGAAAAATGATAATCGTTAGATATTCAATACAAGGTTGAGATCAGGGCCTCTTTTTAAAGTTTATAAAGCCATTTGTCCACTTTTTTTTATTTATTGAAATCGGATAATAAATAAAGAAGTTACGGGAAGGTGTTTTTTATTAAACACCTCATTAAACTGTGTATTAACAGCAGTGAATTGTGTCTACTTGGTAAAAATACTTTTATTTTGGGATTGTGTTAGAGCGGACTGGGAAGGTTTATTTTAAAACAAAACAAAAATATTTCATTCTTGAATTTAAGAAGAAATATCGATCTAATATATTCAAAGCGTGAAGCGAGAATCTTGGACAGTAGTAATAGATGTATGCATATATATTGAAGAAAAGCTATTTTTACATTTGAATTATTTATTAGATTTTCTTGGACGGAGTTGTTGAGTTTTTCGGTCCATATAGACTAAGATATTTAATTCATTTCGTTGGTCTTATAATACTTATGGACTTACGGCCTATTGAAGACGTGCCAAGAATGTAAGCAACGATTTAACCGAATATTATTATACGAAGACGACGGAGTGCATCGAAGTCGCCGTTGGGAAATTCCCCTTCTATAAAGCGAATAATTACATTAAAATTCCTTACTGGTTCTCCACTAATGCTTTGAAAAAGCGATTTAATTTGAAAGATTTATGATTAGAATCTATCTGCGAAAAATATTCGAGCAATTTGGATGGTGCCGCAGTGTGGTAATTTGAAGAGTTTCGACATCTTCCCAAACTACATCCAATCGAACGAATGCGCTCTTGTTTATTTACGAATAATTATAGAATTGCGTTTGGCATAGGTAATCATGTCTTATATTTACTACAAAATGACCTAGATCTTTCGTGATAAAGTGGAAATGATTTGACTTCGTAAATTTCTATATTTGTATCTATTATAATAAAATTGACATTTACGTTTATTTTTAACAGAGACATATAGTATGTAACAAAAAAAAAACAAGTCACCCAGTGAAAGTATACATTTTTAAACCAAATTTTGGACAAATATTTACTGTGTTGCGAATAATAAATGATTAAATTTTCATTGAAAAATTCGCACCCTTTATAGAGAAAATTTAGTGATAACTTTTTGCTCCACGAGACGAATAAATTCTGCTATGCGCTTTTCACGCATTCATTAATATGATTTATGGACTCTTGTGGAAGAAATTAACAGTTGCAATATGAGGACAAGCATTGTATGGCAGAAAGTATTTAGCTCTTGGATATATGTTAAAGAAAATGGTTTCAGAACTTCGCAAATGTATTTTAGAGCATTTAATTGGTCTTGAAAGGAATATTAAAGGAGTCCTACTTCCTATGTTAATTCTATTCCAAACTGTCAATTCTCTAATAAGTAGGAATCGGTAGTCAGGGGTACATTCCAGGAGGGGTGTGATAAGTAGGACACCTATTTCTACATATTCAGTGTAACACTTATTTAACGCAACACGTCCTCATTAATTGCTGCATAGTCGCATTCTATTTTAAGTATGTAACTGGGTTAGCATAACATTAAGTAAATAAATAGGTTAGTAAGTAATTAGAGATGATATATATATATACTAAAGACAGACGAGAACGAGCCAGTCTACTAAATCTGATCTTATCGATATTATACAAGTGAACATCGTACCTTGTAATGTTATCGTTATGTATATATTAAACGTTATTTTATGTTGTTCCTGAGTATGTTATTTATTCTACCAATAAAATCGGCCTCTAATGAGTCCGCCTCGGAAACGAAGCTATAACAAGGACTAGGCGACATCACATGGCAATCCTATCAGCCACTTCTGACATCACATGGCAACCCTGCCAGACACTTCTGCCATCGCATGGCGATCCTGCCAGGATGTGTTAACTAAAGTAAGACACCTATTTCTATATATTCAGTGTAACACTTGTTTAACGAAACACGTCCTTATTAATTACTGCATCTCCGTATTCTAGTTTATGTATGTAACTAGGTTAGCATAACATTAAGTAAATAAGTGTTACACTGAATATGTAGAAATAGGTGTCCTACTTTATTTATTACAGGGAAATTGGACACAGTGATAACAGTAGATAACAGTGATACAATAGTACGTAACAAGCTGTACATTAGCGTCTATAGACATAATCCGACGCGTTGGTCGGTGGTGACTCATTCCCGAGTCGCTTTCGCGAAAATCAATAAAGCTAGAGCCGTTTTGTCACCGGTTTTGACGAAGGCTCCCGGTAAGTACCAAGGGAGCCCCGAAAAGTCTCATAGAGTAACCCTTTCTTGAGTACCATTGCGGTATTTCGCTACCCCCTAGCAAATATTGCCGTTTTGATGTCATTCACTCCCCCCCCCCCATATCACGACGTACCTCACGGTAAATAGTCGGTCCTCTTTGCTTACGGTTTTTTGGCGCTTGAGTTTTGCACGAGTTGTGGACATGGTTACGTAATGGCGTCACATGAGGTAGGTAGAATTTAGACCCCTGTGTTTAATCTCTAGGATTTTGGTCTAGAATTCTCTCAGTTATATTATCCAACCCACAATATTCTATAACTAAGCCCATGAATATTGTATATGATCTTCGTTAATTCCATTCTAAATTTCTTGGAGTTGCTTCTGATAATGCAAAAAAAAATTTGCACAGTTCTAAATAACAATCCAGGATTTCGTGCCGTTGCCCGAATTGTTGACTTGTTTGATGGTAAAGAAGATCTTTCTAAACCGGGGATATTGTGCCGTGACTAAAAAACTTATATCTACATTAAATATGCTCCTATTTCATTGGTAGATGTTGAACGGTCGGTTTCCATGTATAAGTGGATTTACAACAACAAACAATTTTGAATTGGAACAATTATTGATGATTTAGTATCATTTGAACTCTAGATATAAACGGTGAACAATCAGGATGTGTGATATCTTCTATAAACCCTGCAGTATTTCTTATGGAGAAGATGTATTTACTCTTACATGGTAAGTACTTGTTTCTCTATACTATTTTCATTCGTGAATAACAAATGTTAAAATCAGTTTTCATGATGTCCTCGCTCCGTTCCTGACACTGAGGCTATGTACCCATGACTGCCAATCCCTACTAATAAGTCTCATATTCTACTGAAAAATTCAAAAACTGTCTACTGATCGACAGCTATCATGAGCCCAAAAACAAAAACAAGATTTGCCTGAAAATTCCATTCTTTATCCCAATCCGCTCGTACATTACAACAATCTAATTTAAGAGCACTATGCCGGTTAGTGCGAGGCAGCATTAGCCTTCTATGAGAAAAAATCCACCTAAACAAAGGAATGTCGATATGTCAATCGTATTGTTGTTCTATGGCTTATCTTTGGCAAAAAAGCCATTTAAATGCTTAAAGGCACACCTACGAAGTTCTGGACCCCCCATTCGCTCTACTATACATTCAAGGGTAAATAATTCCACATTCCAGAAAGACAACGCCCCTTCTCATATTGTAGCAGTTTAATTTCGATTCCTCCAAGAGGCTAACATCAGGATTCTCAATTAGCCTGCACGGTCGCCAGGTTTATCGCTCATAGAACATGTCGTGCAATATGATAGAAGGGTTGGCATGCTTCCTAACTCTTCTATTAATTTACAAGAGCTATGTAACCCCCTAATACAAGTTGCTTGCAATGAGCTTTCACGTAAGTCCATAGATCACCTTATTAAGAGTATTTCGTGCATGTGGACGAAAAATTCCTTATTAAATTTTCTTTATAAAGTGGGCGAATTTCTTAATGAAAAATGAATTATTTGTTATTCTCAGCACAGTGAACGTCTGCACAAAATATATAATTTTACTGTTATTTCGTTTTTTTGTCACAGTATAAAAACTATTTAAACGAGGAGCTGTTTTCTTTATTGCATAATTTTAGTAGATAGTATATTTAATTGAAGAGTGTAAGTGGCAACAACTTAATAGTCTAGTAATTTAGCAGGAATGCTTCTTAAATGTAAGTATTATAAAAGTAAGATATTTAAAGCTTATTCATATACTTAAAAATTAACATGTGCACTTATCTGGAGATTATATTCTAATATGGGTACAATTTATGCATCTGTAACTCTTGTAAAATTTTCTATCCTTTAAAACACTTTTTAGTTCTGTTGAATTTTACGTGCATTTTCTGTAGATTTTATAAATTCTCTAGGAAGGATGCTATTACTGTTGACATACGGCAAAAAAATATAAAATCTGAGTCAGTAATTTATTAATTGAAGTCACAAATCTATTGCTAAAGTTATACGACATATTGATAAGTAGGATTACATTAAAAGAACCCTTACTTACTTCTTACTGCTTGTAAATGATCCTCTTTTTGTTGAAATGAAATCATTATCGTATTGTGAAGAAATAGTTTTACCAAAACTCATAAATATTAACAAATCTAATCAACACCAATTTCAGCGATCTGTTAATGGCACATCAATGCAAAATTAAAACACTTACCGAACCATTTTTAACCTAGGAACATGCACGTGCAACGAAATATCTAAAGGATTATATCAATCGAGCCACAAAATTTGTATCCTAGGTAGGTCGTGAACGACTGAGATAAACATATAAGTCACATCTGAGCTTAGAAAATTGACGAAGTGTCATTTGTAAATAATCATAAGTCAAATGACATGTTACGATATAGCCTATTTACTAATTGTACGATATGTAGTATGTTGATCACTTAATCAATCTAGACATAACTGATTTAATCCATGGCAAACTCTGAAAACTTTTTTGTGACTCACTCCTTATTTATCAAACACTTTTACCTTTAGACAAATTTGTCCTGTAGATAAAGTCTATCTAGAAGCGAAGAAAACCATATTTCTATTATAGTTATCTAGAACATAATTTTATCCGCTACATATCTAAAGATGAAGAAAACGGCCATAAGTGAATTTTCAAATACACTTGTGCACAAAAAATTCTGGGCACCGAAGTAAATGTCTGTCAATACATGAAAAACTAATTTTTTTTTTTTTTTTTTAATAACACAATAAACATTATCTACAAAGTACAAATGAGAAATAAAAAAAGGTACTCAACATTTTATTTAATAACAAAAAGTCACGAATTCTTATGTCATAGATAATATTTCATGTTTTGTAGAAAAAAGACAAAAAAATGGAATTTTAATTATTGTTTCGTCATAAAACGAAATCTGTTAAATTGTATATATTTATATTTTAGATATAAGTAAATTTAGTATAACAGAATTAAAATAACATTTCCAACTTTATAAATATTCAACGTCCATTTTCAAGTGCAAACCATTATACAAGTGTCCCGTATCGTTATGTTCAAATTTTAGGAGTGTAAAGTAGACTTCATTTCAAGTAACAAAAACGCAAGATTTGTATATCCATTTTTATTTGTTTCAAAGTTACAGATCTATGAATGTGATTGTTAGATCATGAAAAAAAATGTAATCCTAAAGTCAATAAAAACTGATTTTATTTAAAGAAACTCAATTAATAATATTTTCGAAATGTCCACCTCTTTGTTGAATGCAGGCTTGTGTCTGTAAGCCAACAGAAGAAGTACTTATCCGAATTTCATATTTGTTTTGTCGGATTTGCTCGGTAGCCAGGTGAATACGATCCACCAATTCTTCTCTTGTGTTTGAAACTTTCGCGTAGACTAAATTTTTCATGTACTCCCATAAATAAAAGTCAAGGGGATTAAGATCGGGTGATCTCGGTGGCCATGCAACAGGACCACCTCGACCAATCCATCTTGGATAATTGACGTTAACCCAATTTCGGACAGAAATTCCGAAATGTGGTGGTGCCCCATTCATGTGAAATCACATGTCTCGTCGAACATTCAGTGGGGCATCCTCTAAAAGATCTGGCAGTTCGTCAATAAGAAATTGAAGGTAATTGTCCGCATTTAATCTCCCAGGAAGAACGACAGGACCAATCAACAAGTCATAGATTAGGGCCGCCCAAACGTTAATAGAAAATTCATGTTGAAATTTAGATGGGCGTATAGCTTTGGGAGTTTCTGATGACCACCTGTGCAGGTTTCTCAGTTTTGTAGCACCACTTCTCGTGAACGTAGATTATGTCCAGAGGACTGTTCTGCAGAAATTAAAATGAAGCTGTGACTGTCTTAATACCCAGGTAGAATAAACTAGACGAGCATAGTGGTCTGCCTCAAGCAAACCGTATCCCCTGCGATAGTGATATGGATATAAGCCGTCACGTTTTAAAATACGCCAAACTGTCGTTCGTAGCACTCCTAGTTGTCTAGCGATTCGACGTATACTGAGAGTTGGATCCCTTGTAACAATAGCTACTGCTTCTTCCTCCAAGTCTGCTGTCAAATTTACTCCTCGATCGAAAAGATAATTACGCAGTCCGCATTCCCGAAATTGTCTGTGTACTTCCAAAAACGTTCTGTAATGAGGAATGCGCCTATCGGGAAACCGATGTCGGTATTCAATAACTGCTTGATGTGTACTGCCGTTACAGTAGCCATACACAAAATGCATGTGCGCATACTCTTGAGAAGAAAATCGGTAAGGCATTTCGAATAAAGAAAACGTGTCCACTCACTAATAAACTGTAGTATTAACTGAAACGTAATGTAATCCTTTATAAAAAAATGCAACGTTAACAGTCATCTGAACATTTGTTTATTGTATGATATTCATGGTTCATCGCTTACGAAATAGGTAAGAACCTTCTTTAATCATAAATCAATTTCCAGTACTCTTTTTTGTTGATCTCCAAGAAATTACTGTATGCACTACGACACGTGTTTATTTATTTTAGGATAACATTTTAATATGCGACGTTAACAATCACAGGCCTGCTATTGAATCTTCTAACTTTTTTAAATAAAATCAGTTTGTATTGACTTTATGATTACATTTTTTTTCATGATCTGACAATCACAAGTTTTGCGTTTTTGTTACTTGAAATTAAGTCTACTTTACACTCCTAAAATTTGAACATAACGATACGGGACACTTGTATAATGTACTTTATTAACATATTCAAAATTGTAATATTTTCCTTCGATTCCAAGAATTTACTGTTGCTGCTTTATACATTTAGACCATCTCTTTATTGAGTAAGCTAATTACTGAACAATTTCAATAGACCCCTCAATACCTGCTATTGTTAATTGTATTAATATACATAATAGGCTCACGATATCCAAATATGTAGGTACCATAAAAATCTATTATTGATGCATGGTACAGATGAAAATACATTAAGAAGATTTATTCCACCCTATTAATACGTAATTAGGAATTCCATTTTATTATTATGTTTACTTATTAGTAAGATCTTTAAGACATCGCAAACATTGGGTATTATTTTTATGTAGATACAATTTCTAAGAAGTAATAATGTAGGTAATTCCACAACATTGACGTAAAACACTTACATACATTTTAGTTATGTAAGGGTAGGGGTAGTGATATATTTTATATATTCTTGTAACACAACAAATATAGATATCCATACATTAGACAATATAACAAGTATTAAGAAATACTGAAAAAACAAGTCAATCAACGGGAGGAAACGTACAGACGGCGTTTCGTTCTGATTGGAACTTTTCAATGCACGGTATATATATAAGTATAAGTCGACATTTACATGTAAGAATGTGATTTAATATTCATTAATTCTCACTTGCAGTAAATTCCAAATGTTAACAATATAACAAGTGTTCATTTGAAAAGTCAATCTAGGTTACTTTGAATTTTTGATAGAATAAGACGCAAATATATGTGTTTTGTTGTTCCGTAAACGTAAATCCAAACGACATTTGATAATGTCAATCACAAATATCAGTTAGTGCATAAAATAATCTTGCGTCGATTCTGGTTTAAATAAATTGCTTCTCAGTTTTAAAATGGCTTTCACTTTAGAACATAAATTTTTTTTAGTCCAGGCTTATTTTCGAAGTGGTAATAAAATTGATGGTTTATGGGTTTATTCATTTCAAGATTGCATGGTAGAATTTCAAGTGGAGTTTCCACATTTTGTAATAGATTATATACAATTTAAGAATACTTTGGATATAACTTTAAAACTTTTTTCTGAAACTGGTAGTCTCTTAAGAAAATCAGGCAGCGGAGCAGTTAAGAAACGTACACATCAAGTTGTCAATCGTGTTGAAGAAATAATGGAAAATGAACCACAAACATCTGTTCGACATTTGAGTCAACAAATAAACCTTTCTGTTGGTACAACTCACAAGTTATTAAAAAAAGATATGCAACTTTATCCATACCGTGTCACAGCAGTACAAGAATTGTTAGAAATTGATTTCTCACGTAGACTACAGTTTTGTAATAGGTTTGTAAATATGAACAATAATGGAGAACTTTCGCAAAGAGTCATCTTTACTGATGAAGCATGGTTTTATAAAACGGGATACCTAAATTCACAAAATACAAGAATTTGGAGTAGTGAAAATCCACATTTAATTAATGAAGAATCGCTACATCCAGAGAAAATTGGTGTTTGGGCAGCGATAAGCCAAAGGCGAATCATTGGACCAATATTTTTTCAGGGAACGTTAACTGCTCAAAGGTATCGTACGGAAATTTTACAACCATTTGTCAATCAGTTGCATGATGATGAACTTTAAAATGCATATTTCCAACAAGACGGAGCACCTTGTCACTGTACTGCAGAATCTTTGGATTATTTAAGAGAATTTTTTGATTAGCGTATAATTAGTCAAAATACTGAAATTGCCTGGCCTGCACGTTCATGCGATTTAACACCTTGCGACTTGTTTTTGTGGCCTTATCTAAAAAATAACATATTTCGAACAGCTATATTGAATTTGAATGATATGCTACAGAGAATCGAACAGAAATGCATGAAAATTAATAACAATCCAGTAATGTTGCAGAATATCATCACAAATTTTGAACGGACGATTTTAAAGTGCATTGATCTTGAAGGACAACATTTTCAACATTTGTTATAGTTTTCAATAAATACTTATTATTTGTTATTTATTTGTATGTATGAAACTGTCAAAATATACGACTTCGTAGGTTAAGTAGTAAATTTTAATTTACGACATACTTCAAAATGTTATCAGTAAATCACATGCTACTAGATTGACTTTTCAAATGAACACTTGTTACATCATTCTGTATACAACAGATATTCGTACATTCGACAATCATATATTCTATATACATTCATACAATATAATGGGTGATTCATTTGGAGGTACTTTTTTAGGTGGGGATTTAATGGCTGAGCGCGCATGCGACGCGTCAGCGGACTGCGCATTCTGGTTCAGTACTATTTGACATTACATAATGGAAAGACTTAGCCCGGCACAGCGTCTACAAATAGTACAGCTTTATTACGAAAATGGGCGTTCTACAAGGAATGTGTATCGTGCGCTTAGAGCAACATATTGGCCACATAATCGGCCTACCGAACGCACAATTCGCTATACCATCAATAAGTTTGAAACTCAATTTACAATAATGGATAATACGCGACCACATAGACCTCATCCAGCACGTAGTGAAAGAAATATAGCGGCGGTAGCAGTGAGTGTACGCGAAGACCGGGAAGAATCAATTCGTCGCCGTTCTCAACAGCTTGGTTTGTCGTATGCAACAACTTGGCGTATTTTATGAAAGGATCTTGGTTTAAAAGCATACAAAATTCAACTAGTGCAAGAACTAAAGGCGACTGACCTTCCGAATCGTTTCCGTTTCAGCCGTTGGACTCTTGATAAGCTTGCAGAAGATCCACTGTTTTCGACAAAAATTTTGTTCGCCGATGAGGCCCATTTCTGGCTTAATGGGTTCGTGAATAAGCAAAATGCCCGTATTTGGGGTGATGAGCAACCTGAAGAGATTGAAGTGCTACCATTACATCCAGACAAAACAACTGTTTGGTGCGGATTATGGGCCGGTGGAATAATTGGTCGATATTTCTTCAAAACAGAAGCCGGACGGAATGTGACTGAATGGCGACCGTTATCGCGCCTTGATAAGGGACTATTTGCTGCCTGAACTTGACACCCGTGGTCTACAAGACATTTACTTCCAACAAGATAGCGCCACTAGCCATACAGCTCGTGATACTATGGCTTTACTGCGAGAACGATTCGGTGAACATTTAATTTCACGCTTCGGACCAGTAAATTGGCCGCCTAGATCTTGTGACATCACACCATTAGACTTTTTCTGTGGGGCTACGTGAAGTCTAAAGTCTTCATGGATAAACCGGCTACAATTGAGGCATTGGAGGCCAATATTACTCGGGTCATTGGACAAATACCACTCGAAATGCTAGAACGCGTCATTGAAAATTGGAACAGCAGAATAGACTACGTTAACCGCAGTCGCGGCCAACATTTGAGAGAAATAATCTTTAAAAAATAATTGTAAAGAATGGTTCTTTTGTATGATAATCAAGTTTCTTAAATAAATTGGCCTTTTTCATTTGTTCTTTGCTTTTGGAAAAAGTATCTCTAAATGAATCACCCATTACAACAATCGAACAGTAAAGAATTAGGCTTAAGTGTTTTTTGTAAAATAAATAAAATTGAATCGATTCTGCCTTTACTTGATGTAAATCCATATCAAATGATAAAAAAACAAACACTGTTGTATTAGATTGACACTTTATTTAATAATAACTATATGACAGCTGTTTCACCGTACAACGGTATCTTCAGATATAACAGAGCGGTACTGTAAACATTTTACTTAAACGTATATACTTTATGACTTAATGGTATTCGCAGAAATTGGAAACCGAAATATTTTTACCCTAGTTTATATAAGGGATATATTGATTACATAAATTATATATACATAAAACACAACTAACAAAATGTTCTAATCAAAAATAGGAAATAAGTTCAACAGTGGGGAGGAATTAAGCTCTGTTTTGTCCTTTAATAATTTATTTGAAAATTTTTATTTATTAATTTCCATTGTTTCTAATAAATATAGTTTCTTATTTTTCTTATCTTCGTGTAGGTTCTTGAAATTATTAAAACTATGGCTTTCTTCAATTAAATGGTTGGAGTATGATGAATCTGTTTTCCCATTTCTAAACGAATAATAATGTTCGTATATGCGCTTTTTTAACATTCTACCTGTTTGCCCAATATATATTTTAGTACATATGCCACAAGTTAGTTTATAAACACCTGACTTATTATGATGTGTTGTTTTACTTTTATTATTTTTGATGAAGTTACTAATATGATTGTTGCCATATGGAACATAATATGGAAGCCATCTTGCTAATTAAGAATATGCTAGAAAATAATAGAACCAACCCCACCATAACAGAGGAAATTTTAGTTTTACTTTCAATTTGTGTTGATCAAAGTTATTTTTCGTTTAATGATAATATTTACAGTTGTAAAGATGGATTAATCATGGGCAACCCACTTAGTCCGTTATTAGCAGAAATTTTTATAGATAACCTTGAGACCACTATATTTAATAACAGTGCATTAGTTAAGAATATATTATTTTGGCATAGGTACGTAGATGATATCTTAATTTGTTATACAGGCACAGATAGACAACATAATACTCTTGAAGAATTTATCAACTCAATACATAACAACATCAGTTTCACAATAGAGAAGGAACAGAATAATAGTATTAACTTCTTAGATTTAACGATTAAGCGAAGCAGTAACCTAGTAAAATTCTCGATATACCATAAAGACTCGCACACAGACATAACAATACATAATAAATCAATGCACCCAATTCAACATAAATTAGCAGCATTCTATAGTATGATTCATAGACTATTAAATATACCTATGTCAATAGAAGACTTTAATTCAGAATACAACATTATAAAACAGATTGCAATCAATAATGGTTATGACCCGAATATAATAGACAAAATAATATCCAAAAAACGAGAAACTAAAGCAATACAAGATATATATCCGATTACTAAAGATTATGACAAGAAATTTAAAATTATTACCTACTTAGGCAGACAAAATAAAATACTAGAAAAATTTTTAAGAAAACAAAATATAAACATTGCATATAAAACCAACAACCATATTAGTAACTTCATCAAAAATAATAAAAGTAAAACAACACATCATAATAAGTCAGGTGTTTATAAACTAACTTGTGGCACATGTACTAAAATATATATTGTGCAAACAGGTAGAACGTTCAAAAAGCGCATATACGAACATTATTATTCGTTTAGAAATGGGAAAACAGATTCCTCATACTCCAACCATTTAATTGAAGAAAGCCATAGTTTTAATAATAATTTCAAGATCCTACACGAAGATAAGAAAAGTAAGAAACTAGATTTATTAGAAGCAATGGAAATTAAAAAACAAAAATTTTCAAATAAATTATTAAATGACAAACCAGAGCTTAATTCCTCCCCACTGTTGAACTTATTTCCTATTTTTGATAAGAACATTTTGTTAGTTGTGTTTTATGTATATATAATTTATGTAATCTATGTATCCCTTATATAAACTAGGGTAAAAATATTTCGGTTTCCAATTTCTGCGAATACCATTAAGTCATAAAGTATATACGTTTAAGTAAAATGTTTACAGTACCGCGCTCTGTTATATCTGAAGATACCGTTGTACGGTGAAACAGCTGTCATATAGTTATTATTAAATAAAGTGTAAATCTAATACAACAGTGTTTGTGTTTTTTATCATTAAATAAATAAAACATTCAGAAAACACATCAACTTTCAATATAACCGCCACCTACTAAAAGAAATAACCAGCTTATACGGAAGTTACGCCTCGTGAGTGGTAGGTCAAACACAATATTATACATGGTCCTTCGAGAATCGAGTACAACGCAACATTCGGTACTTTGTCCAGATATAAGATGCTCTTTCAAACCAGGAGGACTTAACAATTATGTTAACAGACATTTACTTCAGTGTCCGGAATTCTTTGTCAACGAGTGTAGATACCATAGTCAAAACTTAAAAAAAGTCGAAGAACTAGGTATCTCATGAATGCGTTTTTTTCATTTGATGAGAAACCATCATTGTCTAGTCTGTAGACCGTACGAAAGAATTAATATCTATATTATTGAAGGCTTCCAAACATGTTCCAAAATTTCTTCTTTATACACAATAATGATAAAATTTTGGTGAAATACGTTGGATATAATTAATTATTTCTTCCTAATAATCAATAATAATAATAGCGAATGGGTACCGCCAGTATATTCGTTTTAATTGCAGCGGAAAAAAATACTGAAATTGTAGAACATATTTGTCATAAGGATGAAGACACCGAGGAATCGTAAAATAAATCTGTTATGTTATTATAAACTTTTATTCATGAATGTACTGTGTTAAATAAATTTGAAAATTATTATTGTTTATTATTCTTAGTAATTATACCGGAAGGAATATAATACATAATTAGAATCATCCGGATTATAAAATTCTAGATCAACCGAGCATGTGTGTGGGCCATTTATGCAATAATAATAAAAAATATGTAAAACGTCTGTGAGTAATACGTTTTTATTGCCCATATAATATTCATTGAGGGTACGCAGATTCCTCTACGAGATATCGCTGGAATTCTCTATCTTGTGCGATCATGCGTGCTGACGATATAAAATTGGTGCGTTTACAAATTTGACAGAATTTTGCGTATATATATGCTTAACAGTCGTGCGGCGAGATCAATTATTCAGTTACCGTCGAGTTAGCAGTCAGTCGCCTAACTGTCTCTACAAAAAAAAATTCACCCGCATTGCTCCCGAGTCCAAGCGTCTGGTTTGACCGACGATCGGCGTCGTGCCGTTCGTTCCAACCCGGTTTCGTTTTCCATTTGGAATATATCCAAACGCGATCCGACCCGAAACACCAGTTCACATCAGTCTGCTTTCGCGTCAAGTTCGCACTTTCAAATTACAACACAACAAAGCGCAATATTATTAACGGTATCTTGAATGTAAAAAATGCATTATAAAAAAGCGTGCGAGAAGATACTTATAGCTTGCGTTAAGAATATCTCGTTTAGATTTCACTGTATACCGCTTTTTCTCATCTGCCTGTTGATACTTATTTGATTGTTTGAGTGTTTAAACTTTGGAAAAGAAAATATGGCCAAGAAGGAATCTGTAGCTCGATCACCAATTTTCCTGAAACATTTCGCTTGTCATCATTTGGGTTCTCGCCACCGTCATCGAAGGGAACTCTTCATCTTTGCCAGTGCTTCTTGTTTGTGGGGAAGTTGAAATTTGGTCAAGATGAGTAACAAGTGTCCTGGTTTCTTTTTAAAATTTGATGGATTGCATCAAGTTTTATTTTGATGGAAATCCATTTCCGACAACATTCTTCCAATTATGAATTTGTACATTCAAAAGATGGTAAATTTGTATAGTTGGGTTGTAGCCGAAAGCGACAACAGCTGGAGAGAAGACATCTTGAGAAGTCTTTGTTTAATATATGGTTAAAAAATCACCAACATTTGTGCTAGTTTGTATTATTTGATTAATTTTTTAAGTATTTAATATAATTCATATTATTATTTACATATTATATAAATCTGTTTAATAGATTTTGTATTATAATCACTATTGATTATATATATATTAGCTTAGATTTGTATATATCTATAGATGGACTGTGATAATATCGGAGCTTGAAACACAATGATTTATAAATGTTTTGCTTGGTATAACTGTAGTGTATATTTGGAGGTTGTATATACTTACAATGTATGCATGCATATTAGACAATAATTTTTTGTATGATGCAAATGAAAATATAGTATAATGTTTTGATACCAGAACTTATTTTTATTCTATTTTATAGTAGGTCCCTGAAGTACTAGATATATATTCATTTAAATAATGAACAATATACTAAATTTTTAGTATATATTTTTAATCGAAAGCTTTATTTAGACATTTAAATCCTAAAATGCAAAACTGGCAAACAATATTTAAAGGAATAATTAATAAAATATTTTAAATAATTAAGACAATAATCATTTATCAATAGATTAATGTTATGTAATGATTCTGTCTATACCTCGAATTTATCTTGTTAAATAAAAATAACTTGTGTTTACATTATTAAATTCTTCTATAAGTCACTGTTTGTTAACTGACACGGTTTCTGGAATAATTTTGTTTTCTATGCAGAAATTCGTTCCAGGAAATTTTGCTTCTTTCACACAGTTTCATCACAAACTTTGTTTGGAAAATATCTTGAAATATTATGTTTAAGAATGAACATAAATCAAATTTCAAAATACAAGTTATACTCGATATTTTTTCGCATTTTTTAAACATGAAAATATTTTCTTTAATCAAAGAAATTGTATATTATTCATAAAATATGTTAACTTAATATGCGCCCATTAATAAAAAAGTTATTGTTACTAAACGTTAGACTCAGAATTGTATATCTAAACTAATATTATAAAGAGGAAACATTTGTGTTTTTGTATGTATGTTTGTAATGTTTTCACACAAAAACTACTGGACCGATTTCAAAAATTCTTTCACCATTAGAAAGCTGCATTTTCACTGAGTGACATAGGCTATATTACATTTTCAAAAAAAAATGGGATCCCCAATAAAAATGCATTAATGTAACCAAGGCGTGAAAAAATTAGTCACAAAAAATCTGTCATCGCGTACGCTGCGGAAACTATTGTTGATAGAACAAAAAAATGTTCTACAGTATTATAGAACGTATTAATATCTACAAAAAAGTTCGCGAAACCATATGTCCAACTACTGTAGTTATGCCACTATAATATAACTACTTTTTTACATTTTAAAAGTTAATAAAAGTGCCGACAATAATCAAACCATATTATCCATACCTCTGTATTATTCCTTATCCTATTAAATGATATTTTATTAAAGACCATTTCAATACCAGTAAAATACTTTTTAAATTATTAAAATCGGACATTCCATTCAAAAGATATAACGAATTTAAAAATGTCAATCTAAAGAAAATAATGTTATAATATAATGTAATAGTATAGCGATGGCCATATTCATTTTGTTTGTAATAAATTGAAAATCGAAAAATTATATCTGGAATAAGAATAGTATTGGTAGAAGGAATTTAATAACAAGTTCAATGGGAATGAAAAGTAATAGGAAACAGGCACAGAGAAGCTGTTATAGAAAGAAGTTAAACATAAAGTGATATAAAATCCAAAAAGTAAGGATCACAAGAAAGGAAGATTAAATATTTAAGAGAATACACTCACTATTGTATTTATTCAAGGTAGGATCGAAGAAAAGAGAACATATACGATACAAATTTTATTAAAAGGATTTAAATAACACTGAGATATTTGAAAGGTGACGTTTTTGAAGTAATATCAACAATGTGTCAAAAGCCAAGTGACAGGAACATTATTAAAATAGCGGGTTACATTGTTTATAAGTTATGTTTAGAGCTGAGGATGTTTGCGGTATAACCATGGTTATATCATGTAACCATAGTAAATTACTATGGTTACATGATATAACCATGGCTATACCGCAAACATCCTCAGCTCTAGTTATGTTAAATAACTAAATAGACTAAACAAAAAATGTAATCAATTCATCAGCTTTACAATTAAAAAAATTATTTTTTTGTCAAAAACATTTTTTTTTCCTTTAACTTCACATAGCCACAGCAACGCAATTGGATGATTTGTTTTCCAAGTGAATTTATATTTACTATAATACATTTATCTCTTTTCTCATTAATTTCATTTCAGTAGAGTCACAGCGAAGCGTGGTCGGGATTAGCTAGTTTATTTATATTTTATTATAAATTATCAACTTCAGTTGTAAACAAAGTAATGTATTGTATTCGAGTCAATATACAGGATACAAGTATCAAGCGAGCCATAAAATGTGTATCCTAGGTACGCCATGAACGACTAAGGCATATAAGTCACGCCTGAGCTTAGAGAATTGACGAAGTGCCATTTGTAAATAATTATAAGTCAAATTGATAAGTTGGAAGATATCTTTGCAATTTATTAGCTGTTTAATAATAGCTTTTGTATTTAGCGCACAACAAAAATGCCATATGGTTGAAATTCATTTTAGAAATGGTAGTTAAATTAATGGTGAATGGGTTTATTCTGTCGGGGGTGCATATCAGGATTTTTCAGAAGAATTTCCAGATATTGCTATTCCATATGATCAGTTTTCCACATGCATTCCCCGTTTTGGGCAATTATTCAGGTTTATTATGATTTACATTTACACCCCTACCGCTTGAAAGCGACTCATGAAATACAGCCTGTGGACTGACCGAAACGACAGGAATGCAACATAAGCAACCTAGGGAAACTTTGCGCATAATTATGTTGATAGAGGTGATGAGTTCTGGAATTAAGTCGTGTTCTCAGATGAAAACGTTTGGGCATGGATTTACAATAATGGTCCAGGTATTTCTTGGAAAGTGGATGAAAGGCCTACAGGAATTTACTATAAAATAATTTTAAGTATTATTATGTTACTGTCTGTTTTACAAGAACATTTGAACAATTTCATATTTCAACACGACAATTGTTCTGTTCATCGAAATCGTCTTGTCCAAAATTTATTACAAAAAAATCGTATTAACGTCTTACCATGGTTATCTATAAGCCCCGGTCTAGATCCTATGAAAAATAAATGTCTGGGCAATAATAACTAAAAAATATATATACAATTTTCGACCTGCCAATAGAGAAGAATTGTGGACAGCAATAGAAAACGCTTGGGAAGATTTAGAAGAAAATTACATTAGAAATTTTGTTGCATCCATGCCTAGACGCTTGCAAGCAATTGCGGAAAGTAATGGTGGTCCTACAAAATATTTATTACTTAGTTTATTGCTGTATTCCGTTTTTCTAATAAAACTTTTATATCTTTTCGACTATTCATTATTAATATGCTAAGCATGTGCTATGTTTTATTCGAGTGCATATAACGTCAGTATCACATTAAAGTAACTCGCAAAATTGTATAGGAGTCGTTCAATTTTCCATGGTCCCGGTGGTACCTTGGTAACAAAATAGTATATTAAAGTTCATGTTTAGATAGCTCGCTCCATGCGAGTTCTACTTGTTTGCAAAAGTAAAAAATGCATTAAAGGGTGCACATTTCCAGTCCGTAGAAGAGGTCAAAGCAAAAACGGTAGACTTGTTGAAGAGGATGACACTTGAAGACCTGCAGCACTGCTTCAGACAATGGAAAACACGTATGCAGCGGTGTATAGATATGCAAGAGGAATATATTGATGAGAATTAACAGCTGTCTGTAATACGTTTTCAATAAAACATATATTTTAGTTATTTAATTGTCACACCTCGTACATCTAAAAACCGAAAATCGTTCTATCTTTGAAGGGCGTTTTCCCCAATTAAAACGCTTTTCGACACAAAAAATTATAATTTTTTTCAGTTTTCGTATTGGGATTTTTCCCTTGCAATTTGCGATCTAAGTAAACACAGGAAGTAGAGAATACAAAATACTGTTTTATCAAAAAAAAAAAATGAACGTCACGGTATTTACCAAACTTCAATTACCTTAAGAACCCACTAGCGCAAGGTTATTCATTTTATCTAACTGTCAATCATTCTAACAATTCGAATAACAATAGATTCGCGGTAATTGTTTATCGTCTGAATTAATTACATTACTTCTATGTATAAAAATATTCCCGCAACTAATTAACAATACGCCCTAATTCTCTAGGGTACTATGCATTTTAATCAACTTTAAACAGTGAACCAATATATCCTTCTACGTTAATTAAAAGTACATGTAACGCTAAGAGAGTTTCTACTATATGTTCATATACAAAAGATGTTCTTAAAATAAAAAGGACATATGGAAAATGGAAAGATGTAATTATCTAGAATATGAATCCAAAATATTGTGAGACAATTACGACGCCAACCCTAAAATTAAAAACCCCCTGAAAATTGTATCATGTTCCGCTTATGAATTCAAAATATTCATAATGTGTAGAAATAAATATGTACCTCTATTGAAGTTACCCCACATACCCCATATTTTTACATGTACGTAACATGTCGATATTATAAAAACTATAACATCTTGTATGCTCAGGTTAATACCTCGTACAAAATCAGCTTTTTATACATTTAAGTGAATTATTGAAAATTAAGATGTGTTACATTAATTTATAAACCCATTTTAAAAATCATCATGAAGATTTCTTTTGTTAGTAGAAGTAAGAAATATAAAATATGAATATCGATTCAGAATGCCGCTATTGAATTTAAAGGCGACAATGTTTATGTTACTAAAAACGCTAGAGAATAACATTGTGTCTAAGTTTTGCTATGGTAAGGATTCGATAGCCTGGTACGAAAGTTAACTGTTAAAAATTTATACTTGTAAATTTTTAAAGCAGATGTATTAAAAGAACATATAAGATGTGCGCTTTACGGGCATTTAACGTCCTATTTGGTAACAATCTATCTCATATCGAATAGAGGATACTTAAAGCGAGATCGACTGACAAAACTATTCTTTTTGTTATTGTCAGTCGACTTTAAGATATCGTCTCTGAACTCTTTATAATATAGTCAGTCGACCAGTGGCGTAACAATTTTTTTTAAATATCTAATTTTTTTTCTCGCTTATGAGAGGGAATTTAGGAAAGATATTTTGGATGTATATTCTATAGAATTACATCTTTCCATTTTTCATACCAGTAGACTAATAATACCTATTTATGTTTCTACTAATTCTAAGAATCGTTTCTAAATAGCGAATAAATACAATGTCCAAAGCAAATAACGCGGGCACTGTTGGCGTGAGGGGTATTTAACACAAGTTCATTTGTCAGTGGGAACATGTCATACTATAGGTATTTTAAACAAGGACTGAAAGTTGTTTCCATTTAAATTCAAACCGTTACGGAACTCAAACAGGTAGATTTTGTTACGAGAACACAATATTGTCTATGGTTTTTGTGACAGAATACGTGCACTATCACCAACCATTAAAAAAAGGATGGTCGCCGGAAAGTTTTTGAAAGCACGTTATATACTTTCACTGGGTGTTTCGTTTTTTTGTCAAATAGTATATATATTTATAGCAAACATATCTACTGTTGCCTCTAGGTTGTTTTACTGGCAATATATTTCGTAAGCGCCAAAGAAATATAGCAAAAATTTATAAAGATATTATTTGTTATATATTTTTAAGTTTATTGAATACTCATTTTTTGTTTCCTTCTAATCTAAAAATTACACTTTTAATTTTCTTTAATTCCTTTCTTTATTGTTTATTATTGGCATATTTTTTGGTTGTGTTGATATTATTTATAGAATAAATTGTTGATGCAGTAATTTATTTAACATTTTTGGTAGCAGTCGTATTTAAAATCCACAATGGTAAATATATCATTGTTCCCATATTTATTTCTTTTGAAGTGGCGTTGTGCTGGCGAATTTACGTATATATTCATTCTACTTTGTTACGTCTTACGAAATTTAAGGCACATACATACTATTTCAGTACACATTTACGAGTTATTTTCCAAACAACAGCGTCTTGTGATACAATGAAAAATCACCCAAGGTTGAAGTATTATATCTTTATTGACACTAAAATGCATGCATCTCTTTTTACTGCTTTACTATTGAATATATCTAGTCATAGAGAATACATATGTTGCACAAAATTGTTTTGTCGTGGATTCAGCGTTTGGTAATCGTAAATTTTCCTTTAAAATTGCATCTTTAGGAAACGAAAATAATCATCTACTGCTGTATTTCTATTTGTACTTTCTTAGGTTATTTATTCATTTATTTTAATGTCTGGCTTAGAGAGGAAAGGTAATAAAATCTGGATATAAACTATATTCATATACATTATTATTTTTATAAATAATTAATACCAAACATTGTGTGAAATTTTTGTATATTATATCATATTATATGCATTATGAGGTAAACTTTATAGGTTAAGTAACTTTGAATAAGTCTGGGCTCATAAAATAAATTGATTTTGATTCGTCATATCGGTATTCCTGATTTTAGTTTACAAACTACAACTGCTCACCCGGTAGATTTACAAATGAATGTTTGAAATGATAGTTACTTTACCTCTTAAAGTGTATAGAATGACGTAGTTAGTTTTGCGTTTAGTTAACGCCTTGTAGGTCATTTGAACGTCAATTTTTTGTGAATGGAATCATATTTTTTAATGCAGCATAATATTAATCAAGAAAACACAAATAACTTTCGTCTGAATAATTTTTTCATTATTTTCGCAGTTTTTTGAAATAATTATTAATAAACTTCTACAAACACTATAGAGCAGCGGTTCTCAACCTTTTGTTTATCGCGTACCACCAGGGGCGGCTCGTGACGACGTATTTTGGTTTGCAGTACAATGATCCGAGTGCTTCGTGTATTCTCGTGTACTAACTGTAACGTTTGCTTAGTAAACACCGAAACACACGAGGCACTCGTATCATTGTACTGCAAACCAAAATACGTCATCACGAGCCGCCCCTGCGTACCACCATAAGGAAATCACATGACATAAACTATATTACCACCAGCATTTGAAAAAAAAATTTTTACTTTTTATTGATATATTTATTAAACAAAACATATATTCTTAAAATTTAAAATAAAATATGTTTAAAAGTTTACAGCAAAAAAAAAAACGTAAAAACAGTAAAAATAAAATATTCAATGCGATCCTTGCGCTTGTTTTGCAGATACAATTTTTTCTATTTCTGGTTCTATGTCAGTTAATTTTAATCTTAAGTTTGGTTCAATTTTTAATTTTGTTCTGTATTTATTCTTCAGATATAACATTTGTGAAAAACCTTTTTCACATAAATACGTCGTACAGAAGGGCATTAAAAACTGAATAGCAATGTTTGCTATGTCCTTAAAATCTGTTCTTTGTTGAAGCCAAAATTCAATCAGTGTTTTTTTGTTTAAGTTTTCCATTACAGTGGAATCACTTGACATATCTATTATTTGTTCTTTTTGTTCACGTGAAAAATATTCTGGAATATTTGAAGGAAGAGGGTTTCTGATCCAATTGTTATTTTCCAAATCTTCTTGAAAATAAAATTTAAATTTATTTATCAATAAGGAAAAATGATGTTTTATATCTGATGCCAATTCGTCATTATTGTTCATATTGTTTTCTGTACGAAAATTTTCTAGGGTTGGTAAAAGGCTGAAATTATTTTTATCTATTTCACTGATAATTAGTTCGAGTTTTTTTACTGTTGCAGTTATTTTATAATTAACAGTAAAGAAATTCACGTTTGCTCCTTGTAAGCCTAAATTTAAATCGTTCAACCTTCCAAATATATCAGCTAAATATTATAAACGGGCCAACCACATATCATCAAAAAAACACTTTCCCAATTCAAATTTTGAGTCAATAGGAAAGCTTGCACTTCTAATCGAAGTTGTTCGAAAAGACGATTTAAAACCTTGCCTCTGGACAGCCATCTAATTTCAGAATGTAATAATAGGGTTTCATGATCACTTCCCATGTCTTGGCACAAAATTGCAAACATTCTGGAGTTTAAAGCTCGACTCTTAATAAAATTTACAACCTTAACAGATTGATCCAAAACAGTCTTCAATTTTTCGGGGATTTCTTTTGTTACTAAAGCTTCACGATGAATACTGCAATGAGTAAATTAAGCTTCAGGGGCAACTACTTTTAATTGAGATAATACACCAGAATTTTTGCCAGTTAAAGCTCGAGCTCCATCAGTACACACACCAATGCATTTTTTCCAAGGAATATTATTTTCTGACATGAAGTTATCAATTAGCATGAATATTTCTTTCGCAGTAGTTCTCCCAGAAAGAGGTTCGCAAAATAAAATATCCTCATTTATTTTTTCTTCCGCCTCGAATCGAATGTACACTAACAATTGAGCAAAGTTCGTTATGTCTGTACTTTCATCTAATTGTAGTGCAAAATAGGGACTTTGGTTTACCTTACAAATAAGAATCTGTTTTAAATTATCCGGCATTTCGTCAATACGTCTTCTTACAGAATCATTTGATTAAGGAATATTATCAAGTTTACTAGCTGTCTTTTCATCAAATAATGTTAAAACAATATCTTTAGCAGCTGGTAATATTAAATTTTCTCCAATAGTATGAGCACTACCAGTTTTGGCAATTCTTAAACTTACAAGATAACTTGCATGCAAGCACTTGTCATTAGCACTAACAAAACCTTTCATTGCCTGTTTACGATATTTTAGTTCAACTAATTTCGCCTTAAAATAGTCAACAGATTTATTTTTTAAATTGACATGCTTGGATTCAAAATGTCTCTTAAGTAAAGATGGTTTCATACTTTGATTCGAGAACAAGTCGCAACAAATAACGCACTGAGGTTGAGGGTCCATTTCATTTTCATTCCAAGTGAAGCCAAATGCTAAATAACTTGAATCATACTTTCTGGTAACTTTTCGTTTCTTTTCAGAATTACTACTACTAGTAGTAGTAGTTTGTTTCTGTAAATCTATTTCCTGTGCATTATCAGGTTTCCGAGCCACTTCCGATTCCAGTCCTAGCCACATATCCATTTTCTAAATTTAAAATTTTTCTTATAATATGTAAACTTAACGTTAATGATTGAAGTTGACGTTTGATCGAGTCTAGGAAATTTATGTGCTTTGCATTTGCCACACTGAGAATTATTACCTCGTCTGCCATAGTCGTGCGTGTCTGTTATTGTAAAGAATGTATTTCTGTCATTACAATGATTTTAAATATTATTTTATTAAACGATTGTAATTATTATTGGCAATAAACATTCCAAAAAATATGGGTTATTCTGTTTGATTTTAACAAACAATTTTTAGAATTACATCAAAGGTGATTACCGCTTGGGACACTAATGTTTATTGTTGCAACCGAAATCAAGTGTAGCGATACCAATTTGACCAATATTTGACACATGCTGTCAACTTCAATCATTTACGGACACCCGTTATATTATACATTCGCTTTTTAAACTTACATTACTCCATTAAATTTAGGCGAGCGTCGTAAATGCAACATGCAAACACACGCGTTCGTATATAACTGATTGCAGACGCAGACTACACTTCTACCATCTATGACTTCTACACTGCCTTGTAAATAAATCTCGTACGCGCATCCACTCGCGCAGCGAGACGTTTTTTCTCTGGTGCCGCGGTGGGTAGGAAATGGAAGGGACCTTATATTTTGTTATATTTTGCGTACCACCTGGTGTTCTTTAATGTACCACCAGTGGTACATGTACCACAGGTTGAGAACCGCTGCTATAGAGATACGTTATTAGAACGGAAGGTGTTTTAATCATTATTTGCTAATAAGTGATAGAAAACAACTAACAATGTTTTTTCTAAAGAAGAAAAATTTTACAATAGGTGCTCGAAATATGCGCCACCTGTCTGTACGCAAGCCTCCGGCGCATTAACGTTCTGTTACATGTAGAAGTTATCATTTCTCGGGTTATTGTTTGGCAACCTGGACGAATTTTATTTTCCAAATCATCCAAGTTGACAGAACGCCCAGAATATACAATTAATTTAAATAGCCTCAAAGAAAGAAATAAAGATTCGACAAATCAGGAGAACGCGCAAACCAAGGAATAGGATCTCTTTGCCAATCCAACCATTCGAACAAATCATATTTAAATAATCGTTGACAATACTTAGATTGTGAGGTGGAGCACCATCTTGTTGCTAAAGCGCTGACTGTTCTTCTTTTTTTGAGACGAATATTTTCTACACTCATGGACAAAATTATCGAATATTTTACAGAATATTATTTTACATGATTATTAATAATCATCGATACTAATCGGAAATATAGGGGCGCGAGGGAGGTCGCTGGCGCTAGCTGCTAAACGTATGCTGCGACTTCAATGCGACCATCGTGAATTTCGTACTTGCTGTCGAGTGAAATGCATCTATCGTAGAATCAAATTTTGTCGTAATTCTATTTATTGTTTGCAATTATTTAATATTTTCTTTTGATAACGATTGTTTGTTTCCTTTTCGGATTATTTATTATTTCGGTTGAGCAATTCGTTATTAAATGTTTGTCAGTCAATCAGACAAACTATACATTCATTTTAAACGGAATTTGAAAAATAATAGCGTATGAAACAGTCCGTCACATTATTAATAAATTTAAAAGCTATGGTTACTTATACATATATGCAACAACATAAACAGAAAAGAACTTCACAAAATGAAAAACGAGATATTCTCATTTGTGCTGCTGTAGAAGGATAGCCGATTATCTAGCCGAAAAATTGTTGAATATCTTGCCGTCCAAACAATACCGTTCGTAGTTTAAAAAAAATAGATATAGTTCTTCCAAGTTAAGGAAATCAAATGAAATATTTCCAAACGACAAATTAGAATACTTTGAGTTTTGTGAAGCAGTTTTAGAACATTGCAAGGACAAAGTACATGTTAATACGCTCAGATCTTACTGAACTTAAGCCAAATATTTCAAATTAAGTTAAAAGAATCACCATAGTATAATCTATTAGCTAATTTTTGAAAGTAGGGAGTCAATTTTTGAATTACTAATTATATTACATATTTTTTTTAGTAAGCTCGACTTCAAACATTTTGGTGGAGGAGCTTTCACTTCATTTCTTTTCATAAATATCGGCCGCAACAGTTTTCACAAATCATTTTTTTTTGCATTTATTTGCAGAAATAGCGGTTTATTGAGGTGTAAAATGTTTGTTGAGTATAAGTTTTACGTATTGTTTTTACAACGAAAAATAATAGTGTACAAATAAAGCTACTATAACAATAATAAGTAAAAATACTTGATACATATTACTTGCTTATTAATTATTGATTCGTATATTCTACGTGTTCGCTTGTGATTTACAGATTGTAAACTGTATTTAATATACTGGCTGTTATTCTTTTTTTTTCTTTGGAAATATCTAATATATTTTATGAAGAGCTTTTTTCCGTCTCTGAAATAGGTATATTTTTGACACCTACATCTTATAGGTTTGTGTGTTAATATTTTTTGGTGCTGGAACTGGATAGTTTTCCATTAGTTTTGACGTCCTCATAATATGTGGGGTGTTTCACGAACAGAAGCAGTAATAATAAAATCTATTTATAGCGACCCAGGAAATTCCAGTAGCGACTGAATGAACTCTGGAATCTCACGTTCTCCTTTTACTAAAGAAGCAGCAAAATTACAACACTAATGGACGATTAATTTTACAGCATCTAAGTTGAAAATGCATAATGAAATATATAAGTAAAATACCATTTTTTAAAACTATATTCTGATGTTAATCAAATCGTTTTGAGTTCTAATTTTGAATTAATGAATATACTGATTTTTAATTGATCTAAATTTTTCATCAAGAAAACAGATCCAAATCTTTTTACAAGGCATTATTAACAGTTCTGTATCAATTAGTAATTAAGAAAAAATTATTTTAATATTTGAAACGTGTTTAGTAATAATCTTCATTAGATGGAAATTAAATGGAAACATTCTATGAGGCGGTAGTTTAGAACAATATATACTGACCGATATAAGTAAATAAACACACAGTAAACGTAGATACTGTAATGAAATTTACAGGAAAGACGTATTTTATTCGTATTAAGAAACAATGAAAATTTCAACAAGATACAACAGAAAAATAATCAAGGTACCATAGAAATAATAATACACAACAGCTACTGTTTTCTTTTGACATTTATTTGGCGTTGTTTACTTAAGTGTCACTACAAAGCATATGTGCAGCCTTAATTAGTGTCATAGTGAAAAAGAAATGCCTCCTATTCGACGACGCGCGAATTTTCATCAATTAACGGAATTTGAACGAGGTAAAATATTCGACTTACGAGAAGCCAGATTATCACTTCGTGATGTCGCTAATCGTGTGGGTCGCAGTATTACTACAATTGCTCTAATTGCTCTATAATTGCAACGACGTCCACGGTCTGGACGTGCCAGATTCACCACTGGTCGTGAAGATCGTGCTCTTCGTCTTGTGGCTCTTAGAGACCATTTTTCCTCAACAAGAGAGATTTGTGATAGATAGAGAGTTTTAGTTCATCAACAGATCTCCATATGATCTGTGTATTGAAGAATTCTATCTTTGGGGCTTAGATCGTACCGTCCTTTTCTTTGTTTACCTCTAACTATAAGTCATCGAACTGCACTACTGGAATGTGCGCGATCTTAACTTTTTCCATTTCAATTTTAGAAAGGTATTTTTGCCCCTATATTAAGAAATATTAAATTTAGATTCGCTTTGATTTTATGTATAATCAATTAGGCTAAAATTAAAGCTTTTGGATCGTTTATGGCAGATAGGTTTATATATATTCCTGGATGATCGTTTTTCTTTCATTTTCTTCGATATTCGTCCAAACCTTTCTGGTTCTATTTATTATGTATTAAGAATTTATTTCAAGAAAGAATTTAAAACGATCTTTTTCTTTAAACATTCTTCTTCTTTTAGGATTTACGCAATTGACTTTCATATTTTTCCTTTAATCTTTCTCTTGTCGTTTTTATAAATAGATTTTTTTTTGTTAGTATGGAATTCCATCTAAAATTAGCAATTCCATCAGTAGCCCAAAAATATATAATAAAGTATATCTTCACCTGTATATGTTTGATAGATAAAATATCGAAAATATGTTTTAGGTGGTTAAATATCTTTTAGCATAGGGGGGCAATGTTACTACGTAATAACGTTTGTGCGTGTTACGACTTCTAATATAGTAGGCAGTGTTAGATAACTACGTACAATCTACATGCAAATTGGATTTACATCAACCTGGAATGTATTTATGTGTAATAAATTTTAAGTTATGTTTACGAAGATATTTGCAGCTGTATTCCGTTTAAAAATAATTTCGTGGTGTACTTTAGAATAAACGAAACCATACAAAATAAACCATTGAGTGCTTTAAATAGATTTGATTCTGTGATTATAATAACTATATGCTAGCAACAATTTGAAATCCGGAACAATAAATTACAGTCTCTGTAACTAAGTTAGAACATAAATATTGTGCAGAAATAAACAATTCTTTCGTAGTTTTGTTCTAAAATATCAAAATGATAATATGAGACACGGTTTTTGAATGAGGTGATTTAAAATTTATCGCCTATGTATTCTTTAGAAATAGCACCTATCTAGTTTGATTACTTTGATGAGCTCAACTGTTGTCAACAATATTTCAATCATTTTGTTACTTCTTTATATCAATCCGTATACAATGAGCTCTATCGCTATCTGCGAAGTTTGAATATTGATAGTGAAAAACGGTTCTGCCGAAGAAATTCAACGATGAATTTGTACCGTTTACGGGCTAAGAGCTATAGTTTTTTTACGATAACAGATCAGTCACGTCTTCAGTGTGCGCCACACAACGTTGACAAATCTATTGTTTACGTTTTGCAAATAATTGTCATTTGGTTTATAGGTTACAGTACATTTAAAATCTTTTTTTTTTACAGATGGCATTTAGGTTATACCTTAAACTGTTTACAATGTTAATATTGTATATTTATCACTCTATATTTAGAAAAATACACAGTTTATTCTAATTAATAAAGGCAATTGTATTAGTACTTTTATTTTGCAAAATTGATAAATATTATATCAATGTTCTAGAATAAAAAACCGAAGGAATAGATATACTTTATTAATAGTCAATATTAACAATCATGATATAATATACCAGTACATACGTTAAATTAAACAATAGAATATAAAGATTTTAACGCTAAGAAATAAGTAATTAAACTTCTAGTTTCAAAAATTCTTTTATTGTAAATACCACTACAATATTGTTTCGCCATACAATGGCTTCATCAGGTGGATGAAATACATACTGAATATGTACAATACAAGTTTGAATATTTATGTGAAAATTATTGGGGAAATGGTGGTGGAAAAATTTTTACAATCTTAAATTTAGTAGAGGGGAGTTGTTTAAATCTAGTTGGTCATTTAAAGCTAATCCTAAACTATTGTATCTATTAATTTCTAAGTTTTCTAACAGGTTAAGTTTTTTACTTTTTTCTTGAATGTTTAAAATTTTGAAATCTATATTAAATCTGTGATTGATATCTATACAATGACTTGCGAAAGTTGAATCTGTTTTCTTTTCTTTATGGCTTCTCTCGTGTTCTTTCATCCTAATTTTGAATGTCCTCCCCGTTTGTCCTATGTATACCTTATTACAATCTTCGCATGTTAACTTATATACACCAGAGTTTGATTCTTTGTCTATTTTATCTTTGTTGTTTTTAATAATGTTCTGTATAGTATTGTCTGTTTTAAATTATATATGTTCGTTATTAAGTTTTTTAATGAAAGTACCAATTTTTTCCGAAATTTTTCCTAAGTAAGTGATTGAATTATAGGAATTAATTATCTTGTATTTTAATTTTGGATAAACTAAGGAAAGGGTTTTAGATTTTTGTTGGCTATTTAGAATGTTATTGACAATATTTATAGAGTAACCATTGTTTAATACTATTGTGTATATTCTATTTAGTTCAAGGTCGAAATTACTTTTACTCATAGGTACATGAATTAATCTATATACCATTGATTGGTATGCTGATAATTTGTGTGTTATAGGATCAAAAGAATTAGCGTGTATTGTGGTATCTGTATGTGTTGGTTTATGGTATATAGCGAACTCGTGTTTATTAGTTTTGTGTGATATGGTTAAATCTAGAAAATTAATGCTTTTATTTATTTCTGTTTCTATAGTAAAATTTATTTTGGGGTGAATAGTGATGATATAATTATGTAAAGTTTTTAATTGTTTATCTGAACCATTAAAGCAAATTAATATGTCATCAACATACCTAAACCAATATACACAATTACCAAACAAGGGATGTGTACTAATTATAGTTTCTAAATTATTCATTAATATTTCCGCTAATAAGGGGCTTAGTGGGTTTCCCATTGCTAGACCCTCTGTTTGTTTATAAAATTTATTTTTAAATTCAAAATAATTTTGTTCCAGGCACGTTTCTAAGAGCTGTAAAGTTTCGGTCTTTGTGACAATGTTCGTGTTTCTACGTTCTAGTTGTAAAGTAATTAAATCTATTACCTCCTGGGGTGGGATACTTAGTGAACAAATTCGAGACATCAAAAGAAATGAGTTTACATTTGTTTGGTAATTGTAAGTTTGAAATGTTGTTAATTAATTCCTGGGAATTTTTCACGGAGATCTTAGATTTGAATTTAGTGTGTGTAAGAATTAAATCTATTAAGTGTTTGGACACATTTCTACAAGGTACTTTTACGTACGATACTACTGGTCGTGTAGGTGTATTTTCTTTATGTAGTTTAATTAAACCGTATAATTTGGGAGGTAGGGGATTCATAGTGGTTAATATACGTTTTTGAGTGTTATTAAAAAGAGAACCTGATTTTTCTATAGCTTGTTTAATTATCCAAAATTAAAATACAAGATAATTAATTCCTATAATTCAATCACTTGCTTAGGAAAAATTTCGGAAAAAATTGGTACTTTCATTAAAAAACTTAATAATGAACATATATAATTTAAAACAGACAATACTATACAGAACATTATTAAAAACAACAAAGATAAAATAGACAAAGAATCAAACTCTGGTGTATATAAGTTAACATGCGAAGATTGTAATAAGGTATACATAGGACAAACGGGGAGGATATAAAATTAGGATGAAAGAACACGAGAGAAGCCATAAAGAAAAGAAAACAGATTCAACTTTCGCAAGTCATTGTATAGATATCAATCATAGATTTAATATAGATTTCAAAATTTTAAACATTCAAGAAAAAAGTAAAAAACTTAACCTGTTAGAAAACTTAGAAATTAATAGATACAATAGTTTAGGATTAGCTTTAAATGACCAACTAGATTTAAACAACTCCCTCTACTAAATTTAAGATTGTAAAAATTTTTCCACCACCATTTCCCCAATAATTTTCACATAAATATTCAAACTTGTATTGTACATATTCAGTATGTATTTCATCCACCTGATGAAGCCATTGTATGGCGAAACAATATTGTGGTATTTACAATAAAAGAATTTTTGAAACTAGAAGTTTAATTACTTATTTCTTAGCGTTATAATGAAGTTTCAACAAGTATCTCCTTCGTCAATTAACTATATAAAGATTTTATATTTTTTAGTTTTTATCACCTTACACTCATGAGTTTCTCTTAGGCAGAGGTAATAATTGGTGCTGCATTCGAAGTAGACTAGTAATGTGCCTTTAAAGCATATAAATATGGTGTAATATAAAATCAAATAGATATTAAAATTAAAACACTATATTCGCTCTTAATTTCATAAATATTTTCACTAGAACAAAAGAATTCATAGATCAATTCAAAGATTCAATGATAAAAAGGTAGAAGTGCAAACGTAACTTATAAATCTAAAACCACTATTCGTATGTCATGAATTTTCCAATATCAACCAGAATAGTTAGTTCTTTACTCCTAAATACATTAATGAAGTCTACCTTTTTCTAGATTTAATTTTTATTCTTGTTTAAAAAAGAATTATTTCATATGAGAAATGTCAAAAAGTTCTGAGTTGCTCTAATTTGTCAACAAAACTCAAAGAGACCAAAAGGGTCAATCGCTTGAGCTTAAAACTTCATCTCCCTCTTCTTAACTAATTATGAAAGGTGCGATATCATTTTGACCTAATCCCACTTCCCTATCCTACCATTTTTCAATCTCAGCTTCAGTGTGTGTCACACTGTTAGCCCATGCTTCAGCAGTTACTTGACTTATTGCTTCTTGCCACAACCTTTTACAAGCTTCATTAGTCCTATCATATTTACCTATATTACCAGAGTAATATTTTTTTGCAATTACCCAAATTAATTATATAGGGTTAAAAATACAATGAAATGGAGGAAGTCGAAGAACTGTGGCCATATTGTTCTGCTAATTTATTGGCTTCATAAATAGGTGACGGGCTTATACCTTTAAATAAAAATTATCTATTTGAGCTTGATTTAGTAATTATTTATGTACTAACAGTCTAACCAACACCAGTAACAGTATTTTTAAAACTGTCTTATCAAAGTTTTATTGTTAGTTCACTATTCCTGAATTTAGTATTTTGTTGAAGATGAAGTAATATATTTATTTATTATTGTCGTAGGATAGCTCACATTAGTGGTAAATCCATGCTTTTACTATTTGTTGCAAAGATTAATTCTGTTCCAGGAACGAAACTATTATTGCTACCAGCATGTACAACTATGTATCTACAGAACAAAAGTCAATGATATATTGCCCATGCCAATACTTTTTAAATAATTAATACCTTTTGCAACCTACTTGCTTTGCTTTTACAGATTTAATATTCTCATTTTGATATGATTTTTTAGAGCTTCCATCTTGAAAACCCAGGCCTCATTAAAAAATACAAACTGGAATGTATTTTTGTTTTTAAAACGCATATATTGTTGCAAAAACGCTATTCTTTTCAAAGCAATATAAGGCAATTCCATTAATTCTCGTTTAGGGTCGTCTTTCTTAAAATGGAAACAAATATTTCGCAATATTTTCCACAAAGACGTAGTGCAACCAGTGAATATTTCTCGTTCTCTAAAAACACTGTTCAATGTACCCAAAGTAATATGTTGTTCTTCAATTGTTAAAGAATAAGTAATATTTTTGTAAGTTTTAAGAATAACACTTACTATTTCTGTACATATCATAAATTGAATTTATAACTGCACATTCACTAAAAACGTCAATATTAACAGTCCGTTTATCCTTATTACGTTTTCGTTTTGGACTGGTTATATGTTTTTCTTGCTTGGTCGACGCTTGCTGATTAATGGTATTAACATTTATATTAAATGCATTAGCTACTTATAAAAATAAATATGCATATTATACAGAAATAAAACAATTCTTAATAAATTACCCCGTAGACAATTTAACGGCAATAAAGGTCTCTTGTTATCGCGTTCTGCCTCAAAATACGTGATTAGTGACAAAACTAACTCTCCTAAATAATAATGCCTAAACCGCTTTACCAAGTGGTTTAGGCATTATTTATAAGTTCTAAGAAGAACTTGTTATGAAAGGCAAAGAATACAGATAAATAAAACGAGAAAAATGAAATGAGCAAAACGGTAACCGACAGATGACAGGCGGATATCATATGATGATCATACGTGACAATGCGCGGTATATATAACACTGAAAATACAAGTTTTATAAAATGTCGGACAAATTATATGTACTTCATTAGTAAATTGAATTTCTTAGGTTTTTGTACCTGATATTACTGGTTATGATGTGCCTGATCTGTTATCGTAGATACTATGAGAATAACGTTAGGGTAAGAGAATGGTGTCTTAAAATATTTATAGCGAATAATTTATATCTAATTAAATGAGTCGACGCTTAAAAAAATCGCCAAATCGTGTGCCAAATGGTGCTGACGTTATTAACTGAAATATTGAATAAAATCTAATATAAGAATGTAAAAAGAAATGAATGGTTAAGGAAAGTGGCGAAGGGAAGAGAAGTGAAAAGGAATGCACTGATATCAAGAAGAATTCAGTAATATTTGCAAACAAAACTTGAGCAACAAGGATACTAAACGAAGGATACTAAGACGATTTTCGAAGTATCTGTCATTCAAGTGTTATGGATAATATCCGGAAAGAGGCACTGAATAAAGTTCTCTTCTGAAACGCCATTCTTTGAATTCCCTTAGTGATGGAAGAGGACGTCTTAGTGCCAGATTTCTCCTTAATATACTAAAAGGAAGGATTGATTGTCCGTCTCTTCTGTCACGGTTGAATTTTTAGTTCCAATACATTTAACTCGATCGTCGGACACTTTCGCCGTTCCCATCGCCAGATTAAATGTGTTGCTGAAAGTCCCTTTGCTGCATGTGGTATACAACATTCACAAATACTACATTGATCCCTGCTTTCTTTGAATTGATAAACGTATAGAATTGTCATTATATATATATATATATATATATGCGTGTGTGTATAAATAAACGAATTCCGTTACCTATTTAGGGAGAGGGGGTCTATTAAAAATAGCCCTAGAATGACGAGAATACAATGCAAAAATTTCTTTGCATTTTACTATTTTGCAGTATTTTTGTAAAGCGCAGAGTAACAAATATTGCATTATTTCTTATAATGCGTCCTTGTAACAACGAACTTGTACATATTACAACACCGCCTATTAGAGATTATTTACATGCAAGTCAATCAACAGGTGATCAGTAACACGTGGGAATAAGTGCAAGTTGTTTACTGACCGACCCTGTCGCACTTTAAAAATCGATCCATCCACCGATACTCGTAAACAAAACACGATCGATTGCAGGGGCAACACACAAAACATTCAAAACAACGACAGCTGACGACGGCCGACGTCGACAATGACCTTATTTAAATGGCAATAAACTCTGATTATTGGCAGTAGGGTGCGCACTGGTTGTTGCCGTGTATACTGTACATAAAAAGATCATGATTAAGACATAAATTATGTTCGGAAAAAAATCGAGAGCGAAACGAAAATGGTAACAGATACAAAAACATCTTTCGATACGCACATATACCCTACCTTCAATATAAATCTTTCTTAAAGTAGCCTGTGATTTTAATATGTAAGTTAGCGACATTGAAAAATGTTAATGATATTTCCAAGTAAAATTTTGGCATTTGTCATCCTAAAGTTAATTCGTTAAAACTTGTACTTTCAAGTAGAATCTTTATTATTATGTTAGAATAACAAGTTTTTGTTGAAAGTTATTTTCGAATGATAATAATAATAATTATTCATGCCTTAGCATATCCCAACAACTTAACGCCAATTGCACGGGCCATTTGCAGACACATGTGTTATTATTGTGCAGCAACTTAAGTTATCGGCACTAATCTTAAACACTTGAACCTCAAACATTCTTGGAGAGCCGAGTCCTGGATCTGATCTCGGGACTCCCAATGTTAAAAGCCAGTGCGTTATCACTAGGCTATCGGCCGGTAGAAGATGAATGGGCACCTAGCAATAACTTAACGCCAATTGCAGTGAGCATTGACAGACCATGAGTTATTATTACGTCTGCGCTCGTGGAGCGACTTAAGATGTTTAACTGTCGGCATTCATCTTAACCACGAAATCCTTTTGGGACAGCCGAGCCTCGGATTTAATCCCAGGATCCCCCGGCATTATAAACCAGTGCGTTGCCACTAGGCTATTGGCGGATGGGAAACTGCAAATAAATCCATTATGAAAGTGTCACAAGAGATTCAGTTATCATACCACTGTAGCATACCATTCTCTTTTTAAAATTGAAGCTATCCACGAGTTCAATTTCGTTGAATATGATACAAGTGAGTATTACCACAGTATTGGTTTAAAATAACATGAATTATTTAATTCAGAAAACTAATAAACTAATAACATGTAATTCGTTATGGCAAAATCATAATTTCACTTGTATTAAAATAGAAATAAACCGACGGTTCTAATCTTCACTTCACCGTAGATTTATTTCTATTTTAAATTATGGATCTTCCTCAAGTAAATGCCGAATCAATTCAATTATTTACTTGTAACTTCTCTAATATTTACTTCCAGTCGCGATGCCAAATTTTTTTATAATATGTATTTCGAAGATAAATTTGTATTAAAAACAATTTTGTTCATATATATTCTATTCTATTCATATTTTACATTTTGAAGATTAATATGCAGATCTTAGAATTTTCCACAAATAAATAATACTTGGCCCAAATTTGATAAATAAAGAAAACATAATACTATACTCGTAGTAGCTGATATAGTTTAGTATTTTTATTTATAATTATGTTATTTTGAAATAAACCGCTTAAATATCTTGACATAGTTTCAAAATGGCGACAGCGTAAACAATAGCTTCAACATCATTAAAAGTGAACCCTAAAACATCAAAGGCAGATTTTGTCATTTCTGTTATTCTGTGGTATTGCTCATGATAACTTGAAAAAAGGCGACGTTTTTGATAAATGTTTCTTTTCCGATTAGGCCAGATTCCATCTTTCGGATTATTTAAAGAAACAAAATTAGGAGAACGTAAAGGTAGAAAATCCTCGTGCATTTCTGGGGATATCAGGCTGAGTTTTTTTGAATGTTTAGCAGTGGGATCTCAGAAACTACTGGAGATAGAAAAACGCTTAAATGGGGAAAGATGCGCAGATTTACGAGTTTGATTTAAAACTGCTTTTGTTTCTCCGATAACTTTCATGGCTTATTAGATATTCAAAGAAAACTAAATTTTACGATTTTCTTTAAACATGCTTAGGCATCGTTAATAGTAATTTTAGAGAAAAAGTGTTCAGACAAAAGTTTTAGATAATTTTACTCCAAATAAAACTTTGTAGCTAATATTTTTTTTTCGTTCACCATTATCGAGTTATGACATAAACTTGTGTTTTTTTAAATGGAAACCATAGTTGGTTTTGACATCATTAAAAAGCTTATTTTCTGCTGATTACAATGATGTAAGGTTTGATATGGTTATTTTAAAAAATAAAGATGATATAGACATTTCTATGATTGTTCACTTTATAAGATAAAAACTAAAAAAAAAAAAAATGTTTGGTGTTTTGTAATTCAAAAAACGAAAAATCTGAGTTACAATAGTATTCGTTGGAGCAGTCGAGATAAATATACTAACATTGCGTTCACGTTGAGTCACAGAAGTGAGAGCTGTTAATTTTTACTTTTAAGTCAAGTTAATTGTCAAACATTGACAATTAACTATTAATTAATTTAATTGTAACTTAATTATAAGCTGTGCAAACGGCCGTTAATCATAAGTTTGCATTGGCTATGGAATTTTCTAACGTAGAAAAGCGTGATATGGTTGAATGTTACATTCAGTGCCAGAAAAATTTCTACTAGAGGAGCTGAAGTTTATTTTGAAAATTATTTTGATCGACGTCAGGCGTCGCTACCTACTTTTAAGAGATTATGGGATAATTTAGCAGATTATGGTTCGTTCGTTAAACCAAAAACAAAAAAAAGGATGGATGAAGATAGAGAAATAAACATATTAGCAAGTGTCGCTCAGAATCCATCTACACCGACCCGACAAATTTCAACAGAAATGGGCTCCTCTCAACGCACTATTGTCAGAGTGTTGAAGAAGCATGTCGTCCCTATAAATTATCAGTATCACAAACTTTACATGAAGGTGATAACATCAGACGAATAGCTTTTTGTAGATGGTTTAAAGATCAGTGTTAAAACGATCCACACTTTTCAATGAAAATATTATGGACTGATGAATCTCGTTTCACAAATTGTGGAATGTTTAATAGGCACAATGAGCACATATGGTCTCAAACAAATCCACTTCACATTGAACATAGGAGACCACAAATTAAATTTGGGTTTAATGTTTGGTGTGGTGTTATAGGATCAACTGTTCTTCCTCCTTTTATTTTTGATGGATCACTAACTGGCAATAGTTATCTTAATTTTTTACAACAAGATTTCGAGGAAATGTTAGATAATTTAAATTTAAGAACCCGAGCAATGCTGCAATGGTTTCAACATGACGAAGCACCTCCGCACAATCAACTGAATGTTAGAAATTATTTAAATTTGAACTTCCCTAATCAATGGATAGGACGAAATGCACCCATTGAATGGCCGGCTAGATCCCCAGATTTATCAGTTTTGGATTTTTTCTTGTGGGGTGTACTAAAGGACACAGTATACAAAAGAACATATGATACAATCGACGATTTAAGAGAAGCTGTCTTAGTTGCTTTTAATAACATCGATAGGCGTAAAGTCCGCAATGCTACAAATTCGGTTGTGAAGAGATGCAATTTGTGTATTAATAATAATGGAGGTATCTTTGAACATTAATAATGTTGTGTGCCCTTAATAAAAGGTCTTATAGTTTTCATTTTATTACTACATAAGATTTCAAAATCAGTTTTCGTTTGGTTTGTATTTTATCAGTTCGAAATTCAATTGTTTTCCAAAAAAAACATGAAAATGTCTATATCCTCCTTATTTTTTAAAATAACCATATCAAACCTTATATCATTGTAATCAGCAAAAAATAAGCTTTTTAATAATGTCAAAACCAACTATGGTTTCTATTTAAAAAAACACAAGTTTGTGTCATAACTCGATAATGGCGAAAAAAAAATATTAGCTACACAGTTTCATTTGGCGTAAAATTATTTAAAACTTTTGTCTGAACACTGTTTCTCTAAAATTACTATTAACGATGCTAAGCATGTTTAAAGAAAATCGTAAAATTTAGTTTTCTTTGAATATTTAATAAGCCATGAAAGTTATCAGAGAAACAAAAGCAGTTTTAAATCGAACTCGTAAAACTGCGCATCTTTCCCCATTTAAGCGTTTTTCTATCTCCAGTGGTTTCTGAGATCCCAATGCTAAACATTCAAAAAAACTCACCCTGTATATCGATGTTTGGCTAGCAGTGATAGGAAGACAGTGATTTATTGGACGTATATTTTTTAAATACAACAATAAATGCTGGCAGAAGCTAGCCTATTAGATATATTAATTAACTACACGATAATAAACATACGCAATAATTTATCCAACAAGAAAATGCTCCAGCATACTGACTCATCAAACACGGGCTTATTTGGATAGTGAATTAATTAATTTCCCTGCAAGATCTCTAGATTTCACAATTATGGATTGCTTGATTTGTCTGCACATGAAAAACACAATTTTTAGAGTGATACGTTAGACGAGAAGGTATTGATATCTAGTTAATCTAGACCATTTTCCTTGAACAAAACAAAATCTCGTTATAATTGCAAGAAATAATGACATTTTAAAAGTGTCACTGTAAAATCTTAAATCAAGAAGTTGTAGTATTGCTGTGCAGTAAATTTTCAAAGAAAGCACGTCGAATGAAAATGTTAAAATCGATAAATTGAAGTATCGAAGCATCATCAAATACTTGTATTTGAAGAGGTTAAGTGGTAAGGAAATTTACGAAGATATGTTTAACACACTTGGCGATCAATGCTCATCATATGTGACTGTTAAAAATTTGATTGCGTCATTCAGAGGAGGAGGACTTTCCGTTAAAGATGAGAAGCGTCCAGGAAGACCGATTTCGGTGTCCATCCCCGAAAATATTGACGCAATTCATCACATGATATTATCAAACGGTTGAATTGCCTAAAACATATATCTGATTCACTAAAGATTTCATAGGAACGCGTCCCTCATATAATTCACGTCGATTTAGATATGATAAAAAATTTCTACAAAATGGATTTCTTAATACTTGAACCCCGAACACAAACTAGCAAGAGTGAAAGCATCACAGTTAATCTATACCCGCTTTGAAGGAGATACAGATTTTTTGAACCGCCTTGTGACTATGGATGAGACATGGGTCTTCAAGACCTGAGAAGTTTCGAGTTTAAAAATCCGCTGGAAAAGTTCTTACTTCAGTTTTTTGATATATCTGTGGAATAATTATGGTCGACTACCTAAAAAAAGGTCAGACCGTCACTGGAGATTCTTATTCTAAATTACTAACCATCCTGAGAGAAAATTGGAAACAAGACGTGGGATGTTAGCGAAGGGTTGGTTTTGCAGTACAATGTCCCTGCACATAGATCGCGCATTACCATGAATACAATTCGGGATCTAGGGTTCGAATTACTGAAACAGCCGCCCTATTCCTCAGACTTAGCCCTCTCAGTCTATTATCTGTTCCCTCGATTGAAAAAAAGTTTAATAGGACGTCAATTTTTGTGTAACAAAGAAGTAATAGAAATTGTGGAGGGCTGGTTTGCAGACCAAGAATAAACTTTTTTTTAGAAGGGTTAAAGGCGTTGCAGGATCGCTGTATTAATTTAAGAGAAGACTATGTCGAATAATAAAATATTCCCAACTTTAAATTGTTTCAATAGTAGGCTAAGAATATATTAATACCCCCTAATACAATTTGAAGATCCCTGTGGTAGTATTAGAAAAATTTTGCGTTCTTGTAACAACTCGACATTTAGCAAATGCTTTTGAAAACTTGAAGCCCAAGGTTGGTAGGGGCAATTTTTGAGCATTGAAAACTATATAATATTTATTAAGATAAAATAACTATTAAGATAAAATAAAACAAATTTTATGAATTTCACTTTTTAATTATCACTGTAACGAGTCGTTTCGCACCAACCTGGGCTTCGTCAGACATATAACTAACTTATTTACAAAATATTTTTTATATTAAACACAAGTAAACAGTAACAAGCAAAAACACATGTTTTATTTTAAAAAATAGTCAGAGGGATGGGTGCTTTTTATTACGGGATGTCTATACAAAACTTTCGCTACGGTTTATAAAAAAAATGTACTGTTCTTAAGTAATAAAACTAAAGGTTTACATTATATTACAGGGATAAAGAATTCTATGGAAAAATACAAAAATACTATACACTATGTAACTGTCTGCAAATCAAATAAATAGATTAAGTAAGGGTGAATTATTTGTTTCTAATTGATCATTTAAGATCTTGTCAGTTTTCTTGATTTTATTGATTTCCAGTGACTCTAATAAATTAAGTTTTTTGCCCTTATTTTCTATATGTAATATTTTAAATTCTTTGTTAAAAATGTGGTTCGTTGAATTGATATGAGACGCATATGAAGAGTCACTTTTATTATTTCTAAATGAAGAAAAATGTTCTTTGACGCGTACTTCAAACGATCTGCCTGTCTGTCCGATATAAGTCATAGGGCAACTACCGCAGGTTAACTCATAGACCCCTGACTTTTTATTGTTGTTTGTTAAATCCTTATTGTTTTTTTATAAATTTGGATAAATTGTTATTAGTTTTAAACGCTGTATTAATGTCAAACTTATACATATCACAAGTTTACCCAATATTAAATAATAACACCCAAAAATTTAAAATGATCACGTTTATAGGCTCTTCAAGCACAAAAATTTGTAAATAGTTAAGAAAGTTTGACATTAATACAGCGTTTAAAACTAATAACAATTTATCCAAATTTATAAAAAACAATAAGGATTTAACAAACAACAATAAAAAGTCAGGGGTCTATGAGTTAACCTGCGGTAGTTGCCCTATGACTTATATCGGACAGACAGACAGATCGTTTGAAGTACGCGTCAAAGAACATTTTTCTTCATTTAGAAATAATAAAAGTGACTCTTCATATGCGTCTCATATCAATTCAACGAACCACATTTTTAACAAAGAATTTAAAATATTACATATAGAAAATAAGGGCAAAAAACTTAATTTATTAGAGTCACTGGAAATCAATAAAATCAAGAAAACTGACAAGATCTTAAATGATCAATTAGAAACAAATAATTCACCCTTACTTAATCTATTTATTTGATTTGCAGACAGTTACATAGTGTATAGTATTTTTGTATTTTTCCATAGAATTCTTTATGCCTGTAATATAATGTAAACCTTTAGTTTTATTACTTAAGAACAGTACATTTTTTTATAAACCGTAGCGAAAGTTTTGTATAGACATCCCGTAATAAAAAGCACCCATCCCTCTGACTATTTTTTAAAATAAAACATGTGTTTTTGCTTGTTACTGTTTACTTGTGTTTAATATAAAAAATATTTTGTAAATAAGTTAGTTATATGTCTGACGAAGCCCAGGTTGGTGCGAAACGACTCGTTACAGTGATAATTAAAAAGTGAAATTCATAAAATTTGTTTTATTTTATCTTAATAGTTATAATGGAATTTCATCAAGTAAAGGCCGAAACAATCATATATATAATATTTTTCAACGTCGCTAACTTTATATTAAAATCACATGCATCTTCAAATAAAAAATTAACTAGAAGCACGGTATGTGTGTATACATACATATATCATCGCAAATAAAACAAATTCTAATTATTTCTATACTTTGAACTAATATTTTTTTCAGAAAATCACGTAAATCATTGTTAAAATGGAGCATGATTATATATATGTATGGTTTATCAATGTTTGCATATTGCGAATAATACTGATAAAAAGGTTGCAGGAATTAGTTTATCACAAACATATGCATATGGTTAGCTGGTATTTATAATATCCAATTAATTAAAATAGAAAGTGTCTCTTCTAGTGCCTTGTCATATTTACATGCATCTTCAATTAATACTAAATAGGTGACACTAAACGATAATTTTATATCCGAATTGGTTGAGACTGTGGCGTAAATCTGAAACAGACCGAAACAAGAAAAATCACTAATCACAATATAAATTAATAAACTCTAAATACGTATTTCGGTAACTAAGTTGCTATCTTCTGTAGAACAAGTTGAAAAAGAAAGATAGTGTTAAGCGTTACGTCTTTGGATAAGGTAAAACATTTCTAGATAAGCTCTTTACCAAATCACCAGTGCGATAACACTGGGATAACATCTTTCTTTTTCAGATTGTTCAATTGAAGATGGAAGTTTCGTTGCCGAAATACCCATTTAGAGTTTATTAATTTATATTGTGGTTAGGGTTTTAATAATTTTATATCATATTATTTATTGCACATTTGGTTTTTAAGGGAATCTTCAGGAATGTTCTAAAACTTGTAGCACTTTTTAATATAACTTTCATTTAATTTTATACACTTGTCGTGGCGCGAAACTAGTTTTTTTTTATATCTTCAAAAGACTTTTTGGACAGTGTATTATCTCCTGGTTTATAGTTCTTTTTTTGTGATTTAAGTGTTGAACTGCTGGAAATCGATGATAAATCGCAGCGTGCCAGATTGGGCGAATAATATGAAGGAGATAATTGTCACTTATGCAACTTTCCTGATCGGTTTTTGATGAGCGCTTGTTGCAATGGCCCTGATGAAACGTTTAAATAATATTCTGCGTTGATTGTGATTCCCGTTGATGGGTACTCCATCAAATTATCCTATCGCAATCCCAATACACAGTAAGCATTTGCTTACTAAACTCGAGAAGTCCTTCTGATTTGCACCCCTCCCTTGATTGATTTTTTTTCTTTCTTTTAAGTAGGAAATTCATGTTTTATCAGTTATTCGTTAACAAAGTAAGTCGCCATAACGACCTATTAGTTCTTGAGGTTTACAGCATTTGTCAAATCTGTGCAGTTTTTGTTCTGATGCAATAGCCGGGGCAGCTAACGAGCTGAAGTTTAGTTCACTTTGAAATTGTGCAAAATTTCATACATTTCTTCTGTACCAATGTCTATACTTACATTAACTTCACAAAGGGACGCTTACTGCAGTATTTGATCGTATCAACTTGAGATGTTCGACCAACTTTAAATTATTCGACCCATTGATTTTTCAGACTCGCTGAATACTCCATCCCACGATGGTTGAATTTTTTCCGATTTTCTGTCCATAAAATGAAAGAATTTACGTCTTCCATAATGTCTAAATTAACATTTTAAAATGGGGCTTGTACCCGCCAAGCGGATGAAATATACTGACATGTAACGACTTATTGATTTCTTGATTAATGTTCATTCTACTACTAAAACATATTTTTAAAATAATTTTTCTCTCCCTTTTCGTATTCATGATTGAAGAAAGAAAATTTCAGCAACAGGCAACGACTGGCATGGTTGGTAAAAACTTTCCTGTACCTCAGTTATTTGCTGTACATTATTCAGCGGGATCGAATTTCCCAGAACTTTGGAAACTTTCCTCGTATAGTTAACATACAGATTTAGTTAGTATTTGCCTATTTACTTATTTAACTCTAGGGCCTTTTGCAGTAAACCTCTTACAGTTTGAGTAGAATTTATTTATCAATACTTCCGCCTGTCTTTTGATTAGATTTTCATTTTGCTTGCGATACATGTAATGTTCGAACAATTTTATTTGTGTTGTCCTAATATAGTTCCAACTAAATTTGTTCTCTAAATTTCCCCATAGACCTCACTTTCTGTATGTTAGTTTTTAATCATTTTTCAATCAACAAATTCCTTTGAAATTGTAGTTTATGGTTTTTATTTGAATGTTATTTTGTATTAGCTTGTTTAATATTATTAAATTCATATATTAAAATATATTATTACAAACACGCGCTGTACGTCTTGGTGCCACTTATTACTAATAAGTAGAGTGGACCAATCCGGAGCGAAAGCAGAGGCGTGACTAACGAATTGGTTCCCGCGTTCCCCATTGCACATACGATTACTTAGTATGTTGTTCACGGTCATCGTGTGTACACGTATAATAGCAACACAACACACAACAATTACTTCGGAATAGTGCAAGCATTAGAAACCTACAAAATTCTTCGCTATCGTTACAGGAATCAGTGCTAGTTGTGAAAGATACACACGCACAGCTATGTTCGATAGAAGACGCAAGAAATGAGTGTATTTTAAGTAAGTTTGAAAGTGTTTTAGATAAAGATTTAGATTTTGCCAGACTTAGACAAATTTGTGAAGGTTCGTCTACAGATGTGTTAAGTTGTTTCAAAGATTATTTTAATTATGCAAACATCACTAGATGTGGAGCGATCGTTTTCTTTATACAAGCACATATTTTCCTCATGGCGGACGCGTTTTCGAGAAATAACTTTGGAGACGCACCTTATGTTAACAATATTTCATCGCGCTTCTCCAGATTTTCAAGTCACGGAAAACGCGTAAAACGGTAAGTTTTTTTTTAATCATCTAATTACATACATTTTAGATTTTATTTTTTATACGTATCATCGAGAACGTTTCATAATCTAGAAAAACCGTCTTACATTTTTTTTTTGTATCTAACATAATAACAGCACCGTTCGTGATAGTATATCTCTAGATATTAATAATGTTTCGCATGCGAGAACCAATTCGTTAGTCACACCTCTGCTTTCGCTCCGAATTGGTCCACTTTGTTGTACGTCTGGGCGACATCTATTACTAACAGGCGTTCTGGTTGGCCGGCTGTGTTTGCTAATAATAATGAATTATTTGAAATAAAATAATTGGTGATGCTGGTGAAGTTTCATCAGAAGTCCAGGACGTGTGTGACACTGCTCAAATATACTACAATTTACTAACTAAATAAAAGACAGTTGCCCTTAAAGTTTGTATTTATTATTTAGTTCAGTAACGATTACGTACTCGCATCATTTATGTTTGTGACTTTCATGAGTAGGCATAGGCGATGCAGACGCATGAATGTTTACACATAAAAGAAATTGAGCTTGATATATTTAAAAGTAATTAAATAAGAGTAATATACACAAGGAGAGGTAAATAAGTAATTAAAACATTAACACAAAAATAAACTGAAACGAACGTTAAATTTGGCGGTAAATTAAATGTTAATTAATTATGATTAATATGAAATAACCTCTGTATCGAACAATACAGAGTTACCTTTGAGTTGCGAAGATGGTCGAACATGTGGTCTGTGAAGATATACTTGGACAAGTATGGAGAGCGATGCTTGGCACACGGACGAAGAAATCAACTAATTAAATCAATTAAATTAATGTGGATTAGCTTAAAATAATAATTTATATAGAATACAGAATACCTTATAGTTGCGGAGATGCAAGGGCACGTGCATCATGGTCGGTACTTGACCAGTAAGATGTTTAACTTACGATGGTTCTAAAGAGAAGACTGATTCGTGTCGAAGTAACACTGGTTTAGAAAAGGTCTGTTTTATTGCTCTACGTTAAGAGAGGAATCGAGGTTGTCGATGTCTTGACTAATAATTAATAAAAAGCACGACCTAAAATATCCCTTGTGAGTCAACTTTCCTATTGATATGAGACATCATATATAAAAGAAGACGTACGTAATTAAATTAAAATCATTTAATTTAAAATGAAATATATATATAGGATTTTCAAAGTGACCGTTAAAAGGCAGGTAGAAGACCAAGGGTGTAGCGTAGCGCGATAACAAAAGAAAGACTTTCTACCTGCAAACGAATATACAGGAAAATGTCTAAGTTAAGTTTAATATTTTAAAATGCGAAATATTTAAAGAAATAAATATAATTTAAAAATATAACATTCTTATACGGTATGCGCCAAAATAAACAACACTGAAATGCGTGCCATTGTCTCCTTTTTCAGGAATATGCAGCAACCTGTGTTCTCGAATATGTTTGACAATCTGCGTAACCGTTATGAGCAGTACCTACAACGCCATGGCGCACATTTTGAACATGTATTCTATAGACATAATAATGTATAAGTAATAAATAATATACTTCAGTAATTTCAGTGTTGTTTATTTTGGCGCATACCGTATATGCGAAGCGTAACAATATATGATGTAATTTTTTTTTCAAGCGAAAACGAATTCAGAAGCTTTTAATTATACTGATTTACAGTGTATCTGTGGTTTAAATAGAAGCGTGTGCCAGTGTCTTATATATGTTTGTTGATTACTAAACCTAAATTTCCTTTGCTTCTATCAAGTAAAGATTTTTCGCAAAGTATTACCAAGATATGCGCAAATTCGTACATAACTATAGTTTCAGCCAGGGTTTACAAGCTTTATAGTATATATATATATATATATATATATATATATATATATATATTTATATATATATATATATATATATATATATATATATATATATATATAATTGAATTAAATATTTGTCTCAAGTACAGCAGCTTGTGCACGTTTAAACTTGTCTGCGGCATAATCTTACACCGCAGTTTTTGTGCGCCAAAAATATTGTGCACAAAAGTTTAATGAAGCCAAATAACATACTTTTGCCTCCATTGTATATAAAATGAACTATAACAAAGCATTGAATGAGGATGGAAACTGCTTTAAGTACATTTGTAGTAAATTCCCTGTTTGTCTAATGCAAAACTTAAGGCGGATATCGTCATTGGTCCCCAAATTAGAAAATTGGTTTTGGACAGTCACTTTTTAAAGCCAACATGATTGCCATTGAAATGGATTGCTTTCGAAAGTGTAATGGAAAGCTTTCTAGGAAATCATAAATCACAGTATTACGAACAAGTTCAAAACATTCCGCAAAAGCTTCGTGATTTAGGTTGCAATATGAACATCAACATTCACTTTTTGCATGCCAATCTTGATTTTTCCCCAAAACTCTTGGACAGATGAGCGAAAAACATGGAGAGAGGTTCTAACAAGACATAAAAAAAATGGAGCAGAGATACCAGGGAAGGTGGATTACAAACATGATGTCTGTAGTTAAAAAGAGACAACCTTGCCTAGGACAACGGTTTTATTAATGAAAGCTTCAGAATTTCTGTTAATACTATTTAGTATTTATGTACGTTTTTAATTCGTAATTTGTTTTATATCTGGATGTGATATGAAAAAACCTAAATCATGTTTAAAATTTCAATATATTTAATCAATACCTATTTAAATTTAAACCCCAGCGAACAAATTTAAATCTGTAAACTAGTGTTATTAATGCAGAAGTCTCTTTATACAAAAATAAATAGTCTGCATATTAAATCTATTGATTAGATGCTATAGCATTTTAGAACATTTCACAATTTTACAATAACATAATCGATTATACATCGTTTAGCTTTTCCTCTAAACATATTTGATCGCGCTGGTATTTCCTTTGTCTCCTAACTGAATGTGGTTTCATTCATCTTCTTTTGTTACTGTAAAGAACATCTAAAAATACATTCTCTTGGCGAAGGAAACAAATTTAACACCATATTTCAGCTTTCTTTTTGTTCGACTTCTGTCTGTAATTAATAAAACATCATAAATGCAGTAGCTTCTTTGTATGTTATGGGTTAATAAAACAGTTGCGAAAATACACTTCCTGTGCGTTTATAGGTTATGTATGCAATAAACAAGGAAGTTCAAGTGAAACCCGTTCATGATTTAACTGCATATTACATTAAGGTGCCACCGTACGTGTTCGTATGTTTTCGCTAGTCAGTTGTTGATTTGGCGAAAGATATTTTCTCTAATGTTGTGGTTAATTGTGATTAAAAATTGTGGCTGATGAGACAGTACACTTTTGCTAATGTTATTGAATTTTGATAATAAGTCACGACATAAATTACATATGTAATTCGTATTTTTACAAAATATTATTAAAGAATATCTCCAATGTTTACCGTTTACATAAATAATAACTGTACTGATAGTAATAATAGTACTTTATTGCTAATACAGTTATATTGCAAAAGTAAAAATTGAAAGGAAAACTGAAGAAAAGCGTGTACATAAATATAATGAAACCCTATTACTTGAGAAATGCAATAGACAAATGTATAGATCCTTTCAAATATCTTTAGTATGGCTACTTGGATTTTCATAAGACTTTTCACAATTAATTAAATGCAAATCGGAGATTCGATGAGTTGATTTATATCCGAATCAGATTTCCGGTTTAACCGGATTTAAATCTGGAGACCGTGCGGGTCATTCAATAAATCCTCTACGATCAATCCACCGATTATGGACTGTTTCGTTTAAAAAACTTAGAACATTAAAGGCCTAGTGAGGGGGTGCTCCATCCTGTTGGTATCAAACAATTACAGGTAATTTCCCATCTTCCTCAATATTAGGAACAACCTAATCATGTAACAGATCTAAATATCTCCGTCCAGTTGTGTACCATGAATGAAAAAAGGACCAATAATACGGTTCCTGAAAATACCAACCCAAACGTTTCATTTCTGCGGATATTGTGTATGCGTTTCTGGCATCCAAATAGAGTTATCTATTGACCAATATGGACAATTATAACGATTAACGGTACCATTCAAACAAAAGGTAGCCTTGTCCGAAAACAGCAAATTGTATGTAAAATATTGGTAATTTTTGCAAATCTCCATCAATCTTTCGCAAAATTCAATTCAACGATCATAATCCTCGTCGAATAATTCCTGCACTAAATGTGGTGTATATGGATGATATTTTTCGTGCTTCAATATTCTGGCTACTTATATCATAGTTAAGTGCGAGGGATGTAGTAGAAGTTCTTCTAATGCTATAGCAATATCTTGAGCAATAACATGTTGCGACTTTTGGTCGTCCGCTTTTCAGTAAATTTCTAACATTTATACCTTTTCAAAGTTTTATCAACGACAGTTCGTAATATTGGATGCCGTGATGCAAATTGTTAAATAAATGATATACTTCTTCCTGAGTTCAATGCGCTCTTTTTCAGATAATTGAACCATTGATAATATTTGGACGTCCACAAAGTTAATTCTAACAATTTAAGTCAAGTATTGAGTTTTAATTCCATGACTTACTAAACATAAACATGATTTTAAAATATCAATTTTAATTAAATATCTTTGTCATTGTTGAACAAAAGGATGCTAAACCTTATTATTGCTGAACTCCCAGAGCAGCGCTTGATTGAAATTCGTAAAAATATACAGCGTGTTTCATTTAAAATCAAAAAGTTAACATCGTTTCCGGCTGAACCGGAAGTTTGATTCGCATTTTAAATATATTCATCGAATCCCCGATTTGCATATAATTAATTGTGGAAAGCCTTATTGAAATCTAGATAGCCTTATCAAAGATTTTGGAATGGATCCATACATTTGGCAAACCCTGTATAATGTCTTGTTTAAAACCGGCTTGGCGTTTGGCAGAAAGCATTTTATTCAATAAATAGTGATTGTATATGATACAGTGTTCATCGCGATTTTATTTTGTCTACCACTTCTTTAGATGATTAGGCACTTTATAGTTTTAATACTACTCTACTAGATATAGATGAACTAATAAAGAAAGCACTAGAATTTGAAGATTTTGCTTTTATTTTTCAACATTGAACACCTTGCAGTGCAATGCATTTAAAAAGACTTTCCAGTTTCTTAATACTCTCAGTACAAGACGATTTATCCAACTGCAAAATAAGCTTGCAGTTATTTCATCTTTGACTTCATCATTTCTTTAGCTTTGGAGAGAGATAGTAATCGTTAGGAGAAAAAATTGCCGAATTTGGTACATGCAGAGCTTACATGCAGAGAGTACATGTAAGAGCATTTCGAAGCGTAGTTTAGAGAATTTTGCAACAACAATTAGAGATCTTTGCGCAGGTGTATTATCATGGCGAAAGAACACTTCTTAAGGCAAACGCTTAGCTTGAATAGCACCCGGTTATTGGTCCAGTAGTGAAGTGTAATACTTACCCGACCATGGCCCGGCCTTCTTTTAGATAACCAGTGTGAACCACATCTCGAGAATCTAAAGAGCACATTACAAATAGTTCGTAACGTGCTCTTTAGCTGTAAGTACCGGATGAAGCCACTGTGCTGTCGAAACAATAGTCGTTTTACTATTACGTATTAAAGAAGTGAATATTTTATCCAGTAGTTTTATTTCTATTTTATTTATTTATTTTTTTTTTACACATACATAGACAACATACACAGAAGTATAGTTCACAAGTAAATTAGCTACCTAAATGCGGTATTTCTAATAACGTAGTAATTAAAAACGAATCGATCACGCGTAAGATATTAAATATTTTCGAATGTACATACATATATGTATGTTTTTAAGAGGAGCGGTGATTCAGTCTTATACGATCCAGAAAAGATAATATTGACTTCCTGTTCCAAAATTATTAGAGGTATTAAAATATGTATATGTGTATAGCATTTACAAATCGAATCGATGTAAATATGGCTATTCACTTTTAAAGAAATTTTATTTATTACTAGCGGATACCCGGCGTGTGCTACTACGCTAAAAATCCAATCACGCCCATTTTCACTTCGGCTCTAACTATTATATAACTCTAGATATTTGATATCAAATATTTATTTTGTATGGGAGCAGCCACGCCCACTTGTCCGATCCCATCCATTTTTGTCCTGATTACTCACATTAGTAACATATTGCTATGAATTGTGATGTTGTACCTTGCTAATTCACAACCAATCTGTCCAGCTTAGGTATTCAGTCGGTTTATTTACTAGATGAAACTGCTTTTCCCTCAGGGTTCCAATCGGAAAACGTGGTTTTTTTCTCTTCTACAAATTTATCAAGCGCCAGTAAAAGAGTCTTAACAAATGTTTTAACTATATTGCTCTAAGTTACTTGTAAACTTCTTGAAGTAATGTTAAATAAAAAACACAATAAACTTTAAATGACACATTAATACAAAATTTAAAAAAATTAAAAAAAAAATATCTTTATGAAGTATAAAGATAAATATTGCCTCATTTAACAATATTATTAAGGTAAAAATATTATATGAAAATGACCGTAGCATATAATAAAAAACTTCCTTAGTGACAACCGAGCAAAATTAAAACTAATAAATTCCAAAGATACTTTTAATTTCTCCCTCAATAAACAAAGTAAACAACCAGATATGACAGCCCGAAACAAACTCTAACGCATGTGCAAGCCACATGAAAAAATGCCCTTGATATACCAACGTATAAAATTTATCGTTAACAGATTTTTTTTAACTAGAAACTTTAAAAACCTTCTTTGTCATTTATTTCAAATCACCAAGATTAAATATCAATACGAAAATAATTATACATAAGAAAATACAGTATTAACTCTTTTAAATATGAAAATATCTTTTAATAATATATAACTTACGTAAGAATATACATATTCACAAAAGCTCGAGACACGGTGTGTATAAGAAAGTGTTAAAAATCAAATTAGGAGAATCACCAACTCGTATATCAAACGGTAATGAGATATACTCAAGCACAACAACACAATTAATTCAAAAACAAAAACCGAAATTAATAATCAAAGATAAAGATTTATCTTTTCAAAAAACACAACTTCCTTACTACACTCCACATTTGTGTCTGCGGATACAGCAATACAAAACGGCATGCTGCAACTACACAAGTCAAAAATAAAAATACATTCATAGATAATAAATTTCAAAAATATTTGCGGGGAAAAGTTCATAGCAATATGTACTATTGCAATGTTTCAAAACTCTTGCTATCACAATAGTCGAGATATATGATGTTATTCAATTTATGTGGGAGGGGCCACGCCCACTTGAAATATCAAAAAGATATATAGCCGTAAACCTAATCTGGACTATTACCTTTCTAATGAAACCGGTTTGGATCACATCGGTTGGATAGTTTCAGAGTGTATAAAGGACAAATAAACATTTTTTGTATTTTATATATATAGATAATGAGTTTATATATTCTTCATGTGAAAACCTAGTTTAATTGGCTATATTTATGTTAAGTTATGAGTATACTGGCCATTTTTATTTGTTTGTTATTATTATTATTTGATGTCGTGGCTAGTGAACATGACTTAATGTTCTAATATTAACAAATTTTAAACGCGGAACTAGTCTTATTTTCACAACAAAAGCTTTCATTTATAAATGCGTCGGAGCTTTTTAATATTATTTATTACTATATTTACGACTAATAGAATGGAATGTACTTTCATCTATTGTAGGAATAAACATTACGAGTGTGCTTGGTGCCAACCAAAATCAAAAATCAAAGAATTGTTCTTTATTTCTATCGTAAATATTTTATTTTAATACACCAAGTATCAAGATTATGTGCCACAAATTTTCAAGTGTACACGGCGTTGACATAGAAAAACTTCTGATGAACGGGTTAGGTGAAAAATCCTGTACAGTGGGTTTTCTTTACGATGTTATTAAGACAATGCTAAATTATTTTATTGCATATTTTCTATCCCTACTTTTATTTCCTTTATTATTTTATCCTTTACGACTGTTGACGGGTATAGGCTTAGAGTTCATTCTTATCTCAATTTTAAATTCCATTCTTTACTATTATGTAGTTGCTACAAAGTTGTTAATGTTCATTATCGTTTTTTTTTCTATAATTCTCTAGTGAAATGTTTTTCAGATATCTTTACTTCCTATTAAATGAGCTTTTTTATGATTTTTCTTATATTTATGAACTTTAAATATGACAGTAAAATACCAATTCATAGTCTTTTTGACTTAATTGGTAGTTCTATTGTTTCAATATAAATAATGAATTTGTCGTTTATCTATTTTCGTAGATTTGTCGCACTTTCAATAAATCGATTCTGTGATTGTTTAAATCTCTCTTTCTTTATTTTCAATCGCTTTAGTATATATTTTTCGGACACACTTAACAGTGAGATGTTTCTGTAATTACTATATCCTTTCGGATTTTTTTTCTTGAAGAACTGTAGAATTATTACCATTTACCCACCTCTAAAAATCTCGTTTCTGTTTTTAACTTATTAATTCGATCTATTCGATTTATCGAATTAATAACTTACCCCTACCGAGCATTTTTTTATTCTATGCAGAACTGTTACTATTATAAATACTATTGGTTTTTCCTCCAAAAAAGGCAAATGAAAATTAATAAAATAATCATTAAAATATCATTCCACATGCATTCTTCACCAGCTGTGTTCCGTTTGTTTCTACAATTTGTCAAACTAAGTTTGTACTAGAATGAAGACGCAACAAGCCGCGACGGCAACCTTTCCTGGTTATGAGAACAAATGAAAAAATGCGTAAAAGTTACATCCATCCCGAAACGTGTAAGGGTTAGCATTTCATTCTCATTAGAAATCGTTAGTATATGATAATTGTACTGACGATTTCTGATGACAATGAAATCCTAACATACAAATTTTGGGATGGACGTGCCTTTCACACATTTTTCAATTGTTCTACCCTTCTGCCTGTAAGTGTTGAGTTTCTTTGTTTTTAAATAGTTAATTGACGAAGGAGATACTTGTTGAAACTTCATTATAACGCTGAGAAATAAGTAATTAAACTTCTTGTTTCAAAAATTCTTTTATTGTAAATACCACTACAATATTGTTTCGCCATACAATGACTTCATCAGGTGGATGAAATACTGTATTTCATCCACCTGATGAAGCCATTGTATGGCGACACAATATTGTAGTGGTATTTACAATAAAAGAATTTTTGAAACTAGAAGTTTAATTACTTATTTCTTAGCGTTCTTTGTTTTTGTGATTATTTTGTTTTGCCCAAGTGCTTTGCCTGCTTCAGGTTCTTTATGGATTTGATTTAATTGTGGTTTTTCTGTTGCAAATAGTTTCTCAAATATTCTTTCCATCTTGTACTAATCTTGTCCGCTTTTTCATTTGTAAACCATTGCTTTTGCTCTTCTGTTATTCATCACTGTTTATTTTAGTGTTTTTTTTCTAATTATGGAAGTAGGAGGTTAAAATAATTTCAAGAAAAGTTTCAAAAGTTGATTTTTTCCACCATGATGAATAGCCATATCTTAGAAGCTTATTGTAAAAATTTCCCATAATCTGGCACAAGTTTTTAAAATGTTTTATAGCACATTAATTGTTGGTTTTGTATTAATATGGAGAAAAAGAACTTCGAGTTAATTAAACATTATTGTTTGTGTGGAAAGACCATTACAGGAGCGAAGAAAACTTACTTAAATATTATGATCGGCTGCTTTGCATGAAATGATTTTGCTTGTAAAAGTGGTCATATCAGTACAGAAGATTCCGAACGTTCGAGATCTTCATTTACAGTAACTTCTTCAGAATTAATTAATAAAGTCTGTATCATTACCAAGAACGACCACGGAGTAAGAGTGCGTGAGATAGTTAATGCCGTAAACATCTCAACCGAACTGATACACAGTATTTTGCATCAACATTTAAATATGGAAAAGCTAACGCGTGCCGCGTTGGCTTATTGTTAGCAAATGAAAGTTGTGTTACTATTGCAAATTACTCTGTGGCTAACTTAAAACGAAATCCAGGAAAATTATTTGGTCGATATGTCATCGTAGATGAAACCTAAATACATTAGAGACACAAACACAGTTAAAACAATGAATTTCTTGTTATGAACGTTTTTCAAAGAAGGCAAAAACCATTTCTCTTGGTCAATAAGATTATGGTCACGATTTTTAGGAATTCCAAACGCGTAATCTTTATTGATTCTTTACAAAAGGGCACTAAAATAACTGGCCAATATTGTGCTGATATACTGACATGTTTCGATGTCAAACTAAAAAAAAACAACCGTATTTATTTAGAAAAAAGTTTTGTTCCATTAATATAACTCCCTGCCATTCATCCGCCATGTCAACCACTAAATTTTCAGAATTAGGATACGAATTACGACCTCATCCTCCATATTTACCACCTATGGCTTCGAATTACTTTTATTGTTCTAAAATTTGAAAAAATGACTTGGTGAAAATAGATTCAATACAAATAAGAATGTATTAATCGCAGCGAATGCCTATTACATATTAAAAATTGGAGAGTCGCTGAGCTAAGTACAGATGGACATCGATTATCCGTAATTCGATTAACCGAGAACATCAATTATCTGGGATCGATAAAGGAAGATTTTTTTTAAATTTTAATCTTTTAACCGTGATTACATCAGTTACCCGTGCTTACAAAACATCTATTTATTTTGCCGAATTTTTTTTAAGCGCGTTAGCATCACTAAAATTAGTATGTATGTAAAGCGAATTAGGGGAATTCCCTAGTTTGCATGTTTTTTGTCTGCATGTTGTTGGTCAGGTGTTTATTTGTATTTAAATTTTAAGCAGTGCGGATCGGTATTGTGTAGATTGAGAATGGCATCGATATCAATACAATTGGGTAAAAGACAAAGAAAAGTATTAACTATTAAGGAAAAATTTAATTTACTCAACCAGTATTTTAGAAAACATGTTTCTCTTCAAACAGTATCACAAAAATATGGAATTGGCAAACAAACAGTTTATGACTTATTAAAAAATAAAGATAAAATTTTGAAATATTGTGCTTAAAGTGATTCAGTTATTGGCTTCCAAAAAACTTTAAAAAGTGCACTAGAGCCAAAAGTCGATATTGCATTAAACGAATGGTTCCGACAAGAACGTCTTAAAGGGACCCCAATTTCCAGTTCAATGATAATGGAAAAGGCTAAGTTCTTCCATTCAAAATTAAATATAAGTTCAGGATGTGAATATTCTCGAGGCTGGTTACATAAATGGACAGAAAATCTGGATAAAAATCGACATGGAATTCACTAACTCAAGGCTGGAGGAGAAAAAACATCTGCTGATTATGTACCTGGCAAAATTTTTGTGAATGAATTGGAGGAATACATATCAAAGGAAAATATTACAATTGAACAAATCTACAATGGAGATGAAACAAGCCTTTTTTGGAAGTGCTTCCCTGAGAACAGTTTGGGTTGCCGTCATGAGCATTTCTTAGATGGACATAAGAATTCAAAGGAGATAATTATAGTCTTGCTTTGTGCTAATGCCGCTGGTACACATAAACGCAAACCGTTTGTTATTGGAAAAAGTGCTCGCCTAAGGATCCTTAAAAATATTCGAGAACTTCCCGTAATTTACAGAGCTAACAGAAAAGCTTGGGTTACACAGGCATTATTCCTGGAACGGTTTGAAAAGAATTTCGTGCAAGAGGTGAGAGAGCATTTTAGGCAAGTTGGCTTAAATGAATATAGTCAAATACTCTTACTATTAGATAACTGTCCGGCACATCCATAGGTAGAGAAACTAATGGCTCAAAATGTTCTTGCGACGTATTTACCACCAAATTGCACATCTTTGATTCAGCCGATTGACCAAGGTGCAATATTGAGTTTTAAGAGTCACTATCGAAAAACCTAAATGCAAGAAGTACTTACATCAAGCAATCTAGAAGATCTTAAGAAGTCATATAACATCAAGAATGCTTTGTGGAATATCTCAAATGCATGGACGCAGTTACTTTATCAGTTTTGAAAAATGTTTGGAATAACCTGCTCTGTTCTCAAAGCGATGATGATAAGTGTAACATACCCCTATGTACAAAAGACTGTAAAACAATTTGATTCCAAAAATATATTATTTTCTTATTGCAGATATATAATCTATCGATCATATAACACCAATAGTAAATATAGCGGACAACTTGACCACTAAGGATGCAGAAACTTGGCTTAAGATAAAGATGTTCCTTGATTTCTGATTTTATCTGATGAAGAAATTATACGTTTGACAAATCACGATAATGAACCTGAGACAGAAGTGAACTTTCAGGAATGATGATGATATCATGGTTTCAAAAACATCACTGCAAGATGCCATAAACGGATCCAGCTAGACTTTTTGGAAAATTTAGCCTTTTCGAACATTATTGAGCATTGTTGAGCACCTCGCTAAAACTCCTAACTAAGATCATTGCGGACAAAATAACCCCAACAATGCCAATAAGCGAAGAACAACAAGGATTTCGAAGAAGTCGATCCACCACTGACGCTCTATTCATACTCAGACAACTGATAGAAAAATTATTAGAGTACAACACCCCTGCCTATCTTTGCTTTGTAGATCTAACTAAGGCCTTCGACAGAGTACAACTAAAAGACGTCATCACGATCCTCGAAAACAATAATACGAAGAAAGAATACGTAGAACTCATTAAGGACCTAAACACGAACACCAGAACGCAAATACGCACAAACCTCACCCTAACGCAACACCTACGAACCACAACAGGCATCCGTCCAGGCGATAGTCTCAGTCCTTTATTATTCAACGCAATCATGGATGAGCTGGTGCAAGCTGTAAAGAACACCGGATTAGGATATCGGATGGGCATGCACAACATAAATATAATATGCTATGCTGATGACGCAGTACTTATTGCGGAATCAGAGGACGACCTACAAAGAATGTTACATGCTTTCAACAAACAGGCAGGAAAACAACATGGAAATTTCCATAGACAAGACCAAATGCATGACCATAGCAAAAGAACCTGTACGCTGCAAATTGGTAATAGAAAATAAGACCGTCGACCAAACCATGTCAATCGAATACCTTGGGTGCAAAATTACAGCGCAGGGTTTTTGGGTGATGAGGTGAGGAAACAAGCAAACAAAGCAGCAGCAATATCGGGACATCTTAGGTATCCAATCTGGAGAAACAAACACCTAAGTACGGAATGCAAATCAAGAATATACAAAACATGCGTACGACCGGTGATGACATATGGAGCGGAGACGAGAGCGGAAACGACGATAACAAGGAGGATACTAAGAACAACCGAAATGAAGACCATAAGAACGATAACAGGATACACATTACATGATAGGCAAAGAAATACAGATATACGGGAGAAGTGTCAAACGGATGACGTAGTCAGATGGATACGGAAAAGAAGAAGAGAATGGAACCACCATGTCAGCCGAATGACTCCCGACAGAATGGCCAGAATAGTACGAAACAACATACCTCACGGAAGAAGACCCATAGGACGACCACCAAAACGCTGGCGAGACAGCTGGCAATCAAATTCACAAGAACTGCCGATACAAAGAAACCGGAACTAAACAGGCGATACGCCTATCGAAAGAAGAAGAAGAGAAGAACTTTATTGAACAAAATGAAATACAAGTCTACCGTGTGCAAAAGAAGCAGAAGATATGAAAGTTAAGAAAAAGAAACAAGCCACATTAAATGAATTTTTTAAGTAATTACATACGTAATAATTAAACTTTATTAATTTTATGACTTGTAAGTGTATATATTGATTAAATAAAACAAACATTTATGTTAAAACGCGTACAAAATTTTACCTCAGTTAACCGGAAAAATCGAGTATCCAGAATGATCCCGGTCCCGATCGTTCCGGATAATCGATGCCCAACTGTATACAGAATCATATGAAAATTATGTTGAAAAATAAAATATAATTTTTATTCTAAAGTAAGTTTTTCATTGAAAAGTCACTCGCCCATCAAATCACCGTCGTATGTTATAAATAGTAGTTTGGAGAGTAATTTTGACATTGACTTTGAACTAAAGGAATGTGAATATGTATATGCAATTTCAAGTTAACAGTGAAATAAAAAGTTAACTTTAAATTTGTAATATAATATTCACATGGGAACTCAATCTTTAAAAAATAGGTAGATGAAGGAATAGTTATTTGGAATCTAATATATAATATCAATGCTGTATAACAAACTAGAATAGATAATGTGATTAATCAACTTTATCGTGTCATTTCTAAAACTGAACGACGTCGTTAGGATTAAACAAACATCTTTTTGCGTAAATCGACAAATTACGCACTTTGTATTGTTATGTTAGATCTACTGAACCCTTATTCGAAAATAAAGTTCGAAGATGTATCATTCTATTGACGTTTTCTCATTCATATGTTTTTGTTCTCGGAAAACGACTTACAACCGTGCATTTTCTTCACATTAATCACGCAGCTGCTTGCACATAGTCTAGCGAATCATGAACGTACGGATTTATAAATATTGACTCGATTATTAAGCGATCGGAAATTGTCTTGTCTCAGACTAAAAATAGGAGAATAACCTACATTGAATGCTTATCCGTTATAAAATATCTTTGTTACAAGAAGTTGCTGAAGTGGTACGTAAAGTTCTGATTTATATATCGTACGAAAACAATATAATTTATATTTATTGGTTGTAAATGTTTTAATAAAATTTGCCTTATTTCCATATATGTATGAATTTGAATAGTAAAACTTTGAGTTCTTCGTATTACATATTAATGGCTTATTGATACCATGCAGCAATAGCATTAAACTTTTAAGTTTTATTGGAAATTCAGTCTGCATAATAAGAAAGGCAGGCCAACATCCCATGAAGAAAAAGTTAATTGGAGGGTGAGTCTAAAAGAGTAGGTAGAAATACCTTGCCTTTAATACGCCTAGTCAGTTTTAGTTCAGATATCTATTGTATGTGATGCAGTTAACAGTCTTTGTAGTGTAGATGATCTTCTAGGACTCGTCAAGGACTCCGAGCTCAAAAAGAATATAAATATTAGTTGAATCCAATTAGAAGCATTTTACGCGAAGATGATATCGCTTGTCGAAGAACAATTACACAGGTCAACACAGTTTTTGCTGAATGAAAATTGTTGATATTTTTTAATTCCTTACCTCACGGAAGCTCTCAAACCAGCCTTAGTTTTGTTTCATCAGGCTACATTTCTGAAAAAATTCAGAAATTATAGAAATTTAGAATTATAATAATATAAGTCTACAAAAAAGAATTTTTGTCCTTTTCCACCTGGATATATACAATACATGAATATTCTAAATTCAAGTCCGTTGTCAGTTCATGGTGATCTAAAAGTGATCTCTATTCTTCTAAGCCCGCAAGCGGGATTTACAAAATATCCTTGCTCCCTTTGTGAATGAGACAGTAAGGCTTGATCAGTGCATTGGACCACAAAAATTGACCAGGGAGGAGCAATTTAGTAGCTGGAGAAAAAAATGTGAAGTATGAACCATTTGTTTCTTCTTCAAATGCCCTTTTTCCACCACTTCGTATCAATTGAGGCTTGATCAAACAATTTGAAGCTGCTCTGAATAAGCACAGTGCAGTGCTGCCGCCATCAGCTCGAAAAACGTACTGATTTTTCGTACTGAATTTACAAAAAATGATCTTCTTTTAGACTCAAGGGACAATAAAATACGTCACTAACATGTATAATGTATTTACATTTTATAACTTCCCAGTTATCTTCAGGGAAATAACATATTTTCAGCGAAAACGAATTACAAGAAGTCCAGTATTTCGCATATTATATACATTCCCAAAATGTTTGTGACCTATTTGTCAACAGAGGGCAGAGCAAATAATGCAAATTATAGTTACCGTTTCAAAGTATAGCAGCTTCTGTGGTTCATAGCAAATAATATAAAACAAAGAAATGAATTTTTTAGTACTTGGATTTAATTTAGTACTGAAATTTTCAAGTTTGTACTGAAATTAGCTCTTTTTGCAAAATGACGTACACTGCGCGACATATAAAATCCGTACAACTCTTATGAGCATAAAATCAGAGGTTTTAAGTTGCGTAAACGGGACAAATATATTCATACTGTCTCTTATGGACTTCATATGTTATATATACATTGCTAATACCTATAACATAAGTCAAACTTAATAAGCCTGGCTTACATTGATAATATATTAGTGGTTAATTGAAGGAGATACTTGTTGAAACTTCATTATAACGCTAAGAAATAAGTAATTAAACTTCTAGTTTCAAAAATTCTTTTATTGTAGTGGTATTTACAATAAAATAATTTTTGAAACTAGAAGTTTGATTAATATATTAGTGTACGGGTTTTATATGTGGCGCAGTGTACTGACGTAATAAATTTGTAAATAGTGTACTGAACGGCAGCACCGGCACAGTGATTGTTCTTGTTACAAAGTCAAAGTTTCTTGTTACGAAGTTCCCACAGAAAAAAGTTACGCTAGCAGCAGGTATTTTTGAAGGGCCCCAGATTCGTGAACTTATGCAGGATGAGACCTTTCCTCAGTCGATGTCCGAGTCCGAGAGAAAAGTCAGTTGTCATACAAATGAGAAACAGAGAACTTTCTTGACAACAAGAAGTCTGAGAACTATATGAAAATTGTGTAGTAAACATTTTAGAAATCTAGGGTGTAGAGTGTTAAAGTTCATTGCCTCAACAGCCATATTGATTACTTTCCTGATAATATTGGTGCAACAAGTGAAGAATAAAGTGAGCGGTTTCACAAAGACAGTAAAACAACGGAAAACCCGCTACCAAGGTCATTGGGATGTGTCAATTGGCTGACTACTAATGGCGTTTGAAAAGATACACTAGTGAAGGACATATGAGAGCTTCGAAAAAAATTAAGTTTTCTTTTCCCCAACAATGAAAAAATGTAGAATTCATAATTATTGTCACATTGTTATCGTTTTTCAATATATTCATTAATATTTCAGTTAATTAAACTTGCAGAAGCGCTTTTGTATTAGCTTTATGTGTTTAATATATTTGCAATATTTCATTGAAAACATAAGTGCATTATTACATTTGATTTGATTTTGTGTGAAAACCTAGCCAGATAGAGGAAAACTGAAAACAGATTTGAATTTAGAGTTTTCATATTATTTATATATCCTGGTGGAAAATTAAAGAAAGACACGCAATTTTTTTTTGCGCACATCATCTGGGCACAAAATAATTCCTGCAGAGATTGGTCCAACGTTATTTTTACAGATTACAGATTCTGGGCCTGATCATGTCGAAAGAAGGTATGGTTAGCCAACAAAAAAAAATGTATTATACAGCCTACTATAAAACAGTCTGTGAAGATTAATGATTGGCTCAACACGCTGTGTTTCAAAACTTTGTGGGAGTCTACCGATGTTTTAGAGCGATACGAATGGTAAAATTATACCAAAAAGGACTCCTATCTCCTATGTGTGAAAACCTAGCCAGATAGAGGAAAACTGAAAACAGATTTGAATTTAGAGTTTTCATATTTATATATCCTGGTGGAAAATTTAAAAAAGGCACCCAATTTTTTTTTTGGTGGACCTGTAAATATTGTCCGATAAACATCTGTTTGCGCACATCATCTGGGCACAAAATAATTCCTGCAGAGATTGGTCCGACGTTATTTTTACAGATTACAGATTCTGGGCCTGATCATGTCGAAAGAAGGTATGGTCAGCCAACAAAAAGAAATGTATTATACAGCCTACTATAAAACAGTCTGTGAAGATTAATGAATGGCTCAACACGCTGTGTTTCAAAACTTTGTGGGAGTCTACCGATGTTTTAGAGCGATACGAATAGTAAAATTATACCAAAAAGGACTCCTATCAGTAAAAGTGTGGTTTAAGTTAACATTGTAGATTGGGTCCTACAAAAAGACAACAATCTAAAATGTCGAAGCAAACTCTGTTGGGAGCGAAAACCTGCAAATGGTATTGCATTAGTAGTCTGGCCTTCGCTGTCCTAGACGCCAACCCAATTGAAAGAGTTTGGGCTCTTATGAAGCATAATCTTCACGGAAAGCGTATTTATATAAAATTTAGAATAGATGTTTCTTGATAACTTTATTTCACTTGCATTTATTACAAATACCATTTACTCCTTACGCTATCGTTAACCTACCGACTTATCTCCGACTTATCTTTACATCATCGTTCAATATACCACTCTCATGAAACTGATCGTTACTAATCAATCTTTCGCCATCGCCTTTGTTGTCTGCCTAACTTCTTTTCATGGTAACGAGCCACTGGCTATCGGGTATATTGTCCTTTTTATTTTAAACGTGTGTATAACGGAACTTTCCGTCATACTATAAACTATTAATTCTTTATCTCAACCCCTTTTCGAAGTTTTGCTTAATTCATAAATATATTGCTTTAAAAAAAACCAAAAAATGTCCTACCGGCACATGTGTTTGGCTGCCAGAAAGCAAAACACTAGGTTTTCTGTTTCTCTTCTGAATTTCTAATAGGCTAAAATATTTCGCTACAAAGTTTGTTTGACATCTTAACCGAGTTATTTACCAGCTTAATAAAGTGATAGTTGAAAAATATATTTGAGTACTTTTAAACTAACAAATAACACTGATTTACAGGGTATATGGGGTTTGCATAGAAGCATGTGCCATCGTTTTATACATGTTTACTGATTACTAAATCGAAGTCCATTTGTTTCTATGAAATAAAAATTTTTCGCAATTTAGTAACAAAGTATTACCAAGATATGTGCAACTCTGTACGTAACTATAGTTTCAGGCACGGTTTACAAGCTTTATACCTCTGTATTCATAATCGTATTTATATTTGTCCAAAATATAGCAGCTTGTGCATGTTTAAACTTGTCTGGGCGTACGCTGACTTGCTTCTAGAGTTCACTCAACCACAGAGTGCATATAAGTAGTACATCCTTCTTATTGTATGTTAGTTTTCTTTTAGTATCGCAAGCAGAAAGTGTGTAAACAATAAATTTCCCGGTATGCCTGACGCAAAACTTGAGGAGAGTATTGGTCCCCAAATTAGAAAATTGGTTTTGGCCGGTCACTTTAAAACTACTATGACTCCTTTCGAAAGTGTAATGGAAAACTTTCTAGGAAATCATAAATCGCAGGATTATGAAAAAGTTTTTCAAGACAGCTTCGCGATTTAGGTGGCAATATGAGAATCAAAATTTACTCTTACATGCCCTTGATTTTTTCCCGAAAAACTTGGACAAATGAGCGAAGAACAAGGAAGGAGGTTCCATCAGGTCATAAAAGAAATTTAGCGGAGGTACCAGGGATGGTGGAATACAAATATAATGGTCAACTACAGTTGTTTAAAAAGAGACATCCCACGTCTGTATTTAAAAAAAAAACGATGAAGCGGTCTTTTCAAACAGACAACGGTATGTAATGAAAGTTTCAGAATTTCGTTAATACTGTTTAGTATTTTAAGTATTTTTTAATATATTAAAATGTAAAGCTGTCAATTTGCCATTATTAAATACAATTTACACTTTATAAAGTATCTCTTTGCAGTTCTATAAACGTAGACTATAAAAGAGAAAGATAACTATAGCAGTCATGTCGGAGGATAATTCATACCTAGTTTCTTAAATGCCATCTGCCACTCACTGATTAAATTGACAATCTGCGAATATCTTCGATTATTCTTACAAATTTATCGTTAAAATATGACTTATGTAATTAATGAGTAGCAACCGAGATATATGGTATTTAAGAAATGGCAAAAAAATTGATGGTGAATGGATTTAATCTGTGAGAGACGTCTACGAAGATTTTTGAAACGAATTTGTAAATGACGCTGTCCCATATGACCATTTCTGTGTTTCTATTTGTAATTTTGTGAATTTATTAAGAGAAGCAGGAAGTGTGAATCGTAAAATGGGAAGTGATCGGAAATAAAATTACTGCCGAAGCGGGGCAAGTAGTCGAAGAACGTCCACAACTATGACATTTACAGCAAGATTTAAATCTTTCTTACCGTACTTATCGACGTATCCTTAAAAATGATCTACATATGCGTCCTTACCGTATACAAGTAATACATGATATACTTTCTGTTTATAGGCCACGAAGACAATAATTTTTCTAACGATTGATTGAACAATTAAATAACAACGACGAAGCATTGTCGAAAGTTATGTTTATTGACGTGGTTTCACCTCTCTGGGTATGTCAACTCTCAAATTATGTGAATGTGGAGTATAGATAATCCACACTTTTTTTTATAGAGACTCCATTATATTCGCAAAAAAATTAGTGTTTGGGCAGCTGTTAGCCAGACAAAGATTATTGAATCAATTTTTTTTTAAATACAAAACATTTGATTAGGTTTCTAAAACAGTATGCTGGCATAAAAAATCTATTTAGCTGAAAGGTATGAGTTTAGCTCCATTTGTTAATATGTTACACAATGATGAAGCTACAAGAAAGCTATTTTCAGCAAGATGAAGCACGCACACATACTACCAATGCAAAGATTGCTTTCATGCAGAAATTTTTTGGAGATCGCACCATTAGCCTGAATACATTAATTACCTGGCCACCACGATCTTGTGACTTAACAATATGTGATTTGTTTTTATGGCCACCTTTAAAGAATTTGATTTTCGAAACACCCGTTGTTGATCTTGACGATTTAAAGCAAACTAACAAAATTGAAGGAATCAATAATACACCAGAAATTACTCTGCAGACGTGTGGGTGATGGTTTACAACACGTCCTATTTAATATCATTAAATTGAAAAATATCTTTTTTAAATAGATTATTTAGTTTGAACTATCATTAAATTAATCACAATGACAAGTAGCTGTAAGTCGAATCAAATTAAGCCACAAATAATTTTATTCATGGCATATTCTGAAGAACTTTTTTTTTGCCTCACACATTACAATCTATGTAGTTATATATGTTCGTAAAAAGCAGTGATAGAAAAAATCTAAATCATGTTTGAAATAACAATATATTAGTCACTCCAGCGAACAAAGTTAAATTTGTAAACTTCAAATCGTAGAATTGAACAAGCCTGAAATTGTTTACAATCTCAAACATGCCTTAAAGTTCGTAAGTAATATTTTCAGAAAATGAATCGGGTATGAAAAATCGTTAGTTATCGTAAAGCGCTAATGCAATGAATTTCAACGTGGTCAACTTTCTTTAAATGACACCATTCGAGTTTTTACGCTAAAAGGGCTGTTGCCGAAAAGAATATTGTTTGTTCGGGACATGATTGAAGAATCTTAATAATCTTCATTGAAGAATGTGTTTCATAATTGTTGACTGTATGTGATATAGCTCAGATAAATAATTATTATTATTAATATACAGGGTCAGTTTTTTCTGATGTTTAGTATGGGGATCTCGGAAACTAGCGGAGATAGAGAGACGATTAATAGAATTGCTGTTTTACGAGCTCAGTTTAATGAGCTTTTTATTTTTTGGCAAAAATGTATGGCTAACTAGATTTTTGCGATAGCAAAAATGTTTTTTTTTGCAATTTTGTCCGGCGCCTATATCTCTATTATTATTGACTTTAACAAAAATGTGCAAACGAGAAAGTTATAAGTAATTATGTGTTTAATAATACTGTATAACCGAATTTTTCATTTAAGCTATAATTTTTGAGTTATGATTTAAAAAAGGTATATAACCCCTTACCACAATTATTAGTCGTATCCTAAATACGTATTTCGACAACTAAGTTGTCATCATCAGTAGGTAAAAACTACTAATTAAAGTCACACGGGGCACAATAAAGTAAGATAAACGCTTCCGCACAACTACTATACACTGCAACCCTGTAAAGACTAAATTTACCATGCACATCTCAAACTACGAGACAAAACACTTGCCTATTAGAAAGGTTTTAAACATGTGTTGAAATATCGAACAAAGGGACGGCAAAAATTCTTCTCTAAAGAAGGCGCCTACTAAAAACGATTTTAAAGCTACGGTGACCTACTAATAAACTAAATGAAACACCTTATATTTCCACAAAACACTAGTATATATAACTGTATGAGCATTTCTTGTGCAATGTACAGATTAATAGTTATTATTTAAACGTGTTATTTCGAGTACGCAGGTAGTGACAAAATCTATATTGGGTAGGAGTGTAAAGAAATTTTCCATTAACAAATGGTTAAAAAGTCGTATATATATATATTAAAGGCCGAACTCTCGTTGCAAATTCTGAGAAAGACAAAATTAAGAAGGGGCGTACATGTGAAAAACCAGACATCCGGCTTGTTGTATTATATTAAATGAGAATAGAATTCACGGTAGTCTCTAGGGTGTGTTAAGGAGGTAATTTTTGCATATTAAAGGAAAATACGAAAGGAACAATACGGCAAATTATCATTTTTAGATACTTTACTGATTAGAAATAAACAATAAAATAGAAATAGATATTTTCCGGAAAGAAACCAACGTTAATAGATGCATCACCGCGAATTCAAATCATAGTTATCAACATAAGACAGCTTCCTTTAACTTTTTAGTCAATCGGTTACTAAATTTTCCGTTAACAAAAGAGAGATATGAAACAGAACTAGATTTCATTAAAAATGTTGCGACATACAATGGCTTTGACATAGAAATAATCAATAAATTAATTAGAAAAACTAAAATAAAAAATACGATCCGCGAATCCACGAGTTTGATACCCCAAAATAACCAAGAGAAAAAGTACATATGTCTACCATACCACCCTGTCACGAAAAACATTAATAGAATTGTGAAAGAAAGAGGTCTCCAGGTAGCATTTCGGTCTGAAAACACCATCAAAAGTCTGCTAGGGAATACTAAAGATAAAATCAATTCTAATTCGAAATCAGGGATCTATGAAATTAGTTGCGCGGATTGTAATTTGAAATATATAGGCCAAACTAAACGACCTATAATAACACGCTTTAAAGAACACATAGCACATATCAAATACAATAGACCGGATAAATCAAATGTCGCAAATCACGCTTTGAGCACACTACACAATGTACCGATGACAGGTTTGAAATTGATAAAAGGAATTAATAAACCCCATGAACTTGATGCTTACGAAAGTATATTTATCGCGAAAAATAAACATACCTCCTTGAATAGCGATAAATCTCCAATACCGTTCAGCTGTCTCTTCACATTTTTATAAGTGGGTGGGGGATGTTACATCAGAAATATAGACATGTGGGAATCCATACACGTGAAACAATGCAATTACCTCCTAAGCAATGGTTGTTGAATGAAGCACTTTGTGGAACATATGTACCGGGTGTTTTGTTTATTAAATTATTTATCATGTTTCACCCAGAGCCTACCGTGAATTCTATACATTATTTTATATTGCTTAACTCCTTAACTAGGACATGCCACCTATTTATAATTAACTTTTAAATTAAATACCTACAATATCCAATTATTCAATGACCCTTTTCACGTGAAGTGATTCTAATTTAATATGCAAAAATTACCTCCTTAACACACCCTAGAGACTACCGTGAATTCTATTCTCATTTAATATAATACAACAAGCCGGATGTCTGGTTTTTCACATGTACGCCCCTTCTTAATTTTGTCTTTCTCAGAATTTGCAACGAGAGTTCGGCCTTTAATATATATATATACGACTTTTTAACCATTTGTTAAAGGAAAATTTCTTTACACTCCTACCCAATATAGATTTTGTCACTACCTGCGTACTCGAAATAACACGTTTAAATAATAACTATTAATCTGTACATTGCACAAGAAATGCTCATACAGTTATATATACTAGTGTTTTGTGGAAATATAAGGTGTTTCATTTAGTTTATTAGTAGGTCACCGTAGCTTTAAAATCGTTTTTAGTAGGCGCCTTCTTTAGAGAAGAATTTTTGCCGTCCCTTTGTTCGATATTTCAACACATGTTTAAAACCTTTCTAATAGGCAAGTGTTTGGTCTCGTAGTTTGAGATGTGCATGGTAAATTTAGTCTTTACAGGGTTGCAGTGTATAGTAGTTGTGCGGAAGCGTTTATCTTACTTTATTGTGCCCCGTGTGACTTTAATTAGTAGTTTTTACCTACTGATGATGACAACTTAGTTGTCGAAATACGTATTTAGGATACGACTAATAATTGTGGTAAGGGGTTATATACCTTTTTTAAATTATTATTTAACCACAGTCTCCATTGAAAGAATTTTTGAGTTATGACACAAACTTGTGTTTTTCCTAATGGAAACCATAGTCGGTCATGACTTTATAAAAAAAGGCCTTCTTTCGACGTTTCAAATGATATACCACTTGACAGTTATTTTTATAAATAAACGAATTATGGACGTAGCTTTCTTTTAATTTTCGAACTGCTGTAGTAGTATGCTATGAAAACATTCATAGCATACAACTAGAGCAGTTCGCAGATTCACATCGCCTGTAGTACTAAAATTCTGTTTAGTTATTAAAAATATTCTTTTAATTTCGAAATTATGACATGAACATAAGTATTAATGAATAAATTAAGTAACAAGGAAATTGTAATATAAATAAAGTAGTACCAAAACAATGTAATTAAAGTTAATTAACTATTTAGGACACACCTTTTTAAAACTGAATTTGTTGCTTTTCTGACGGACTGTGCATCAATATTATTAAAAACTTCTAATACAGCTTCCCTAAAGTCATCTAATGTGTCGGATGTCTTTTTATACACCCTATATTTTACCATTCCCCAGAAATAAATGTCTGAAACGGACAGATCGGGGGATCGGGGTGGCCATGTAACCGGCGCCTTTCTTCCTATCCATCTGTTCGCGAATATATGATATAGATGATTTCTTACTGTTAGCTGATTATGTGGTTGGGCCCCATCGTGTTGAAACCATTCGAGAATACCACGTGTTTGTAAGGGTAATTCTTCTAACATATTATCAAAATCGTTCTGTAAAAACTGAAGATAACGATCACCGGTTAATGTACCATAAAAAATTTAGGGACCAAGAATTGTTGAACCAATGTGATATCGCACCAAATATTAAATCCAAACCTAACTTTGTTTCCTCTGATCAACATGATGAGGATTTTATTGCATACATAAATGTTCATTGTGTCTATTAAACATGTCGTAGTTTGTAAATTGTGTTTCTCTGTTCATAAAACATTGAATCTAAACAGTGGGTGAGCTTCACACATGTTAGCAACCCAAGTACAATAATCAATGCGCTTATTGTAATCATCATGGTGCAGTGTTTGTACAACTGATATTTCATAGGAATGAAACTTATACGTTTTCAGTACTCGTACAACAGTACGTTGTGACGTGCCTGCATCCGTTTCAATTTCTCGGATTGAAATCCATGAATTTTGCATTACAAGTGCCAATACGTTTACCTCTGCCTCTTCATTAATACCTCTTGCAATCTTTATTAGTTTAGCGAAAGAACCATACTCTCCAAAACTATCATAGAGTCTCTTAAAAGTAGGTAGAGAAGGCTGGCGACGATCAAAACACTGTTCGAAATACTGTTGCGCAACTTGTACGGCATTTTTATGGCACAAAATGTAACACTCAATCATGTCACGCTTTTCCTGATTAGAAAAATTCATATTGATATTTGGCGAAACCTCAATTGACAATAATTAGAAATTGAATGTCAGTAATTGTCATTTGCATAAGTTTGTGTCATAACTCGAAAATTATAGTTTAAATGAAAAATTCGGTTATACAATATTATTAAGCACATAATTACTTATAACTTTCTCCTTTACACATTTTTTCTAAAGTCAATAATAACAGAGATATAGGCGCCGGACAAAATAACAAAAAAATCATTTTTGCGATATATTAAGTTAGCCATGCATTTTTTCCAAAAAAAACAAAAAGCTCATTAAATTGAGCTCGTAAAACTGCAATTCTTTCCCCTTTTAATTGTGTCTCTATCTCCGCTAGTTTCCGAGATCCCCATGCTAAACATGAGAAAAAAATGACCCTGTATATTAATAATAATTATTATTTATCTAAGCTATATCTCATACAGTCAACAATTATGAAACACATTCTTCAATGAAGATTATTAAGATTCTTCAATCATGTCCCGAACAAAAACAATATTTTTTTCAGCAACAGCTCTTTTTAGTGTAAAAACTCGAATGGTGTCATTTAAAGAAAGGTGACCACGTTGAAATATTGTACCACCGCTCTACGATATCTAACGATTTGTCATACCCGATTGATTTTCTCAAAATATTACTTACGAACTTTAAGGCATATTTGAGATTGTAAACAATTTCAGGCTTGTTCAATTCTACGATTTGAGCAAATTACACTAGTTTACTAGGTTACCCTGTATATGGTACTATTTGATGAAAAGTTACCATATGGAGTGTAAAATATTCCAGAGTAGAGACCAAATATTTATATAAAGAGAAATGGCTTCAAGCCCATATAAAAGAGTTTTTATTGCTGCACTGAAATTGACTATAAACACCAGTTCAAAGAAAGAAAGATTCTTTGCGAATGTCGTGTTTGTTATAAAAGAAATATCACTTGTTTTCTTTTTTCTGTCTTGCCCGTTTAATTGATAATTGATAATTCTTGTTTTGTGTTTCTTAGGAAACTCTTGTTTTAAGTTATTCATTTACACATAATGAAAATTTGTTATACCACATGACTATAAATGATTGAAGCTAATATTTAATTTGGCGATTCTAAGAAACTGGCTTGGCTGGTCATCCGCTTTATATTTATCTTTTTGAGTTTGAATCTTTTATATAATTATGGATGACAAAATAAAATAACGAGACTGATGCTGTAAATTTTTTATTTTAAATTTATTTAATTATTATACCCTTCAATATATCACCCGTCTAGCCCTACACCGCTCCATTCGAATTTTCTATTGTGCAAAACAGTGCTGGAAGTCTTCTTCTGCGAGCTTGTTTTTGACGCGTGACACTTTATCTTTCATAGCTTCAACGGTCTGAAATCTTGTTCCTTTTAATGCAAATTTGACCTGATTTGGGGAAGAAATAAAAGTAATAAGGCACTAAACGTGTCAGTACAAATATTTTTACAAGCTTCTTTTTGTTCGATTGTAAGAATTTTCAGCACTTTTTGAACGTTTAAATTCTTTTGTAATAAAGGATTGTTCAAAAGTAAGTTACTTTTTAAAATTGCCGTCGTTTTGTTAAATAGTAAAGTATACACAAAATAAAAACATATTTGTGTTCATAAAATAATGGGGTTTACTCGTCGTTCATATTTTTTATTTCCGTTGCCATGGCAAGAAGCTTGTTGATAAAGTTGCAAAAGTCCAAATAAGTTATACCACAGTTTGGCAAATTTTCAGAAGACATCAAAAAATGTATCCGTATAAAATGCAAGTTTTATTTGAACTTAAAGAAACGGATTAACCAGTTAGGTATGATTATGCTCTTCTTGTATTAGCACAAATTCAACAAACTCCGCTGTGGCTGGATAACGTTTTATGGACCGACGAGGCGCATTTTCAACTGAGTGGGGGTGTTAATACACACAATTCTAGGATTTGGTTGAAAAATCATCCGCATACTGTAATTCAGCAAGGGATTCATAATTTGAAAGTAACCGTGTGGTTTGGGTTCACATTTCGATTCATTTTAGAACCATACCTTTTTGAGGAAAATCAAAATGAGCGATTAAAGACAGTTACAGTTACTAGAAAACGATATTTTACCATGCTGCGAAATTATGTTATCCCAAGATTGCACAATTACGATTATTGAAAGTATCATCTACATGCTAAATGGCGCCCCCTCCATATTTACACTCCAGTAAAAAAATCTATAAATTAACACTTTTGGCAATCGTATCATAAGCAGAAACGTTCCCAATCCTTGGTCAGAGCGTTCTCCAGATATTAACCCGGCAGATTATTAGCTGCGGGGTTATCTTAAGGAAAAGGTTTTATTAAGTCATCCTACGCTATCCAGCACATCAAAGAATCAATTTCATAACAAGTGGCAGCTATTCCAGTTAATTTACTCCAAGATGCAGTCCACACTATAGAAGAAAGACTGCTTCTTGTTGAAGAATAAGATGCGAACATATTTAGAATTTGCGCTGAAGTGATTTGCTTTGTAAGAAACCCCACTATTTTACCAATAAAAATCTGTTTTTACTTTGTGTATACTTTATAAGGAAATTACAGCAGTTTCAAAATGTAACTTACTTTTGAATAACCCTATATTTGCCTTACGCATTCTTTGTCAATTTCTACTGCTTCAGCAATCACATGAATGGTTCACTGGACTGATTGGATTAGATTATCGACTTTTCAATATTTTTATCCGTTCTTTGACGTGGAAGTGCGTCCCCGGTGTGCGTCATCTTCAACGGCTTCTCGGCCATCTTAGAAACGCTTAAACCACTCAAATACCCAGCTATAAACATTCATTGCCACATACTTCTTTCAATAAAAGATAAGTCTTAGTGAGTTTCATATAAAATTTCAAGGCAATGCGTTGCTCTATTAAAACACTTATCATTTTTCCGGCTAAACAAGAAATAGATCTTATACAAACGAAGGTCACGGCCAGAGTATTATGTCTACAGACGCTGGATGAGCGGCAATCGAAAGAGAAGGATTCACGCTACACAAGTGTCGGTCGTACGACTTTGGCGCATGCGTCGTTCGTCTGTAGTAGCATTTGTTTCGTTATTCTATAGCCACACCTCGTATGGTTAGAATCACGAGGGCGATTCGTAAACCTAGTTCCGTTTCCACCTAGTGAGTAGAGAAATGGGGATACCGGCGCGATCACAAAGCTGCGGTGTAATCTGGTTCGGTGTGAGTCTGACAGTGTCAGTAAGAGAATAGTTTGGACATTCTTTCGTGCTATTTTGGTCGTTTAAAATGGCTGCAATTGAAAATTTCGCCGATTGTTAATTGCGTGCTGCTGAACATGAGGGGCTGCTAAGATTCATCGTGAACTTTATTTTGCTTATGGTGAAAATTTCATGAGTGACAGTATGGTTAAAAGATGGTGTCATATCTTTCGAGAAGAACATGTCCATGATGAGAAACGGAGTCGAAGACCAACTGGTGTGACGAACGAACTTGTGGGTAATGCCGAAGAAAAAAATCGTGAAAATCGGCAACTCACAATCACAGATCTGAGTGTCTCTTTTCTTCAAATTTCACGTACAGTTTTACGTGAGATTATTACTGAACATTTTACCACAAATTTTGTTCACGATGTGTGCCAAAACTTCTTACTGGAGATCATGAAACAAAGCGAATGATCGGCACGAACTTTTCTGACATGTTATGATGTTGAAAGTGAAGATTTCCTCAGGCATATCGTAACAAGTGATGAGACTTGGGTTGCCTATTTCAACGTTGAGACGAAAGGGCAGTCAATTGAATCAAATTTTACAAACCTATATTACAAATAATACAATTATATACAAAGAAAATGCTTAAGTAAATAAAAAAATACTTTTATTTTATTTGCCAGTTAATGAAAATGTATATATAAACTACGAAACGTTGTGCTGCATAACTTCTTCTTTTATTATTTTTTGAATGAATAGTTTTAAGAAATGTTAAGAGCGAAACGCATGAAGAAACAGAAAACAAGAATTAGCTATTATATATTTTTGTATTCAATGTGTACATGTATATGAAATCCAGCAATACTTACTAAATCAATACAATTTTTCATCAATCCTGAGTCAGAACTAAGGAATTCAGTATATTTGTACATTCGTGATTGCAAATTAAAGGAGCTCGGTACGTTTGTGGAAAATATAATGTATTTATTTGTTTAAAAGATATATTTGCGTGCGATGAACACATAAAACGAAGTTATCTTGCAAATTAAAGTTTCTTTGCGATTTAATGTTCACTTTCTCCTAATTTACATTGCTTAATTTGAATTAGTATTTACTTTATATATGAGATGTCGTTCTTCCACTTTTCAGTAAATAATGTCAGAATATATATTTATGTATTTTACACACGTTTAATTTTCTTTCAGAAGAAACTATCGAAATAGGTTGCATTGATAGAAATCAATATGGTTTTTGGAACAAGTAGATACATTATGCTACAATTTAAATAGTAAATTGCTGTTATTTGCACTTGAAGTTAACGATGATATCCTTTACAATATTTTGACTAATATTGATACTGATTTTCTTATTCTTAATTACAAAAACTTAATACAGGTTATCGCTGAATAGTGCCTAAGCTATGCAAATCAGAAGAATACGTATAAATGTCTAACTGAAAATCAAAAAAGAAACTACTAAGAAAGTAAGTCATCAAGAAAATTTTTTTGTCCAAAATGTAGTTAAAATATTTATCAAAATGCACATGATAATTCAACTTCATGGACCTGCAAAAAAACCTATAAAATTCCAGATGTACAACCGCCGCTCAATTTCGAAATAGATTTTAAAATATGATTCTCAGATTAATTACTTACGCGGGTGCTTATTGTTAGATGACTAGACAAGTCTTACTCAATATTCGTATCATTATAAAATATAAATATTCCAATTTACACATATCCCTATTTGCAATTCTCATTTGAATAAATTTGCATTTTCATTTTGGAAATGCATACTTATGTTTTGAAATTATATAGAAAAATAAATAATGTTTAAAACTCATGATAACTAATTACGTAAAATAATCGTTTATGTTGGCACCATTTTATAAACATATGACCATCAATTATTCACATGTATTCAAAGGAAAAACAATGCGTAAAGACGAACAAACTCAAAATGACGACGAAATTTAGAGCATAACAATCTAAATGACTTTCTCATTGCAAATAGGCAACAAAAGAGAGCCATAAAATTGCAAAACATTGCAATTCAAACCGTTGATTGTACTATGACAAACATCCTGTGAGAATAGGTCTTTGAATGTAGATAATAAATGTAAACATCACTCAATATCTACAAAATATTTTAACTCTCTCAGTTACAGTTAAATTTCTGTTTTCATGAGCGTAGATAGAAGCCGGGTTTTTATAATTTATTTTATTTATTAGTTTATATTTCGTAAGATAAATAAAGTGTTGTGAGTTAGTTTCTTGTTTTCATAGTTTTAACTGTTAATTACATTGTAATTTTTGTGATCGATCCTGTTTAATATCGTTTGATTGAATCTACTTCTCCCAATTATTTCGACATAAGTGTGCAATGAATTTCGTTCAGTTTCAATAACTTACGCATACATTTTTAGTTTCATTTATTTAGATCTAGAGCATTGTTTAAGTTACTTATATTGTTACTTGTACATTGTAAAACAATGCCGAGCTGGATTGACGGTCATACTGATTGCATGTCCATTGTCAGTGATGCCGAAGTTTATTGCAAAATCTATAAAATATAGTTAAAAATGCCATGAAAGTCACTTAACATCGCAAACACATGCACAGAAATTGGAACCGTTGGAATCTGACAATTTTAACGAAGAACTCTGTGAAACTTTTATGGCGGCTAATATTCCATTAAATAAACTTAGTTCTCCACGAAAGCAGTAGAACGCATTAGAAGCCATCTTTCAAATCAGTACCCCGATGAAACTGTCGATATATTAGGACGCTGTGTGGTGGTAAATGTTGTAGCTGGTGTACTACATCCAACTATTCCATATAACGCATATATAATAGTAAGAAAAGTTATAAATACAGTTGATGCGGAAACAGTAGCTAAAGCCATTTACGAGAATATGCACCAAATGCTTCATTCGGACTACAGATACAAAGAGAAAATACTTTTATTTGTCAGTGGCAGTGCTGCATATATGTTAAAAAACGGGCAGACTATTAAAGGAAACATATCCTAATATGCTGCATATTACTTGTGTAGCACATGCTCTTCACAGAGTCTGTAAATATATCAGAGACACCTTTCCGAAAGTTGATAGACTTGTAACCGCTTTTAAAAAAGTTTTCAGAAAAGCACCATTGAGAGTAGCTTTTTACAGGGAAAACTTCCATCTTTGTCACTGCCTCCCTCTCCAGTAATAACTAAATGGGCGACATGGTTGGAAGCAACTAGTTTTTATGCAGAGAATTTCGATAGTATACAAAATTTCGTTGTATGTTTAAATGACGATGCTCGGAGTATTTTTGAGTGCAAGGAACTAACACAAATTCCACATTTAAAAAATCAGTTGTACTTTCTTCAGGAACACTTTAGAAATTTGACAAAACTAATTGCTTATTTTGAAAATTAAAATATCAAATTAAAAGATGGATTTACCAAATTAGATGTGGCTATTAATAATTTGAAAAATATTCCAAATGACTTCGGATGTGGCCTTCGGCAAAAGTTTGACGCAGTTTTTAATAGAAATCCAGATTTCATAACTTTGCGGCAATTGTGTATGGGGACAATTCCTCAGAATCTAACTGTTAAATACGCTGAAATAAAAGAATATTTCCAATATGCACCTATAACCAGTTGCGATGTAGAAAGGACGTTTTCTATTTGCAAGGATGTATTTCATTCAAAGAGAACAAATTTTACAGAAGAGAACCTTGAGAAAGTATTGCTAGTAAATATTAATACTGCTTTACTCAATTTGAACTAAAAAATTAACAATTAAAAATGTATTTCGTATTTTGTACCCGTATATTTACCCGTTTTATTATTATAAGTATAATTATATAAATAAAATTATAAACTTGAAAAATACAAATGTTCAATAGTACGCTCGTGGGCGATGAGTCAGCAACCTCTCGTGTCCGGTCTCTAATTATCAACTACACTGATGCACTGAAATACCCTAACATGCATTCAAATAAAATACAGTATCGAAGTTATTAATGCACATATGTCCTATATGTGTACAGTGTGGAACCATGTAAATATCCGATAACTTAAAAAAGATATTATAAGAAAATTTTAGGCACGGAAATTGGGAGTATAGAGTCATAATTTTTTTATTATTTGCATGACTCGAAATCACTTATTTACCCAAGGATGGTAAGTAGATCATTCACCACCCGTCGAGGGTAGCAATTAGGACTTTCGCGGTAAAATTAACTTACATGCCTGAAAACAATTTAACAAAAGCCTACGTACCGTAGTGGGAGCAGATAAAATATATATTGTTTACCCTAAAATAAGTATTTCCTTGAAAATAAAGTGTTTTCCCACTCCCCATATAGTAAGCATACCATTAATACATTGTTTCTATAGATGTAAGTTGGTTTTACTGAAATGACTGTGATTGTTATGACAACGGGGCGTAAGTAATTTACTTACGTCCTTTAGGGAAAAAAAGTGCATCAAAACACGTGTTCTATTAATTTATATTTATGGTAATATTACAGTTTGTACAATTAGTAACATTATTAACAAAATTGGGATATTTATTTATATTTCTTGATAATTCAATGTTTTACTTTATTATTATTATTTACTACTTTATCAGCAACACTTAATTCCGTGGTTTCATTTGACACTATCATCGCCGAAGATGCTTCAGTATAATTTGTACCCTGATTATCATATAAAACCTTATTAGCAATCGCTTTTTTGTTAGCAATAGAATCGGCTACGTAGGTTTCCGCAATACTACTAGACTTCAACCCCCGTGCCTCTTTAGTGTGAGAACTTCTACTCCAGTATTCGCTAATAATGTTGTTGACGTTCTTCTGAACGAATGACCTGTGTAGTAAATCCAAACAAGCCTCGTTCGCTTCGTCTTCTACATTGGGAAACTCATTTTTAAACCACAATTAACACAACTGAATTGTCAAATTTCGTTTTATTTGTGTTTATAAACAATTGTATGTAGGAACTGCCTAGTAACGTTTCAGATGTGTCTAATTTATTAAATTCCGAGGTTGTTCACCTTTACTGTTTATCATTATTACATTTAATTTTTGAGGATTTTATTGTCTGTGGAGTGGGAAAAATGTTATAAGCAATTCGGGAGGTAACATTTACCAGTCTCGAACTCTATTGCAAGTCCTCGGGCAAGCCCTCGGACGCAAACTAGTCCTCGACTAGTAAATGTTACTTACCTCCCTTATTACTTAAATAACTATTTATATGTGTGTGTATCCTTATTTTAGCATACAATTTCGTACAAATGAAACAGATATGCATTACACAAATCTGTATCTGTACACATGGACATACATCTTGTATTTTCCAACATTTGTTTCTGCCAAAGACACGTGTTTCTGTCATAACAATAGACTTCGTCAGTTTGGCTAGTGTAGTAAAGTTTTATGGAACGCCTCAGGTATGGCAAAATTTGTCCTATCAGGTGACACCATACAAGTCTGGTGACATATGACATACAAGAAAGACTATGCCTAATGTAGCGATTTTCTCTCGTCCAGGTATGCCGATACAGAAGGGAAAAAAATTCATATATAGGTGTAAGTCCACTAACACGATGCTAGATGTCAGCAAATATATTAAAGAAATTTGAGAAGTCAATGTTGGAAAATAGAATGTGTATGTCCATGTGTACAGATACAGATTTGTGTATTGTATATCTGTTTCATTTGTAACAAATGCGTAATGCGTGCTTAACGTATTGAAGTACCCAAATCTCCCAGGGTACATGCTTCAGCTCTTCTTCTCATATTTGTGCGCACTCTTTCAAAAATGCCTTCAGTATTCCTTCTTACATCACAAGAAGCTCTTATACGTTTCTTCAATTCTTGTGCAGTGTTAACTGAAGTATCGTAAACCAAAGTTTTAAGATGCCTCCATAAGAAAAAGTCCAAACTATTTAAATCTGGGAACCTCAGAGACCATGGCTGAGATCAACCACGGCCTACCCACCGGTTATGAAATCTACCATTTAAATATTCTCTTTCTTCTAGTCTGAAATGAGCTGGTGCGCTGCTCATAAACCACATACTAAAATTAGCACTTCTTCAAGCAATATTGGCAAATTGTTTTCTAGAAACCGACGATAGTTATGACTACTTAGTCTTTGCGGCGGAAAAACAGGCCCATTTAAGCAATTTTCAACAATTCCAGCCCAGACATTTACCGAAAATTGCTCTGATGGTTAAACAACTGCATGCGGGTTTTCTTCGGCCCAAACATGATTGTTGCGGTAATATCTGATAGCGTTTCTTGAGAAGTTAGCTTCATCTGTTAACATTATTTTACAGTTAAACATGGGATTTTGCGCAATATTCTCCAAAATCTATTGACAGAAGTTGATATGTAAACGAAAATCTCAGGAAAATAAGGTTTGGAGCCGTTGAATATGATACGAATATAACGGAAAATCGTGAAGAATTCTCCAAACTAGAATGTGCGAGATATTAAAGTTATTTCTAATTTTTTTTAGTGCTAAGTTCAGAATTTTAATCAATTTCTTGTAGTACGATGGGCACCTTTTAATTGATGGTCTTGCCTAAATATACCTTTTTCAGTTAACCTTTTATGTACGTTTGAAAATGTTCGTCTATCTGGTGTAACTCTCCGGAAGCGCTCTTGATACAATCGTTTAGTGCTATCAGCCATGTAATGAATGTCAGCCAACTTGAGATTAGTAAAATTAACTATTTTTTTTAAATACCACTGTACAGATATTTTAACCAGCAAATCAATTTAACTGTCAAAATTAATAAAACAACAACAAACATAGATTACTAAAGGAAAACCCAGAAAACAATCCAGTTTCGAGATCAACCAAAAACAGTGACGTCTGTATTGCCAGTCTCATAACAACGAAAATAATAGTATTATATATTACTAAATTTCTAATTTTATTAATTTGGAATATATTATATGTATATAATAGTAATTGTAGGATTATTTCGATGAATAATATTAATTAAAAATTATAATTTTGGGGTTCTTTTCAACTAGTTTTATAAAAGATATTAACATAAGATGTTGGCCATCATGAAAAGTCGTTTTTGTACTCGCTTATCAAAACCTGTCATTTCACGATTCGATTTGCGTGCGTAAAAAGTCACTTTAAACACGAGTGCGTAAAAGTAAAGTTGGTACTTCCTATAACTTGATTAATTTAGTGACATTTTAAAATCGTAAATCCCTAACCTTAATAATATGCTACCCACTTCGTTGTTTTTCTATGAAAATAAAAGGAAATGAAATAGAAATTGTTATATTTGGAAGGTATGTAATTCAATGTCAGAACAGCAACAAATATAATTTTTTAAATTTATAGAAAACTAAAAAAAAAATTGTCACTAGTGGGATTCGAACCTACGCCCTCAGAGAGGACCAGAACGCTCGAGACCCCGTATAACGGGCAAGGTAAAACTTGAGTCTGGCGCCTTAGACCGCTCGGCCATCTTGACAGATACTACTAATATTGTTAAAAATATTTATAAATATAAAAATTTTGAAATTATATTTATATTTTATATAAATATTGTTATTGTTTATAGTTCTCGTTCAAAAAATATTGTACAAACTTCGTGCGTGAAACATTTCGCAAATTCGTGTCCATAAAGCGCTCGCCTACGGCTCGCGCTTTAAACTGGTCACTCATTCGCGAAATATGATTTCACGCAGTTAGTTCGTAAATAACTATTACATGTAACTGCCGAATCATTTGATGGTATTTGGTTGTTAAAGTAATAAACTTAAAAATGTAGTTTTAGTTATTATCACAAAATACATTAGTTTGTTACTTATTTTCTTTAATGAGAATGTACTTAATTTGTCTTTAGAAAATTGGTAAATTTAGACATAAATATAATCTAATTTATCTATATAAATATAACCTATAAACTTCACTGTAAATTTGATAAGTCGACACAAGGCTCACTTATGTACACGTATTACAATTATTACGTCATAGATTTTAATGACGAAAGTGGATTGCTTCGTGCGTTTTCCTACATTAATATTCTGCTTTTAGTATAGGAACAATAATTGTTCTTAATTTCTTTACTGAAAAAAAAGAGTTCAAGTTACAAAAAAAAGTCAAAGTTACAAAATGAAGCACCATTAATAAAATAATTTTTATTTAAAGGAAAAGAGTGTCATAGCATTATTTTTTCAAACATGTTCAGTCCAAATTTCGCTCGAACGCCACTGCTAGAAAATTTAAAAAAATATTTATATCGGAAAATGCCCCTTTATGGTACGAAGGCATATACATAATTTCATAAAAATATCTGAATGTTAGAATAAAAAGAAACTTTTTTCTTAGAAAGGGAGTATTTCCAGACTCATGTTTATATTAACTTTTTTTCTTAAAATAACCTGAAGAATCGGCCCTTTCAATATTGACATTTAATTTTGAAACATATTCTATAATTTATGGAATGCTAGTTCTATCAGAAATTTTAGTACTAATTGTCCTTGATCGTTTCCTAATAATCGTTATCACACAAATATAATATGAAAATGCATTAGTTAATCAAAGTAACCTAAAAGTTTAGTAACTACATTGCGAAGTACGAGCCCTAACAACTTAATGTTCGGACGATACCAATTTTTTATAAATATATTCTGATTTTCTATTTGAGAGTTTGTAATTTGATTTAATATTCACATATTTAGCCTTGGCACACAATGAAAGATTATATTTATCAAAATATATTTTACTCAAACTACATAGAAGCTTAACAAATTAATAAATGAACAAATTACATTGACAACTTAATGTTTGGACGATCATTTATTACTAGAGACCGGACACATCGGGCTGAAATGACGTGATTACGACGGACGATATAAATAATCTAAGCTCTCATGTTATGTTACAACATGTGTAAGTACATCACGCAGTTATTGAATAGCACTATTCATTCGGTTAACCAACACACAAAAAATAGATGTGCAGTTAACCGAATGAATAGTGCTATTCAACAACTGCGAGATGTACTTACAGATGTTGTAGACTATTTATATTGTCCGTCGTAATGACGTCCATTTCAGCCTTATGTGTCCGGTCTCTATTTATTACATGACTTAAAACGAAGTCACATCACCTTTGGCCTTTATAGGAGCTTTTACTCTGGCTGGCATGGATTCCACAAGCAACCTGCAATAATCTGGTGTAAAAGATTCCCAAATTTCTGAGAGTTTTGTCTTTAATTCACTTATTGTTCGTTGAGGATTATTTCTTAAGTAACTTTTCTTGCGGTGCCACAAGGTCTCAATAACATTGAGATCTGAACTGCTTGAAGGCCACGCTAAAACTTTCATGTTGTGTTCCTCAAACATTTTTTGTTGATTTTGCCGTATGGGATGATGCCTCATCCTGTTGAAAAATGTAGTCTCTGTCGGGATACAGCTCTTCTACACTAGGAATGAGGCTATTGTTCAGAATTTGTTGATATTTATTGGCATTAAAATTTTATCTATTATCTCCATCTTTCGTACACTCTTTCCAGAAATACGCCCCCAAATCACCACATCCTTTACAAATTTCACATTCCTTTTGAAACAGTCCTTATGAAAGCTTTAGTTTTATCCCGAATAATACGTTTCCTATTATCACCTACAGCAACCTCGAATTTGGACTCGTCGCAAACTATGACTTTGGACCAGTCATCTACTGTTCAGTACAATTTAGACTTGGCCCAGATTAGACGATTTTTAATTTGGGCTTTTGTTAACAACGGTTTTTCTTTCGCCAAAGTAAAATCCCTTAAAATTAAAGAAAACGCAAATACATAATATATTAAGGCATTTGAATTATACCTTATAAAAATCGAGTCCTGATTTGTAGATCCACTGCCTGCAATATTCTCGCGAAATTCTCCCGGTTTCTGCATATGGAAGCGAGCAGTTACATCCCTTAGAGTGGCTCTTCGGTAGGTTTTACATATTTTTACAAGTTATCCCGTCATTCTATAAGTCACTTTTTTGGTTGTCCAGCACTTTTACCTCGATTTTCGAAGCTATTTGTTTCTCCATAACATTTAATAATATCTCCTACAGTCGATTTCGCCAAGTTCAAATTTTTTCCAATTGTACTCATATTTTTCGTTTCATTGTACTGCTTCACCACAATTTCACGAATTTTCTTTGAAATAGCTTGACAACGACCCATTTTTAATAGCACAAATTGAGTACAATCATAAATCAACGCTTACGAGAGTGATAAATGTTAAATCTGTCATAACAATCGTCGCCATTTTGTTAAAAATAAAGGCGTCCGAATATTAAGTTGTCAGTGTCATTTAGTAGGATTTTCGTTTTTTCTCAGAAATGATTTGAAAAAATAAATAGTTAACAATTTTCAGTATTTACAAAAAAGATTAACTATAAAATTAGTATCGTCCGAATATTAAGTTGTTAGGGCTTGTAGTAAATAATTTTAAAAATCTACATTCTGTATCTTTTTATATAGAAATTGTAATTGCAAGCTCTAAATTAGGATTTGCCAATGTTCATTTGCATGAATAGAATGAATGCATCATATATAGTCATAATTACAGTTATATATATTTATATACATACATAATTACTATCTTATATGTATGTAATAAAAGCACTCATAAATAATTCATGTTACCTACAACTAACGTACGGAAACTCAATCATTTTCACGCACATTGATTACACTAAATAAAAGAAAATCAACAGGTAGTACCACTTGTTCTTCGAGGAAACGTTCTGTCTACCATATTACCGAGATGATAATCCATGCAAATCGGAATTTAACGCAGTTAGATTCAACTAGACACGCGTACATTCTATTGTACGCATACTGCATTTTTCCGGCGACTTTTCTTTGAAAATCAATCGCTTTTCACATAAATTACGATCCACCACGTGTGACTAGCATACTAAAAATAACCGTATCATTCTAGCAGTCCGACTTTATTGTTTTTTTCTTTCTTTTTCTAGGTCGAGAGCGTACACCGTTTGTTTTATTGCTTCGATACATGATTTTGATCGGCGGCGAGTGCTGAAAATAGAATCCGCGTACAATACATACAACAAAACAGCTTTCGGTCGTGTTGATTGTTTTTGTAAGAAAATTCTGTCAATGTCCGATATAAAAATCGTTTTTGCATTGCGTGAGTACCGTAATGCATTTTTTTAAATATTCGAGATTTTATGAACGGACACTAAATAGATCTTAAAAGCTTAAACCGGCTGTGATACGAAACTGATTATTGTAGTTATTGTTAATCTTCAGTACAATGAGTACATCAATTGCTGGGTCTGTTGTTAGCGAGAAAACTGAGGAAAATATCCCGGATAACGCGAGTGTAATTAGCGATAGTGGTATATCGGAAAAAGCGGCGAGTGTAAAGAGTAGTGCTTCGGGTATTCCTAAACCGTCAGGAATCAAACCTCCAAGTTCTGGTGTAAGCACTAGCAGCAATAATACGTCCAGGATCGGAAGATTATGCTTAAGCCAACAAAAGCCCGCCTTACCATCTGTTACTCCTGTCAAAAGTGAGTCATTTTTTATTTTTATCAATTTGATATGCACGCTTTTTGCTTTTTATGATTTCTAAGTTTTGCCTCGTTCTGTTTTACGTTTTTTTTTACTATGTGCGTCAATAAAGGTACGTCTTTAGTTGGTAAGAATATAATTTATCCAAAGTTTGTGGTGGGATGACCATTTTATTTTATACTGTTTATTGCCGCAATATATTATTTTACTTCGTACAATATGAAAAGTCTTATTTATACATGAAGAATTATTTAAAACATTTATATAAAAAAAATATGGCTAATATCAAGAATCTGCTTGAGATTTTTATTTGGAAAAAAATTATTGGAACCTTTAGGGGACCTAAAAAGGAACAACTTTGCTTTATAAACTTATGAGGGCAAATGTACTGTAAAACTACAAAAAAAAACAATAAAGTAACCTTTCTTTTTGTTGTTACGCTTCGCATATAAAAATATTTTAATTTATTTTTAAATAATATATTTCTTCTTTAATATCTCGTTTTAAAATATTTAACTTAAGACATTTTTTCTGTACATCGTGTTCAAAGAGAAAGCATTTCTTTTGTTATATCCTTAACCGAAACCCTTGGTTTTCTACCTGACCCGATATCGTTACTGTGGAATTTCTATATACATTTCATTTTATATTGTTTTAATTTAATTACATACATCTTCCTTTATATGTTGTGTTTCATATCATTAGGAAGCTTATCTCACAAGGGATATTTTAATAATATTTATGCCATCGATAGAATACCTCTTCAGGTCGCGCTTCATTATTAATTATTATTCAAGATATCGACCCTCTCTTCGACTTAGGTCATAAAACAGATCTTTTCTAAACCAGTGTTCTATCGACACAAACTATCAGATATCTTCTCGTTTGAACCCTCGTAAGTGCAAAATCTTGCCCGCCGTGCTGGTCAAGTGCTGGCATGGTCCACGTGCCCCTTCATCTCGGCAAATAGAAGCATCCATCGCTCTACATGTACTTGTCCAAGTATATCGCCACACAAAGGTAACTCTGTATTGTTCGATACAGGAGATTATTTTATATTAATCGTAATTAATTAACATTTAATTTACTACTCAATTTAACGTTCGTTTTCAGTGTATTTTGTGTTAATTTTCAGTTACTTATTTACCGCTCCTCGTGTATATATTACTGTTGTTCAATTACTTTTAAATATATCAATTTCAATTTCTTTCTTGTGTAAATATAAATACAAACTTTAAGGACAACGCTCCTGTGTTTTATTTAGTAAGTAAGTTGTAGTATATTTATTTAATTAACCATCATCACACACGTCCTGGAACTTTGACGAAACTTCACCAGCACCCGTAATTATTTTATTATCAAATAATTTCATTATTATTAGCACGGCAACCACAACCAATATCCCATAACCTGCAAAGCCGCCGTTTGTAATATTTTATACGTTCAACACAAGCACAACTAACCAAATTTCGGAAGTTCCTGTTATTTATATGAACTAATGGATTGGTCGGGTTAGGATGGGTTGGGTTGGATTGGCTGGGTTGGTTTGGTTTGGGTGAAAATGCGTGCATATAAATAACAGGAACTTCCGAAATTAGGCTATTTGTGCTTGTGTTGAACGTACCTATACAAAAAGCTAGGTTACTTAATTTTTCTATTTATTTTTGTTGCTTTATAGTACGTTTGTCCCCATAAGTTTATAAAGCAACGTTGTTCCTTTATAGGTCCTCTAAAGGTTCCAATAATTCTTTACAGATAAAAATCTCAAGCAGATACTTGATAATCTCCAAACAATTGAATCGATTATTAGAAGAAGGACCTAAAAGCTATAGGAAGTAAGATTCAATGAGATTCAATTTCTTTAAATTTATATAATTATAAACACAAATGAAATAATATGCGAAGATGAAGTTTAGTGACTATTTAATTTTGAGCGATGAATTTTTACAAAAGGCGCGATAAAATTTTACAATTTGGGTCTTTCGTTGCGTATTTAATATTGAATTATCATGAATGTATGTATATAGGCTGTCCTTGAAAGAAAAAGACAACGTATAAAAAATGGAAAGATATTAAATAGACTATGAATCCAAAAAATTATGAGTTAACTACGATCCAAAATTAACAACCCACTTAAAATTGTATTATGTGCCACCTATAATTCAGAATGCCTTCAGAATCGTAATTTGGTAACAATCTACCTGTTTCCCTTGTTAATAAGAACACGTAATTGTAAGTCATATCGAACGTACACATCTAACGATCGAAACTGGGAATAGGGAAACAATTGTTTCGCTACTTAATGCTACCCTTACTCTTTATTCCCTTCTTGAAATGCAGTGGCGTGACAAATATTTTATAAATATCTTTGTCATTTTTTTTCTTGCATCTGCCAGGAAATTTAGAGAAAATATTTTGGATTTATATTCTATATAATTGCATCTTTCCATTTTTCATGTTTTCTTTTTCTTTCAAAGACATCCGGCATATGGGTAGACCTATATCTTCTTATAAAATAACAAATTTTCTTCACGAAAATATTTAAATCTCTTTACTTTCCTTAAGACGCCAGAAATAAGCTGTGATAATAGGACTTTTAATTTTTCGTAGAATTGATTTGGGTCTTTTACTTACGTGGTACGATCTCACAGGCTTATACATCTTCAAACTTGTCGCATCATAGTTGCACGTACGCTAAGCCTACGCTATGAATAGTAAAGTTCAACGACCAATAGTTAGGAATATCAATCTGCAACCTCACTAGTGTATGAAAATGTCCCAGTTAACAAAAATCGAATATAGCGCTGTCGTTAAATAGATGAAATAAATAATTATCACTGGGAGTCATATCTGAACTATAATGCGGATGTTCAATTTCTTGAAAGCCATATTCGCGAATTGCAGCCTGTGAAACTGCAGCAGTATGAACGGGCGCATTGTCTGGCAGTAATCGAACACCTTTTGACAATTTTGCTCAACTTTTTCATGAATATTGTCTCTCAATTTGCGCAACGAAGAAATGCAATATATGGTATTGACAGTTGTATAGCGATCTATAAAATCAATCAGTAAAATGCCCTTACAAAACCAAAATATTATAACCATAATCTTAGTTGTTGAATTAACGACTTTTGGGACGAGGTTCATCTGACCGCTCCCGATCCATTGACTCCTTTTTGGATAAAGGATCATAATATAGAACCATCGTTTGATCACTTGTAACAATGACTCCAAAATTAGTTTTGGGTCGTCTTAACGCATGTTCAGAAACGAGTCCGCACGACGTTGACGTTAAAGAGCGGATAGAAGTCGTTGTACTTACGTACCTTTATTCATACCAAAATGATCATGCAGAATTCGGCACTCGTTCCAGAAATTTATAATTCCTTCACTTTCAAACGGCGCTTGAATACGAGGGATGCCCTTATATTTCGGGAATAAAGAACAGTAACTAAAATTAATCACCGTACATGACTTTATTGTTTTTGAAAATATCCTTCATTAAGATCAATACACTTTTGCATGCGCTTGAACCAATTTTCAAAGCAATTTTCACTCCAATTGAGGTATCTCCAAAACATGCATTTTGAAAGCATCAACCGCTTCTTTAGGCGACGAAAAACGTTTACCTCGTTATTTATTTTTGATTTGCGGAAATATAAAGAAAAGTCATTGGGTGCCAAGTCAGAGCGGATGATCCATCAATTCCACTTTTGCAGTTGTCAAAAACTCGCTTGTTTGAGCCGATGTGTAAGAGCTCGCATTGTCCTGGTGGTTGGTTTCACTTATTTTTCCGAATACTTCTGGCAAGAAGGTGCATGTGTACCATTTAGAATCGACCGTCCGGTGTTGCACTAATGGTACAGTTGCCAGATGTCCAGTTTTCCCAAAGAAATACTATTTGTTTCGAAGTGCTTCGTGCGTGAACAACTTTTGTTGGATTTGGCTCACCTTGCAAGACCCATACAGTCTACTGCTGTTTACTTTCGGGCTCATACGCGTAGATCCATAATTCGTCACCTGTCACGATGTCATAGACGTGAGTTGAAGCTCTCTGATCGTATATTTTTACCATTTCTTTCGACCAATCGACACGAGCCTTTTTTTGAGCGATTGTCAAATTATGTGGGATCCAACGCGAACAAATTTATTTGACGCCCAAATGTTCATGCTATGTATGCTGGTCCCACTAATGCCTAAGGGTGCCTCTATCTGATGATAAGTCACATGACGATCTTGCAATATCATTTCACGCACAGCAGCAATGTTTTTCGGAACAACAACCGATTATTGACGACCTTCACGAAATTCGTCATTGCGCGAAGCACGGCCACGATTGTATTCAGTATGCCACCAATATATGCTGGTTTTTGATAGTGACTCATCGCCAAAAGACGAATTAAGTTCATCAATGCACTGTTGTGATAATCCACGTCGAAAGTTCTAAAAAATAATCGTACGTAAATGTTCACGAGTTAATCCATTTTTAGGTCGAGGTGCATTTTTTAAGTTACTGTAAACAACACAAATGGCACCTGTACGTCAAAAGGTTCTGAGTAAGTATTCTGTCAGAAATGTCGAACTTTACGATAGAGATGGCGATCAGTTGTCAGATGGCGGCGCCAGGATCGTTTACTTCCGAAATATAAAAGGCACGTCTCGTATCATTTCAATAAATGAAGTCTTTTGTGGTGGTGCCACTTCAATTGACCGACCAGGACATTAATCTGCAATGAATATTTGCCCCAAACAGAAATATTTTGACCACTTTTTTACAGTAGAATATGAAGGAAATAAATCACTATAGTCGTCATCTAAACATTGTTTAATTATGAGGCAATCTGCCTATTGCCTCATTTGTTTAAAGATTTAATAACTGCACGGTATTCAACTTTTGTTAATTGAGATATTTTCATACACTTAACAAACTTTTTCTTGTGTCAAATCAAGAAAATATAACGTTAATAAATAATCCTAATTAGATTTTTTTCTTAGAAGAAATTACATATTGTTGGATACTCCCACATAGGTATCGTCAGATTTGAATTGCCACATTTTACAATTCTTAATCTGGAATTTTACCCCTCTTTTGGAAAATACTCTCATAGTTACTGGAGCTTTGAAGCAAAATCTTGTATCAAATATTGTTTCACTTTCACAATTTCGAATTTAGAAAAAATAATATTAACCCAGTTATTGATTTCCTTTTTTCTTTGCATTTTTCTCAATAACACCAACATGATGATTGTGCCACAGAAAACTATTATAAAGAAAATTATGTTTAATTTTTGAAAATCCGCTATTTGTGATGCAAGCTTGTCAATGTTGTCGAGCTGGTAACGATGTGGTATTAACTGATCCTACAAACGTCTGTGAAAAAATTGAACCAAACTCGCCTTTTTAGGCGTTAAGAACTAGCATCACTTCACTGCAATCACTTTATCTAAGAGTTTTCTGTAAGTGTAAAGTAAATTAGCAATCTTCTTTATCGCCTTGTGTCCTTATTCGATTAACTTCCACATAAACAGATTTAATCAAACTGATAATTTGTAAATTGAGTCTGTTATCATATTACCAACTAAAAATGAACCGCTAAAAACGTAATTGTCAAAAATGATCAGTTGGGACTTTTTTCTAATTTCAACTCGAGAGTAATATAATTTGTTATTATTTAAAAAGTTTATAGTAAAAGAATCAATAAGCATATTAAAAATGTTGCATTATATTTATTTAATTGATTACAGCGTAAGAATGTAATTTAAATAAAAATTAATAAATTGTATATATTTTAGTCCAATTACAACACTGAAGATACTGCGGATATCTTAAAAAGTAATTTTTCAATTTTATTAATTATTATTAGTAATGCCAACCGTGCCTCTAACTAAAAGTTTTCCCTATTTAAAAAAAAAAACGCGTGACATATACAAAGGCCAGAAACAGTTATTTTCTATATTCATAGTAGTCCAGTCATTATGTAAATTTGAATTGGAACGAGATTTTTTATATGTTGTTGGAGGAGTCAGGAGTGCCTAATTTGAAGTTCTCGAACGAAACCCTTTAGAAAATAAGGGTGGATTTTTGTTTTTACTGTAACTCGGCTCCTCGTCATTCTACGGGGAAGTTGTATTGTTACTTTTTGTCCCTTTTCTTATTCTCTACAATTTGTGTTATATGACTTTTTCACATAACATCGTCCGTTCTCGAGATATCGGCGAAAATAGGACAAAATTTGGAGTATGAACTCGGTTTTAATTTTTTTTCTTTATCGTCACCCATAGCGAAAAAATGTTTATCGTCAAACGTGTAGAGTACACTCGTACCTACAATTCGATACTTTTGTTTTACCTCCATCTGTAAAATTACGAGTTCTAGCGCGCTGGACCATCGAAAAAAAGGAAGACATGAATATCTTTTGGACCGGAAGAAAACAAATTTGCATAATAAATTTTATACGTGTGATTCATAATTTTACTGTCTTATTTACCTATATTGTCTTTCAATAATTCTATTCAGAACGGTGAATCCGTACATATCTACACAATCGCGCGAGCTATAGAATCGAAACTTCGCACGGACTTGCCGACTTCTCGACTTTGCGGCGCACTAGAACGCGTAATTTTAAAGATGGTGGCAAAACAAAAATATCGAATTGTAGGTACGGACGTGCTCTACAAGTTTGACGATAAACGTTTTTTCGCTATGCGTCACGATAAAGAAGAAAAAAAAAATGAGAACCGAGTTCGTACCCCAAATTTTGTCCTATTTTAGTCGATATCTCGAGAACGGACGATGTTAGGTGAAAAAGTCATATGGCACAACTTCCCCGTAGAACGGCGAGGAGCCAAGTTACAACGGAAACAAAAATCCACCCTTATTTTCTAAATAGCGGAAACCAGTCACAAGGGTTTCGTTCGAGAAGTTCAAATTAGGCACTCCTGACCCCTCTCAACAACATATAAAAAATTTGGCTTGATGGGATCTCGTTCTAATTCACGGCCTATTTTCGGTCAGAATGACTGGGCTATAGTTCTTTATTTTAATTTGGCATAAATATATTCTCAAAAATAAAGAAATTATGACGGTGAATTTTTTTCGCATTTTTTATTTAGCGACAAACTATCGAAATAAAATTTTTGAAAACCGAACATTGAATATGTTGATACATTTCTAAATTGAGAATAATAGTATATTATAGACCAGGCGGAGAAAGCTCTTATTATAATCGAGCATACAGTTCACTGCCGAGGCGCTAGCCGAGGCATAGAATGTGTGCGAGGCAATTAATGTGATTTCGCTGTCGTGTATTATATACTATTTTTAACCGTTTAATTTACACATATAATTCTCTTTATTAATGATAATGTTTGCGTTTGACGTTTTGGGTTAGTTGCGTAAATATCTGTCAGAATGAATTTACGATACATACCAGAGAGGATACATAGAGGAAGACACTCTTGCCATGTTATTTAAATGCATTTTTTTCAGCACCACCGTACAATGTAGCCGGACAAAAATGAATTCTTTCAATATAATGTTGTGGATAATATAATATCGAAATTATTATACGCTTGAAAAAAATAGTATATTATAGACCAGACAGAGTTAGCTCTTATTATAACCGAGCATACAGTTCACTGCCAAGACAGTAGGGTGTGTGCGAGGTAATTAAGATGTTTTCGCTTTTTTACGACAAATACTAACGAATGCTATGAAATTGAATCGTTCTTTTAGAACAATTAAAACTCGTACATCTTTACCATTCTTTGATATTATTAAATAAACGCCATTTCAATATGTATGGGTCTTCTGCATTTAGTACGGATTTTGTTTTGACAAATAACGATAATTGTGCTGGTTAATGGTACCAAATTAAAACTTTATCTAATAATTTTTTTAAGACTTTTTTAAGACCATTGGCAATCAACTCATCTAGCATATGCATTTTATAGAAGAATTTGATTTTCGAGATTTAACCCAGAATTTTGTGAAATCTCGGTAGATTTGTGATTTTCTTTAATTCAAATATCCAGACTGGTGTCTGAATGTCTGTTCATGCATGACTATAATAAATGACAGAATCACTATTTCCTGGTTAAGAGGATTTTCAAGCAGTCATGTGTCCCGCTAACTATCTATTGCTAACACCTGGAATTTCAACAACACGATCTAAGACATCTTCAAAATAAGCTGTACAATGAGTGCGCGGTAGGGCTGGGCGAAGTATCGACACATCATCCAAAACACGATACCATAACTGGTATCGGGTACCCGATACCTCATATAACGAAGGTATCGATTCTAAGGTATCGATTCCAAAGCATCGATAGCTATCGATACTTTACCGATTCCAGTACTCGCTAAGTATCGATGTATCGGGTAGCGAGGTATCGATTCCAAAGCATCGATACCTATCAATACTTCACCGATTCCAGTACTCGCTAAGTATCGATGTATCGGGTAGCGATGTATCGGGTAGCGAGGTATCGATTCCAAAGCATCGATACCTATCGATACTTTACCGATTCCAGTACTCGCTAAGTATCGATGTATCGGGTAGCCATGTATCGGATAGCTTACCTTCGTGCATTTTTTTAAATGTACATAAAGGATGCAATAACTTTTTAAGTAAAGAATTTTTAAGTATATATGCATTATATATATTATATAATATATATTTAGAAGGATGTTATTATTGTGTGTAGCAAATATTCTTATTATGACGTAACTATAATTATTACAAAAAAAAATCTCACAATATTGCAAATTTCATACCGTAGTTATGGTAGAATCGGTAAATTAATTTTAGATCTCTTTACCGATTCCGGTACTCAGAATCGATACCGTGCACAGACCCGATACATCGGTAAGTATCGATATCTCGATTGGTATCGGTATCGCCCAGCCCTAGTGCGCGGTCTTCCTTTTTCCGCAAGTGGATTATTACGCCACACTATCTCAGTTTCAGCAAGTCGTCCGAACAATGCAGCAAACATTTTATGATTTGGTTGATGCCGATTTGGGAAAGATTCCTGGCTTCCCTACCATAAACGAAAATCGTGGTTGCTCTTTCACGAAATGTATAATTCGCTATTACGCTACCTGAAAGAAAAACGTACATTAATAAACCTTACAAAAGTATTTTTAATAATATAAAATAGTATTAAAAATCTGGTCTGAAGAACACAGATACAGGTTCACTATTAATATTTTTGTGAACGTGTCCGAACATATCCCTCCCCAGAGACGTAGATACGTATTTCGCCTTTCTACAGGCTCATCGGTACGCCCCTGCTGGAGAAAGGATATCTTCAGACACATTCACACCAGATTTTTAATAATATTTTGTATTATTAAAAATAGCTTTGTATTATACAAAACTGGTGGGGTTTATTGATTAATAAACCTTTATTTTACCTATGTCATGTATAGTGCGTTTGCGACATATATTGATATGAACTTTTTTTCATGTTTTTGTGTGGAGTGTTCGTTCCCACAGTTTGTCGCCTCATTTTAGCTACACCTTGTATAATAAACATAATTCGAATATTTTCTTTACTTCATTTTGTTATACACGCGGAGAAAACTAATTAGAAAGCATAACATGAACATATAGCTTTTGATACCTTTACCGTTTGTTTCTTATATTCTTAGCAATGCTTCTGTATTCGCATTTGCATTTAGTGTTTTATCTCTTTTAAAAGTACATACATACTTATCTTGTTAAAAAACAATTTTTCCGAATTTATAACGATGAATAATGTTTGTTTCAGTTTATTGAAATACCATGACTTGGAGTAATATAGTTTGCAAACATGTTTACTTACAACGTTCTTTTGCCTCCGTTTGCTTAAGATTTGTGATTGATGAATTTTGAATCTGTATTGAACTAAAATTTAAAAGACTACTTCATTATTTAATAAATATTTAATAAATAATATTCAAATTATGTATTTATAAATGGAAAAACGAAGCTATTTAAGTAGTAATTAAACTTTGTTTCTTGATCTTTTATTAATCACTTACAATATCGTTGCTTCTTTATTTTAAGAACGTCCTCTTGCATAAATTGTTTAGGCTGATGTCCTTATGTCACGTCTTTATATAATATTTTTTTAAATATAAGTTTATACTCAGTATATACCAGTATTTATTTATTTTATCTTAATATTTGAGAAGTACTTCTCGAACCATTAAATGCTTATTCATGTGAATATAATTACTTTGTTATTAGTGATTTTATTAAGTTTGTTTGTAGGGTAATTTAATAGCCTATGATAAATTTCTTACGTTATTTAAAATCCTTGCAATAGTACTTGTAACTCTATTTGCGTTTTTCTAGGGTAACAATAGATGTCAGTCTATTTTAGCATCTGCAAACACATTTACTATTCATATATATGTACAAATAACGGTAGTCATAAAACGCAAACAGCATTGCAATAATAGATTACATTTTATTACCACATTATTCCAAATTCAAAAATTCCACATACTTTGATATTTAGTTCATTGTTATCCCTTAATTATATTCAAAGACGTTATAAAGATTAGGTTATAACGGTTAGGTGACATAATTAACTTAGATATACTACCCAGATGTACTATATGTTGTACAGTTCTAACAAGTCTTAACCTGCAAACGGACAACGGACTATCATTGTATAATACGATACATTATGTTCAGTATATATCTGATAATGCATACGAACAGACGCAGTGTGTATTTTTCTATAAAAGTACATTATATTAGTGTGTTAAAAAGAATACAGACTTGTTAATATACTACATTAGTTTGCCCACAGAAAAAACGCAGGTTAACTGCGCTTACTGGTTTTAGGCGCTGGTAATTGAGCGCTTATTTCGCTGAGTTTTGGACAGACCTGATAGTTCTTTAGCAGCTAATATCAAGTGAAGATGTTCTGTTCTTCCTCAAATGAGCGGAAATAAAGAATGTTGGAGTCTTATTTGATTCTAATCTCACATTAAGATCCCATATAATCCATATGTGCTCCGATGTCTACAAAACTGGGATTTATTATGCGTATATCAAAATAGTTTAAAGATCTCACTTTGCTTAAATCACTGTACTATGCTAATGTTTTGAGCAAAATGGAATATGCCTCATTAATTTGGTTCCCATCTATAGTTGCGATTCTATTCCTTTGGACCGCTCTCACCGTAAGTTTTTGAAGTACCTCACATTCAAGACTTATGGTATCTACCCGGAACATGGTGCATCCCTGGATGATTTCTTTTTACGCCATAGCATGCCATCTGTAAGCGTAAGAAGGGAGAATATTTGTAGGAAATTCCTAACTAAACGAATGAAAAACATTATTGACTGCACGTTCATATTGGAGCGAATGTCGTTTTTGGTTCCTCGTATGAACTCCAGGCACGAAGTTACATTTATGGTTCCCTTCGTGAAGACGAACGCCTTGAAACGGACTCCTACCTATATTATAGACAGCACTATTTAAGGCCAATAATTTATTTAATTGCACTGCAATGTCATGTAATTATAATTAAAATGTACCTTGTAATTGGGCCTAGCCTGTTAGGTATTAAAGTATATTATTATTATGAGGAATTACTAATTGATAATCCGTTTTTTAAATTAAAAATGAAAAAAAATTGAAAAGTACAGTTTCATCTTATTACTTGCCATCTACACCCATCTCCTTGCCAACACTTTTCCGCTAGAATTCTATTACTATGGGACTTTGTTCATTTGTTCAATATAACAAATTTCTTAAAAACTGTAGCAATTATCAACTCAATATTCACAGTCGAACTAATAATAATTTGTGTACTAATTTAATTATGTCAAACCTGCTTGCCGATAATTAAATGTTAATTCCGGAAAAGCTGTCAGCGCAGGCTGCAAGTCTGAACAATCGAACAATCCGCATCTTCTCTGTCTAGGTACGTCTATCAGTATTGTGACATTATTGGTACCGATCGGCGCCTGTTACCGTAAGCAGGCAACCTGCTTTCTTTCTGCACGTACCTTTAGGCATATCTGAGTTAAACACGTGCCAAGACAGGAATGAGTTTCCACGAATTATGTTGTTTGTGGGGATGAAATGCAAGCCTTCCTTTTTAGCAGTAATAAAAACTAAAATTAGTTTTCCCTATTGCAAGAATATCAAAATAATAGCTAAAAAAATAAACTGTATACGGTCTTACAGCTATGCACGCTGAAGCAATAAACGGATTTTAGCAATTCCACTCACAAAAACCACCAAGGTTAGTTCCATATACGTCGGATAACAACCCCAGTATATGCCCTTCATAACCAAACATCTACATGTCTTGTGACAGGACACAAAAAGAATCGACACATTTGGTTTTTCGTGAAAGGGATTCTATCCCAACAATTCTAATCAGTTTATTTCTACCCTAATAAAATATTTGATATATTTGAACTAAAACGCTATATATTTTAAACATTTTTCAAGTTTAAATATTCACATACAAATTCGCATATTTACATTATTAAAATCTTTATTATTATTCATATTTTTAATATTACGTACCAGTACCGTGGTTATATTGTTTATTGAATTGTATTTAGATAAATATTAAAATAGATATAATAAAACACAGTTGTGTAGTTTCAAAATAATATATATAATGTTAACACACTACATATGTTTCACCACACTGTGGCTTCATCAGGTGGATGAATATACTAATTCAAAATATCAATTAGATCTTATATATATCAATACAAAGTACAGAACTAATCTCATTCTAAGAGGGGGTGGACATGTATGAGTTTTAAGTTTAGTAGGGGGGAGTTATTTATGTCTAGTTGGTCATTTAAAATTATACCTAATTTATTATATTTGTTAATTTCTAAACTTTCTAACATATTAAGTTTTTTACTTTTATCTAGAACATGCAAAGTTTTAAAATTAGTGTTGAATTTGTGATTATGTTCTAGGCAATGATTGGCGAAAGTTGAGTCTGTCTTCTTGTCTCTGTGGCGACTTTCATGTTCTTTCATTCTAATATCAAATGTCCGTCCTGTTTGTCCGACATACACTTTTTTACAATCTTCGCATGTCAACTTGTAAACCCCTGAGTTTAATCTATTGTCCGTTTTATCTTTGTTGTTTTTTATAGCGTTTTGTAAGGAATTGTTGGTTTTGAATGAAATGGTCTCTTCTTTACTTGTTTTTATTAAGTTTCCTACTTTGTTTGAAATTGTACCGATGTATGTGATAGAATTATAACTAAATGTTCTATTGTTTTTTACTGTGGGGTAAATTGAAGATATCGTTTTAGATTTCTGTAGTTTTTTTAGAATATTATTAATTAAATTTATGGTGAAACCGTTATTTAGCGCTATAACGTGTATTCTATTTAATTCTATATCGAAGTTTTCTTTACTCAACGGGACGTTAATAAATAAGAAGCCACAGAGACAAGAAGACAGACTCAACTTTCGCCAATCATTGCCTAGAACATAATCACAAATTCAACACTAATTTTAAAACTTTGCATGTTCTAGATAAAAGTAAAAAACTTAATATGTTAGAAAGTTTAGAAATTAACAAATATAATAAATTAGGTATAATTTTAAATGACCAACTAGACATAAATAACTCCCCCCTACTAAACTTAAAACTCACACATGTCCCCCCCTCTTAGAATGAGATTAGTTCTCTACTTTGTATTGATATATATATATAAGATCTAATTGATATTTTGAATTAGTATATTCATCCACCTGATGAAGCCACAGTGTGGTGAAACATATGTAGTGTGTTAACATTATATATATTATTTTGAAACTATACAACTGTGTTTTATTATATCTATATAATGAAGTTTCAACAAGTATCTCCTTCGTCGATTATTAATTTTAAATATTAAAAGCTCCGGATGTTGATTCTTTATATGAGGGTGAATCAGAAATTAGTGAGCTTAACAAAGAGAGCAGCACTGAAAAGTGAACTGTTTTTGACCTCGTTTTGTACCGAGCAGTAATTAAGTTCTTATTTTTAAAGAACAAAACAAACTATGAAATCAAGGATGAGCGAAGGTCTGTTTATGGGCATCAATTTTCTTCGATTGCAACCATAAAACTATGGAACAGCTGACTTTAAACGTGCCCAGACTAGTGTATTTGATGAACAACGCAGTGGACGTCAAAAGGCGTGTGTACACCAGATATGGTTAAAAAAGTGCATGACATGTAGTAAGTAGCAGAGGCTTTACATGTCTCATCTGTGTTAGTGGTTTTGGTTTTGTATAATGGATTGAGTATAAGAAAATTATGTGCAAGGTTGGTGCCGCATCAGTTGACTGTGGACCATAAACATGAACCAGAACGTATTTCAGCCCTCAATTTAGTGAAAGTAAGACATGAGCTGAAAAAATTTTGGCACCGAATAATAACGGTTGATGAAGTCTAAACACACCATTATATATATATTCGAAATGTATCAAGAATTGAAACAATGAACTGAGACTTGTATAAGTTCTTCGAAGATGGCAACGACTATACACTCAGCCAGAAAGGTTAATCCATAAGACGAATCCCACTGCAGTACCAAAAAACAGTAGCCATTTTTTTGAACTGCAGTGGGATTCTTCTTATGGATTATCTTCAAAAAGGTAAAGCAATGAGCGAATACTATGCATGCCTGACACGAAACAATGCAAAAAGAGGCTAAAATGGAGAATACTGATTTTTTCAAAAATAAATTATTTGGGCGTTTAGAGGACCTTTGGGAAAGCAATTTATCCTAATAAAATTAGGGGAAAACGCACCGTTAATCTATAAAAAATAAAATACATACTTTCAAAATGACTACTAACCTTTTACGTTATGTTTACCTCCAAATACAGATGAAGCATCTATTATTTTGGCCATTGTATAGCATTCTTGATTTATACTAATACCATTTTCGTTTATATTTTCTGTATATTCAGTTTAATAAATGTAAATTTTTCAAATAAACGCTATTGAAAGTTTTACTGTCAAAAGAAACTATATATCGACAAAAATTTGTTTCAGAACTACCAACTTTTGTGTAACAAATGTAAATATTATATATATCTAATGGTTTTATCCTTTATGTTATTTTTAGAAAGAAAGATTTAGATAATTAATAAATGTAAATTTAATACTTTCTCCATATTATAATGTTATTATGTATTCATTATTTATTAATTTCTTCATTCATTTATTTTTTAAATAACAATACTATAATCAATATTGAATATATTTCAAAAAAATAAAATTGTTACATACAGAGTGCGTTTTATTGGTTAAGTTTTTTCTATTTTGAAGAATTATAACAAAATGAGATACCTATTATTATAGTAACTTTCTATTTAGTTTAAAATTATCTTAAACTTATACAGTGTGTTTCACTTTTCATGGGGACACCTAAATAACTTTTTTATTTTTAAAGCAATTAATATAAAATTTTTATCAGTTGTGTAGGCCATGGCGATGCACCTTTTTTGTGTGAATAGAGTTTTTATAAATCTAGCCAACTATAATTAAAATAAAAAGTACTGTTTCAAGTAAAGTCATGCTAGCGATTAAGAAAAGTTTTTACAAATGACTCAAGAACCCCTAATACCAAATTTCGCGGAAAAATTTTCATTTTTAAATTCTTCTACATTTTTATGCTATCAGTAGATAATAGTTTGTAATTGCAATAATAAGAGTGCCATGAAGCAAGAAAATAATTTGTCAGTTCAAACGTCAATTTACTTCTTCTGTTGTAACTATTGAACTTTGCTGAGCAATGGCCGATAGACATTTAAGTATTGCTCAAATAGAAATTATTCGAATTGTTGGTGATAATTAGAGACCGGACACATCGGACTGAAATGGACTTTATTACGACGGACGATATAAATAGTCTACAACATCTGTAAGTACATCACGCAGTTGTTGAATAGCACTATTCATTCGGTTAACTGCACATCTATTTTTTGTGTGTGGTTAACCGAATAAATAGTGCTATTCAATAACTGCGTGATGTACTTACAGATGTTGTAGATTATTTATATCGTCCGTTGTAATGACGTCATTGCAACCCGATGTGTCCGGTCTCTAGTGATAATGTACATTCTACCAGCCATATCTCTTAAACTCGTGTGAGGATTATTACGATACGCTGCAACTAATACTGCATCGAAATGATGTCCTCGATTGTTCAATTCTCGTTGACGTGGTTTAGCAAAATTTCCAGTAGTGTTGAAAATGTTATTCATGTATGCAACAGTTCGATGACGAACGGGTGGACGTTCAGGATATCTGACGTTAAGCTCTTTAGCAGCCTCTCGGGTAGAACGTACATTATCACCAACAAATCGAATAATTTCTACTTTTTGAGCAATAGTTAAAGGTCTATCGATAGTTACAACTGAAGTAAACTGTTGTGAATTGACTTTTGAATTGACAAATTATTTTCTTGCTTCAGGGCACTCTTATTGTTGCAATAACAAACTATTATCTACTGATAGCATAAAAATGTAGAAGAATTTAAAAATGAAAATTTTTCCGCGAAATTTGGTATTAGGGGTTCTTGAGTGATTTGTAATAACTTTTCCTAATACTTTTTTGCTCTATCTTAATCGCTAGCATGACTTTACTTGTAACAGTACTTTTTATTTTAATTATAGTTGGCTAGATATTGACTTTATAAAAACTCTATTCACACAAAGAGGTGCATTGCCATGGCCTACACAACTGATAAAAATTTTATATTGATTGCTTTTAAAATAAAAAAGTTATTTAGGTGTCCCCATGAAAAGTGAAACACACTGTACATTACATTATGATTGCTATTAAGAATTTTAGACTCAACATGTTTACAATAGAAAATAGTTTTGATAAACTAAACGTGTAACTTATTATTGTATTTTGGATGTAAAACAGTAGTTTACAGTTTAGTGAATTTGTAGCAATTCCTTATTCTGGTTTCAAAATTTCCAAGCTAAAAATTTACACTTATTAATTGTGAACTATATCAATTTCTATTAAAAAATGACGTGAAGGAAAATAGCATTGTAATATATACATATACGAACAGTAACATTTTTTTACACAAAAGCTGGCAGTTTTTGAAGCAAATTCTTGTGACATATCGTTCCTTTTGATAGTAAAATGATGAATAACGTTTATTTTCAAAATTTCCGCTTTTTAAAGTAAATAAGAAATATAAACGAAAATGGCATTAGTATAAACAAATAATGCTCTACAAATGCCAAAAAAATAGATGTGGGTGAATTTGGACGTAAACGTAACGTAAGAGGTTTTTAGTCGTTTATTTTTTTTTGTAGATTAAGGGTGCCTTTCCCCCTAAAAATTTATTAGAATAAATTGCTTCCCCAAAAGTCCTCTAAACGCTCCAATAATTATTTTTGCGAAAATCGGTGGCATACGCATTCTGCACTTTAGCTCAAAAGGTCTCCATTACAGAAGAATGCAAGTGTTCGCACTTTCACTGACAAAAATTCGTTAACTATATTTCCGTGTGCTTTTGCATCCTGCTTACTTACCAGAATTGATCTTTTCAGACCCTTTCTTTTTACCCAAGCTAGTGGCAAGAGATTTTGATCAAATGAGGAGACAATCACTGAAATTGACACTTATTTTGAGCAATTTAACAAAGCTTATTTTTCTAAAGGAATGAAACGACTTGAATATCGGTGGACTAAATGTAATGAGAGAATAAAAACAGTTTTTACCGAGAAAGTTTGTGTTTTCTTGCCTGGGCTCACTAATTAATACCTCATATTAAACAAATATATTATAGCATGCGCGTATACTTTATTACTTTTTTCAAGGATAAGTAATAGCGTGGAAATGACGAGGGATAGACAAATAGAAAAGACACTAAAACGTAAATTGTAAATCGGACTTCCTTCTTAAAACTCTAAGCGTTTTCGTTTGAGTAGGTTTAAATAAAAGTGATTTTTTTGTAATTTTCAAACAATTTTATCTTGAATGATACTTTGCACTACTTTATTGAGTAAACAATGTTTGTTCTTAATGTGGTTTTGCGCTATATTTTAAAAGATACGCAAGCATCACGTCATAATCTACTTTATTTCTCACTAAATCATCGTATGAGTTTTAAAAATGTTAATAAACAAGTTTAATTTCATGATGATTCTGAAAATCTTAAAACCTACACGGTTTCCTGGTATATATTTCTGATTTCGTTTATTTTAAAATAAAGCACTAAAAGTATATTTTGTAAATTCTAACAGCTTGCCTATTACGTAGTTATCTAGTCGCCATACACGCATGACAAGAACATGAAATATTACATTTTTAAAACGCATTTTTTGTTTTCTTAGTTATTTTCTTTTTAGAAGCGTGTATCTGGGTACTTGGCGGCACTTCGTTTTATACAGTGTCAATGTTTTGTACATCGTTCATGATTTTTATTGTACTTAAAGACAGGTTTGCGAAGATTTTTTGTGTACTTCTGTAATTACGACAGTAAAAGTTTTTGCCAAATGCTATTAAAATGTTAAAAACATCATTGAAGAAACAGTACTTCAAAACAATTTACGTTACGAAGAGTGTCTATTAAAGAAAATTATAGAGCGTAGTGTATAGTTATTATTGCAGTGTGAAAAATCACAATTTTATAAACTGAGATGCAAAATTAACCGGACATTTGATTTTTTCATAATATTTTTGGCCCACCAAAATAAAAATCATATATTTGGTGATTAAATGCTTTATTAACACATTACAAATAAAATCCATTATAAAAGACCAAAATCAAAGCCAAAAGAAAAATAAATAAACAACTTCGGAAGCAATTCGATCAGGCATCCTCCTGATCAAAGCTTGACGAATTTGCCGCTCCCGAATCTCATGCAACATGTCCCTTACATGTTCCACGGGATTCCAGTCAAGGCTTTCTGGTAGCCATTGCAACAACCCAATCTCAACTTCTAAATAAGCCCACGTGACGCTTGCACTGTGTGGACGAGCATTATCTTGCATTAAATGAAAATTTTCGCCAACAAATGCTGCAAAAGGCATTACATTTTACTCTAAACATTATATTTCCAGTTTTTGATGGCTTTACGAAGGTGATTTAACGGGAGAGTGACTTTTAAATCAAAAATTTATTTTAGGGTGAAACATATATACTTTATTTTTCAACATGATGCACGTTCGATTCACTTAGCCCAGCGATTTTCAAATCCTTTTACACCTTCTAAAAGGCAATCTTTCATAAGCCCGCCAAAATAGGTAATCGTTGCGTCTGTCAGCTCCTTATTTTCTCGCAAATCTTTTTCGACAACCCATTTTTTCAAATTTGGGAACAAGAAAAATTACTCGAAGCCAAATCTAATGAATATGGTAGATAAGACAGCACTTCGTATCCTTATCTAACAAATTTAATGGTGGTCGTAGACCGACAGATGCGTTATCCTGATGGAACAAAACTTTTTCTCTCAATAAATGCCATCTTTTTTCTTCAATTGGACATCGAAACGTACCAGAACATCAGCATAATATTAACCAATTATTGTACTTCCTTTCAGTAAATAGTCAATAAAGATTACGTCTTTGGAATCTGAAAAAAACATGACCATAATCTTATTAGCCCAAAAAATGGTTTGTGCCTTCTTGGGAGCACGTTTATCATAAGAAATACATTATTTTAACTGTCTTTGTCCCTGAAGAATAATGATATATCCAGACTTCATCTACGCTGACATATTCATGACGAGAAAATTCTTTTGAGTTTAATTTAAACTCCGCCAAACAGTCATTTAAATTTTAACACTAGTTCACATTTGTCATTTGCGGGTAGCTTTTACATATTTAACAGAATAATTGATACATACATACGAAGTGGGTAAAACCCCACCAGTTTGTATAATACAAAAGTATTTTTAATAATATAAAATATTATTAAAGATCTGGTGTGAAAAACACAAATGCAAGTTCAATATTAATTTTTTTTGTGAACGTGTTCGAACATATCCCTCCCCAGAGACGCAGATACGTATTTCATCTTTCTACAGATTCATCAGTACGCCCCTGCTGGAGAAAGGATATCTTCAGGCATATTCACAAAAAAAGAACGACTTCGCTATCTCACAGAAATTAGAAGTACATACAGCGCTGCATATTGTCACATTGGCCGAAGTACTCGTTTTGTCTACATAACCAATGCAGAACTAACGAAGTATTTCCAGAGGTGGAATCTCTAGAAACTGTATTTTGTTTGTGTCTTCACTCATACTTACGGAATAACCACATGTGTCTCCAGCAGGGGCATACTGATGAATCTGTAGAAAGATGAAATACGTATCTGCGTCTCTGGGGATGGACATGTTCGGACACATTCATAAGATTTTCGCTCCAGATTTTTAATAATATTTTATATTATTAAAAATACTTTTGTATTTTATATATTTAAATGTTAACGCAAAATATTGCATGCGCGTTCGGTTGAGATGTTTTTACAACATTAGCTTTCTCACATACTTTTATTTGGCGGTCGCTCTTTATAATGGTATGGGCTTTATTAGGCATCTTCTGTGCTGATATGACCACTTTTGAAAGCAGTAAACTTGCAAACCACTCAAATACTTACAAATAATTGAATAACAAATCGAAGACTGTGGCTTATAAGTGAATAAAATAAAATTAAAAAACCCTTACCACAATAGAATTTAATGATTCTAAATACGTATTTCTACAACCACGTTGTCATCTTCAGTAGAAAAAACAGTGTAACACTTGAACGCACAAAAGACTCACAGAAGATTGTTCTGACGTCTTCTAGTTTAACACTCTGTGTTAAACTAGAACACGTTCAGAACAATCCTTTCCTTTCCAAAGATTGTTCTGACGTCTTCTAGTTTAACACACTGTGTTAAACTAGAACACGTTCAGAACAATCCTTCTGTGAGTGTTTTTGTGCGTTCAAGTGTTACACTGTTTTTTCTACCGAAGATGACAACGTGGTTGTAGAAATACGTATTTAGAATCATTAAATACTATTGTGGTAAGGGTTTTTTAATTTTATTTTATTCAAATAATTGCATGTAAAGGAGCAGATTCATCATAATATTTACGAAACTTTTCTTCGGTATCCCTAGTGGTTCTTCCACATAAAAAATAATGTTTAATTAACACGCGAAATTTAGACAGTAGGCTTCTAAAATATGCTTGAACTTACCAATTACTCATCATGGCGAAAGTGTTGCCAACTTTTAAAAAATCACTTTTCCGCCAAATCACCTACGTATTTACACTGCTGTAAGTTTCAAATGAAATATCTGAAAGATGGTGCAAGTAGTCGAGTCTCAGTTTTCACCAAATCGTCTTGGTAATGCAATTATGACTTGGTTTTCAATTTTTAGTATCGTTTATCTGTGACATTATCTTTGATCTAAATTAGATTGATATTTTAATATTGTTAGAGGTTTAAATATATAAAAACGGTTGACTTGCAAGTTGAACATAAAAATTTTATAAATTTTCCAACGAGAAAAGACCAACTAAAAATTATTCCCAACAAACTGCTAATTTTTGGTTTAAATAATAAGCATTATTAACGCATTAGTTCCAAAAATCTCTGAAAGTTGAACAAAAAATGTGCAAGAAGCAAACTTGAAAAATTATGAGCATAGGGGCGACCCTAAACTCGTCCCCGAGCAGGTACTATTTAATGTCTGCTACATTAATTCGCCCCCATGCTAATTACGATGTTTTAATCCCTTACCTTAATTTGTACCCGGACAAGAGATTAAGAAATTTATGTTTTCTTGGAAATATAAATATAAAGTTGTCCTGCATATTAAATTCAAATTTATCTAAATTTGAAATTTGCCCTATATACTATATGCTTATAATTCGTCAGTCTGAAATAACGTGAGTGAACGTGGAAATCAAGTGCTAATTGTAAACTCTGTTTAAATTTACCAAATACAAATACTTAAAAAGTGGTGAAATATGTTGGCGATATTCGAATCGCTTTTGTAAGGCAAAAGTTTGTACTGTGGGTGCAGAAAATTTAATTGTACGCAATTAAATAGAACATAATCATGAAAAGAATGTGTAGAAACTGAACAGAGAGATAGTAAATACTAGTGTTAAACGTAAAGCAACCGATGACATTTGTGAGAAGCCTTCAAAAATAATACATTCAGTTCTAAAAGAAAATACTGGACATTTCAGTACAATCACCGTTCAAGACATTCGTTACGTCTGCAACAATCTATACAGGGTGGTCCTTAATTTCTTCGAGAAATTTTAAGGTGCTATTCCTTGAGTAATCTCGAGAGAAATAGTTCCTATAAACATTTGTCCTAAAGTTTTCCGTTGTAGAGATACAGGCTGATTAATTTTTCACCAAAAAAAATCTTTATTTCAAAAATTTAGAAATCGATTTAGGGAACTGTTGTGTTGGTTGTCATGTTTACAGCATTTATTTGTACTTACGTAACTGTCATAAGTATTGTCAAACAATAATTAATTTGAAAGTTCGTACCTACAAATATTTTTTTGTAATTATGGTGAATTATACAAATGCTGAAATGGCAGATATGCATTTTGTGTACGGTCTAGCTAATGGAAATAGTTATGAAGCAAGGCGTATTTACCAACAAAAATATCCTCGACGACTTGTACCTTGTGCGGAAACCTTCAGTAATATTCACCGTCGTCTAGCAGAAACTGGTACATTTGAGAGAAACAAAAATACTCCGGGAAGACCTCAAACTAAAAGAACACCCGATTTAGAGGAAGCTGTTCTGCAGATAATCGATGAACATCCAGAAACCAGTACAAGAAAGATTGGTGTAACGGTAAACGCAAGCCATCAAACCATCTTAAGGATATTACACGATCAACAATTATATCCTTTCCATATTCAGAGAGTACAGGCTCTTCTTCCGCGTGACTTTCCGCAACGCCTAGTCCTTTGTGATTGGTTCCGACAAAAAATTGCCCAAAATGCACAATTTCTAACCTACATTCTATTTACTGACGAGGCGAACTTCTCCAGAAATGGTATTAGGAATTTCCACAACAACCATTTATGGTCAGATGAAAATCCGCATGCCATAACGGAGATGTATCTCTACAACGGAAAACTTTAGGGCAAATGTTTATAGGAACTATTTCTCTCGAGATAACCCAAGGAATCGCACCCTAAAATTTCTCGACGAACTTAAGAACCACCCTGTATAATAACAGAAGAAAATCTCTACAGCCCTTATCGAAAAATAGAACAGAAGTTATTAAATGTGTTACAACATTCAATATTACGACACTGAAGAAAAAGAATTTTTTCTTTATAATCGAGGAAGTTGAAGAAATTGTCGTATTCACGTGCCTAACAAATGTGACTGTTTATGCAATAGTGAAAAAATATATGTCGACGGTACATTCAGTTACTGACCCGATCATTTTCTGCAGTTATTTACACTGCATATATTATAAAGTGGGTATTATATACCACTAGCATTTTGCTTACTGTCGAATAAAAAGGAGTATTCTTACAAAACACTTTTTAACCTGTTGCGAAAAAAGTGTCATAGTTTGGGTTTAAATCTGAACCCAAAAGTCATCGTAGCAGATTTTCAAATAGCAATCCACAATGCCATAAAAGCGGAGTTTCCAGATTCAAAATTTATAGGCTGCAGATTCCATTTAGCACAAGCACGGTTCCGCAAAATTCAAAATCTGGGCCTTGTTGCTTATTATAAGAACGAATCCAGTGAAATTGGAAAGTGGCTACGCTATATATTTGGTTTACCATTTTTAAATCCATCGGAAGTAGACGATTGTTATCCTTTTGATTTTTCGGAAATACAACCTAAAGACGAACGTTTATCACGCTTTTCCTATTATATTTCAGAAGAAGCCGTTTTGCACCTAGTTTGTGGGTAGAACTCAGCGATAGCATAGAAAGAAGCACAAACGCTTGCGAATCTTTCCACGCTAAATTTAATGTCAGTTTTATTCTATGCATCCACTAATTTTTCATTTTATTGAAATTTTGAAACAGTTTCAAACAGACTTATATAAAAATTCAAAGTTTATCTGAATGTGCAACAATACGAGATCCAGTCGTGCGTAGACGTAAGCAGTGCGGTACTAGAAAAATCGACAAGAGTATAAAAATCTGTTTCGAGATTTGATTTTGGTAAATGTATAGCTTATTTTTATAAACGTTAAATGTAAATGTTAATATGTATTAGTGCTTGTATAAAACACAAGCAGGCATTTCTATTCCATTCTTAATTAATAAAATATGTTTTGTGGCACTTACTCAGTTTTTCATTTCTTGCATAAATAAATATGTTATCTATAGATTTTAAATAAGTATATGGGTGATTCACACTGCGATAAACTCGGGGACGAATTCATGAAGCTATTTTTGTGGACCTACTCTCCTCGGGGACAAGTTTATGTAATTTTTTTTCAGGTACGAGTTTAACTAATTACTTAATTTTATTTCTGGGGACTAGTTTAGGTACGTCCGACTATGGATCTAGCGAAAAATCAACTCAGTGGATGATAAATGCGATTTCATCGAAACATCGAGGCGACGGCCCTTTCAGAATAGAATTCACATGCGGTCAAGAACCTGAGAAATCATTTCTTCATCGTACGTGGCGAGAACATTGAAAAGTTTTTAAATAAAAGCATGCATGATTAAGAGCACATGTTGACGACATTCAAGGAAGAAATATAAAAAATTTCACGGGATGTGATATGTACGAGTATATACATACACTGACATGCAAGCTTTTTACTTGTTAACATTACCTTATATTTTAAATAAATAATTGTGACACTAGATGCATTCAATATCTTATGTAACTGTAAGTGTTTAATTTTGAATATTTTGAATACAGTTCTTCTAATTCTTTTATGAAGGCATGTGATAATATAATTATATTATCACGTGAAATAAATAATAATAAATAATAAATTTGATTTAGTGTTTGATTATAATCAAACACTAAATCAAATTTATAAAAAAAAAAGGCAGACAAATACAACAATAATAATTTGGATGAATTTCAATTAAATTTTTATTTACCAGCCTATCCAAAATAAATTTGAATACAATCCTTGAAAACGTTTTATGCCAGAACGTAACCTCAAGAATATTTTTTTTTAGAAAATTTAGCAATAGTCTAGACCTTATTTTCTCTGACTAATTATTACTCAATATTTTTTCACATGAATTCATATAAAATAACCCCGTTCTAGTTTTCCAATACTTTTGAATATAATTAATGTAGTTTCTCCTTAGTACAGTGCCGTTTTCGCGGTCAATCCAACATACCAAATGTCTTCCAAAACGTATGATTTTATTTCGGTGGAATAACGATTAGAACATTTTATCTCCTCTGGCATGGGCATAACTCTTGAGAAATATCGCATTTTACACATACAGTTAGCGATGTGCCAAACAAATTTAAAAGCTGTGCACAACTGTTACTACCTTGAACTCATATGATTTTCGTTGTGTAGAAAGGATTTCCACATAATAAAAAAATAAGTTTTCAGTACAATTTAATTTCTACTTACGATTTTTATACATATTTATTTCTTTTTACTTATTTATTAATATCCCGTAAATGGAATTATAATATTCTGTGGAGTAAATAAATAAATGAAAATACTTAGTTTTAGAGAGCCTACATGACGTTTCGTACAAGCCATACCTTTGGGAATATCACATAATCGATAATCGAAAGATTTGAATTCATCACAATGCACCGGAAACGAAACAACGGACCACACAAGAAGAACCGGTTTCGAAAAAGACGAAATGTGTTCTATCATCTGGGAAGGTGATGGCGTCAGTCTTTTGGGTTTGGAACGAAATTCTCCTGATTGACTATCTCGAGAAGAGAAAAACCGTCACTGATGTATACTACGCAGCCCTTTTGGACAGACTTAAGGCAGCGATCAAGGAGAAGCGTTCTGGAATGGTCAAGAAAAGCATGTCATCACGACAATACACTAGTCCATTCAAGCCTCTGTCAGAAATTAAGATGCACTTTTTACTACTTCCGCATCTAGTCTAGTCACCCGATTTTGGAAGAAACGTTGGACCAATTACGTCAAATTTCAAGCGGATTATGTAGGAAAATGAAGTGAGGTACAAAACTCTTTCGTATTGTACCAAGTTGCTAACTATTAAACCACCTTCATATACTAATCAATTCTAAATACGAATATTTTTAATCTGGCGTGGAATCATGACAGGAAACGAAAGTTTAACACATTTGCGTTTGCAATAACGCTTATCGAAAGTTACGTATCAAGTAAAATTTTATTACAATTATTACCGTTTTATAAATACTATTAAAACAAGTTATTTTATCTATTTTCATAAGAATAATATTTTTGTAAAATAAATCTACAGTGGTGCATGTAATGATTATGGTTTTGTTTATAATTACTAAAATCTTAACTTTAATCTATTAACGGCATGACTCAGAATTTCAAAAAATCCCTCTAGAAATTTCCCAAATAAATCACCAATATTGAGCGAATTACGAATTTAGTTGTTTTGTGTCTAATATACATATCTAGTGCAGGTTCAGTACTGTCAATATTTGGAATTAAAACTAACACGTGCAACCGCTACCAAAAATGTTTATTTCATTCTAGAGAAACTCGTTATTCAGTGTTAAACATAAATGTTAATACATATAACTACGAGTATTAAATCAATTATGTATAAACACTTGCAGTGTGTTCACAATAATATTCTAATAGCTATTACACCGGGAAAACAGCTTTTATAAACAGGAAATATTTTTTGCAAAAATACTACATATTATTTGATCAGGTATAAATTCTAAAAGAATGTTCTTAATTTCTACAATTATATTTACGTAAGTGAAGGACATTGTTTACTTCGTTCGTGTATTTGAGAGCAGAATATTAAAAAAATTAGTGAATTTCTCAAATGAAAGAATGACATACGAAGATGGTTCTATTGAAGGTAAAACTTATTGTTAGATGAAACACTTGAATTATGGCAACCATTTTCTTTTAATTCTCAACATATTTCCCTTAAACATTAATACGCTTGGACCAACTATGCTGACGTGCCATTATACCAATTTTATAATCATCAGTATCAATGTCGTCAAAATACTGCTTTACTTCTGCAATAACCTACTTGTTTGTCTTGAATTTTCTTCCGGCGAGAAACAGCTTGGGATTTGGGAATAAGTGGGGAAATCTAAATGGACTAGATTCGATGAATGAGTGGTTGAAGCACAACCTAGAATCGAAATTCATCCAGTTTTACCCGAACACGGTGTGTGACGGTCCACCGTCATTATGGAATAACACTTTCGAACCATTATGGCTCTTTTTTGGTAGTGATTCAACTTTCACCGTGTCCAGAAGGACAGTATAAGAGGTTCCGTGAATAGTTTGGCCCTTTACGAGATTGCCGATAAGAAATATATCTTACCTTTCCAGCCCAAGAAACGTCTTTGCCTTCTTTGGCATAGGACTGCCACGATGCCTCCACTACTGAGATTGCTGTTTCGATTCAGGTACATAATAATGCAGCCGAGTTTCATGGAGCGTCACAAAACGACAAACAAGCTAATATGTTGATGTTAAAGAGCTTCTAATTGTCGCTAGAAATTCGTGCTCTTTCACGTTTTTGGTCTACATTCAGTAAAAGCGGCACCCACTTGGCAGGGAGCGTAGACATGCAAAATATGGCGGTCGCAACATTGTAAACTTTTTCTCCCATTTAGTGGCCCAGGACGTTTTTAATCTTAGTGACTCATGTCGCCACGTTTAAAGCGAGCAACCCAGCGACAAATTATGACCTTCGAAGAAGCATTGTTACCTAACGTTTGTTGCATATCCTCTAAAATATCAGTTGTGTTCATCTTCTTAAACGTAAGTACTGAATTGCATCATAAATAGCGATTTTATCCATTTTAGACTTTCACTAAATACACCTTCTTTAGGCAACTGTGTCTGTCAAACTAAACGTCAGGTGATAGTGAAAATTTAAATAGCCTCTTCTAAAGACATGGCCCGCTCGAAAATAATACCAATTTTGTTTTTCACTAACGAATACTAGTAGCCCAGTGTCACCTTTCGTGTCAAATCATTGTCATAAATGAGTGAAATAGTTTACACGTTTTTAAAACATTTCCTGTGTTAACTACTCTTCGCTGTAATTTTTGATATTTTCAACAAATCGAGCATAAAATAGATTATTCATGGACTTTACAGAACATCAATAAATTTCCTCCAAAGTATTTGTGTGCTACATGGGTAGTTGAGTTCTATTCAAATCTATTGGATCTGCGTAAGAGTTGTTTGATACCTACAAAACAATTCCCAACTAGATTATTTTTCATTATTATCTCTCGCACAAGAATTGGCCAAATATAAAGCTGATAAAGTATTTCTTTGCAGTTCGTACTGCTCAAAGTGCGAACCCAAAATTATACTTTATCTCTTTCTATTACACATAAATACGCGCTGTAATACTACACACGTTAGTCATTTTAAGGTATTCTTATGCCTTAAATTTGGCTTTGGACTGAAAAAAATACTTTATGAACTATAGACACATATATTATCGATATAACACATTATGGTATGTTTAATGCTCGACTCTTGGCGTGCCTAAATAGCCTTGAAAACTAGAAATAGCTGAAAAGAACATTGTAACTTTATTTTTTATGTTAAATAGTGTATCAAAGAACCAATATCGTAAAACATCAGTCCAAGTTAGGACTGGCTCAAAAGAAAGATAATGTGGCTATATTTTTCAAGCTTCGCTCTTTAGTTGGCAACGCTGAAAATTTGACAGTCATTTGTCAAATACTTGGTTGTGCGTAGCTCTTCAAATCAAATGTGTTTTAAGTTTCTATTGAAATGGATAGCTTTGAGAAACATGTTGCCATTAAATTTCTTTACATGAAAGGTTTAAGTAATGAAGAAATATTAGTAAAGATGAAAGGTGTTTTGGGTAACTGTGCTCCTTCGTACGCAATGATGGCTCAGTTTAAACGTGGTCGTTTAAACTGAGCTATAACCGAAATTTCCACAACGTAAAAGCTTGAAGCCAGTCGTCTCTTGGAATACTCTCAAAAAATAGATGAATTGCTTCATCTATCTCATCCTCCGTCGTGAAATGTCTCCCACGTAAATATTTCTTTAGGTTAAAGTCACACATAGCCAAATCAGGCGAATAGGGTGGATGTTCAATGACTTTTACCTTTCACGTAAAAATTCAACTGTCTGCTGCGCACTGTGTGACGATCCATTGTAGTAATGCAACATTAACCCGCGAATGTTAACTGACTCAAGAACTGCAGGTAACTATTTTGTGGTGTACCAGTTTGCTGTGGCTGTACGTTGATTTTCCAGCTTGATTGCTTTTACTAATCTGGTACTACGGAAGAAAACTGCGTACATAACTTTCTTGAGAGTCCTTTGCTTTTTGGCCATTGTTGGTGTTGGAGCATCTTCGTGGATCCACACACGGCTCTCCTGGCGGGTAGGAATATCGTAAAATGGGATGTGAGTTTCATCACGTGCTACTATTTTTGATAGAATGCGAAGTCCACCATTATTTAACATTTCTAACGTTCCCCGAACGATTCTTACTTGCTCTGCTTTTTTGAAATCGTTAAGCGTGCGTGGCACCCAACGATTAATAGTTTTTTTTTCATCCGAAGATGATCAAGTAAAATTGAATTTACTGTTGCGGATCCAACACCAAGAGTTGCCTCAGGTGCATGTAGGATCTCGTCGATCATACGTCTCACTCTCTCAATGTTTCCAGCGGTGACTGAAGAACAGGGTCTACCAGCACGTTCCACATCACCAAGCAATATCCGTCCTCTTTTAAATTCGCTATACCAGTGAAACACAGTTGCACGTGAAGGACTTTCATCACCAAATGCGAGTTGTAATCGTTCAAGACTTTGTTGTTCACTTGAACCGAACTTAAAATCGCAGTAGATCATTGCGCGTACATGTTCTCTTGACAAGTCCAGGTTTCAAATTACAAATAGTATCTACCACGTTTGCTCTACGACAGCAGCGACCCAACTGACAGTCAGAGTTTACTACTTAAGGATGGTGTTATTTGGAAATGCAGTGCTGCCAGCTCTAACTTCTCTAGTTTCGTGGCATCTCAAAATATATAGCGTCTTCCTCGTATATATCTAATCACGTACGCCCAGAAATAAACACGTGTACTGGCCAACTCAAAATAGAACTCGATGTGAGAAGATTCATCCGCAATTAATCCTTCATGAATATGTCGATCGCGTAGTAGTCAGCGGAACAGTAAGATTAAGTGTATCCGTCTAGCATAATACTCCGTCCTGAAATTATATTCGACCTATTCATAAATAATTCTTGCAATTTTGTAACACATGCACTTATTGTCTGTATGTTTAAATTATTGACACTTTGAAAGCAGTAGCATTTATTGAATAATTGAAGTGAAGATTAGTACAAATGTTATGCTGTTGGTGACTGGAATTAAGACTTGTTTGTTTAACTAATCCATTACATATCATTATTTCATATATCACGCCTACAAATGTATGAATAATTTCAATTAATTTGAATTTCGTAAATGTATACAAAAAGAAGAAATAATAATATCCTTTATAAGTATAACACAACAGGTTATGCCTAATGGCAGATATATTACATATAAAAGCTATTAACATTAACACATTACATAAGTACGAGAAAATAAATTACAAGCCATGTGACAGTTTTGCACATATGTATTATCGTCTATGAGGCGAACCATTTCCTAAGCCAACACACCATACACCATCCAGCATTTTATTTGCTACTTTGAATAAAATATATGTTGGGTGTCCGTTTGATTACGTTCGTTCTTGTAAAGAGAACCATAAATTAAGAAATATGTATGTACATTAGTAATGTATATATATATTTCTTAACTTCAGGTGCCCCATGTAAATTGAATTTTCACTTACACATTTTACAACATAGTAAAGTAGCAGTAAGCAAGACGAGCAAACTGATTCAGATATCTAATACCGCTGGTCTAACTTGTACTGGGCGTGCTATTGTGTCAAAAGAGATTGTATTCAAAAGTGCTAAATACTTATTTTTGTGCTTGCCTTCTGTGCTAGTTAACATACAACTATATTTTACGTAAGTTTGTATATAAAATTAGAAAAGTTTTAGAAAAAGCTAGATTACAAGCAAACGTTTTGAAATTTGTAAAAATAAATATGTGAGACTCCTAGTTTTTATGGTAGAGTTTCTTTGATTTTTATTTGCTGCCAAGAATTAATTGTTAATAATAATAATTCATGCCTTAGCATTACCCAACAGTTTAACGCCAATTACAGGAGACATTAACAAACCATGAGTTATTATTACGCCTGCGCTCCTGGAGCGACTTAGAGAATGTTAAGTTGTCGGCATTCACCTTTAAACGAGAAGAGAAATCCCGAAAACCTTCTCGGATAGGCAAGCTTCGGATCCGACCTCAGGACCCCGGCATAATACGCGAGTTATTTGTCATGCCACTAGGCTATCGGTCGATTTAATAATATAGTTAGCTATTTTATCAATTACAATTTCTAAATTTAAAAATTTCACTCATGTACAAACATTAATGGAAAACTATTGCGATTCAGTAAAGGAGCCATTATGTAAAACGCGTGAACGTAATTTGTATACGAATTTTCTTACGTAAACTGAATATGCTGTGACGGACAATGTAGCATACGTAAAAGCATGACATCTGTTACTACCAGTACAATTAACCAGCAAATATATATTAAAGAATGTTTAAAAAATCGTCTTTTACCAAAGTTATAATGCGATGTGATGTTTTGGCTCGATTTAGCGACAGTCTACTATACTAAAGCTGCTCTCGGTTAGTGTTCAGATAATGTTGAAATTATACCCAAAATTGCCATACCTCCAAATTATCTAGAATTACACACCATCGAAAAATATTGGGTAATTATTAAACATAAATTAAAGAAGCACAAAAAAGTGCAGTGAATGAGAAAGAAATTAAATGAACGTGGAATGCAGACAGTGATACGATTATTGCGAGGCAAGGTTGAGAAGTATGCAGTACTTCACATGCTTATATAGCGCGAACGAAATGACCTTCAGAAGCGCGCAGGTGGAATGTAGAAGTGGCATTCCCCCCTCTATACGCAAGCACAGGTTTGAGATCGTTGATTCATCCAGTGTATTTTGAGAAGCGGAAGTATGGGAAAGCGTTAGTTAGCCAGCGTTAAACAGCGTGCTGTTGTCGTTATAGTGACTTCTAGTGAGATTCATTGTCATTTAAAGGATGATATGATGACGATGCTATTGATAGGTCTACCGTAGATCGATGGGTTATAAGATTTCGTTATTGCGAGCCTGATAGACCCAAATTGTTGATAAAACACGCAGGGGACGTCCGATCACTGCCACAGACGATAAACATTGCAAACTCGTCGACGATTTGATTCAAAATGACTGGTGAATCACACAAAAGCGTATGGCAAACCATATTGGAATATCTAAGGAACGTGTCGGCTTCATTATTAAATAATTGGGATATCGTAAAACCTGGGTAACGATAACGATGGGTACCACGCCCTCTCACAGACGAGAATACATAGCGTCGATTGGAATGCTGCGAGCAACTTTTGCAGTGCAATATTCGAAAGAAACTCTTTTTTTGAATATTGCGACGGGGGACGAGTCATGGGTCCATCATTACGATCCAGAAGAGAATAGAGAGAGCGATGAATATCGACATCCGTCTTAGGCAAAAAAAATCGACTGTGTTTTGGGATGCTCATCGAGTTTATGTGACCGATTTTCTTGAGCAACGGTAAATTCTTCTCGGTACATACAGACTTTAAAACACCGCCGACGTCAAGTGTCGTCTTAGAGACAGCCTGAAACCAATAATCTTGCAACATGACAACTGCAGAGGCTCTGCGAAACTTGAAGTTTGAACCGATTCCACACCCTCTTTATTTCCCCGATTACTCTGCCTTGCGATTTTTTATTTTTCTCCTCTACTCAAGAGACGTACGGCGTAATCATCACACCTCTAGCGATGAGGTAAAGGCAGCTGTCAAGTCCTGTAGTCGAGAAAAGTCGGAAGAATTACTCAGTGACGGAATGAAACAACTTGTTACATGTTGAGAAAAACGTGTTAGTCTTAACGGTAACTGTGTAGAAAAATAAATATGTGATTTTGATGCTTAGGACTTTTTTTGCCCGCTCTTGCAATTTGTTTTTGTTCGTGGTGTACAATCATGTGTGCATTACTTTTCAGCCTACCCTTGTATTATAATTTCGATGACCAGTAACAATGTACAAATATTGATGGAAGATATCAAAAGAGAAGTTTTGTTCTTTTCCAGACTTAGTCTTTTTTAGGGTTTTATGTTTAAGAGTTGCTTGGGGTCGGGTTATCTTGGAAATGAGTTTCCAGTTGTTTTCTTCCACATTTTTATTAATTTTTTTGTCACTTACTAACACTTATATCTTCTCATTTTATGCTTCTTCTTTCAGATGCTATCCGTACCTCCTCTTTCCACGTTCTTCTTGATCTGAGTCTCGTTTTTTCCCCATTTCTTTCACGTCGGATGTTTGTCTAATTAGTCTGCACTGTCTTTTATTACATGGTCTAACCACTTTAGTTGACCTTGTTTTATCGTTGTTTAGGTTTTCTCTGAATACCTGGTGCCTAATTTGATCCGTTCTGGGTTTTCCTTCTATTCTTTTCAAGAATCTCATTTCTATTCTTGTTAGTCTGTTTTTGTGTTGTTAGATTCACACTCATATTTGAATTTCAGTTTTACAATTCTTTTAACCATTTCTATATTTATTTGTTTGGATATTTCTTTTTTACTTAAAAGGTGTTACTCTTTATGCTGCTATGTAGTCTGCCAGTTCTCGCTATAATCTCGTTAGTTTCGTGCTCTAGTTTGTATTTGTCAGTAAAATAAAATTATATTTAGTAATAGTAATTCATGCCTTAGCACCCCGAACAGCTTAATTCCAATAACAGGGCATTGACAGGCTGAGTTATTATTACGACCGCACCCATGCAACGACTTACTATGTTTGGCTGTCTAATTCACCTTAAACGAGAAGGAAAACCACGAAAACCTTGGACAGTAAACTCCGGACGCGATTCCGGGGCCACCTGCACAATAACACCTACCTTACCACTGCACTAGATTTTAGTTAGCTACTTCATATTTCCACTTCTTCATGGACAATCTTTATTCATTATTGGCCTAACTGTATAGTATCTAGATCAAAAGAAAAGCCTACAAATAACAGTTAATAAAATTCTTGAATATATTCAGTTTTAAACTTCTTTAATTTTACATTTGTGGATCGTATGCGGAAGAATGACCCCAAAGTTTAAATTATGAATACCTTACATTTTCAATTGACTAGTTAATGCTTCAGATGTAGATACAATAAATGTTTAAACAAGATATAAAGAGAATACATAACAGAAAAGATATTTAGTACTTACTTCTGAAGTGATTATGCAATGAAGACGTTAGGAACTTAGTTACTAGGTGTTTGTTGCTAAATAAACAGTTGTTATTTAGTGTATCAAAAGAAACCTCGTGTTCCAACATAAATTTTATTTGTTTCGCAGCGTTATTTGCGGAAGAACAATTCTTTGATTCTTGATTTTGGTTGGCAGCAAGCACACTCGTAATGTTTATTCTTACAATAGATGAAAGTACATTCCATTCTATTAATCGTAAATATAGTAATAAATAATATTAAAAAGCTCTGACGCATTTATAAATGAAAGCTTTCGTTATGAAAATAAAACTAGTTCCGCATTTAAAATTTGTTAATATTAAGATATTAAGTCACGTTCACTAGCCACTACATCAAATAATAATAATAAACAAATAAAAATGGCCAGTATAGTCATAACATTAATATAAATATATGCTATTAAACTAGGTTTTCACAAGAAGAATATATAAACCCATTATAATAAATAAAATTTCTTTAAAAGTGGATAGTCATATTCCTATCATCGATTCGATTTGTAAATGCTATATGATATACATACATATTTTAATACCTCTAATAATTTTTGGAATAGGAAGTCAATATTATCTTCTCTGGATCGTATAAGACTGAATCACCACTCCTCTTAAAAACATACATATATGTATATACATGCGAAAATATTTAATATCTTACCCGTGATCGATTAATTTTTAATTACTATGCGTTATTAGAAACACTGCATTTAAGTAGTTAGTTTACTTGTGAACTATACGTCTGTGCATGTTATCTATTGGTTATCAAAACGAATAAAATTAATTTATACTGTGTATTCCTTTTTCTATGCAAAATAAGGAATGACAATGAAACTCATTCTATACCTTACTGAATCTTATGACTTATGATTAGAGCAGACCAATTTCCGTGCGCGCCATGTGCGCCGATGTGAGGATGATTGTCTTGCATCAGAACTAATAAAAAGCATTCAGTATGTGTTTGGTACTTGCTTAGACTGCATGTAAGCATACGTAATAAAATGTCGTCGACACATAAATCGAGAAAACGACCGTTGTCAGACGAAGTGAATAAGTTTATTATGGATTTTCCCGACTTAATATACGATGGCTCAAAAATTAAATGTTTAGTGTGCAATACATATAATGTGTTGGTCAAAAACACATTGTAAAGAACACGTAAGCAGTTCGAAACACAATAATAACAAAATTAATCGACAACAGTTTATACATGAACTATGTGTAACTATGATTGTGTGTACACTGCCGTTTACCTTGTTAAGTAATGATTCATTTATTTCATTTTGAAATAAATACGCGAATCCAACATTACCGAGCACGACAACGTTACGAAGGAATTCACCATCGGTGCGTAAACAGGTTGAAAATAAAATCAAAGCCGAACTGAAAAATAAAAAACTGTGGTTATGTGTGGACGAAACAACTGACAGCAAAAAACAATATGGAACCAATAATCCAATAATAATCCAATAATATGGAACCACATCAACCAACGTCTTCAATTTTATTAGCATCCAGACGACTAGAACAATGTAATGCCGAAAAAAATTCAGAGGTGCTATTAGAGACTTTGGAAAAATTTAAACTTTCGAAAGACCAAGTATTAATGTTTATGAACGATGGTGCCGCAACCATGTCTTCTGTAGGCCGGTCTCTTAGAAAATATTGCCCTAACTTGTTACATATTACTTGTAAACTCCATGCTCTACACCTTGTGGCAGAACAGGTTCGTAGATGTTATCCAGAGGTAGATGCTTTAATATCGAGTACAAAGGCAGTGTTCCTGAAATCTCCAAAACGTATTCGGAAATTTCACGAATTGTGTCTCCATACCCCTGAGCCACCACAGCCGATTCTGACACGTAGGGGTACATGGTTACGGCGGGGTTTTACTATCATGAACATTTTGAAAAAATTAAGGACGTGGTTTTATCATTCGATCCGAAAGAAAGTGCAGCTATCAATACAAGCCAAAAAAATTTCAAGATGCCCAGATTAAAATGGATTTACAAAGTATTCGTGAGAATTACTTGGGACTAGAAGAAGCAATAACAAAATTAGAAAATTCGTCGCTGTCGTTAGAGGAATCACTGCAAATCGTTAAAGATGTTCACGCACAACTGTGTGCTGTAGAAGACGCAAAAAGTGAAAGTGTTCTAATTAAATTTGAAAGTGTTTTAGACAGAAATGCATATTTTGACACCTTAACACGTATTTGTGAGGGCACGTCTACAGATGCGTTAAGTTGCTTAAAAAAGTATTTTGATTATGCGAATATAACATCACTAGATGTAGAACGCTCGTTTTCCGAATATAAACATATTTTTTCGTCACGGCGGACATGTTTTTCAGAAATAACCTTAGAAACGCACCTGATGTTGAAAATATACAATCGAGTTTCTCGAGTTTGGCAATCCTTGGAAGACGCTTAAAACGGTAAGTGTTTTTTTTAAATCCTCTGTCGTGCACACAATCACTGATTTCATACATTTTCCGTTTTATTTATAGCTGCTATTTGTACTATTCTTAGTTTTCGTGTGTTTGTGCATATTACTTTAATAGCAGAAAACCAAATGTATATTTAATTATTTCTGATAGAATAAATGTCTTTACTTCTATACTTATATCGGTAACAAGCTCATGTTGCGTCCCTATTCTATCGCATATTCTAATATATTACGAATTACACTCCCATACCGGCGCTCATGGCGCGCACAGAAATTGGTCTGCTCTACTTATGATTAAGAAAATGATATGATTGCGATTAATGTGCAGTAGTATTTCCTATAACGGCAACTATTTTAAATAATATAAATATCGTGTAGCAACGCAATAGAAAAATGTTGACCAGTAAATCAATTAACACCAGAATCAAAATTAAACTATTTTAGGGCCAATAAAACTAAGGCCCTGTCTTTCAATATCCAGATAAAGTCTCAGTTAGCTATCCGTTAGAAAAACTTATCTGTCAGTTAAATCTGTCAGATAACTTTTATACTTCTTTCCAAGCGCTTTATTCCAATAGTTAGTTATCCGACAGTTTCTAACATTTTCGGTAACTGCATTACAGCGTTAAACGGCTATATTCAAACGAGCTTCCATGGAGTGAGAAGTGGCTAACGTACATACAGTAGTTAGAAAGAGATGAACTGTTCATAATTGTCCTACCAATTTGAATTTAATGACATTGATTTAAATATTTTTGATAGGTATTGTCAAGTTGACAAATAGGACCGAATTTAAAATAGGTACAATTTCACCCTTTTTTTAATTCAGCTGTACTTTTAATATTGTTATTTGTTAAGTTCCTTATTATTTGATTCTTTGTCGTTATTTCGTTGTATTTGTTTTTTGACCGATATGTCTGAAAAAAAAATTAAACGCGCGTGTCATCCTAATTACTCCGACGAAGAAACCAGGTTGCTAGTGGACCTCGTGCTCCAGCATAAGGATATTGAAAGCAAAGTTTTTGATGCTTTCACGTGGAAAGAGAAAAATGAAGCATGGGAGGCAGTGGCGTTGTCCTTTAATGCTAGGAATTCCACATATGTTTAACGGGGACTGCAGAAATTGAAAGGCAAAGTATGAGTCGATAAATAAAGCCCTAAAGAAGAATGTCACCAAAGAAATATGTGGCTTTATGTTAATGGCTGTGGCTCCAAAGTTGATGTTGTGTATAAAGATTGTGAGGAAAACCCTCCCAGATCATCTCATATTTCGAAATGATCAATTCGTTCACCAACAGTATACGACCGGCGGTCCGGGTTTATCTCGTTTATAGTTTCTATTTCTTCTACTTCCAACGCATCGTCAATAAAAACATCTATAATTAACAAAAAAAAGAAGAGTTTGAACACGTAAAGCGTAATAAATAAAACCAGAGGGTGTCAGTTTGATGTTATGGTTTGACAGCAATTACCCAACAGATACGACGTTATCAGTAACGCCGCCTAGCAGCTAAGTTTATCCCTCAGATACGCCCGTAAACTGTTGGATAAGAGATAACTGACGATAAAAAGACGGAAAGTGTCATTATCCGTAAGATATATCTGAAAGTTAACTAACCGAGCCCTTATCTGGACATTGAAAGACCGGCGCTAAGTGAAAATGAAATGAATCATGAAATAGGAATTAAATTACTTGGACCATCTTTGAAGAGCGAGCCCTGGAAATAACATACTAAGCAATAATGGAATGGAAACCAGCACGTAGAAGACGAAAAGGTAAACCAAGAACAAGATGGCAGGAGTCAATAGAACATGAGATAAAGGGATTGAAAATAACCACTTGATTGAAAAGATTAGCAATAGACCAATTGTCAAATCCTATTGGAACATCTATTTCTTCCCATTAAACAAGGAGTTTGTCATAAGCGTCACGACAGTTTTTTAGTACATTCGAGCTGATGTTTTCAACGTCAATCTCCCAAAATCAATAAAAGACACACTTTCGCAGGAAACCTCATCAAAACATTATTGAGGCTATATGGTAACCACGTTGAATTAGGTCACGATGTTAAAAATTCTTTCGTCCGAGAATAAGATTTTGCTATACCTATCCTGTTTTGTCATAACGATTTAACAACTTTTTTCCGCTCTTTTGCTTCTTATGGCTTTAAAGTTTAGTGTTTAATCCTTCTGTAAGCGTACATGCCTAAATTTTCCCTAATGATGCGAAAGATCGTTATAAGTGCGATGTTCATTTCACGGAACAAGATCGTTTGTTTCCGAAGTGGATTCGGATTCGCAAAATATGTATGACTGGTACGAGGACGATCAACGACATCAATATTTCGAATTGTAACGATATATGAAACGTTGATTAATATTAAGGGGCCAAAGAAAAGCTAAAATCTGTTGCACATTCTTTCCCACTTTGTGCGATGCAATGATATTATACAAATGTGCAATACTGACAGTATTTTGTTACTGAGTAAGTGTAGGTTCTACAGGTAAGTCGTAAGAGTTATAGAAAAGTATGAAAGGTGCGCGTAACAATGGCTCCCGGGATAATAAGTGGATGTCGTGAAAGAACAAAGAAAAAACATTTGTCGAGAACTTCTCAATCAATATAGAAGCGAAGGAGATTATTTTCACAAGAGCATCACCACCGGAGACGAATCTTGGGTTCATCATTATGACGCCGAAAACAACCGTCCGTTAGCGTACTATCGTCGTCCTAATTCTCCACGTTACGAAAATTCAACAAAGTTCCATCAGCACAGAAAGCCATGCTCACCATTTTCTGGAATACCAAGGGAGTCATTCTTATCGAATATCTGCCAAAGGGATCAATGATTAAATTAAAGATACTGCAAAACTTTGCGATCACTAAAGAATCGTATCCGCAGTGTAAGATCGGAAAAGAGAATTTTTTCATGTATGATGACATCCCCAGACCACATTGCAGTAACGAAACGATGAAGTCCGAGATGAGCCTGAAATTCGCGATTGTTTCGCACCCCCCGTACAGTTCTGTAAACCCACCATTTACACAATGGCGTTGTTGGAAACCTTATATATCAATACGCCCTCGTATATTAAACGGATGTATATATTTATTGTTGTATATGTATATGTACGTGTTGCAATTAATTTTTGCAGTAATAATCTTGATATAATAATTATTACATGCACTACCTTATTTATCTTTGCGGCTTATAAAATTAATAGATTTTATGAATAAGATTAAGTATAAAATAATAATAACCGTATCACATTTTTATTTATTGCAATTACAGCGTGCAACGATATTTTTGTATCGCTACCTTGTACATTAGTGTGGTATTTTTACATTTTCTTGCCCTTTCTAAATTGTCTACAGTCCTTATAACATTCTCTCCCGATAGAACAGTTCAAACGAAAAATGTCCAATGTTCTGTCCTTCAAAATTTTAACGGCGTATTAACACCAATATTTATTGCAAATTATTGCATTAATTTCCGCGACGTAATGTGAATGTAAATATTGTTTTCTACATTTTACGACGCTAATTATTCGAATTTTTTAATTAAATAAATTCGCCCTTAGGCAGAATCCGAACCTACGTTCATGGCTTGCCGGACCATTGCTTTAACCACTAAACTATTAGGGGACTGTGATTTCGAATCATTGTGGGAAGACCTTAAATCGCATTAAGGAAACACATGTAATATTTTGCCCGTAGTCGGCAGTTTTTGAAAATTATTACATTTTCACGAACTAATGTAAATGTAAATATTGTTTTCTACATTTTACGTTGCTAATTAATCGTATTTTTTTTTAATAGAAAAAATTCGCCCTTAAACAAGATTCTAACCCACTTCCATGGCTTGCGGCCCATTGCTTTAACCACTAAGCTATTAAGAGACTGTGATTTCGAATCATTGTGGGAGGGCCTTAAATCGCATTAAGGAAACAAATGTAATATTTTGCCTGTAGTCGGCAGTTTTTGCAAATTATTGTATTGTGGACATTGTGGGAAAGCCTTAAAAATTTTTTCTATTAAAAAGTTCTATTCATTACCGTCATAAAATGTAGAAATCAATATTTACATTCTCATTACTTCGCGGAAATGCAATAATTTTTAAAAACTGTTTCCTTAATGCGATTTAAAGCCTTCCCACAATGATTCGAAATCACAGTTCCTTAATAGCTTAGTGGTTAAAGTAGTGGTCCGGCAAGCCATGGACGTGGGTCGAAAACAATATTTACAACCAATATTTATTTATTATATGGTTATCTCCTTTAGTTTTATATGAATAATTTGCAGTAAGCAATAATCCGTGAATTGTTATTTTAAATCATAGGTTAATTACGCTTTTCTTTATTTCTAATTTATTTAAAATACACGCTAAAAAATATTTCTTAAATCAAGAATAAGTATCTCTTTAGCAATATTTATTTAGATTAAATATATGTATTTTTATGTGAGCAATATTTATTAAATTGAGGACTACTATTGCTACGTCTTTTCCCAAGCACTAGTTATGCGCCTACTTACACAACGGACTACCTAATAACTTACCAACTTACCCAACAACACCATTGTCCTGGAGATCTTAGGCTGAAAGGCTAACTCAGTTAAGAGGCGAGCTAGGGGAGGTTTTTTTTTAATAAGAGGCGCCACCGTGTTTATACTCTCAAGCCGGTACAACGAACACAGACGCCGCCGAAAGTAAGTTAAATATAAATAAATCGCAGGTCATATGTGGACAATTGCCATCACAACAATAAAACATCAAATAAGACAACAATGACAAGATGTAATTTATTAACAAGAAACAAAAAAAAATCAACAAGAATTTATGTTGAACAACACATCAGTAAATAAATCCACAAGACATAATAATGCAAAATCTTAATGAGGCTCACGAGCCACAATTACTAATGAATTAGAAATCAACAAATATCAATGACCAACGTGATAAATGAGTGCAAAAGTTATATAATTAAAATTGAATCAAAAGTAACAACTTGATACCGACTTAATGACTCACCTAGTATAGTAATTTGTATATATAGAAAAAAAATCATCCACATTTAATAAAACTAGCTATGCTAGCACAGAATAATCCAAGGAAATTAGAGCATTAATTAAGACTAAATAAGAGCTATGGTTAGAGTCCTGAGGAACTCCAGAAGAAGACATATAGGTACACGAATTATAGCCCCTATAGTATGCATAATTACATATTGCTGTGAATTGTGATGTTGATTGCTTATTAATTTATATTGAGTTCACAATCCACGGTAGCTTTTCCGGACTAGACTCAGTTGGGCACCTTCCTTGAGCTTCTTAATCTTCAGGGCTTATTCTCACGAATATGTGGTATGGAAGAAAATAATAGGTGTTAAATCAAGAAATAAAACTAACATCAATACATATAATATTCAAAAAAAAAAAGAAAAAATTCTACCTTATCAAGTATAAAGCAGGATTGTGACTTTATTACGCCGCAAACTTAGAGGAAAACTTGTGTAAATATGACTTGTACACGAGATAAAAAACCTCTTAAATGAATCCCGAACAAAGATCTAAATATAAATATAAACAAAATTTATCAGCTGTCATCAATTACATAACCCCCTCAAATCAAACGTCAGAATAGAAACTTATCTATTTTTCGCACGCATCCAAAATTGACCATGCGCAAGAATCACGCATGTAACAAATAGGTTTCCCGCCTTCTAACACATAACAATAATTTATATGAACCAAAAAACTATCCTCAACAATAACAGTCTAATAAGTTTTGTTAATATCTTCAATGATTACAAAATATTACAAACTAAAATTATAAATTTAAGAAGCTTCTGATTTCAATTGAATTATCGCTACAAATATAAATATAATATTAAAATATACATACATTCATTTTGTGTACGTCACGTCACAAAAAATTTATAAGAGAGACTCCAGATAGGTCATTTAATTCAAATTACAAGTTTAAAAGACTCATAATAACACGTAAATGAATTTTTAATCACATCAAAACACCTCAAAATACAAAACGAAGTTATCCAAAATTTTAAACTTGAATAAAATTAAGTTTTATCCAATTTCAAATAACACAACCTATCTGCATAAAAACTACCCAGTCTCTGCCGCATGATGAAGCAGGAAACAGCAAGCTAACCCTACCTAACACAAACTATAAATCAAAATAACAACAATATATATATCTATACATTATTATAACTTCCAGCTTGGCGCGAACTCCGAACATCTCACTGGCCCCTACACCTACAGTCATGGACCAAAATACACATTATAATAAATTGTTATATAAAATATTAAATTTTTATAGTTATGTCCCTGGAATAAAATGTACATACATATAATATTTTTGATATCTTCTTTTGTTTCTTTCTTCAGGGAAAAATCCATGGCAATATGTTAGTCAAGTAAGATTTAATAACCTAAATCAAGGCATTACTGAAACCAAAAGAAGAACCTATAGTCGATGGTGTATCTAAGGCTTTACTAAAATAATACTACTAATCGGTATAGTTAACCGCTCCTATCTAAAGTTACAGCGGTTTCCTGTGTTATAGAACACAAGTTGGTGATTCTATATCGCCTAGATATAAATCCATGTTGGATAGGAGAAATATTAAAGTTACATCTGAAAGATAGGACTTTATAGACAACCGACTCGAATACTTTGACAAAATGGTGGAAATAATAGCAATTGCCCTATAATTAGCTACATCAATATTATTCCTTTTTTAAACAAAGCATTTGTTATACATGTATGTATTGTGTACACTGCATTTATATTTCATATGGATAAAAATAAACGATGGGTCTTAAATCTTTTAAAAAATAATGTATATGGAATTTTATGTGGTGTGGACTTAGCTATGTGAAAGAAACTATGTAGATGAAAGAAAAATAAACTGTAGACATTAACGAATAACAACAGAGTTTATATTTTACTGCTGTGTTGTAATTGTTAACTTAAATATTTTCTTTGTTCACAACAATATTGGTTTTGGATTTCTTAACTTCGGCTTTTATACAAATAACTAACAAAATACGTAAACTGCCATTTTCTCGTACGCTATATTGAACACTAAGCCAATATGATCGAAATATCTACCATTTCATTTATAATAATTTTCAAAAATTATCATTTATTGCTTCTACGAGGGCGAATTGATATATATATATATATATATATATATATATATATATATATAATTGAAAAGAAATGATCGACCGTGATATATTATCAAAAATTTATTTAAATTCTGGTAAGCGGTCAATTAAAAAACTCCTTTATTAAATTACCCTATATTTCGCAACACTTTGTCGCTTCTTCTGGGGTAACTACAAGATTAATGAGAAAAATAACAAAAAATAAATAAGAGTATATATATATATATATATATATATATATATATATATATATATCCAACTCTGTAAAATAAGAAAAAGAAAAGACACAATAATGAAACCAGTCCTTTTAATTTATGTATGTGTTCGTTTTTAATTAATATTGTATTACCAATGTACATAATTACTTTTCCATATAATCACCATTTAATGCAACACATTACTCAAAATGCTGAATCCATTTCTTCATTCCGTCCATGAAAAAGCTTTCTTGTTACTGTTGATCCAATTGCGAACAGTATCCCGAGCTTGAATGTGTAATGAAAAATGTTTCATTACCAGAGAGCGGACTGAAGCGATTGAATGACCAATTGTCCCGACAAAACGTTGTGGTTGTATCATGTATAATATGCATGTTGTAACAGCCCCACTATTTGCTTGCTCGATTACATTTGTCGAGCAGATGGTATTTCTGTCGTTATAAATAGTACATTGTGTGTATTCCTTCATAAATTTAATTCAACAGTGGCGTGTAAGACGGAATATACATTTATATATTATTTCGATTTCGTTGAAATAATCGCTTAAAAAATTATATCCGCTAATTTCCAAAGTGTATTCTCGAGTTGTTATACATGCATATACATATATGTATTTTTTGAGATAGTATATTTTCTATTCTCTTCTATAAAGGATTGTTTCTGGTTTTGTTTCTTTCAGTGTTATTTGGTTACAACGTTTCGTATTTAAAAAAATCCGTTTTATATTGCTATATTGTATATTTATCCTATAATTTTTTTATAAATATTACGTTTAATTTACTACCTTATTTTTGGAGTAGTTTTCGTTTCTTCTTTTTAGTCCATTTCTTTCTGTTCTTAGTATTTCTCAATTATTTTCATTAACTATGGAGAATTCTCGTAGGACAACCATGGTAGGATGGATTAGAGGCCATACAGATTGGTTGCACATTCGTAATGATACCGAGATATATTGCTTAAGTTTAAGGCGTCCACAAAGGTGTAATGCGCAGAGACATGTTTCTTCGAAAACCCATCAAGATAACATAGGACCATCTGCACCTGACACTTTTAACGAAGAACTGCGTGAAGCTTTCATGGCGGCCATTATCCCATTCAAAAAACTTAACAATCCAGTTCTCAAGAGGTTTCTTACAAAATATACTGATCGTCATATACCAGATGAATCTACTTTACTTACCAAAATGTTGTTTGAGAACCATTGAAAAAATACGAATCAACCTATCTGGTCATTATCTTTGGGTAAGTGCAGACGAAACAACGGATGTAATGGGACTTCATCCGACAACTTCATACCAATCATATTTAATTGCAACTAAAATATTGCCAGTCGTAAATGGTGAAACAGCTTCAGAAGTAATTAATCAATGTATTCATAATATTGTGTAACCGGATAACAACTATAAAGACAAGATACTATTATTTTTGACTGATGCGGCAGCTTATATGTTAAAAACAGAGAAGTTATTATAGCAGCACCTTGAACAAATTTTAGTTGTTCATAGTAATGTTTTACACCTTAATGTTTCACAGAAAATCTATAGTTATGAGTTTTGTTCTTTGTAAATTATTTTTATTCAAAATTCGTTACGCCATTCGTTTGTCAGCATTACTTTTGTTTCAGCAGTAGTTGCTGCCGGTTACCAAACCGTTTATTACATTCGCTCTGTTGTGCATTGGCAGGTACGTATTAACTGCATATGTAGGTGTGCCACTTATGCAGTGGCCACACGTATCAAATTGTTCGAATTGATCGTTTACAGAAACAAACTTATTGCGAATACACGGCAAACGCCTATGGGTTATAAATCATCAATCGCTCGAGTCCGCTCTCTGTTCATTACACATTCAAGCTCGAGTTACTTTTCGCAATTGGATCAACAGTAAACAAGAAAGTTTCTGACCTGCCAATACCTCCTTCAACTTTGGGAACAACCAGAAATCTGTGCCAAATCAGAACTGTCCGGAGGGTGCTAAATAACCGTAAATTTCAAGCTGTCTTCATCGTTTCGTTACTGCAATGCTGTCTAGCATTGTCGTGCTGCAAGAAAAGATTTCCTCTATTGTCTTACTTTACGAATACGATTCATTAGTGTTCACAAAGATTTCCAGTATCTTATTGAATTAATCGTTGATTCTACCGGTAGATATTCGGGAAGACTGGCCCCCTTTGCATTCCAGAAAATGGTAAGCATGACATTCTGCGCTGATGGAACTCTGTTGAATTTTCGTAGACGTTCAGAATTCTGCTGAATTTTCGTAGACGTTAAGAATTAGTTTTCGGGACCATAATTATGAACTTAAGACTTCTTATATTTATTCCCTTTGCTCCACACGTGACCCACTCACAATAAAAAAATTGGCAAATAACTTTCTAACTTTTATTTCTCAACATAGTCTCCATTAAGCACATGTCACATCATTATCTAGTGGAAATCGTTTAGCACGCAAGTCGGTAATCCCTGGGGGCCAAATCTGGCGAATATGTCGGATGTTCAACTAATTTTAAACCTGCTTGAGCTATTGCCACGATTGAATTCACTAAACTAGTGCTATACAGTGGTTTTAGATGGTCCCATCACGAATTGAGTTGACCGATGCACTGTTCTTGAGATAATGTACGTCGAAAGTCGTGGTAAATCTTCGCATGAAAATTTTCCACTATTCCATTTTTTGATTGAAATCAAACTTGCAAGTTTGATTTCAATCAAAAAATGGAATAGTGGAAAATTTTCATGCGAAGATTTACCACGACTTTCGACGTACATTATCTCAAGAACAGTGCATCGGTCAACTCAATTCGTGATGGGACCATCTAAAACCACTGTATAGCACTAGTTTAGTGAATTCAATCGTGGCAATAGCTCAAGCAGGTTTAAAATTAGTTGAACATCCGACATATTCGCCAGATTTGGCCCCCAGGGATTACCGACTTGCGTGCTAAACGATTTCCACTAGATAATGATGTGATATGTGCTTAATGGAGACTATGTTGAGAAATAAAAGTTAGAAAGTTATTTGCCAATTTTTTTATTGTGAGTGGGTCACGTGTGGAGCAAAGGGAATAAATATAAGAAGTCTTAAGTTCATAATTATGGTCCCGAAAACTAATTCTTAACGTCTACGAAAATTCAGCAGAATTCTGAACGTCTACGAAAATTCAACAGAGTTCCATCAGCGCAGAATGTCATGCTTACCATTTTCTGGAATGCAAAGGGGGCCAGTCTTCCCGAATATCTACCGGTAGAATCAACGATTAATTCAATAAGATACTGGAAATCTTTGTGAACACTAATGAATCGTATTCGTAAAGTAAGACAATAGAGGAAATCTTTTCTTGCAGCACGACAATGCTAGACAGCATTGCAGTAACGAAACGATGAAGACAGCTTGAAATTTACGGTTATTTAGCACCCTCCGGACAGTTCTGATTTGGCACAGATTTCTGGTTGTTCCCAAAGTTGAAGGAGGTATTGGCAGGTCAGAAACTTTCTTGTTTACTGTTGATCCAATTGCGAAAAGTAACTCGAGCTTGAATGTGTAATGAACAGAGAGCGGACTCGAGCGATTGATGATTTATAACCCATAGGCGTTTGCCGTGTATTCGCAATAAGTTTGTTTCTGTAAACGATCAATTCGAACAATTTGATACGTGTGGCCACTGCATAAGTGGCACACCTACATATGCAGTTAATACGTACCTGCCAATGCACAACAGAGCGAATGTAATAAACGGTTTGGTAACCGGCAGCAACTACTGCTGAAACAAAAGTAATGCTGACAAACGAATGGCGTAACGAATTTTGAATAAAAATAATTTACAAAGAACAAAACTCATAACTATAGATTTTCTGTGAAACATTAAGGTGTAAAACATTACTATGAACAACTAAAATTTGTTCAAGGGGCTGCTATAATAACTTCTCTGTTTTTAACATATAAGCTGCCGCATCAGTCAAAAATAATAGTATCTTGTCTTTATAGTTGTTATCCGGTTACTTGCAAACTTGCAAGTTATTGTAAACAGTCCGTATGACAAAACGTTCTGAGTACGTATACTGTAAAAAATGTCAAACTTTACTATGGATATGTCAGATGGCGTCCAGCAAGACTAGGGTTCCAGTATCGGATAAAGAAATAGAGTAGGGTTGTTCTTCAGATGTGTACTGATGACCGTATTATAGCGTTGCAACAATAATGGTACTACAAAAACATTCAGTTTTTTTGCGTGAATCTGATATCCATATACTTCCATATACAAAATTGGTTGTGCACAGTGACTAAGAAAAAAAGCGGTGGAAGATATATACGAGTAATGCCATCATATAAAAAATCGCGGTCCAGTGTTCACGTGGTAACGGGAAAATATTTTTTCTTTGTTCGAGTCCGGCCCTGTCGCAGGTAAATATGCAGGCGGCAATAGGGGCTTCCACCGCTAATTCATCAGTAATTCTCTTTACCGATGAATTATATTGTTTTATCGGTATTTGTCAGTACCACCACAAATTTAAAGACAAAAAATTATATGTAAATAATAATACAAATAATTAAGAACCAGCTATCTATCCCATTGGATACGCCACATAAAGTTTTTTGTTTTATGACGATTTTCTTTTATTATGAACATAATAATTTTGCTTTTAAAAGAAGTCTAACGTAAAAGCATTTTGCTTTAATAACACTTTAATTAATGCGGCATAGGTTTGTCGACATATTCGACGTAAAGGCTATTATTGATATTTACAAAAAGCATCTTAACAAAAGCTCCATACGTGTTGGCATAAATGTTTTGATATGAAAATATCAAAATTTACTATTTTTATGAATAGGTATAGCAAACGCCAATTAAGTTGACGCGAGAAGGAGTAAGTGCGCGCAGTCTTAAAAGTAGTGGGGAGATTTGTATTTGGTTTTACATCAAATGTCAGATAATTCTAACCTCTGAGCGTGTATCATTTTATGATCCCCTAGCAAAGACATGTTCCGGCAAACGTCAATGACAAATGTATTCTGACAATTACTTGAGTATTGTGGGTGGATGTTTTTAAAAACGGCTTCTGCGCAGCCCCTCCTCGCGCCAACTTAATTGGCGTTTGCTATACTTATATTAAACGTATCGTCCTGACGATGATTCCTAAACCAATGTTTAAGAATTTCATCGATTTTTTTCGCAGGTCAATGAGCTTCAGTTATAACTGTATTTCGATAAATATAGAATAAACAAAGATATGAACCGACTTTAACTACATTTTAGCCCTAAAAATTTAGAAATTTTTGATGAACTACAAAGAAATTTCTTTTTTGATTTTCAGTTAGACATTTGGACGTATTCTTCAGATTCGTATAGTTTGGGCGCTATTCAGCGGTAACCCTGTAATCCCGATCAAGCCCCCTGTGACCTTTGTTATTACGGTTTTTAAAAAGTATACTGGATAAGATGAATACAACACGTAGAATTTATAGCAATTACAGAAACTGAATATTTTGTTTATTTGAATATTTTTTTTAACGAATGAACAAATGTATGTTATTTAAAGAGGAAAATATATTTACTGGTTTCGCAGTCCCTCTGGACTTATTAAATAAAGAAGAAAATAAAACAGTTATTAAATGTTAAAATGATTCTGGCTATACAAGATACCTTTCCATTATTATTGTGATTGTTGATAAAGACATGAAAAATATTTTTATATAAGGAGAGATAAGGTCTTGTATTGTAAATTACGAGTCCCACTATCAGCTACATCAAAGCAACACTTATTTTGTGGTCTGGGACACGCGAGCGTTAAATTATCGTTTGCAACAGATATTAATGTACTGGAGGTCTATTTGCGAATGTGTGTAATTAATAACATACATATGTGTTTCACATTGCACGGTACATAACGTATACTTTACAAAAGTATTTTCGAAAAATATACGATAAAACCCGCATGCTATTTGCAGAAATAGCATTCTAAGAAAGAAAACTAATAGCGGTCGAGAAAACCGATACTTTTATTTGGTTAAAATTAGCAAGAAGGTTGAAAGATGTATGTATTACAGATATAGGAAAGTGCTGTGAATGATTCACAGTAAGTACACATGTCGGTTGATGAAAATCTAAATACTAGTGACAAAAATACAAAAGAAACACCATGGAATAAAATACTTAAAATATTCTAATATTTTTTGACTTTTAGCATAGCAACACAATTGATCGATTTCATTCAGTGCAGTTCTTAACGATTTTTTTTTTAGTTTTTCGCTATACATTTTCTACCGGATTAACACGGGCATTACATATTTTTAATTTTATTTTAAGCTTACGCTACTCACAATCAGTCACACATCTTAATTTATGCGCAAAGTACCATGCTATAACTGAGACTCCAAGCACGTATATATTTCAAATTTATCCGATCCCACTTAAGTTATATAATGTTGATTTGTAATATCTGGATTTTATATAACAGACCCATTGTGAACCAAAATGAACAATGCCAGCTCATTTCAACTTCGAACAACATCCTTTTGGGATGAATTATGTGTATTTTCACTAGAAATAATTTGATTAAAACTTTATTATTAAGCACTATAAGAAGCAATTTTTCTTATAGTCGTGAGAACTTGTAATCATATTCCCTCTACATTAATGTCAGTAATGACGACGATTTACTTACATAGTATAATAGTAGAATTTCCCTAAAGAGATATTGCAAGTGATGATTTAATTGCTGGTTTTATTCTATATTATGCAAGATTTAATTCTCTTTCGAACGTTGTCAAGCACCTCAAATTATTTTGATCTGATATGATGTCTATTTATTCTCATTGAATTTATTTTTAATGTTTCAATATTGTTAACTATACCACCTGAACAATTTTATTGAATTTTTTTTTATATTACTGTTACTCTTACTTTTGTAGTACAATCTTCTTGGGGGTTTTGCCGTGTTGTCGTAATTTTACTCGATGTTTCGCTGTTCGTACTACCAGCATCTTCAGGATCTGGTGTTAGACTGATTCTCTTCGTTGTTGTTCTTCCTTATATATGGCCTTGGTTCATGGGTGTATGACCGTCTTACTCCATTAGTCGCGACAGATTTGCGTAGTAGGTTCTTCCAAGTATTGCTGAATCTATAGCCGCCCTCGTGGTAGAAGTTGGAATGTTTTTCTACTTCGATAGGTTTTCTAATAATTCTTCGTTGGTGCTAATACTTCTGCTTCTTCAAAATTCACTTGGTGTCCGTTCTCGTGTACATGTTCTGCAACCGCTGATTCTTTTTCCAATTCTTTTTCTTTGCGTGTCGCTCTGACATTACTTTACTCTTTATCCAATCGATATTCCTGTTTGTTCGACGTAGCTCTTCTTATATTCGCATATTAACTTATGACTGCTTCTCCCTTAGTTCGAGGTAATTTATCTTTGGTCCCAGAAAAGTATAGACTCGGTAAGACCTGGAAGAGCCTACTACGCGAATCCGTCACAACCAATGGAGCAAAACCGTCACACACCAGAGAACCAAGGCCATATATAAAGAGGAACGACAACGAAGAGAATTAGTTTTACCAGATCCTGAAGAAGCTGGTAGTATCAACAGCGAAACATCGAATGAAATTATGACAACACGGAGAAATCCGCAAAAAGATTGTACTGCAAGTAATAACGGCCGTGAAAGCCTACGAAATTTTACTATTATTTTAGTTACGTGCAAAAGTATTCAGCCATTTGCATATCAAAACAAACAAAATTTAATATACCAAAAGCCATACGAAATAAACATAAGTGAGATAACAATGGCAAACATTGTAAACTACAAATTTCAGTTAGTATTCGCCCACTAGTTGAAATACGCTTAATTGGGGGTATTAATTAATTGGAAAATACCGTCAGCTATTCATAGCACCATGATATTTTCTGTTGCATTACATGACTAGGACAATGTCAAAAAAGATACAGGTAAAATACACTAAATAAAAGAAACTGCACTTGCCCTAAGAAATATTATTAAGCTTCATAAGAGAGGAAATCTTACAGGACAAAATGACTGCAATAACAAATACACCATGAATAAAAGTGCAATATACGAAGTGTCCGAGAAGATAAAGAGGGCCACTATGGGGATCTCGGAAACCTTAAGAGATACAACTTTGGTTAAATGGGAGAAAAGTTGCGTAATCAAAGGTCTAAGAAATTGGCGTTTAGATTTTCCTGACCATTTTTTTTAGTTTTTGAGAAATTTTGAAAAAATAGAATTTTTCGATTTTACAAACTATTTCTTCCTGGCGTTAATATTTGACTTAGAGCAAAACCAATGACACTTCTCCACAGCAACTTTTAATGCTGTTTAAGGTGGCGTTGTTAGTTTTTTAATCCAACGTTTCGTCTTGCGGAACCATCATAAACTTAATTTTTTTAAATACGCCCCCCATGTGTTTATATTATCATACTTTATCATTTAATTGAGGTTTCGTCATTTTTTCGACCTTAATCAAGAAAATTCCTAGTACGGACCTGTACCTATTTTTTTTTATTTTTTAAGAATAAATGATTTGTTATGTTTATCAACAGTTTATTTCATTTACATATTTAATAGCAATCTAATGGCTACATTTAAAAAAACAAAGAACAAATCAAATTAAATTAACAGAAGAAATAAAAAGTAAAATACAACAACAAACCAATATGAACAAAACAACTAAGTTTAGTGCATATGTTTGAAAAGATTTCCATTATTTTCCAGGCACAGATAGCACCTTCTCACCGTCGAGTCTAACACCCTAATAAACATTTGTGGAAATATTGGCAAATGCTTCCAGAACTAACCCCCTCAGTTCTTCATCTGTTGCAAAATTTTGCTGATAAGCATGATTCTTAACGAATCCCCATACGTAGAAATCAAGCGGAGTTATATCGGGTGAACGCGCTGGCCAGGGTGTTTCCGAATGCGTGCTAATGATTTTCTCTGGAAATCTCATAGAAAGATATTCCCGAACGGCTCTAGAATTATGTGCAGGTGTACCATCTTGCTGTATCCAAGAGTTATGAATCATTGCTAGGGACATGCTATCGAGAGCATCCTCTAAATCGTTTTGCAGCAAATATAGATAACGCTCTGATGTTAAGGTATGGTGGTAAACAATCGTTGTACCGAAAATACCAACCCACATATTAAAACCAAAACGGTGTTGATGCCTTGACGTTTTGTTTAAACGTGGATTGGTTCCAGACCAATAATGGACATTTCGTCTATTGAAAATGCCATTATTCGTAATGATACTCTCATCAGACCATATTATTTGATCAGGAAAATTCATATTCTCTTGACATTTTCTTGTGTACCATTCACAGAATGAGCGACGTCGTTTTAAATCACCTGGTCTAAGTCCTTGACAAATTCTGTACTTGTACGGATGTAATTTTTGGTTTTTTAAAATACAATGTGTCGTTGATTTTGGTATACCAATGTTTTGTTCAATCCGCCGGACTGATGTACCGGGATCCTCAGTGACGGCCAACAGACCATTTTGTACGGTTTCCTCATTGCCCGTTTTTCGTCGGGAAACTACAGGTTTTCTAAAAGAACCATATGCTTTAAGGTTAGCTACTGATTTTCTAAAAGTCCTTTTATTTGGCTGCCTCCTTTCAGGACACTTTTGAAAATACATACGCTCTGTAACAGAACAATTTTGGTTGGATGAAATGAAACATGCCACCATGTCAAACTTTTCTTCGTTAGAAAACATAATTAATAGAAAAAAATTTAAATTATTGCACAAGAAATTAAACACCAAACTAATGTGTAAAAAAACCAACGCAACTGTCAATTCAAGTACAGCAGTACCACATTTGCTTTCCAAAGCTTGCTTTCGCTGTGGTGATAATGGCGTATCATACATTTGGAATACGCAAAAAAAAATGGAAAAAATGACGAAACCCTAATTAAATGATAAAGTATGATACGTCGTTGAATTCGCAATAAAAAGGGTTTTCAGAATCTAATATACATACACATCAGGGCCGTATTTAAATAAATTAAGTTTATGATGGTTCCGCAAAGATGAAACGTTGGATTAAAAAACTAACAACTCGACCTTAAACAGCATTAAAAGTTGCTGTGGAGAAGTGTCATTGGTTTTGCTCTGGTTCAAATATTAACGCCAGGAAAAAATAGTTTGTGAAAGCGAAAAATTCTATTTTTTATTCTATTTTTTCAAAATTTCCTAAAAACTAAAAATTTTTTTAGGAAAATCTAAACGCCAATTTCTTAGACCTTTGATTACGCAATTTTTCTCCCATTTAACCAAATCTGTATCTTTTAAGGTTTCCGAGATCCCCATAGTGGCCCTCTTTATCTCGGACACATCGTATAATAGAAAAAAGTATAAAACTACTTCTAGTATAATCGATAAACAACCATGCCAAGGAGACCGAATATACTAACCGATAAAAAAGAACGTAAAATTCTATTTATCTTGCGGAAAAATTAGCTTATTTCTGCATTACAATTACGACAAGTATAAGAAACTATCGGAAAAATTGTTAGTGACGACATAATTAGAGAATAATACATAGAGTCGATATGAGAAGTTGTAGAGGCAGAAAAAACATGGTTTGTCAAAGTAAAATCAAGGCAAAGGACCAATATTTAAATAAATTTATTTCAAAGCCAGAAACATTTTGGAAACGAGTCATATTTACAAATGAGTACAAGATTTATATCTTTGGCACGGAGTTTGATAGTGGTGTGTCTGGAGGACAGAACGAAAAATTAAAAAAAGCAAATCTTTTACCAAGTGTAAAACACGGGATAAAATCGATTATGGTAAGGGGGATATGTCGACGGTTGAGGTGGGCAATTACCATGTATGTAATTGATGGGATAATAAATTAGTCTATGGAGCGCAGATCGGAAAGTTTCAAACACGAACCAGAAGATGGCGTTGTGCGCGCGTACCGGTAATGTGGTTTAAGTGCCCCGTTTATTATAAAACGTGTCAAATTTTTAGACAGACAGTGCATAAAGTAAAGCCGTTATAGCCAAGCAAAGTAATCATTAATAAAATCGAATTCCGTGCAGTTATTAAACTTTTTTTTTTGAAAGGCTTAAATCCTAAAGTAATAAAAACGGAATTAGGTGAAATTCATGGTGATTCTTCACCGTCGTATGCAACCGTTGCGAACTGGATTGGGAATTTGAACGTGGTCGAACAAGCAAAGAAAATGCATCGTGGTCTGGGAGACCAAAAACATCTACCGATGAAGAAACCATTAGAAAAGTTAAGGGAATCATGATGAATGATCGCCGATTAAAGTTGAGTGATATGACCGGGCATATTACATTTTACGTCAACATTTGGAGATCAGAAAGTTCAGTGCAAGATGGGCGCCGCGTTTGCTATCAGACGATCAAAAGCAAGCTCGTGTAACAATTTCTCAGCAATGTCTAGACATTATCAAGCGTAATCCTGTAGATTTCTTGAGACGTTATGTAACCGTCGATGAATCATGGCTTACACCACTTCACACCAGAGACTAAAACACAATCAAAGCAGTGGATAGTACGTGATGAACCAACTCCAAGGAAAGTCAAGACGATACCGTCAGCTGGAAAGGCGATGGCTACCGTCTTTTCGGATTCCCGAGGTATATTTTTTATTGACTACTTGCAACGCGGAAGGACAATAACAGGCGTGTATTTGCGTCGTTATTAGATAGATTAAACGAAGAAATCAAAGTCAAAATGCCTCATATGGCAAAGAAAAAAGTAAGACAATGCCCTAACCCCACAAGTCGGCAATTGCGATTGCGAAACTGCACGAATTACGATTCAAATTAATTGAACATGCACCGTACTGGCCAGATTTGGTCACTTCTTCTATTTCCGAGGCTCAAGAAATGGTTGGCTGGAAAGAAATTATCATCGAATAATGAAATGATCGAAGCTGTAAATGAACATTTTACAGGTTTTCATAGTTCTTATTTTTCGAAAGGAATGAAAGGTCTTGAAAAACGTTAGATTAAATGTATACTAGGAGACTATGTAGAAAAATAAATATGATTTTACCCCGAAAAGTGGTGTCGTGTGTCTCGGTCTAGAAACTTTCAGATCTTTCCTCGTATATGAATATTATGAGAGAACACCTAAAGGCAAGTGCCCGAAATTTGCGATATGAAAGATTTCACGTTCCAACAAGACAACGACCCGATGCGCGTGGCTCCGGTGAGTATGGAATGTATTCCACACGTGCTGAAAACATCACCCTAAAGCTCCGACATATACCCCATCGATCACCTTTCGTCGTCTGAAGGAAAAATCAATTCAAGCCAGGAGATTTGAAAAAAAAGTTTGTAGAAGAATGACAGAAGGTGGCACAGGATTTTACAGAAAAAAATAGTACAATCTATAACGAAATGTCTACAACGTTATCAAAACTAGTGGCGATGCTACAAAACATTAGTTTTAGGAAATATAGTTTACTTTTTTATACCGTATTTAAGATAATGTCCCAATTGGCAACATTTAATGAAATATATATGATGTTTGCATTATTATTTTAGTTTTGTTTATGATGTTTATGATGTTTATGATGTTTATGATGTTTATATGTTCAATTTCGTTTATGCTTTGTTAAAAAGTTTGTGCAAATAAAATAAATATCACGCATTAAGCGGTTAATATACTGTTACGAGGGCGATTCGTAAAGTAAGTTCCGTTTTCGCCTAGTGAGAAGAAGAGAGGAGATATCGACGCGATCGCAGCGCTGCGGTGTAGTCTGGCTCCGTGTGAGTCTGGCAGTGCCTATGAAAGAACCGTTCGGACATTCTTTGGTGCTATTTTGGTCGTTTAAAATGGCTGCTGCAATTGAAAATCCCGCCGACTGTGAATTGCGTGCCGTTATCCGATGTCTGTGTACAAAAAGAAAATGAAATTCATCGTGAATTTTGTTCTGTTTATGGTGAAAATGTCTTGAGTGATAGTATGGTTAGAAGATGGTGCCGTATCTTTCGAGAAGGACAAACCAATGTCCATAATAAAGAATATAGTGGAAGATCAACTGTTGTGACGAACGAACTTGTGGGTAATATCAAAGAAAAAAATCGTGAATATCGGCGATTAATAATCGCAGAACTGAGTGCCTTTTTTCCTAAAATTTCACCTACAGTTTTGTACGGGATTGTTACTGAACATTTAGGTTACCACAAATTTTGTTTACGATAGCTAAAATTTCTTACCGAAGACCATAAAACAAGGAGAATGGGATCCACACTAACTTTTCTGACACGTTACCATGTTGAACGTGAAGATTTCCTCAGGCATATCGTGATGAGGTTTGGGTCGCCTATTTCAACGTTGAGACGAAAAGACGGTCAATGTAGTGGGATCGCTCTAGCTCGCCTACGTCGAAACCTCTAAGTGCCGTCAAACTTTTTTTATGAGAAAAGTCACTTTCTTTTGAGACGAAAAAGGCGTCCTTCTTGTAAACTTATGGAACCAGGGACTACATTAAACACTGACGGTCAGTGTTACAGCATGGCTTAATTCACAGGCCGCAGAGTTCTATGAAGAGGGCATTAAAAAGCTGGTTCGTTGCTATGACAAATGTTTCAATCTTAATGTCAACTATGTAGAAAAATTGCTGAAAGTAATACCCTTAAGTTGTATATAATAATAACCTCTTCTCATGTATTGATGTTTTTTTAATAACCAAACAGAACTTACTTTACAAATCGTCCTAGCATTTTATTACTTTACGCAAGCGGAGGAATACTTTTGCTTAATGTTTACACTTAATTAAATGTTGAAGTTCTTCGACTATAATTTCAAATGACAAATATATCATTTCTTTTGAGAATTGCCGATGTAGTTCCGTGTATTCGTGAATCGACGTTCGAAACACACGAGCGTAGTAATATAGTACAAATATGAAAAACGTACATTGACTTTACCAGTGGTTAAATAAAGAAACGCGTAAAAGGAAGATATAATTGGCATATCAATAAATACTTAATAGTCTCTTGGTGATCAATTTTATATTTTATGTATGCTTCTTAAAACAAATAAAGATACGTTCAATTACTTCCATGCATTTGTAAGCTAATTCGACGAACTGTTTTCTTCTCTAAATAAGAACGTAGCGAAAAAAGATAATAAACACAAAGACACTCGTTTTAGTAAGCAGCCGTTCTGAATTTACCACAATTAATTATTGCCATGCCATCATATATAGCCTAGCTGTATTAGTCATTTCGTGAATTTCACATACTGAGCCACCGTGTGATTGTAAGTGCTGTCCTGTGAATTTTTGGTGTTTCTAGAATGGTGTACTATATAACTACATCTAATAATAACGGCCGAAATAAATATATTAGTTTTAGATTAATATATCTAAACTAATATTATAAAGAGGAAACATTTGTGTTTTTGTATGTATGTTTGTAATGCTTTCACACAAAAACTACTGGACCGATTTCAAAAATTCTTTCACCATTAGAAAGCTGCATTTTCACTGAGTGACATAGGCTATATTACATTTTCAAAAAAAAAAAGATATCCCCAATAAAAATGCATTAATGTAACCCAAGGTGTGAAAAAATTAGTCACAAAAAATCTGCCATCGCGTACGCTGCGGAAACTATTGTTGATAGAACAAAAAAATGTTCTACAGTATTATAGAACGTATTAATATCTACAAAAAAGCCCGCGAAACCATATGTCCAACTACTGTAGTTATGCCACTATAACTACTTTTTTACATTTTAAAAGTTAATAAAAGTGCCGACAATAATCAAACCATATTATCCATACCTCTGTATTATTTCTTATCCTATTAAATGATATTTTATTAAAGACCATTTCAATACCAGTAAAATACTTTCTAAATTATTAAAATCGGACATTCCATTCAAAAGATATAACGAATTTAAAAATGTCAATCTAAAGAAAATAATGTTATAATATAATGTAGTAGTATAGCGATGGCCATATTCATTTTGTTTGTAATAAATTTACAATCGAAAAATTATAACTGGAATAAGAATAGTATTGGCAGAAGGAATTTAATAACAAGTTCAATGAGAATGAAAAGTAATAGGAAACAGGCACAGAGAAGCTGTTATAGAAAGAAGTTAAACATAAAGTGATATAAAATCCAAAAATTAAGGATCACAAGAAAGGAAGATTAAATATTTAAGAGAATACACTCACTATTGTATTTATTCAAGGTAGCATCGAAGAAAAGACAACATATACGATACAAATTTTATTAAAAGAATTTAAATAACGCTGAGATATTTGAAAGGTGACGTTTTTGAAGTTATTTCGACAATGTGTCAAAACTCAAAAGCCAAGTGACAGGAACATTATTAAAATAGCGGGTTCCATTGTTTATAAGTTATGTTAAATAAGTAAATGGACTAAACAAAATATGTAATCAATTCATCAGCTTTACAATTAAAAAAATTATTTTTTTGTCAAAAACATTTTTTTTCCTTTAACTTCACATAGCCACAGCAACGCAATTGGATGATTTGTTTTCCCAGTGAATTTATATTTACTATAATACATTTATCTCTTTTCTCATTCATTTCATTTCAGATTGAGTCACAGCGAAGCGTGGTCGGGATTAGCTAGTAATCTTATAAAAATCTGGTAATTGTTGCGGTGTGAAAAATTGCCGCCCTATTTCACCAATTAACAATTTCTCTATAATTTTTGAAATAATTATATCGAATCTGATATACGGACAAGTTAAGGAACAGTTGTGTATTCAACAGCACGGATTTTTAAAGGAAAGATCTACAACCATAAATCTAAGACTATAACTCAGACTACTACATTTTATATTTTGGGAATAGAGAATAGAAATTTAAATTAGTCATCGCACATGGCTTTATTGTTTTTGAAAATATTCTCCATTAAGATCAATATAATTTTACATGCGCTTCAACAAATTTTGGAAGCACTTTTTCTATTCCGATTGAAATACCACCAGAACATGCATTTTGAAAGCATCAACCGCTTCTTGAGGCGCCGAAAAACGTTGACCTCGTAATTTATTTTTGATTTGTGGGAATAGAAAGAAGAGATTGGGTGCCAAATCAGGACTGAACAGCGGATTACCCATCAATTCCACTTTTTCAGTGATCAAAAACTCTTCTATTTGAGCCGACGTGTGAAGTACCGATATCTGTACGTTTCGGGACAGACGCGGCTTTTCTTACATTTTTCATTATCCTCACAACCTGCGTCTATATTCTTCGGCAGGAGTAATCTTGCCGGATTGTAGAACCATTGCAACAAATTAAGCGACAATTGCATGTGAGATGAGATTTTAATAATTATCAATTCTCACATGCAATAAGTTCAATACGATTCGTATACCGTGTGGAAATGTGGTGACCGAACGACACTGCTGCGCAAGACGCGTCCCCATCGACTTAACTTCTCCGATATGTTTATTCAATGCATAGTGTAGCATTTGATTGGATAAGTAGGTGTGGTATAAACATACGTATTGCCTATGTACTCGTATTTCAACACAGACACGCCTATCAATAAGTGTGGCTATGTAGGATAGGCGTGTCTGTGTCACATACGTATTACGTATATACTCGTATTTCAACACAGACACGCCTGGCGTCTGGTGTACTGGAGGGGTATCGTTTACCTCTCCGCCGTTCTTCTACCACATTTCCGTACATACCGGTATATACAAAGTATAGATGTGAAAGTCATGTCTGTGTCCGAATATCATGTACTGAAGATCTGTAACAACAGGGAAAAAGCGGTATCTGCATATTTCGGAACATAGGTGGCTTTTCATACGCTTTTCATTATCCTAACAACCTGGATGGCTAACGTCGCGACGTGTTGCGTCTACATTCTTCGGCAGGAGTAATCTTGCCGGATTGTAGAACCAACACAACAAATTAAGCGACAATTACATGTGAGATAAATTTTAATAATTATCAATTCTCACATGAAATAAAGTTCAATGATGAGGTGATATTGATCAGATGTTGCGTAAATTTATTATCGACCGTAATACCAAATCCAAAACTGTGTTGAAACGCGCAACAGCTTCGCCATGGATGAAATAAGTAGCTGTTAAAGCGTTATGTTTCCTCGTGTAAGAAACAGAACTACATTTACTAATATTAAGATTAAGCTTATTTTTCCTGTCCCGTTCATCAATAATAACCAATGCGTTCTGCAGACAGTGATGTCTAGTTCGTTTAAGATCATACGATAAATCATAAGATCATCTGCATAGGCCAAAACTTCACAATGTATGGAAGTTAACAGGTGATTAATGAACATAATGAAAATACCACCAATACAATCGATGTCAAACAAATTGATAAGATATTGTTTTTTTGCAGCACCACGTGATGATACGACATGATAGGTAAAAAACCGTATTTATGGTAATATATTAAAAATAGTAAATAAAAGATATGGTCGAATAGGTAAATCACTCTGGTTTCCGTTTTTCAACCCCATCAGTCGAATCAGGCTAACAAAAATGAATACTTAATAATAGATGGTGGGTGTGCAGGGCAAACCACATTGCTGCTCTTGTGTAACCGTAGTACTCTAGTCATAGTAGATATCCTACGTGGAACTATTATATTGGACAACAGCCAAAATGCATCTAAAATAAAATCGACTTAATCTTACTATTTTTTGGGGTGCTAAAACCGAAAATAAACTTATTTTGTAATATTAGTTCAAATTTAAGAGATACGTGATGTCAATGTGTCCCCATATATTAACATTCTAACCGCACATGTCCGCCTTGTACTAAACACTCCCTATATACAAACAAATGAAAAACGCCACTATAGCGAACATTATGGAATTAAATAGAAAATTATCGAACCTTCTCGAATATTCTCTACAAATCCAGAGGCCGTTGGGTATATAAGCACCTACAAAGCGGAGAGGTTAGTCAGTCGAAGTTGTGAGTTGAATCGAATAGTTGACAATCCAGATCACTTCTTTTATATTTGTGGTGACTGACTTTTGCGTCTCGGTCTATTTCTCCATTGATAAAACAGGCATGTCAGCTTTATTTCGGTTGCAAAATATGGGATCAAGACAGAAATTGGGCACCACATATCTGCTATAATACAGATTAGAAATATTCTAGAAGACGAATATTTTGACAGCACTCAACAGATATTGAAAAAAATTCTTGAAATGACTTTCGCCTCGTGGTCACCAATTTCTTGGAAAATAAAAAACCTCACAATTACGTTACTCTTATTGAAAAAATGCTGTCATCGTATCAAAAAATGGGTTGCAATATGTCTCTAAAGATCCATTTCTTACACTCGCACCTGGACTTTTTCCTGTTAACTGCGGAGCTGTAAGTGATGTGCCCGGCGAACGCTTCCATCAGGATATATCAATAATGGAGAAAAGGTACCAGGGAAACTAGAATGTTTCTATACTTGCCGCTTACTGTTATACTCTTGTTGGAGATGCTCCAGAATGCATGTGTAGTGACTCTAAAAGCGTAAAAGTATCTATTTGTTTTATTATTTTGTTAAACATAAAATAAAGAAACTTGTTCTTAAAAACTGCAACCAAGTTTTTAATTTCATTGCGTCTTTGTATTTAGCGTCCAAAAATTAACAAAAAAAATCACTTTTCAAACAAGATAGAACTTGAAAACGTAATAGCAAGTATATTAGAATACGAAGGCGATAGAATTAAATGTGTTAGGTGCGACGACTATTGAACGTGTACCAGCAGGTGGAAGTGTGAACGCTACCTAAAAAGTATTAAATTTTGTTCTGCAATTCTTGGCAAACGATAGAGCGAACAATTAACATTTGATATAGGCGTTTGTTTTATTATATGTAATCTACCGCTCACTTTGCTAGGCCAAAAAGCATTTTTCTCCTTCTGGAGCAAGTATTCGGATTATACATTACCAAGTCGTATATCGATAAGAAACGTTATACCATCTGCTCGTGATTATGTTGAAAGAAGAATTAAAGCAGAATTGAAAGATAAAAATTGTGGTTATGAGTGGACGCAACAACCGATCGGCAAACTGTTTTGTGGTGAATGTGATGGTACGTACAATGGAAGAATTTGAACCGTCATCTTCTATCTTACTTGCTTCCAAAAGAGTTGCAAAATGTACTAGCGATGAAATTTTAAAAGTAGTGTTGAGCGCATTGAACAAATCCCAACAAACCAACTTTTAATGTTTGTGAGTGACGATGCCGCTAACATGCTTTCCCTAGGCCGATTTCTTAAAGAAGAGAGCGGCAATCTGTTACATGTAACATGTAAAATCCATGCTTTCAACCTTGTGGCGCAATTTATACCTAAATGTTATCCACCAGTAAATGCTTTAGTAGCTCATACGAAGGCAGTGTTTCTAAAGTCCCCAACACGTACAAAAAAATTTCACGAACTGTGTCCCAAAGTGCCTGAACCATCACAGCCAATTACTACGCATTGGGGAATATGGTTATACGCTGCGTTTTACTACAGCGTACATTTTGATGATGTAAAGAAAGTAGTTTTACAATTCGATCCGAGACACGCTGAAGCTATTAAGAAAAGCCAGAAAATGTTTCAAGATAGTCAGGTAAAAAGTGATTTAGAAACTATTTGCAAGAATCACTATGGACTAGCGAGGGAGGGAGGGAATTGAAAAATTACAAAATGATTCGATATCAATTGTGGATGATGTTCACTCACACCTATGTGCGGCGAAAGGTGAAAATGAGTGAGTAATACGAAAATTTGAAAGTGTTATTGACAAGGATTCAGATTTTCTCATACTAAGACAAATTTGTGAAGGTGCGTCGAAAGATCCATTAAATTGTCACAAGGATTACTTTAAATTTGCAAATATAACATCATATTCGATGTGGAACAGTCGTTTTCATCATTGAAAAATATTTATTCCGCGCACCGTACTCATTTGACTGCAACAAGGGAGTTTGTAATTTAATGGAAGCTTTTTAAAACAGTAAGTGTTTCAGCACGTTATATAATACCGCCTAATTCTGAGCAAACGCAACGATGCGAATGTATGAATATTTCTCCCGCTTCGAATACAAATCCCCTGAACGCGTTTAGCCAATCACAAAACAGTCTGTCACGCAACGATTTGACAATTAATGTCGCAAATTAGTGTCACCACTGTCACCCTATACGGAGTCTCTTAAGCGTTTGAATAGTGATAATGCCGCGTTATGCACTAGAAGAGAAAGCCGAAATGATGAAATGGTACCACGCTGATAATTCTTATCAAAGAATATGTGACTTATTTGCCGGAGTTCCTAATGATACGTTCATTTTAGTATGCGCTGCAATAGAACTAAATTAAAATTTGACAGATAGCGATATTTCCAACGATTTAGGCATATGCTGCTCTTCCGTTAACCGCATACTAAAATTAAATGGTTTTCGTAATTATAAATATTCCAAACATCATCAATTATTTTACGGTGATGAGTATAAACGGATGAATTTCCGTTATTATATAATTAATTTCTCATTATGAACAATTTATTTTATTATCTGTAAGAGTAAATTTTTCTTTACATTACTAGAATTTAATTTAGTTTTTATTTATTTCTGAAGTTTATTTAGTTTACTATGAATAGTTTTTGTTACCTTTATTATTAAAATTTAATTTATTAAATCTCTTGATGCCTTATTTGCAATTTTCTTAACCGCTTATTAATAATTTTATTACGCTTTGTGTGACCATCGTCAGTATAACGTATTGCAATTTATTTATTATAAAATCATTACAATAACACAGGACTAAACAATTTATAGTCCTTTAATAGTAATTTGGTAATCAGATAATTTTTCTTACGCGGCTCCATAATATGTAAGTATGTATGACATATGACATCGATGTTGACACACCTACAGCATTCAGGGGAATTCTATTTGGAGCGGGAGAAATATTCATACATTCGCATCGTTGCGTTTGCTCAGAATTAGGCGGTATATTTTTTATCATTATTTTATGTGTAAACATTCATGCGTCTGCATCGCCTATGCTCACTTATGAAAGTCACGAACATAAATAATGCGAGTACTTAAACGTTACTGAGCGCTTGCCTTGATACGGCCGCTAGGCCCCTCCACGTTGTTCTCCGCACTCCACTGAGAGTTGCCCCTCTTTGCCGACTCTAGTTATTAGATACGAGTTTCCTAATAGTAAATATCTATGAATGGAATGCTTGATATTACGAATAAAAGCCTTTAAATACGACTTTGTCTAGGACTGAATAATGATAGGTCTTACACCGAATCTTTATTATTTATAAACAAACCTGTGTTGATTACCTCTTGCAATTAATAAATATTGTGAATTCTATGCGTACATATTTTTCGAAATCAAACCTATTTATCTACTCAACCTATCGAAAATATTTAGAATTGCCACTTCATTTATTTATGGCTTTCAAACTGAAACATCACGCGAGCACGCATTATAAAAAGCTCATGAATCGATAAAACCTATTAGTGTTTTCGGTGTACTTCACGAGCATATGTGATCATTGCACGTCTGTGTCTTTTTGTTCAAGTATTTTGTAGGAGGAATCTGCTATGATCTATGTACAAAAAAAGTTCGAATACTTTTCAAATAAACCGTCATTTCCTGAGTTTTGTCTACAATTCACGTTTTACATTTTTTTAGCTGCTATGCATACATGTATTCATGTGTACATGGATTCCTACTTTAAAATTTAGTGACGCATCTCAAGGGTTATTTGAGACGAAAGTTTATATAACCTGGCGTATACATATGTTACAGAAATAATATTTCATTTTGTTAATGTTAACATTCAAAATATCAAAGATTGGAATAATGAGAATTTTGTCGATCTTTTAAAATTCTGGTGAATATATTTTGTGTTCAGAAAAATGTTTACTTTTTGAAAAAGGAATGTTGAAGTACTAACCCGTTACTTTAATATTTATTAAGCTATTTTTAAACTATCGTAGCAAAACAATACATTAATTACTACTAACAGGTGTGTTTAACAAAACAGGTTTAGCTTGAGAGCTTAGGTTCGATTAAAAGAAAACAACATACTTAATTATTATGTTATGATAATCTTCATTTTCAGTTATTTGTTTCCAAATCTACAAAAACACTAAATGAAGTAAATATATTTTTTTCTAAAGTAAATAAGTCTTGCCGTTCAATTGAGTAAATTAGAGTGTGATTATGATTAAATCGGAGACTGTGTCTGATTCTACAAAATTTAATTAGTGAGTAATCCTTACCACAATTCAACTTCAATCCTGGATATATATATATTTCCACAACTAGGTTGTCATCATCAACAATTTAAGGAAGTATTACACAACAATATATTTTTATTATAATTTTTATTCTTAAAAATAATTTTATGCTGATTTGTAATTATTAATTGACTTGTATCATATCCAGCTCCTTGTCCGGAAATATATTTGGTATATCCATCACGTACATTAGTCGCTGACCTTATGTAGTTAGTGCTACATTCGCTTGAGTATTCTGTGTTCTCTAGGAACCTGGTATAATGCTGACAGCCAAATACCTTTAGGCGCGGCCGTAATAATAACTCATGACCTGCCAATACCTCCTGCAATTGGAGTTAAGCTGTCGTAGGATGTTAAAACATAACTATTATTATTGTATTATAATGATAATACTGTTTGTTGCCCAATATAATACTAAACACAGGACAAATGCGAAGCAGTACGTGCATACATACATACCGCATGTGTCAAATATCATTAGGCATAGGGAATACGTATGAGACATACGATGTATATGTATATGGAAAAGCCGATCCAATGCCAGCGAAGACCGCGACGGCCGGCAACGATTGTCTCTGATTGTTTCGCAAATACAAGTTAGCAGTAATCATTTGACCATCGACATAGGTACTTGTAATGCGTTCTAAAATAACATTTACGATTTGGGATTTGCTTTTCTTATTTCTTTCAGTAGATGCAGGAAATTTTTAAGCTGCGGTGCGTCGCATAAACAAAAGATAATCTAATAAAATAAATAAAAAAGGATTCTAAAAATTATAATAAATTATACAAGAGGTTCAAAAATTCTTCCTTGCACAGCAAGACATTGTCCTGGGCGGTCGTAGAAATTAGCTCTTACATTTGCTAACATGTCGGCAGTTAATGAATTCGCAGCCTCAGTTATTTTTTCTCTCAAGACAATTAGATTTTCTGCTCTGCCAGCTTCATGAGTATAAACAATATTTTATAGATATCCCCACAAAAAGAAATCATTTGGAGATAGATCAGGAGATCGCGGGGGCCATTTAATGTTTCCTGTTCCAGTAATAAGACGGTCAGGAAAAGTATTTCCTAGAAATTCCTTTACCCTCACTGCATTATGTGCTGGACAGCCATCATGTTGAAGCCAAACGATTTCCTGATTTATTCCAATGTTTTGAATGGCGGGAAGCCATTTGATTTTTCAGAATTCGAGATACTTTCGGCATTTAATATACCATCAATAAAATAGGGGCCTATAGAATGGTCACCTAAAATACCTGCCCTAACGTTTAGTTTTTGAGGATACTGAGAGCGATTGCTAAATGCCGGTGTTGATTTTCCGAAGCCCAATATCGAAGAACAGAGGGATTGTGCTTTCCGTGTAATGGAAAAGTTGATTCATCGGTGAAGAGAATATTTTTAACGAAATTTTCATCTCGATGTATCTTTTCCATAACGTCTTGACAAAACTCCATTCTCCGGAAATTGTCCTCGGGAAATATTTCTTGAGTTTTCGAATATTTGAAACATTCCTCAATTTTTGTGGTGATACCTCTCTTGGTTTGCATTTCGTACAATTATTGAGACAGAAACAAGTTTCAAATTTATTTATAATATTATAAATTGTTTGTCTGCAAGGTACAGAACGGTCTGCAAAAGTCAGCGCAAACAAATTCATGCACTCCATTGCAGACTTGCCAGCATAAAACCATTTTACTAACTGAAGCTTGTCAGCGGGTGTATAAAGAGTCATTATACATTAATTTTATTGTAACGGCCGCAGCTAGACTGAATGCAAAATTTCCAGTCAATCGGTAGCGGAGACAATCGTTGTCGGTCGTCGCGGTCTTCGCTGGCATTGGACTGGCTTTCTCATGTACGTATACATTGTATGTACTCATACGTTAATTGTCTATGCCTAATGATATTTAACACATACGGTACCTATAGTATTTTTACGATAAGAACGCAGTTGCATCATCAATGTGCCCCACACAACTTTGATAAATCTATTGCAAATAATTTCATTTGGTTTATAGGTTATAGTAAATTTATAAACATCCAAATTTCTTTGCAGATGGAATTTAGGTTATACCTTAATATGTTTAAAATGTTAATATTGTATATTTGTCACTCTATATTCAGAAAAATACATACCTTATGTTAATTAATAAAGGCAATTGTATTAGTACTCTTATTTTGCAAAATTATAAATATAATATCAATGTTTTAGAATAAAAAAACGGAAAGAATGGAAATAGTTTATTACTATCAGTATTAATAATCACGATATAATATAGCAGTACATACGTTATATTAAACAATAGAATATAAAGGTTTTATATTTTTTAGTTTTTATCACATTACACTCACGAGTTTCCCTTAGGCACAGGTAATAATATGTGCTGCATTAAAAGTTGACTAATAATGTGCCTCTAAAGCATGTAAATATAGTGTAATATAAAGTCAAATAGATATTAAAATCAAAACACTATATTGGCTCTTAACTTCACAAATATTTTCACTGAAGCAAAAGAATTTATAAATAAATCCATGATAAAAAGATAGCTTATAAATCTAAAACCACTATTCCTATGTTATGAATTTTCAATATCAACCAGAATAGTTAGTTCTTTAGCGCTAAATACATTAAGGAAGTATATCTTTCTCTAGATTTTATTTTTATTCTTGTTTACACGAAAAAGAATTATTTCATATGAGTAAATGTCAAATAGTTCCGAGTTGCTCTAATTTGTCAACAAAATTCAAAGGGACAAAAAGGGTTAATCGCTTGAGCTTAAAACATCATCTTCCTCTTCTTCTAAACTAATTATGAAAGGTGCGATATCATTTTGATCAAATCCTACTTCCCTGTCCCACCAAACGGTGACTGACAGATGACAAGCGGATATCATATGATGATCATGCGTGACAACACTGCGCGGAATAGGTAACACTGAAAATCCAAATTTTATAAAATATCAGAGAAATTATATGTACTGCGTTAGTAAATTGAATTTCTTAGGTTCTTGTACCTGATATTACTGGTTATGACGTGACTGATCACTAGAGCAGACCAATTTCCGCGCCATGTGCGCCGATGATTTTTCGTGTGTTTATGCATATTACTTTAATAGCAGAAAACCAAATGTATAATACAAAGGCATTTTTAATATTATAGAATATTATTAAAAATCTGGTGTGAAGAGCACAAATACAGGTTCACTATTAATATTTTTTGTGAACGTGTCCGAACATATCCCTCCCCAGAGACGCAGATACGTATTTCGCCTTTCTACAGGCTCATCGGTACGCCCCTGCTGGAGAAAGGATATCTTCAGACACATTCACAAAAAGAGCCACATCGCCATATCACAGAAATTATCCAGACCGAGCGTAGAAGTAAATTCAGCGCTGCCTGTTGTCAGACAGCCGAAGTACCTCGCCCTGTCCACATAACCAACGCGAACCAACGAAGCCCTTCTAAATATGGCGGAGCCGTGTCTCTAGAAACTGCATTTTGTCTGTGTCTTCACTCATACGACGGACTAACCGCATGTGTAATGTATCAGAATAATTGAATACCTTTGTATTATACAAAACTGGTGGGGTTTTACCCACTCATGTATGTTTCAATTATTCTGATACATTACACATGCGGTTAGTCCATCGTATGAGTGAAGACACAGACAAAATGCAGTTTCTAGAGACGCGGCTGCGCCATCTTTAGAAGGGCGTCGTTGGTTCGCATTGGTTATGTGGACAGGGCGAGGTACTTCGGCTGTCTGACAACAGGCAGCGCTGAATTTACTTTTACGCTCGGTCTGGATAATTTCTGTGATATGGCGATGTGGTTCTTTTTTGTGAATGTGTCTGAAGATATCCTTTCTCTAGCAGGGGCGTACCGATGAGCCTGTAGAAAGGCGAAATACGTATCTGCGTCTCTGGGGAGGGATATGTTCGGACACGTTCACAAAAATATTAATAGTGAACCTGTATTTGTGTTCTTCACACCAGATTTTTAATAATATTTTATATTATTAAAAATACCTTTGTATTATACAAAACTGGTGTGGTTTTACCCACTCATGTATGTTTCAATTATTCTGATACAACCAAATGTATATTAAATTATTTCTGATAGAATAAATGTCTTTACTTCTATACTTATATCGGTAACAAGCTCATGTTGCGTCCCTATTATATCGCATATTCTAATGTATTACGAACTAGACTCCCATACCGGCGCTCATGGCGCGCACGGAAATTTGTCTGCTCTACTGATCACTTATCGTAAAAATACTATACATAAATATTGCAAAAAACATTCTTGTAATAACATGAGAGAAAATAAATATAGAAAAAAGCAACTATTACAAATGGTCAAATAATATACCTTCATACCGACGGTCAGCAATGCGATACATACGAGGGCGATTCGTAAAGTAAGTTCCGTTATTATTAAAAAAACATCAATACATGAAGAGGTTTTTATTATACAGCGTTAGGCAAATGTATGGATTCATTCGGAATATCTGGAATATCTTTGATTCGGTTACTTAGATTTTAATTAAATTTTCTACATTTAAGTTTTTGCAAATAGGGAATCCGACGAGCAAATGTATATCCGGATCATAACTTCCGGTTGAACCGGCAACGATATTAACTTTTTAATTTTAAATGAAACACATTTGCATATTTTTATCAATTTCAATAGATCTCTTCTCTGGGAGTTCAGCAATAATAAGGTTTGGCACCCTTTTGTTCAACAATGACAGAGATATTTAATTTATATTACACAAAAAATATAAAAAAAATCAATATCAGTTAAGAAAGTTTTTGAACAAATTCTTGAATGACATTTGCTAAAGCCTCCTCACGAATTAATTGCTCTTCCTCAATTATTCTCTGCCGTAACTCGTCCAGATTATGCGATCATCTAGTATAAACCACAGATTTTAAATAACCCCAAGGAAAAAATCTAGGGGATTTAAATCTGAAGACAGCGCGGCCCATTCAATGAATCCTCTATGACCAATTCACCGATTCGGGAATGTTTCGTTTAAGAAACTTCTAACATTAAAGACATAGTGAGGGGGCGCTCCATCTTGTTGAAACCAAACACTTAGAGGTAATTCCCTATCTTCTTAATATTAGAAACAACATGATCACGTAAAACATCTAAATATCTCTGTCCAGTTGGTGCACCTTGAATGAAAAAAAAGGACCACTAGTATTAGCGATCCTGGTATACCAGCTCAAACGTTTAATTTCTACGAACGTTGTGTATGCGTTTCTAGCATCTACTGAGGGTTATCTGTTGACCAATATAGACAATTATGACGATTAACGGTATCATTCAAACAAAACGTTGCCTCATCGGAAAACATCAAATTGTTTGTAAAATATTGGTCATTTTTGCAAATCTCCATCACTCTTTCGCAAATTTCAATTCTATGATCATAATCCCCGTCCAATAATTCTTGTACTAAATGTGGTTTATACAGATGATATTTTTCGTGCTTCAATATTCTGGTTATTGATAGGCAACTTATATCATAGTGTAGTGCGAGGGATGTAGTAGAAGTTTGTGGTAATTCTTCTAATGCCATAGCAATATCTTGAGCATTAACTTCATTAGTTGCGACTCTTGGTTGTCCGCTTTTCGGTAAATTTCTAACGTTTCCGGTCATGCTATACCTTCTCAAAGTTTTACCAACGACAGTTCGTGATATAAATAAATCGCTTATTTCTACATGAGTTCTGACGCAGTAACCGAAACCAATCATCATCAGAATTTCAATACGTTCTTTTTAATTGAACCATTATTAATATTTGGACGTATACAAAGTTAATTTCGACAGTTTAAGTCAAGTACTGAATTTGAATTACATGGCTTACTAAACATAAACATGATTTTAAAATATCTGTTTTAATTAAATATCTTTGTCGTTGTTGAATGAAAGAGTGCCAAACCTTATTATTGCTGAACTCCCAGAGCAGAGCTTTTGAAATTCATAAAAATATACAGGCTGTTTCATTAAAAAAAAGTTAACATCGTTTCCGACTAAACCGGAAGTTTGATTAGAATATAAATATCTATACCTATCGAATCCCCGATTTGCATTTAATTAATTATGGAAAGTTTTATTAAAATCGTCGGCATATCAAAGATAATCGAATGGATCTATGCATTTGCTTAAGCCTGTGTACATATGCATATAGATTTGAAAAACTATTTCGATAATTATTAGTATTTATAAACGCGAGAGAGAAGAAACAATAAATACTAATAAATTGTCTAACAAATGTCGACTATATGATTTTTATGATCAAGTCTTACAGATTTGTTAACATGTTAGCATCGCTTCCGGCTAAACCGGAATTCTGATTCGTATATAAATACACTCATCGAATCCCCGATTCGCATTTAATTAATTATCGATAGGCTTATTAAAATCTAAGTAGCCATTTCAATGCTATTCGAATGGATCCATACATTTGTCTAATTCTGTATACAACTTAAAACTACTACTTTCAGCTATTTTTCTACATAGTTTCCATTAAGATTGAAACATTTGTCATAACGATGAATCAGTTTTTTAATGCCCTCTTCATAGAACTCTGCAGCCTGTAAATTAAGCCATGCTGTAACACTGTCCTTCGGTATTTGTTGTAGTCCCTCGTTCCATAAAGTCTACAAGAAGGACGCCTTTCTTGTCCCAAAAGACACTGACAATGATTTTTCTGCAGAAAAAGTTTGACGGCGCTTTAAAGGTTTCCTCGTTAGCGACGCCATTGTATTGATTATCTTTTTGTCTCAACGTTGACATAGGCGATACAAGTCTCATCACCTGTCGACATTATAACGTGCCAGAAAAGTTAGTGCCGATCCCATTCTCTTTATTTTGTGGTCTTCGGTAAGAAGCTTTAGCACTCATCGTGAACGAAATTTGTGGTAAGCTAAATTTTATGTAACGACCTGGAACAAAACTACGTGAAATTTGAGGGATAGAGACTCAGTTTTATAATTGTGAATCACCGATTTTCAGGAATTTTTTCTTCGACACTATTTAAGTTCGTTCGTCACAACAGTTGGTCTTCCACTCCGTTCTTCATCATGGACATTACTTCATCCTTCTCGAAAGATACGGCGCCATCTTCTGATCGTACTGTCACTCATGACATTTTCACCATAAACAGAACAAAGTTCACAATGAAACTTTTCTTTGTGCAAAGAACATGAAGAGTTTTAATTGCACATAGAAATCAAATAACAGCACGCAATTTACAGTCGGCGACATTTTCAATTGAAACAGTCATAAACGATCAAAATAGCATGAAAGACTGTCCGAACGATACTCTCATTAGCACTGCCAGATTTACACTGAACCAGACTACACCGCAGCGTTGAGATCGCGTCGATTTACCTACTCCTCTGCTCACTAGACGGAAACGGAACTTATTTTACGAATCGCCCTCGTACTAATCTTATATCGAGAAACTTTTCGCTATTCCAAATAATTTTAGAAAAAATTTTAGATTTCATTAGAATAGTATATTAAAGTACAAGTTGCATAAGACATGATTTTAGTGCACGCGTTCAAGTTTAGTTTCTAAAGAACAAGTGCACTAAAATGTCTTATGAAACGTGTATTTTATACTATTTTTTCTATTTCGGACATTAAAAGTTCAAAAAGACTTAAAATAAGAGGCATGTTTTATACGAAAATTTTAGAAATTTTCTTTTTTTGAAGTTGGTAGCATTGATGTTTAACTAGAGCATTTTAGATATTTGAAAATCGGCGGTGTTATATGTCATTTTAAGTTTAAAATTGAGATTGATTTATGCAATAAATTATTAACGAAATGGACGAAGCAAATAATTGCACGCCTCCAGAGATTCGCAAAATAGCAGAAGATAATTTACAAAATCTTTTGCCAACAAAGTCTCGACATATTTATCAAAAGCAATACGAGCACTTTTTAACTTGGTGTAAAGAAAATAATATCGCGAATATTACTGAAAATGTAATTATTGCGTATTTTGATAAGGAAAGCAAGATAAAAAAAGGCATCGACCTTGTGGTCCACATATTCGATGTTACGATGTTGTTTAAATATTTATAAAAATATAGATATCTCAAAATTTTCTAGGCTTCTTGCATATTTAAAAAGATTATCTGAAGGCTACGAGCCTAAGAAATCCAAGATTTTAGAAATAGATCATATTAACTGTTTTATAATAGAAGCCGATGATAAAACATATTTAGCAATGAAAGTAAGTAATACAAACATCCTTGTAATAGTATTTTATTAATGTTCTACATTATTTTGTTATAATAGTTATATTAATATTGATAGGTTATCCTTATAATGGGTTATAATGGAGCTTGTCGTCGTGAAGAAATCATGAACATGATTTTAGATGATATACAGTTTAAAAATGATGTCATAATGGTTAGAGTGCCAAAAACTAAAACTTATATTCCAAGACAATTTATTATAACAGAAAAATTATGGATTGATTTGGTTAAAAAAAATTATTCACTTCGTCCCACTCATGTTACACATAAACGCTTCTTCCTGCAATATAGAAATGGTTCTTGCGTGAATAATCCAATTGGCATTAATACTATAGGAAAAGTACCAAAAGTTATTGCTACTTACTTAAATTTGCCTAATCCTGAGCTCTTCACTGGACATTGCTTTAGGCGTTCAAGTGTGACACACTTGGCTAATAGTGGAGGTGACTTAATAACAATTAAGCGCCATGGAGGATGGAAATCTTCAGCAGTGGCTGAAGGTTACATTGATAATTCCACCATGAAAAAAGTTGATGTTGCTCGAATACTGTCTAGTGCACCTAATACATCCACTAAAATTATTCAGAATCCATCGACTTCTGATACAATAGGCAGTGATTTGTCAATCAATGTGAATCAACAGGAATTCAAACAAAACATAGTGTGTTCCCAGAATCTGCCTGGAATCTCCATTAATGCACATAAATCTTCTAGTGTTACAGTAAACGTTTATAACAGTTGCACTATTCAAAATGGGAAGTAAATGTCAATAGTAGCATTAGATCTTCCAACTCTGTTTAACAATTTATATTGTTAATTAGTATAAATAAAATGTTAGCAAGTGTTTTTTATTCTTTGTACCTATACAACTTTTACTACACATGCTTGTTATACACATTTATATTTGACATTTACATATGATTTAGTTCCATTTCTTTTTTTGTGACCAACCTCTAAAAACAAAATTTTGCGTGCGAAAAAGTAATACTTTATGCAACCCAAACGGGTGTCGAAAAGTGCACTTTATAGCACCTAAATAGAAAAAGCAATTTTGTCTGATTTACATATATGTATATGTAAACGTATGCGTGTGTAATAAATGTGTGTGATAAAATAAAGTAACACTTTTATGCTTGAAAAGTTCGTCATTGTTTTACAATTAAAAAGTAGGAGTTTCCATTTAAATGCAGAAGAAATGCGTTGGTGTTCCAACGCCTACGCAGAATTTTCATTTAAATTATGTTATATACGAAACTGTAATTAATTTGTAAGTTGACACCTGACACGCAACAAAAATTTTGGTATCAGGCGGCGACGTTTTCGCAAGGAGATATTTTTATATACTTTCTGTAAGAATTTTCTATTCAGTTTTATGAAATTTGAAAGATCGTACATTAATAATTACCTATTATACTTATAGTTTGAGATCAGATATTTTTCTTCGAATATATAATAATAAATAAAACTCAGAACGACTATCGAATGGGTTACGTAAAATTTAGTTCGACGACTAATTTTATTCATCAGCTGCTCTCATGTTTTCAACTTTATTAATTACGTAATTCGTTAGATCAGTTGATGACAAATATATATTATTATGTACTACATGGAGCATTATGATTTTGCAGTATAAAACTTATGTAACTAAAGTACAAAACAAAGACAACAGAAAACGAAAAGTATGTATTTTATGAAAAAAAGATGTAATTCATATATTAGCAAAAGAGAAATGCGTAGATATTGAAATAGAAATGTCACAAAGAAAATGGCATCCACTCACCTTATAGTTGCTTCAATGGCGTTATAAATTTTGTTGTCGGTAGAGGTATAAATTCCAATATATGGTGCTAAAAACTAGTGTAAAGTGCAATCAAATAATCTACCAAAGGTGTGTTTTCCGAAAAATTCTCACAATGCACAACTAAATTAAAAACGGCATACACTTTTCAAACCACCGACTTAACGACAGTCCAAATGGCAAGTGTCTTAGTAGAAGCGACACGCTCTCTAAACGTGCATATCTTTTATGTTTATGATGCTGAAAGATCAGTTTCTAGCAATGAATATATATTTTTTCCATTTTGCGTTCGTAATGAACTTATGACACCCAAAACAGTATCGAAATGAACTTCATTTCGTCATTTCCCAATATTAGCGTACATTTGAATGATATACGTAAAAAAGAACAATGTTACACAAATAACGTATGTTGAATACAATTGACTGACAGCAAGATATATTAGTTTCTATGTCACTCATGTTTATATTTTTAAATAAAAATCAAGTAATGTTAAAGAAAATTAATAAATAATATTTGGCGGATAGCAAGATTAAAATTTGAAAATGTTAAGTATCAATGACCAACTGCATACTTTATATCAAAATAAAACTCTGAACTTTCTGAATCTCTGAATTAAATAATTTCACAATATGAAACAGACATGTAAATAATTTACATATCTCTAACTGTACACATGGACAAAACACCTCGTATTTTCAGCATTTATTTCTGCTTAAGACATATGTTTCTGCCATCTAGGCGTCTTCAGTCAAGTTAGTGAAGCAATGTATACCACATTGATACAAATTTCTTAAACAATAGATCTGTATCTGTATCTACATTACGCTAAAATCGTCTCCAAGCCATAGCAAGTTACCTCCTATCAGATGGCACTAATTTAATAAGTGACATCTGACGGACGAAAGAGACTATGCCAGAAAAGGCGACCTTCCGCTCGAATAGCTAGGCTATTACAAAAACGGAAAAATACGTATATTGGTGCAGTCCATTAACACGCGCCAGATGGCGGTAAATATACAAAAAGGTTGTGTTTATGTATGACAATACGTTATGCACGTATAAAGCATTTGTTACAATATGAGACAGACATGTAAATAATTTACATATCTCTAACTGTACACATGGACAATACACCTCGTATTTTCAGCATTTACTTCTGCTTAAGACATATGTTTCTGCCATCTAGGCGTCTTCAGTCAAGTTAGTGAAGCAATGTATACACATTGATACAAATCTCTTAAACAATAGATCTGTATCTACATTACGCTAAAATCGTCTCCAAGCCATAGCAAGTTACCTCCTATCAGATGGCACTAATTTAATAAGTGACATCTGACGGACGAAAGAGACTATGCCAGAAAAAGCGACCTTCCGCTCGAATAGCTAGGCTATTACAAAAACGGAAAAATACGTATATTGGTGTAGTCCATTAACACGCGCCAGATGGCGGTAAATATACAAAACGTATTGTCATACATAAACACAACCTTTTTGTATATTTACCGCCATCTGGCGCGTGTTAATGGACCACCAATATACGTATTTTTCTGTAATAGCCTAGCTATTCGAGCGGACGGTCGCCTTTTCTGGCATAGTCTCTTTCGTCCGTCAGATGTCACTGATTAAATTTGTGCCATCTGATAGGAGGTAACTTGCTATGGCTTGGAGACGATTTTAGCGTAATGTAGATACAGATACAGATCTATTGTTTAAGAGATTTGTATCAATGTGTATACATTGCTTCACTAACTTGACTGAAGACGCCTAGATGGCAGAAACATATGTCTTAAGCAGAAGTAAATGCTGAAAATACGAGGTGTATTGTCCATGTATACAGTTAGAGATATGTAAATTATTTACATGTCTGTTTCATATTGTAACAAATGCTTTATACGTGCATAACGTATTGTCATACATAAACACAACCTTTTTGTATAAATAATTTCACTTTATTCATGTAATAAATGCAAAATAGAAAAAATAGTATATAAAAACTCGCCTTTTGTCGCACTCGTTCTGTAGAAAACTGGTGACCAAAATACACATAATACATCGTAGATTAGTTTTTCCCTCATTTGTGTAACTACAGATAAGACGTCTTTCTCATTTATATGATACCACTTCGTTAGTGACAATAACCGACAATTTTCCGGTTGATATTCATTACCACATATTCAACATTACTGGTCTACTGATGAAGGCAAAAGAATCGATATTATCAAGAAATGTATGAGCCGAAATAAATTTCAATCTATCAAGCAGAACTTACATTTATCTTATAATAATCTGTTGGATAAAAATGATAAATATGCAAGAGTTAGACCCTTTTTCGATGTTATAAATTTAAAAAGATTACAATTTGGAATATTTGCATTCAACTTATCCATATATGAAGAAATGGTTCTCATAGATCAACTCTGATATGATACTAAAGGCCACCTCATGATTTCTCATGCTAATAAACCTCGACGAAGGTGTAGAATTTGCCATACTCACACATATTACATTTGCAAAAAGTGTAACGTACATTTACATACGTTATGCTTTGTACAATATCATCAAAAATGAATCGGGATTTTCCCAATGGTTCGTTCGTGCACCAACAATTACTGTACTTTTTTTTGTATTAGTTGAGGCCCTAGATAAAAAATATTTTAATTTTAATTGTTTTTTGTAAGGTAAGCGTTTTTATAGTACATGTTGGTTGAAATTGTTAATTATTTGTCAAGTGTTCGAAAATAATATTTCATGTTTCTTTCCAGTGGTTCGCTTATTCATCAGTGTCTTTTTGGCGTACATTTCAAATTTTTATTTGTTTTGACTAGTGAAGTATATTCTTAAGGGTTCTAAAATAAATATTTTCTAACTGTAGTGTTCGTTTTACTGATTTTTCTACCTTTGGTATAATATGGGTTAAAAAGACTTCTTATTCGGAAACAAGGAATTGTTTCTTATAATTCTTTGCAAGAAGATTTTTTGTCCAATAAGTATACCGTTAATTTCTAGATTAATTTTATTATTACTTTTTCCTGATACTATAGAAATATTAACTGAATAAGCTTCAGTGAAATCAAATATAATTCAATTTTTAATCTTTCAGTTATGCCTTGTTCTATGAGTGTGCAATATATTACAAATTTTGTTGTCGATCATTTTACTTAAATAATCACATGATCCATCATATTTTTAATTAAGTAACAATATCAATTTGTACATGTAACGCATCATCAATTGAATTTCTCATGCATTGAGAAGTCGCAAATCATTTCAATATGCGCATAAGAGCTTACTAATTAAATAATTTTGATATTCTCTCGAACGTATCGATACGAAACATCTAGCCGTATACAATATCATACCACTTAATTATCAATTTCATAAAAGAACGCGCACCCACAAGTGCGGTACACGAAAATTTCCTTGGCATAAATATAGCCCATTATGCGCAATGTGAGAACCTGTACTTAAAAATTATGTTTGTACGTGTTTAAGTTTCCATCTCAAAGAATTTTAAGTGTTAGAAGGAAAAAATAGAATTTTAACAGAACAAATGCGGATATTTTTTACGCTACTATGATTTCGTTATTGTAATGATAATATTTTAAATTGCGGAAATGTCTTTTCAATATGGAATTTATTAACAATTATGATATTAAATTTAGATTTTGTCTATATCCGTGTTACATAGAAAATATAGCGGATGAGACACAAAAAGATTATGAAATAGGTGATAGTAAAAAACTCTATAACAGTATAAGAAAATTAAGCGGCTATAAAAATAAATAATATTATACGAAGTAAAGATGGAAAAATGCTAACAACGATAGAAGAACAGCCAGAAAGATGGGTCGAACACTTTAGGGAAGAAAATGAACATAAATAGAGATGGAATAGGGAATATAGAGGAAAAGAATAATGTGACAGAACTAGATATTAATGTAGACCTCTCTCGTATAACTCGTATAACCGAAATAGAAAAAGTAATAGCTGATTTAAAAACTGGAAAAGCTCCGGGTACAGACCTAATTAATGCTGAATTGCTAAAAGCTGATAAGAAGATTACGGCACAAATACTGCACCCGTTATTTAGACAAATTTGGGAAAAAGAAGAAATGCCTGATGATTGGAAAACAGAACTAATAGTTAAAATTCCCAAAAAAGGTGTTAAAAGTTTATGTGAAAACTGGAGAGGCATAACGCTATCGATTACTGTCTGCAAACTGTTTAATAAAATAATATTAAATAGAATAATAGCCTGTATAGACGAGAAGTTACGTAGAGAACAACATGGTTTTAGGAAAAAAAGATCATATATAGCTATGATAAATACTCTGAGAATTATTATATATAATATCAATCACCATTGTATTTAATATTTGTAGTTTATGAAAAAGCATTTGACTCATTGGGCAGAGACTGTATGCGGATAGCACTTAAAAATATTGAAATGCCTAAGAAAATGGTCAACCTAATAAAAAGAAGGATATAATGGATACATGTGCAAAATATTATACGAGAGGAGAGTGTCGGATGAGTTTCAGTTGAGGACAGGGGTTAATCAAGGTTGCATTCTCTGACCATTACTATTTTTAATACTGTTAGATGAATATTACGAATAAAATGGAATCTGACGGAATATCTAGAAGACCTGGATTTCGCTGAAGACATTTGTTTACTCTCTCATAGTGCTTCGTATTTGCATGTCTTTGTAAAAGAATCTAGTAAAGTAGGTTTAAAGATTAACAAAAAGAAAACGAAAATAATAAGCATCAATACCTAAAATAGAAAAGACAGAATTAATGGGAGAAAAAATAGAGCGAGTAGATAAATTTTTATACCTGGCGAGTGTGATGGACGAATATGACGGTGTAACGAGAGACATCAATTCAAGGATATCGAAGGCTCGTGGTGCATTTATAGGGATGATAAATATTTGGAAATCGGGAAACATCACTAACAGGGCCAAAATAAAGTTTTTAATGTCACAGTTAAACCCATATTATTGTACGGTTCTGAGTCACTAACTAACGCAAACAAGCAAAAACTGCAAAGCTTTATGATATATCCGGAAAATACTGAAAATATGGTGACTCGTTCGAATTACAATTCATTTGTACTGTGGATAATAAGTTGAAATACAGCGATTCCATATCCACCACGATCGTGTGATTTAACAGTCATGGATTTTTTTGTGTGGCCATATATAAAGAATATTATTTATGAAACACCAATTAATAATCTACAAGAGTTAAGACATAAAATCATAGAAAAATGTGAACACATCAATAACTCACCGCAAATACTGATCAATGTTTTCAATGCTCTACGAAATAGAGTGCGATTATGCTTGGTGGAGAATGGTCAACATTTTACACATTTTTTATAATATTCTATTACTTTGTATAAAAATTATAAATATATTTAATATAAAAGTCAGCATTTCAAATTATTTTTTAACAATCATGACGTTTGAAATTATAATGACAGATCTCCTCTAATAACTTAAGTTAGGACATACTTTTTGTGTACATGGCTTACTTGAGCGAAAATTTTAATGATCACTCGTTACTATATCCGTGTACAACTGAATATAATTCAATATATAAATATTGCAACAAATTTCTATAAAATAATACATATTTACTAATACAGGAAGACTGCTTTAAATTATTATGTTCGAATATCTTTTAATTAAAAAGTAATTATGTTTTCCTAATATTTAGCTCAATATAGTAAAATACGAAAATATGAAAAACTTATTTCTTTTATTCAGAATGTTCCCCATTACAATCAATTTATAGAAATATTGGAAGAATCCAATTTTCAAAACATTTTAGTATGTCACTTTATGTCTCTTTTGAAAACATTTAATAGTTTTACTGACTGCAGCAAAACCCGTTTCTTGCAACTTATCTTTTATGTATGATATACACGCAAAAGGAAACTATTTGGTTCTAGCTAGGAATTTTATTCTGGATTATAGAGATTCATTCAAGTAATATCACTGTAATTTGTAACACCCCCTACTTTACTTTCAATCACTTTTATTTGTTTGTTTTTTTTTACAAAAAAACAATATATAACAAAATATTTTGTTATATCAAAAACGTAAATGGATATTTACCAAATAGTGTTTTATTAATCCAACGAATTAAATAAAAAGTTTGTCTAAACAATTATATTAGCTATTGTATTCAGGGGTATATATAAAATTCGTTTTAACAGACAGCCATCACGTTGTAACTTATCACGTGATGGCTGTATGTTAAAACTCCTTTTATTTCTATTTTTTCAGTTTATTTGATTATTATTAGCGACCTCTTCGGTGTAGAACAGACTCAGTTTGGGCGACTAACACAGTCGACTTGTGCTCTTTTCCGGGATTAAGTGAATAGATCTAAGTTAATAATGTGTAAATAACTGTAAAATGGTGTTGATAGGATTTACACCAAGACTCAGATTTACTTGACTCAAGCGAACAAAAATATGTTCATCTTCCATGATGTTGCATATATTATATATATAATCAGAATATGTTTGCCAGCGGCATCTGCTTTTCGACACCTGCACAAGGCTGATATGTTATTGACGGTAAATTTCAGCATTCCTTGGAATCATTTCATAATCGACGACGCCTTCTTTGTCCAATCAGACGCACACAAAATCAGTTTATGCGGATAAGAATCAGCTTTTCCTCGGAGGGAGGGCATGCCTTAGACAAAAACATATTTCAGTAATGCTCATTTTTCTTTGCTCCATTTTCTTTTGTCAGTAGTCAAAAACAATAATACGACATTAACTTGGACTATAAGCATAACATTTTTTTTCAAAGCGCTCGTATCCTAGAAGCCAAAAACTGTAGGAATTTGTGCATTAACCTAGTATATAGAAAAGAAACACGCTTATTCAGTTTATCAAAACTTGCCAGTTTAATCCACGTTTTAAATTCTAGAAAATTAAATGTAGGTTATTAATTGTCATGATTTTCACAAACATATTTTATTCGATGGACTATAACTCTAAAACGGCGCAATATTTTTTCGATCTGTCATATTCGTGAAATTTAGAAAGCGACACGAAAATGACACAATGATATTGACTTAATTTCTTACTTAACTTCGTCCTTAGAAATTATTTAATTTGGAAACTTATTTATTTGAATTCATAACTCAAATTTTTCCAATTACTGCCACCCTTACTATTTTTATGTATGGGAACTTATGTAGACGTAACGTCTAACCTATTACATTTTTCTCAGTGTACAATTTGGACAATATTGCAATTAAACCCTGTTAGAACGTACCAGGAAGGGCCTTCAAATCTAATACGTTCTACGCGAAGTACGCAATAAAAAAATTGGCAGAATAATACCTTTATTTTTGACAAAACAAAAATACTTATATAAATATAAATATGATCAATGTGATGAATGCAATACATGAAGTAAACTACAATATTTGTGTAAATGTTCACGTTTTAAAGACGTAAAATAATATTAACCATTTTGTATTCATACATACCGATGTTAGTTTGTAACGTGCTCTAGTATGTACCTGACGAAGCCACTGTGTTGGCGAAATAATCGATCGTTTTACGATCACATATTAATAAAGTGTAGATTTTAACTATTAGTTTTTTTTCTATTTTAAATTACGGATCTTAGTTAACAATAACACGCGAAATTGGCTGCCGATTGGGTATTGAACAGGTTACATGCTTCGTGATAAGTTCTTGTCCTATCACCAAAACCGATCATCATTAATATTTATATTCTTTCTCTTTTATTTAATTCAACAATTATTGACAAACAACAATTATTACGGGCCTTCAAAAACTTTTCTCATTAGAGACGGACATGCTCATTCAAAAATATACGTTTGTGACAGGTTACGTGCACTGTCACCAACCATTATTAAAAAGCATAGCTGTCTCTAATGAGGAAAGCTTTTGAAGGCACGTTATAATGATACTTTTAAATGTCACAAACTACTAAACCTTGTGATAAAATGTGAAGATTGTAATATTCACGCTAACTTTTCGTTTGACAAAAAAAATTTTTTTATCGCCACAGCAAAAGAATAAATCAAAGAAATTGTAGTACTTACATTTCGAATTGTAAAGGTTGTTACGTGTTCGTAGACACGTATTTATTTTCGCAAATTAGCGTCTTTCTTTATTTTATTTTGTTCAATTAATTTTGAACCTACCTGTAAGTTCATATGCTTACGTTCATTTATCTGTAGGTAAGATTATGTATTAGCTTTCTTCGTTTTTTTTCGTCTCCACTTCGATTACCGAGTGCGAGATATCTTTCGCGCAGATGTAAGCTAGACATCGATATCGAGCAATCGTGATCCCGCCCTCGTTCATCACGTGGTTACTTAACTATAGGGCTTTAATTGCCTCTTAATGTAGAGTATCACTATTGGAGCCCTCCTGCCTACAGGGATTTGTTAAGCGTCACGCTTTTTTATTGGATGTACCAATTACTCGCACGGGGGGATTTTTTTTTACGGCGACGAGAAGGCATCATTTCCACTAAAGGTATACAAGTTGTGTCTATAAAAACAATAAGAACAATTCTGGTACGTAATTTCGAAATTAATTTATTTCTTTAAATTTTATTCGTTTATTTGCATCTTTAATCTCGCAGTTTGTTGAAATACCTATTGTTCTTTTCTTCCACGGCTTGGTGTAGGAGATTCTCGATCTACGTAAAACAAAGGACAATTACAGCGTCAAGCAGGACTAAACTACTCAATACAGAGACGTATAACCGAGCTAAGAGTTTTCTATTTTATTGTTTTGAATTTATTTATTATTCTCTTATTTACCTAAATCATTTCAGTTAATTTTTTTATTGTAAACGCTATGTACGCAATTTACAACTTCAAATTCATAATTTAGCTGACCAATCTATTCATACGTTATTGGAATATCCAGATTTAGTCTTTCTCTATACATATTCAATTTTTCTTTATTTTTTTACTACGTAATTCTATTCGTTATATTAATTTTAAATTAATTAATTAATTAATTAATTAAATTAATTTAAAAGCATCATTGATTATTTCTTTTTCATTTGGTGTGCTATATTCAAACGCTTAAATTTACTACAAGAATAGAACATAAGTACACATATGTTACTCTTTGACAAAAAACAACTTTTGCATAAAATATAAAGATTTCTTCGTCGAGCTTTCTTTGTTGTTTGCGCAAAGTCGAAAATGTGTACAAGGATGTGTTTCTTACATATACACGTTAAAATAAATTTAGTTTTCTAGTTTTTTTAAATTCAGGATTTTAAATTAAGATTTACTTTTTCTCTATTATTTGTTATTTTAATTAAATAATCATTCATCCCTTTTCCTTTTTAAATATTGTAAAACTGCAAACTTTTGTTTAATTTAAGCAATATTCAACTTTGTAAATTTTAACTTGTGTATTTTAAAATATAAAGGCCTCCGGACCTATACCAGGTCTTTCCCATAAATCTGGCTTATAATTATGTGTTTATATATGTGAACTAGATAAATACGTATTTTGACGTTTTTTTTTTCTGGGTAGAGTTTATACAGTATTTGTTATTATATACATGAAGGTTTTCGCTTTCTCTTTTTTTTCTGTTTTGGTGTATAATTAATTTAGACCTATCTTACGTTGTATCACTTTGGTCTTGGTTCAGTTTTGATATTTTGTTATTTTTTTTACCTTTCATATATACCATTTAAAAATAAAGAGTAGTGGAGCTTATCCTGAACCGGACTTTCTCATTATTTATTGGACCTCATATTTATCGTTTCGGATGACCTGGTTGCGCCATCTACCCGCCGCGTGACTTGCCTAGTTTTTTTTGCTTTTGAGATTTTTTTTTACAAAATGCGGTGGCGCCCTATTCCACCTTCTCTTTTTTACTTTCTGGTACCTTTGGGTCTCCCCATCGCTGAACAACGGAGGCTTCTTAGTAGCCAGGTGGGCCGCTAGACGTTGGGAGGAGCGGGTAGGTGGGGCAATTCTGGTTGCCCGAAATCTTGTCCTTTCTTCTGGCTATTATTTTTAACGCTACCGGTAGCGCCTAGTTTTTATTCAAACGATCATACCTCAGTATCAAGCTAAATATTTTAGACCACGGGTGTTATAGTTTGCTGAAATTGTGTCAATTCAATTTAAAAAGTATGACTATAGTACGTTACATTTTTTAATACTCTATATATTTCAAAAATACTTCAAATGATAGCTCTTCATCCCTAATTTCCATGTCTAAAATTTTATTACAATATATTTTTTAATTTAACGGATATTTACATGACATTTGCCCATCACTGTCCATATCGGGTGTCCCAATAAGAATGCACAATTTAAAAAGGGCGCCATCTTCGTTCCGGTCGGTTGGCAACTCGTGTTTTTGGTTAACTGTCAACTAGACATATTGCGGTTTGTGAAAATGAATCGTTTTACTGTCGAACAGGGCGTTGTCAGTGTCACAACTTACTTCAGGAACCGTGAAAGCTCCTTAGAAACACTTCGAAGATTGCGTGCAATATACGGTCGACGAAACGTACCAGATTCATCGACAATTCGTCGAGTAATTCAAAAATTTCAACAAAGTGGTTCAGTTAGTGATGTAAAGACACCAGGAAGAAATCGTACTGGCCGATCTGCTAAAAATATTGCTGCAGTAAGGGAAAGTGTTGGCCGAAATCCCCGAACTTTGATTCGCCGTCGATCACAGCAATTGAAGGTTTCGAAAAGCACCATGCAACGAATTCTGACAGCGGACCTTCATCTTTACCCCTACAGGGTCCAACTGACGCAACAGCTATTGCCAGATGATCATTTACAACGGCGTGACGTCGCTGATTGGTGTTGGAAAATCTAAATCTGGATAAGGATTTCGCACAAAAGATTATCTTTACTGATCAGGCGCATTTTCACCTGGACGGCTTTGTCAACGGGCATAACTGTTGGATATGGGGCGACGAGAATCCTCGCATAACAGTTCAACAGCCGATGCATTCACAACTAGCAACTGTATGGTGTGGCTTTTATGCAGGTGGTGTGATTGGGCCCTACTTTTTTCAAAATGCTGCAGGTAATGCAGTTACGGTGAATGGTGAACGTTATCGGAACATGTTACGTGAGTTTCCTTGACCCGAATAGGACGGCATAGACATCCAAAATAAGTGCTTCCAACAAGATGGCGCCACCTACCATACTGCACGCGACACTCGGCGAGATTTCCGGAGCGTGTCATTTCATGCCAGGGAGATCAGAATAAATATTTGAAACGATAAAATTATTACTTATTCTTAAGATTACAGAGCGTTAGGGAATTCGATCGAGAATTTCTAAAATCTAAAATTTGCTTCACATTTGGTCCGTAGGCTGTGTTATTGTGCATATTATACGAGATTTTTAATTCAAACGCTTATTATTCCTTTAATAATAGAGAGGAGTATTTAATTTTATAACTTTTATAACGTCTTTAAGTTTTGACGTGCATGGATGTTTCACAGAACCCCCGTAACAGATAGTTAATAAATAATCTGTCGTAACGGTTTATATTATCTGCATTGTTGTATGAGAACGAGTGTTCGAAGCTTATTTAAGTTTTGTGAAAATATTTATTTACACGTCTTCACCTCATTTAATTTCGTCATGCTTGCATAAAATATAAGATTTATAGGCATACTTACTATAAAGAATATTATTACAGAAATATTACCAATATTTCTTATTGTACAGCATATTTTGTAGCAATGTCTCTATTTAAATATGTTTTACAATAACGTGCAACTATAAAACTATCTACGAAAAATAATACTACGAAAAATAATGCATTAAGAAAGGACTACATATATTTACGACTTTTGTTTGTTATTTTTCCAATTTTAGATATTTACTATGTTCATTTCATATTACATTAGATTAATTATTCTATTAAACCCTATGTATTTAAAATGTTATGTTGTTAAAAGACGTTGGACCATACAAGTACAGCTGAAGACTAGAATGTTTGGAAATACACTCTTGGACAAAAAATTTCTGACACCAAAGTAAATGTCTGAAGTTACGTTCGTTATAACTTAGCTACTTATTTTTTTTAAGTAAAAAAAAAATGGAATTAACCAGTGAGCACTTCCGAATCATAATTTGTTATGATTTTAAAAGAGATTTAAGCGCTTATGAGTGCAAAGAGAGTTTGGACTCAGTTTTTAGTGAACAAGTACGTCGTTTATTCCTCCCTTAAATTGAATCTTTGAGTTCCGTTAAACTTAATATAAATGCATGAATCTGGTTTTAATAGCAAAGACCGAGAAACTGGCTAATACATAATATTTTCTTATAGTGAAATCGCTGAGATCTGGGTTGGAACTAATTTTTGTTTTAACTTATTTTTGCAAAGAAAGTTTTGTTCCCGCCAGTATAACGGAGGGAGAAAATAACTAAATTGATTATACTGAAATTGCCATGCAAATATTTTACCCATCTTCAAGGAAAAGTATATGCTGTAGTTTACCAACGTCATAAATGGATTAAAATAAACAATATGCACATGAAACCTTAATTATGGGGAAATAAAATAAATATTAAATACTAAATACACAATACAATTGTTACAGGTATTGAATGGCAATATATCAAGTACGTAAGTTTCAATAAACAAGTAGTGCGCTAGAGATACGTGCGTACACTATTCGAAGAATATAGGAAAAATGTAATAAACCCAAATCTCTAAACCTATCTTAAAAATATGAATACACTAAATACAATACATAAAATATAACAATAAAACTTATGCTATTATGTAGGTTTACAACAAGCAAATGAAAGGATTTAAAAGAAGGTTATACCTGACCACTTAGGATTACATTGGGAAACTACAAGACCTTTCTATACATTTGATATTTACAAATAGAAGAAAATTAAAACCTATGAAGTAATACGTAACATAAATACAACTAAATCTATTTGATTATATTTAAGTAAAACTAAAAATACAAGTTAAATCTATATTGACCGAACAGATGGTATAAGGAATTTGAACGCGAAAGGCATTCTTCTATTTAGTATCAAAAAGGAGCAGGGCGTCCTTTTATAACCGATAAAAACACTGATGCTGTTAGAAAAATAATTGAAGAGGACAATAAAGCCACTTATGCTTATGCGGTAATAGAGCATCAACTCAAGATTGGATCCTCAGCTGTTAAAATAAGCATACACCATCACCTATACTTAAAAAAGTGGTAAGTTTTTTGTGCCGCATCACCTTTCTGACGGCAAAAAGCAGAGCGTATTTACCATGAAACTTTAAATTTCTTAAATAATGGTGGGCACCAAATTATTTCCAAAATAGTGACAGGTGACGAAACTTATATTCCCTTTTTCGACCTTCCTGCCCGCCAAAAGAGTTGTGTATGGATTCTCGAAGATGGGGAAACTCCTACAATAACTAAGGAGCAGCAAGCTATGATGAAGGTTATGTATTCGGTATTCTTCAGAAGCGCGGAATTAGTAAATGCAATTAAGCTAAATGGACAAGAGACAGTTACAGTAAGCGGTACACTATAAAATATTTACCTGAAGTGGTCAGTAGGTTTCAGACTAGGGAATTATGCTCCACCATGATAATGCATCATTCCATACGGCAGTTTTAACTCTCCAGTGTTTTGCTGGAAAAAAATACAAAAGAAATAGAACATCCGCCGTACTCACCTGATTTAGTAATGTGTGACTTTTGGGCTTAAACGCAATTCGCGGGGTAGAAGGTTTTCGTCTGAAGAAGAGATTGATACCGCAGTTCACGCTTATTTTGAAGGTATTCCGAAAGAGGATTGGTTGGAAGCTTTTAAACAGTGGAAAGAAAGATTGGTCAAGTGTATCATTGCTGAAGGAAATTACTTTGAGCATATTTAAATTAAAATCCTAGAAAATATTAACCGTGTTTTTTCTCAATAAGTAACTTTTTTAGTATTGCGGATCATAATTTGGATATGTATATTATGTAAAACAAATGTGATTTAACAGGAGTGACTTTTAAAAAGTTGATAACACTTTCGCCTTGATGAGTATATTGTCATGTTTTAGAGACCTACTGTCAAAATTTCGTTAAAATCTATCAGATAGATAAGTCTTTTTTTGCAATCGTTTAAAGTAAACTGTTGGCAAAAAGGTTTTCGTATGTTAGTTAAACATTTTTTTTTACGTGGAAAAACTACTTAAAAAATGGAAAGTTACATAAATATTATGATGAATTTGCTTTTTCCTATGGAATAATTTATAAATATTGCACTGCTTTCAAAAACGGTGATATGAGCACAGCGTCTGGGACCTTCATTGATACTGACTTCTCCAGAAATTATTAAAAAAGTTCATACCAATGTCAAAAGCGACAGCCGAATAAAAGTGTGTGAGATAGCTAATACCGCAAACATCTCAAACAAACGTCTGCACAATATGTTGCATCAACTTTTAAATATGAAAAAGATAACCGCAAGATTAATGCCGCATTTTCTTGCTGTTAAGGAAATGCTAACTCGCGTTACAATTTCAAGCGACTCTATGGCTAAGTTTAAGGCGAAATGCAAGAGAATTTATTTATCGATGTGCCTCCATAGATGAAACCTGGCTACATCATTCCATAGATAAAAATAAAGTCAATTTTTTCTGCTGAACATGCTCACATGATGGCAAAAACCGTTTTTCCATCCAATAAGATTTTGAGCACGATCTTTTTACAATAACTAATCAATAGTAGGAAGATGTACCGACACGTGTCGATCCCAAGCTGAAGAAAAAATGATTTATTCAGAAAAGAAAGTTTTGTTCCATAAGGGTAGCACACCCTCTCATTCATCCGCTATCGCAACCTCTAAATTTGTCGAATTTCTACACTAATTGTTGCCTCAACCACAATATTCACAGAGGGATTTTTACATATTCCCAAACTTGAAAAAAAATAAAATTTCTATTTTTTTATCATCAGGTTATTTTCTTTGCTATTTTTAATATAGCTTCAGTGAATTCGTTTCTAATTTTTCAGTCATATCCAAGAAACAATGAGCTTCTGAAAGATTACTATTTGACGACTTATAAAAATTAGAAAGTCGCTGGGCTAAGTGTATAATAGAATTGAATGTGAATTATTTAAAAAAAATAATAGTATATTACATACCGAGGCGGAAAGTGGTTCATTACCGTCGAGAGATTAGAAAAATTGATTTAGAGATGGGAATGAATCTTGCCGCTGAGATTTGTTACTATTTTACTCACGACCAGTTAGTAATTAATTATTATATAAACTACTAAATCATTAAATTTCAAAAATGTAGTAATAAATTTCATGGCATTTTGACAAATACTTTTATTATGATTATTTTTTGATTATTTTATGGATTTTTTGGATCAAAAGTGTGCTGCATTCTGCTTCAATCGAAGAACCAAGCGGTGGAATATGGTTATTTTCTTTGCTATTTTGAATATAGCTTCAGTGAATTCTTTTCTAATTTTTCAGTCATATCCAAGCAACAAAGATGTACATTTATAAAACAGGTGGCAACACCACATCTAAGTGCATGATTAGTTAATAGTAGACTTCCAAGAGAACTTCGTACGTCTAAATTTATAGAAAAAGCAGTTTCTGTTCCTGTTACTGATGAAGTGGTACCATATAAAAGAAAAAGATGTCTTATCTGTAGTCACACAAATGAGAGAAAAACTAATCCAGGATGTATTAGATGCAAAAACCCAGTCTGCTTACCATGCCTAGAAAAATAGTATATTACATACGGCGGAAAGTGGTTCATTACCGTCGAGAGATTAGAAGATTCACCGAGACGCGAAGCGTCGAAGTGAACTTAATCTCGAGAGGGGAATTCATCTTTTCGCAGCTGGTATACTATTTTACCCACTATCGATTAATAATTAATTATTATATAAACTACTAAATCACTAAATTACAAAAATATAATAGTATTAAATGGCATTTTGACAAATGCTTTTTATAGGTACTGTTGCTAGGTATTGTAACAATTAATAGTGATATTTTCTGACAGATTACTAAATTATTATCCTACGATTTTAAACATGGTCTCTCTCTAACAGTAAACAGTCATGAAAATTCTAATGTAACAATTAATATTAATTCCAAAAGGGAATAAATTTTGTATTAAAACGTTGTCTTGTTATTCACTTAATAAAGATTTGTGAATAGTTTTATTATAATTTGATTTACTTATTTAAATGACACCGATGTTTCATAAATACTGAAATGACATTACCTAGCCGGGAAAGTGACATGAGCTAGCTGGTAAAGTGCTACCTCGGTATGTAACAGCGCGTTTTCTAACCGGTTTGAAGGTTAGAAGTGTTCAGTTTACTAACCGATCGTGAGTAAACTACGTTTTTACCCTAAGATTGGTATTTCATTGAAATGTTACTTTCCCGTCAAACCATCCTTGTATTTATAACTTCATTTGTGTTTTTTATAGTTGCCTATAGACTCTTCATTATTCATTATTATGGCGTCCAGTTCCTCAACCTGGAGCTGGGAAACATTTTACTCTACCCACATATCTGAGGGTATGAGCTCGGTGGTACGCAGCTGATATTGCGGCGTTGGTATACAGAAGGATATTTACTACAAGTTCTGTGATATAATTTATTGTTAATTTTTTTAATTTCCATAATTCTTGGGGTTATAGAAGTCTATATCGGGATGTATAATCAGCGATTCGAATTTTTTCTCTTTGTAAAAATTTACGGACTATAGTACATTTGTGAATTTATTATTATTAATACTATTAATACGTTCTTAATCCCAATCTTTTAATCTAAATAAAATGGAACAGATACATACATACAAATTTTAAGTAAAATGAGCGTGAATAGTCGTAGTATACACTATGAGTAAGCATGTGTTTAACAACTTTTATCAGCTTGTGTACACCAATTGGTAATTAGCGGGAAATATGTTCGACATTATTTTGAATAATGATACTGATTTTTACTAATCTACTTAATTGGTAAAAAAGCTTAGCAGATGGAGTACACAAACTTTATTATAAAAAAAGCATGTATCTTATTTACTTAGATCGTACGTTTTAATTTCGTTGAAACATTATTCATCATATTATGAAGAAACTTATGCTTGACGTGCGTTCTAAAATATTTTGTGCCCTGTTTATTTCGATTTGTATTCCGCAAAGGCAACAAACTCATTAAAAATATACTTAGATGAAATGAAAATTTAAAAGAAATGCGGAAACTGCAGAGAAAATATCTAAATTTTTCGTTTACATTAACTGTTATTGCTTGTCTTATGTTTCTTCTTAATATAAATTTACGAAGTGATAAAGCAATAAGTATTGTGTTGTTGTGGAAGTTCCCTAAATTTCTGGTTGCTTAAAAAACGAATAACAGGAAGGATTTGAATTTCATAAGTGATTTAAGCAATTATAAAGATTTATTTAAGGAAATATGGAAGCAATTTGTTTTTTAAGCAAAATATGTAACCGTTTTCGAATTTATTTATAGAGTGGTAATAATAAAACACGAAATTTGAAAGCTTTAGTTTCAGATAACGAAAGAATTTCCTAACACACAAGAATAGAAAATATTTTTTTTGTTTTGTTTTATATGTGTTTATTAATCATATAACTAATCAAGAAACTAATCGGCTTTCATAGGTGACCTCTGGTGCGACCGGGCGATTTTCTGCTACTCGCGTAAGCGCGCCTGGTGACTCATTCGTCTTGCCTGGACAGTGTTGAATGTCGAAATTTCATTCCTGTAATAATAAAACCCATCTCGTTAATTTAGACTTACTGTTCTTTGGGCGGTCTAACCAAAATAATGCGTGGCTATCTGTTCTTAATGTAAATTTCCTATCTTCATTATACGACTTGAATCGTTTAACTGTCCATGTAACAGCTAGGCATTCTTGTTCGTTATTATTTATTATAGGTGTTACGCTTCGCATACATAAAGATTTTTTTATTCACGTTTTTTCTTTAAATTTTGTTATTTATATGCAAATCAAGTTTAAAAATGTTCGTAAGACATTTCCACAGATCGCTGGTGCGCCGAACTTCCTCGCAACTTCTGCACACCTTATGAAGAGCGCGTGCTTTGTCTTAATCCCCCAAATTTCAATTTGAAGTAAGCAAAATGCACTTTCTTCACGAGATCACGGTTAATGGATTTTCGTTGTGCTATTCAAGAATGAAAGCGCCTACACTTTTAATCGCCCGCCGTTTTGGTCTTGTACTTAAGGCTGCTTTCACATCTATAGTTGCTAATACAAGTTACACTAAACAAAAACTTCATTTGATGTAGTATGTCTTCACGCAACTTAACTAAAATGCATTTAGTAGTATATGTTGAGCACTTGTGAAATTATTACACTATTAAACTTAAATAAAACACCTTATATTTTCACAAAACAATAGTATATTTAACTATATGTACATTTCATGTGCACTGCACACATAATCAGTAGTTACTACTACAGTAACTACTGATGATGTGTGCAGTGCACATGAAATGTACATATAGTTAAATATACTATTGTTTTGTGAAAATATAAGGTGTTTTATTTAAGTTTAATAGTAAAATGCATTTAGTGGTAATAAAAAATAGTAACAATTTTCGTTTCACATTAAACGTATTCCTAAAAGCGTTGTCTACAAATGTGAGGAGAGTGTAGACTACTTGCTCAAGTAAGTAGAAATGATCTCTATTCTGTTTCACAAAATTACTTACTTGTGCAAGTTCCAAATAGAACTATTTATATGATGCAAATCACTAAATTTGCTTACTTGATTTAGTAACTTAAATTAGCTATGCACGTGTGTAATAGGTGTATAGCGACCTTAAGAGTTGTTGAATTTGCAAGTGACAGCTGTTGTATAGTCTCAAGATGTAATTTTGTTTCGTTATTGATATAATTTTAGGGGTTTCCTGTGCAGTATGTTTGGCAGGCCTTCTGCTTTTCAAACTATTACATGCCAGCGCAGATCAGTAATTATTGAGCCTCACGAAAGAGGGCACCACTAAAAAAAAATCTTATTTGTTCTTTAAATTGGTAATACACAAGCAGCTGTAAAACTTTGCGTTTATTTTGATCGTAAGGGAGTTTGTTATTTGAGTAAACAGCCAACTGTTTTCAAACGTGGCAAAAGTGAGTCAGTGATTAAGTCCTTCTTTTTGAAGAACGACACAATGTATGAAGTCAAAGCTGAACTGGCGTCTGTTTTCACGTAGAATTTAATTTAAACGAGACCGGACTTTGATGAGCCACGCAGTGTGTGCCCAAAAGATGCGTCTACTCCAGATACTAAAAAGAACATTATCTGGTGCTGGATGACCGTCGAATAAAAGTGCACCAAATAGCATAATCTCTACGCATCTCTTCTCAATTGATGGTTTCGATTTTACATAATTGAGTATGAAAAAATTATGTTGATGATGGGTGTCGCAGTCCTTGACTGTGGACCACAAACGCGAACGAGAACGCATGTCTGTCCCCAATTGAATCAAGTTAGGATATGATCCCAAGAACTTTTTGCGCTAAATAATAACGGTTTATGAAACCTAGATACACCATCATTCACCCGAAATAAAGTAACAATCGCAATACTGGACTGAGGCTGGTACAAATACTCCGAAGAAGGACATATACCTAGCCCGAAAGATTATAGCTTTTTAGTCTGTAGTGGCATTTCTTCTTATCGATGGTCTCTAGAAAGATAAAACGATAACAGACGAATACTATGCATCTCTTTTAGATCAACTACATGATACAATACAACGCCAACGGCCCCTATTTAAAGAAAAAATGAATCTGCCGACTTCTATTAACAGTTTTAGCTCTTTCGCCGTACAATTTGCGTTGTTCGTGCACGAATAGTTTAATTTTTCCTTCATCTAATGAAAGTTTTGCTCGCGCCATTATTTTGAACAAACGTTAGTCGGCGCAGTTGAATAGATGTGATAAGGTGCATATGTATACATGTATCGAATTACCCACACTACTACGTTGCATATTATTATATTATCTACTAATTTGTGAATTCCAGTTTTCAGCAAACGTAGATGTCGGCGTTGCCAACTTACAAGTAGCTCTTCTAATACAACTTCTTCAATAAATGAAATCTTTTGTGGTTTTACCACTGCAATTGGCCTACCGAAATGCTCATCATCTTGAATGATTCCTTTTCCCAAACGGAAACATTTTGTCCACTTTTTTGCAGTAATATATGAAAGAGATAAATCACCATCAACGCCATCTAATGTTGTTTAATCTGAGTAGTATTCTTCTCCTTGGTTAAAAAATTAATGACCGCGCGATTTAATTTTGTTAACTTAGAACATTTTCATGCACTAGTGATGTTACCCGACTGCGATTGCTCCTTGAACTTTGTTATTTATAGCGTAGGCTTAGGGCATGTGCAACCATGACAGTAGACACTTTGAATATGCATAAACCTATCAGGTCGGGAACATATGGCTCTTACCACTTATATGTATTAGTAAATCTTGTTTTTTTTTACTTATTTGTAACTAATACATCGTAAAAACAGATCTGTATATGTATTACATGGACATACACAACCCATGTATTGGTAGAGAGGTTCATTTGAGTAACATCGCACCCGCGACTCGTCCTCGCGCATATATTTATTTTGTCAATCGCGGCCGACCAACGTTGAGCGCACTTCGGTTGGTTACAGTAATAAATTATTACTGTTAAACACTGACACCTATACAAATAAATAATAAGGTATAAATTTATAAAAAGTGGTGGAACACCGTTTTAAACGTTTTCCGTGAAGTCGCAAACTGGATAAAATCGGTTAAAGATTTGCAATATCAGATGTGTTTCCACAGTAATTTCATCAAGTGCGTTGCGGAGAAAGAAATGTGCTTATATACAGAAAGCGAGCGTTTTACATCAACTGATGTTATATTTGCATATTTAAAATAATCGTCAAAACCACTTAACGGACCTTCACATGTTTGTCTTAATGTGGCAAAATCTGAATCTTTCTTTAGAACACTTTCAAACCTTTCTAGAATGTACAAATTTTTTGCGGCTTCCACAGCGCATAGCTGTGAGTGAACATGTTACGCTATTTGCGGAGATTCCACTAACGATACGATTGTTCTGAATAGTTTTTAAATCTGCTTTAACTTGACTATCTTGAAATTTTGACTGGCTTTCCTTGCGCTAGAATTTAAAAACTTCTTTCTTAATATTAACAAGATATTTATGATAGCAAAACACTGCCTATAACCATGTTCCCCATCCTCAACATGTAAGAATCGCCTTTGGTGGTTCAGGAATATCGGGACACAGTCTGTGAAATTGTCGAACACGTTTTGGGGTTTTGGGAAACAGCCTTTGTACTTACAATTAATGCATCTATATCTGGATAACATCTACAATGGATTTTACACGTAATATGTAACAAGTGATCACAATCTTTTTTAGAGACCGGTCTACAAAGAGCATGATTACGACACCATCACTCATAAACATTAACACTCGGTTTGTTGAAAGTTCAAACTTTGTGTGTATTTAACACTAACTAAATATTTCAGCAGTACATTGTTTGTACTCTTCTGCAAGCTAGTAAAATTTAAGGTGCCGATTGATATGGTCCCATCGTACGTACCATAACATTAACAACCAAATATTTTTTACAGTTTGTTGTTTCGTCTGCAAATAGCCAGTTTCTTATTTTTCAATTCGGATTTAGTAATATCTTCAATACGTTCACGGAGAAATGGTAGAAAATTTAGTAATCCTTTCCGGCTAGGTAACGTTCCTTTTTCGTAGTGCTTCCAAAATGAACGAAATGATTCGTTGTCTACTAACTTAAACGGTACATTACACCATATGAAAGTTACACATAAATGAAATAAAAATGTTTCGCTACTTTCTTTACGATTATGCATTACACTATTTATGTGTCTGTCGCAATGAAATTTCCTTGAACGCAGTAGCGGTATATCACACACTTTACACTTTATTATAGTGCCATTGTACATTAAATCCGGAAATAATCTCTTTATCAATTTATAAGTTGCATCATAAAACGGTCTCTTTCTGGCTATTTGTGTCATTATAAAATTATTATTATTTATCACTGTAAACCCCAGCGAAGTGCACAGAACGGTGTTCGGACGGCGACTCACAAAATATATATACGCGCTAGGATGAGCCGAAATACGTGTTTAGTCTTAGTCTCATCAGTGTACGTGAAGAAGTATATACCAATTACCATACGCTGCCCCTAGTATATAACACAATCTTGTGCGTCAAATGTCAAGAGAAATCGTCTCGACGCATCAGATCGCTAAGAGAGGACGCCGGCGATTAGACACGCTACTACTAGGAGAAAAGTACGCATTTAATATGGAGTCCACTACTCATAGCCCAGGTGGCTCCAATTTACGATGTAAAAAATAGCATATCGATGCTTAACTGGCAGACAATGTTAAAACACATATCTGTATATGTATTACATGGACATACACAACGCATATACCGAGTGATAAATAATTAATTGAAGCAAATATTTAATTTGGCAACTTTGAGAAATTCGCTTTAGATTTATCTTTTATAGTTAGAATATTTTCTATAAATATAAATAACAGAAATTATGTTAGAACAGATAATATGGAGTCATAGGAATTTAGGGTAGAAGAAGGTTTAAAACAAGGAGGTGTCCTCAGTCCCACACTATTTATAGTAATAATGGATGACATACTAAAAGAAATAAGCACTAAAACCAAGAAAGTGAATATTGGATATATAAATTTAAGGTCTGTAAAGCTGGGAGAATGCGCCTTTGCAGACGACATTATGATCTGTGCAGAAGGAGAAAAGCAGTTACAAGATAATTTGAAAATGTGGGAAGAAGAATTAAATAAGAGAAAAATGAAAATTAACACACAAAAGTCCAAAATAATGAGCATAGGAAAGAAAGCAACAAAGAATAAATGTAAGGATAGGAACAAAGAAATTGGAACAAGTGGAACGTTACAAATATTTAGGAATAATGATACAAAGTGATGGAAAAATGGATGAGGAAATAACAGAAAGGATAAATAATGCATCAAAAGTGTATCACACCCTGAGTAAAGCCTTCATAGGAAAGAATGAAATTAGTCGGAAAACAAAAATTACAGTGTACCAAACTATATATAGACCAATACTCACCTATGGCAGCGAAAGTTGGGTCCTAAACAAAAGGATGACAAGCAGAGTCCAATCCATGGAAATGAAGTATCTAAGAAGAATTAAGGGAGTAATAAGAAAGGATAAAATAAGAAATGAGTTAATAAGACAGGAATTAAATGCAAAATCAATCATTGAAACAATTGAACAAAATCAACTGAGATGGTTCGGACACCTAGTAAGAATGAACGAGAAAAGACCAACAAAAAACATTTGGCAAGCTAGAACAAACGGGAAAGAGAGAGAGGCAGGCCAAGGAAAACGTGGAATATGGCGATAGCAGAAATACTGAAGGGGAGAAACAAAGAATTTGGAGAAGCTATGAAGGAAGCCAGTGACCGGGAGAAGTGGAAGAAATTCATACATTAGAGAAAGTAAACCTTTACACCTTAGGGTAGAAAAGGTCTTGATTATATATATATAAATGACACGCTTAGAATTACTTGCTTGAGTTTTATTTTGTCAAATTTTTGAGAAATTAAAATTAAGAATCAGTCATGTCAACAAATTATTCCCAGCTTAAAAAAAATCTATTATTTGTAGTCGCCCGTTATTAAGCATCTCGTCAGTGTATGTGGAAACGAAGTATATACCGGTGTCCCACAGCTGTTAGTATATACGAGGAATGTCTCCAAAGTTCTGGGAAGTTATCTATAATTTTATAAATTTTCATCAATATTACAATGGAGGTTTTCAACATAATCGCCATTTAATTAAATACATTTGACCCAACGATAAATTAATTTTTTAAGCCGTCCTCGAACTATTTCGGTGTCTCCACAATCCACCTATTTATGGCACGTTTTACATCAATTAAATTCTCAAAACGAACACCCCGTAAAGGTTTTTTTCAAATCTAGGAACAGACGAAAATCACTCCTATCGTAAATTGTTCAAAACATCCTTCGTTTTTCTTTCGGTGTGCTATCCTGCATTATCCTGTTGCAATAATAGACGCTTACGCAGCTTCCTAGGCCGTTTTCTGATAAGTGCCTACCACAGTAGTGCCGATAATAAGTTCGAATAACATTCTGCGGTAATTGTAGTACCTTTCGCCAGATAATCCATAAAAATAATCCCTTCGCAATTCCAGAATACAGTAAGCATTAAGTTTCCAGCAGAGGGAACTGCACGCGCCTTATGTGGAGGCCCTTTTTCGGGTTTACGCCATTCTGCAGTTTGACTTTTGGTCTCAGGATTGAAATAAGGAATCCGCGTTTCGTCAGTGGTTATTATCCGTTGCCAAAATTCATCACCGTAACGGGCTAACAGCTGTTGAAGTTGACGACAAGTATCAGACCTATTGAGTTTCTCTTCCGGTCCCAAAGCTTTGGCACCCACCAAAACCTTGCTTACGCCCAAATAATCATATCAGATCTCATGAACTTATCGCGTACTTATTCCTAGGCGAAAACTAATTTGAAAAATAGTCATTCGTCTGTCCTTTTTCTTTAGGGTTTCCACGGCAGTAATGTTTCTTTCATTTACCGACGTGCTCGGGCGACCAGTGCGTGGATCGTCTTGTTATGATGTTCTAGCTCTTTTAAAACGATTAAGCCACCGATATACAGTACCTTTAGATTCTGCAGATTCACCAAACACTTCTTGCAGACGTTTAATATTTTCTAAAGTTTCCACAGCCATTTTCCACAAAAAGAAAGTTATTGCTCTTTGAGTATTAGCCGCGTCTTCCATAGTTACACAGTGCTACGACAATGCGTCTATATCGGTCGAACACCTGAATCAGACTGAACGATATTGCGCATAAACATGTCAAGACTTGTCTGTCATTAATTGCATTGCTTATAAGTTCTACGTAATTTAATTAGTACACAATTCCCAGAACTTTGGAAACATCCTATGTACTAATGAAAGCGTAACATTTTCTATATTAGTGTATTTACATTTGATGTTAGTTAAGTATCTATATGCTATTTACATGGTATTTATTTGTAGATTGTGAGTTAATCTTCACGGATTATTCAAATCCATTCAATGCGTTACTTGGTACCACAGGGTCTTGTATTACTTTAAATAACGAAAGTATCATTAATACAAATTGTATTTGGCAGTGAGCAAATACTTTTTCTGGCTACTGTACGACAGATTTTAATATGTGTATGCATTTTAATAAATGTATGGATAATGTTACGCGGTTAAAATAAAAATTTGTGTGCACTGAAAGTCCCAAGCAATTTAGCCTTAGCACACTATTATTTATGAAATTATTTATGACTTTGATAACTGTGATCGGCGTCGTAATTAAACGATTAAGATTCTGTTCAGTATCCATACGCACATTTAACTACAAATCGTTCAAACTATATTTTTTTCAAATCAATCAAATCGTAAACTGTGTTAATAACACACAACTTCAGTGTAATTATTATTCTTCTGATACTCCTACGAAGTACATTATGCATTATTGCTGCGTATGCTTGCAAATTAACGGGTGTCCCTCCATACATACTTTTCTAGATATTATACCATAACACGGGCACACTTACCATTCTCTCGCAAGTTGTCGCCGTAAGATTACTAACAATTTAGTGTTTGACTTGAGTACTGTGCTGCTACGGATGCATTATTAACCTTGTCTTCCTTTATTTTTCCTTTTATTCTGTTGGTTTTTGATCTTCAAGTTGAGAATAACGATTTATGCCGTTAGTTTTACATAATTATTTGGATATGGAGTATAAGGGTGAGACTTTATAATAGTGTATTTTGTAATGTTATTTTATCAGAATGTGAAATATGGTGGTTATTTTTTGAAATACTTCTTTACTTATATTATATTCAATTATTTTTATTTATTTTTATGACGTAGAGGTCACATATAAAATTTTTATTGAAAAAAATCAGCTTCACGTATAGAAATATTAAATTATAAAAACTTTGTTTTGGTACATTTTTTTTTTTTAATAATTTTAATATATAATAACTTTTATCCGTATTCGTACAGCTGTCTAAAGTGACCTTAAATTACGAAATCTCAAAAATTGCTATAATATTTATGTTTTGTTTTATTACACAATAATTAAATATGTGTAGTATCTTATTTATTTTAAACAATAATATCAGGTATTTAAACGTGTTATAATAAACTAATTTATGAAAAGTTGAATGTTATTACAAATTTTACACGTCACTCATTATCGTACAAGCTACATATATATTGAGTATATACATATTTCTAAAAGGGAATATCCTCTCTGTCTACAGATATTCTCTGTAGATATTACACGCAAGTTAACTGCAATATTAAAAAAATGGAGCAATTTTTTTCATTTAATTTTTTCTGCCTCCGGTGTGCCGCAAAGGTCTTATTTTGGCCCTTAACTCTTTAATATTTAAAATAAATGATTCGATTGAAAGTCTTGAAAGTGAGCAATTTATAACACTATTATGGTATTATATTATCCTCATGAAGCCTTACCAAAATTAGCAAATGGCATCAAAGTGTACTTAAATGTTAAAAAATGCGCAGTTGCTTCTTATGCCCGTTGTGTTGGCGTAAATACGTTCAATTACACTGTGAAATCTTAACAGATTTCTAGAAAGCCAGAAATGCTGGATTTGGTATACTTTTTAATTATTAGCTGACGTTTGCTGATCATATACTGTCTCTATGCTTTTTTGTCTCAAAAGCCCTTGGATTTGTCATACGATCTTCGCGCAATTTTAAAAACATACAAACCACAGAAACTTTACTATGCACTGGTTAGCACTAAGGTAGATTATGTATCTCTTGTTTGGACATCGTATCGTATTTATCAAGAACTCCTTATGTAGCGAGTACAGAAGACGTTCTTGAAATATTTATCTTTCAGACATGGTTGTCTGGCACTGTCTTTGCGACGTGATATATCGAGTGTTTAGTTTACGCTGAAATTAATTAGCAATAGTATTTATTCTCCGCCACTGCTCTCTTATATTTACTTTCTTATGCCCTCCTGAGAAACATGGTATAGTTGTGTACTTTGCGTCCCGAAAGCAAGAACCAATATCAAGGTGAAATCTCCGATATCACAAATGTGTAGATTCTTCAATGAATATTTTAGAGGTCATTAATAATTCAATTATAAGTTAGATAGTCATTGCTTTATTTGTTTTACAATTAGTATTAATTTCATTTTATATTACATTTATTTATATTATTCTTTGAGTAGGTAATTTATGTAGTTCTTGCACAAACTCTCGCTACATAAAAATATATTGTTCTGTTAGTGTATGTAATCTACTGGACAGTAAAGGTTATTATTATTATTGTTATTATCAAAAAAAACAATGCTACATATATCGAAATAGCATATGAGTGATTAATCATTAAATATCGCTCCTCTATATGTGTGGATTTTTAAAATGAAGAAACGTATCAATAAATCAGTAATAATATGAACAAGAGCCGTTCAGTAGTGCAATATATTATTGAAAGATATAAAATCGAAAATAGGGTAGAAAATAAGCCTGGAAATCCATCAAGAGGCCTATTAATCATTCTAGATGAACACAAAATACTAAGAGAAATCAGAATAAGTCAGAAACAGTAATGAAAGCAAGTGATTGTACCAATAGTTGTACATTAAAAAATATCATTATAATGATAGCTTTTTCCAAAAAAGAAAATCTTTCGTAATTGAAATAAATAAACGTAAGCGTTTGGAATTTGATAATAAATATTTAAAACTAGCAAAGATTTGAAATGAATGGGAATGTAAATAAAATTATTGTAGCGAACATAGATTCACCGAGAAAATACATCATTCAATTCAATACCCTGCCTTGCGTTGCTGTGGCTATGTGGAATGAAGGGAAAGGAAGTAAAAATATGTTTTATACAAAATATTATTTTTTATTGTAAAGCTAGTGAATTGCAATTAGATCATATGAAGCTCGATTATTCAGATATTGCAATTGGATACGTCTTCGCTCTTAATCTGATTGTTCTTGGCGTTGTTAAGATAATTGTGCTGCTCTTCTTCTTCTTGATTCAAATCGTAAGACTTCAAGTCTTTTTTCGCGTTGACCTGGCTATTCTTCTGCTCGCCTTTGGGAAGATCTGACTCTAACACGTTCATTGTCGTTTAGACGTTTTGATCATTGCAGTTTGATCTCCTTTGACGTTCTGTGATTGCGTGTCGAGAACGACGGTCTGTGTTGGAACGTGGGCGAGGCACCTCTATAAACTCAATCATAATTTCTCCTTTTTTTTTCTTTCAAAGACCCAGCTACTTGTTAAACTGCTTTTCAAATATCAATATCATTAATATTTTCGCCTTTCAAATTTGACATTTGTTTCTCATCATTTTTTGAAAATAATATCTTCTTGATATTTACATCTAACCTATACACATTATTTTAAGTTTTCATATAAGACAATTCATCCAAGATTAAATCAAAGTTATCTTCCTTTTTATCATTAAGACTTCATAACAATATATTAGCGTAATTAGAGTATATGATTAGCAAACGTTAACTTGTAATAAAAAGTATTACCAAATCAAGTATTTGAGAAATTTTTGCGCTACTTATATCTCTTTCTTTGGAGACTGTGGTTAAGTAAAAACTTAAAAAAAGGTATATAACCCCTTGCCACAATTATTAATCGTATCCTAAATACGTATTTCGACAACTAAGTTGTCATCATCAGTAGGTGAAACCACTAATCAAGGTGTCGCACATGGGGCACAGTAAAGCTAGCACAACAGCTTACGCAGCAACTTTACACGGCGTCCACGTATACACTAAATGTTTTACCTACTGATGATGACAACTTAGTGGTCGAAATGCGTATTTGGGATACGATTAATAATTGTGGTAAGGGGTTACATACCTTTTTTTTAAGTTTCTACTTATATCTACTTATTTCACCGGTGTGGAAGACTTTTGTCGCGCCGTGTTAAGAAAAAATTCATTTTACTTACTATAAAAACACTCGCGTATTCGTATGCAACGCTACATCAAACTTTCAAGTAAATCGACTGACTACTTTTCGAGTTTTACGCGCGCAAACATACGCAGGCTGAATTTATATACAGTTGATAAAGCATTTCTTTACAGTTCGGACTACTCAAAGTGCGAACCGCAAATTGTACTTTATTTCTTTCTAACACACATAAATACGCGCTGTAATACTACATACGTTAGCCATTTTAACGTATTCTTATACCTTAAATTTGGCCTTGGACTGAAAAAAAATATTTTAACTAACGAAAGCAAATTTAATCTCTTTCACTCAAATCGAAAATAAATTTGTGTGGCGAAACTGAATACAATACAAAAAGAATCTCCAGATTACGGTAAAATACGGTTGCGGTTGTTAGGTCGTGGTGTGCGAGTGTTCTCGGGGGAGTTGATAATTTGCGCTTTGTAGATGGGCCAGTGAATAAATTTAAATATATTTTTACCAAAATTTAAACCCAAAAACTGAACGATGGGATCTAAAAAAATCATTTTTATCAAGATAATAGCGCCGAAGATAAAGCATACCCAATTCTTGCTATATAATTTCTCCATTGTTATGGATATACACCAACAATCTGAAGACTTTAATCCTATAGATAACTTGTGGGCTGAAATAAAAAGTATGCTTAAAAATATAATATAGCGATCTGGTTAAAGAAAAGATGTAATACAAAGGGACGGAAGTAACAAAAAAAATTGGTGGAATCTAAGCCTGATCGTTTGAAAGAAATGATATGCATAACAAAATATTGAAAATTAGTCAAGTCAATAAATATCTTCTATGATTGTATATGTACAATAAATGACGCCCAACTTTTTGCTGTAACTTTCATTTTTCTATTATTTTTTACATTATATATTTAAATAAATGAAATTATTTCTTTTAACGTTAATTTCCGTTACTGGAGGAATACGGGATATATTTCCTAATAATACAACTACAACTTGAGAATTTATCTTATAAAAATATAGTAGAAAACATTATAAAAAGAAAGTCTCAGCTTTCTGTGTACATATATTTCATTTTCATGTAAAATAAAGATTTTGAATATTACATAAAATGTATACAAGTTCTTTTATAATGTTTTTAAACTTAATTATGTTTAATTTTTATTTGTAAATGAAAAATAATTTTACTAAATTTAAATTAGCGACTATGAATTTATGTATTACCGTATATAACAAACTACAACCATAGTCCTATTCTGCTGCAATACAGTATTCTAAGTATATTAGAATTTTGGCAATTTATTCTCAATTAAATTGAAGACATTGATTTTAATTAGTTAAAATTGCTTTCTGATTTTAAACGGAGTAATTGAAAGACTTTATATTCCTTGGACATACTACTTATTTATTTGTGTTTAACGTAATATAAAGTGTAATAATAACTAGTTATTTTTTTAGCAATACCATATTAGATTTACTGTCAACCTTCAAAAGAGAGTGTACGTACAATTTACGTAACGCCATCCATCAATATTGTTGTGTCCCTATAACCTCAAATTCTTTGGTATTATTATTAACAATAAATTGACATTTAATGATTGAATTTATAAAATTTGTTGAAAAATAATCAGTCATTTACTATTTTGCAATTAATTACTACTTTAAGTGCGATGTTTCGTATTAGATATTTACTAGGCCGGGCAATCGTCTATTTTCTGCTATCTTAAAATGTTTTCTCTAGGAACAAATAACCATACCATATTTATTAAACGTATAGAGTAATACCGAGATGTCCACGCCTGTAACAAGTGCACAGACCAATTTACAACAGACTACTCGTGCTATATAATGATGATTTACATTGTTTATTGTGGGATTTCTATGCAGCTATAAGAACCTATGGAAAGGCAATATTAAAAATCACGCAGTAATCACGCGTTTTTGCCACTTTATACTTCACAGAATGTAATATAATTCATCATAGATTTACCAAAACGGCACTCAGATTTTACAATGGAACATCGAATAGTTATTCGATATAACATTTATCTAAAAGTGCTTTACGTAGAAGAAAATTTAAAAAAATTTCATTAATAAACATTATGCCAAAACGGTTTTCACAAGAAAAGAAAAATTTAAATGCTTAAATTTCTTGTACATCGTCCGGACATTTTTCTACACTCATACTTGTTTAATCTTTAAATACAAAATTCATAGATAAACTTGTTTTTAAGAAAGTTTGACATTAATACAGCGTTTAAAACTAATAACAATTTATCCAAATTTATAAAAAACAATAAGGCTTTAACAAACAACAATAAAAAGTCAGGGGTCTATGAGTTAACCTGCGGTAGTTGCCCTATGACTTATATCGGACAGACAGGCAGATCGTTTGAAGTACGCGTCAAAGAACATTTTTCTTCATTTAGAAATAATAAAAGTGACTCTTCATATGCGTCTCATATCAATTCAACGAACCACATTTTTAACAAAGAATTTAAAATATTACATATAGAAAATAAGGGCAAAAAACTTAATTTATTAGAGTCACTGGAAATCAATAAAATAAAGAAAACTGACAAGATCTTAAATGATCAATTAGAAACAAATAATTCACCCTTACTTAATCTATTTATTTGATTTGCAGACAGTTACATAGTGTATAGTATTTTGTATTTTTCCATAGAATTCTTTATCCCTGTAATATAATGTAAACCTTTAGTTTTATTACTTAAGAACAGTAAATTTTTTTATAAACCGTAGCGAAAGTTTTGTATAGACATCCCGTAAAAAAAAAAAAAAAAAAAAAAAAAGCACCCATCCCTCTGACTATTTTTTAAAATAAAACATGTGTTTTTGCTTGTTACTGTTTACTTGTGTTTAATATAAAAAATATTTTGTAAATAAGTTAGTTATATGTCTGACGAAGCCCAGGTTGGTGCGAAACGACTCGTTACAGTGATAATTAAAAAGTGAAATTCATAAAATTTGTTTTATTTTATCTTAATAGTTATTGTTTTTCGGTAATTATTCTATTTTTTTAAAAAATTATATTTTCTATTCTTATCATTTTAAACGGTTAATTTCTGCTAAACATTTAGAAATATTACGATAGAAGACTATGCTGTGTAGTTCATTAAGTATAGCATTAAAATAAAGAATTTAAACGTCATAGGCAAATGCACAAAAATTCTAAAATTATCTGTAGTAATACCATAAGAGCTTTGAATTTATCAATAATTTCACGAATGCTTGTTGCATAGCACCGAAGACGAGTGTCAGTTTGACAAGCATTTAAATCACGACAGCCCGTAGGGCTGGAGTGGTTTAATTGTCAAATTGACACGAGTCGAAGTCGTTATGCAGGAAGTATGAGTGAAATTATCGATTTTAATTCAAAGCTCGTATGGTATTTGATTAGATTATTTTACGTAATACCAAATGAAATGTATCTATACTCTTTATTTATTAATTCATGTATAAATTAGTACACTGAAAGGTACAATTGTTATATACATTCTGTTTTTTATTGGATGTGCTTGAATCAATATTTGCACTGTTGTAACTATTTCCTCGCATTTGATTAATAATAGTTTCATGGTGTTCTTTATCTAGTTGTAGATACGGCTTAATAGAATGCGAACTACTATGGCCAGAAATTTTAATTAATTGTTGCTCATTTACATCAGCTTTTGCTAAATTTGAGACGGCTGTCGCGCGACTGGAATGGTTACTTATTTTTTGGTTTTCTGTGTTGAAACCAGCTAGTTCAGCACTTTTCTTAAACCATTTCAAAATTTCATTTCTTCCAATAGGCATATTTTTATACCAGCTACCTTTTTTCTTATTTCACGCTGGATTGACAGTTAAAAGAGTCTGTCACTTTTTATACGAGCGTTTTCTGTCCTCTTTGAAATGAGTTTTTTAAAAAGTCTGACTGGGCAGTTACTTGGTTTTACTTTGTTGGAAATCAACCATTTACTGTCAGCACATTTTTGTGCTCCACCTTGGGTAGTTTTCGTGAATATGGGATTGTACTCTATTCTTCCAGTCGGTGTATTGTATACGTTCATTTCTTCTCGGAAGTAGTGAATCAAACATGCCGCGCCTTCTCCTCCTCGCCATGCCAATTCAATCGACACTATCAGGTAAAATTTCTTTTGTAGTCCATCTGGATTTTCTTCATCCCAAACATTTATCATTTTTTCATATTCGTTTTTCTGTAAAGCTGCAGAACTCATTTTCCGTTTACCAGTTATCGCTTGAAGAATTCTCCTTTTGGAGTTCCTTGCGTCGCGGGCTGCTTTAAATACGATGCTCTGAAAAGGATCAATTTTTCTGTTATATTCGTTATTAAACTTATCTTGTAGCAATTTTGCCGTGACATTCCACATCGTTTTAACAACACCTTCTTTATATTCTTCCCCATTCACCTTCCTCATATTGAAGGCCCAGTCTTTCAGAATATCTGCAAGTTCCTCTTCTGTAACATTTTGTTCGATGCTGTAGTTTTTCGCATCACAAAACTCACAAAATTGTCGCCAAATTGACGCTTTACTCTTTTTCGTATTAGCCGGTTCAGCTTGTTTTACTATTTGATCAATGTTTACAACTGATTCTTCCCCAAATCTCAACATTGTTTTGTGACAATGAAACCAGTTTTTTGACAGAACTTTAGAAATGTCTATCCTTATTAACCGCATTATTATCGATAAATTACCGCTGTAATTTCGAGTTGCTTCAGTAATACGCGAATCTGATTGGTTTATATTTGTATGTGTAAAATAATCAGTTATAATTAGAGCTGAGGATGTTTGCGGTATAACCATGGTTATATCATGTAACCATAGTAATTTACTATGGTTACATGATATAACCATGGTTATACCGCAAACATCCTCAGCTCTAGTTATAATATCACAAGAGCATAGAAAATAATCGATTATATTTCCGAGTCATGAGACGTATTCTGCGAAACACCACGAGAGCGTAGCTCGAGTGGTGTTTTAAGGATATACGTCGAGTGAAGAGGTTATATAATATTATTTTCGTTTGCTCGAGTGGTATTCGTTACGATTATATAAAGAATTAACTAACGAAATTTCTTTATTGGTTGAAATTAAAAGTACAATTATTAAAATAAATATTTGTTGTATTATCTTTAGAAGTTGAATTTGAGGTGCTGGTGATGGTAGAGTTGGCAGAATCTTGCTTATTTCTCATTTTTTTCAAGTATCTTGCTATGGTGTTCATTAGTAAGCTTTAGATAAGGCTTCAGAGATTCAGATGATGAGTGGCCTGTTATCTTAATAATTTCTTGTAAGTTTGCTCCAGATTGTGTCAAGATCTTAACAGCGGAAGAGAGATTGGAATGATTAGATATTATTTGCTTCTTTGTATCAAGTCCTATACTTTCTGCCGCTGAACGTGTCCATTTACTTAATTGATTAAGGCCTACAGGGCAGCTTTTATACCATATTTTATTTTTCTGCCAATCAGGATTAGGTGTTAAAAATAGACGATTGGTTTTAATGTTTGGTGTTCTTTTGCTTAACATTTTCTTCAACAGACGTACTGGACACTGATCTTCACAATTTTTATTCGGTGTCAACCATTTCGATTCAGCTGTATGTTTTTCGCCACCTTGTGCTGTATTTGAAAATATGGTATTGTACTCAATACGTCCTGTGGGTTGACCATAATTGTCGCATTCTGCTTTGAAATAGTCAATTAAGCATAAGACTGCTTCATTTCCACGCCACGCCAGTTCCACAGAACAAATTTGATAGAATTTTTTTTGTAAACCGTCTGGCGTATTTTCGTCAAAAAATTACACAATTTTGCTAATTTCTTCCGCTTTAAGGGCGACAGAACTTGTTTTTTTTTTTCAGGAATTGCTTGTAACTTCTTCCTTTTAGCTGCCCGCGCCTTTCTTGCATCTTCAAAAATTACGCCTCTGAATGGATTTGTTTCTCGATTAAACTCTTCATAAAACTTTTTCTGGACAAGTTTAGCGGAAATATTCCAAATTGTTTTCACGGTACTTTATTTGTATTTGGTGCCGTCTGCACGTTTCATGTTGAATGCCCAATCTTTCAAAATACTTGCTAATTGTTTGTCAGAAGTTTGAGCACAACGTTTATAATTTCGCTGTTCACAAAATTCGGTGAACTGTTTCCAAACATATTTATGTGTTTTAACGGTATTTTGCGGTGTCAAATCTTCTTAATCATTTCGGTCCCCGAGCTTATACCAAAGCGTTCCATGTCGATAAAATTTTACAAACCTTATGAAAATTACTGAATATATTTTTGACGTTTATCAACAAACTTCAAAACACTTGTTACCATGACAAAATTCATATTGTTGGAGGAAGCGAAACACCAAAACGGTTATATCACGTCGTCAAGAGTATATTCACTTATCAATACATGGTAACTATGTAAAATTTATAATTGCTATTGGCTAAATTTCAAATGAGTTATATAATCACCATAATATCACTCTCGGTGTCTGGTTTTGTGGAAACGGTAAATGTTTTTGGTATAGTTTTGACATTGATTTCAATGTCAATGAATTAACTCTCTGACAGTACTTCAGTCGACTCGGTATCTTATTCAAACCATGCACAGCTTCTAACCACATATATATGTTTGTTACATCAATAAGTTTCAATGTGATTTTTAAGAACTCTTATGCTATGGAGTCATGTATTAAATCTTTGCACCTAATTCTGAAAGATTTTTGGCATAGCTTAGCAATAAAAATTATATAGCGGACTTTTATTAGACAATTTATTAGTATTTATTAAAACTATGAATATACAAACTACTTATTAACGACACAATAACTTTTATGGCATTCACGAAATGTTCAAAATTTATTTTATTGTTTCTTCTCTCACGCGTTTAGAAATTTTAATAAATACCGAAATAGTTTTTCAAATCTATTTTATATATTATAAACGATTTTTTTTTGTTCGTTTTGTGTCACCGATAAACTCCGAAACTCCTCGGCCAATTGAATTCAAACTTTGACGCAAAGTGTATTTCGAAGAGAAAAAGATTATGGACATATGTAGTATGATTACTTTATGATAGGTGGCGTTGAACAATAATTTTAAATAAAGTTATAACGGGTGTTCAGAAACATTCGAAGTCAAGTGGGCTCTGAACAAAAAATCGTATATCTTTACTTAAGTATCTGATTTGTAATAATTATTAAATGTCAACTGTTGTCTGTCAAAAATCAATCTATCTCAGACATGACTTCATATTTTCAAGGACTACTTTGACTTCGAATGTTTCTGAACACCCGTTAGGATATATAAAGTACCGCAATATACTGCCATTTCGGGTCCAGACGAGCGCGGTAAATTTAAATGTATTCGTTTTCATTTCAAGGGACCTTTTATTGAATACAATATGAAAACTTCGCATTTTCAGTCTTATATTTCCATCTGACTTGATTAATAATCTAAAAACAATGACAACATAAAATGATTGACTGAAGATATTGACTTGTCAAATACATGTCAGCTTTGCATTAACAAAATGTTAAAAAATAAGTTCATGTAATAAACTCTTAGAACATGTAACAATTAACGGACAAACAAATTTAAAACTTAAATAAAGGTACTTTTAAAATTAGACTGGTTTTACTGTCGTGAGCAAAAAAAACGGGACAGTGTCAAAATCGTTACGTCAATTTCCTTGATTTTCTAGCGTTGTAATTTTAACATTTGATTAACTTTCAAACTGTACGTCAAATTATATATCATAGTTGATAATTCAAAATTGAACATGCCGCATCTTTTGAAAACTGATAAAGCTAGACTTGTTACTAGTTTGAAAAATGGGAAATCATTAAGAAGTGTATGGGTTCAATTTAATATTGGTAAAAGTTCAGCCGCAAGAATATATAAAAAAATGGAGGGAAGAGGATAATTTAAATCGGAAAATAATTTCCGCACGTAACAAAATTTCGAATACGCAGGAAGACGAAACATTAGTTACTGAGATTAGGCACAACCCTTTCAAAACATTAAAGGAGGCTATAAGAACAACACAATTTCCTGTCACAACACAATGGTTACAAGAGAATGAAATTTAAACTTGAGATATCCAGCCCTACAGTCCTTATCTAAATCCCATTGAAAATGTATGGGGATTAATGTGATAGAGCTTCTACCTAGGAAGAATTTTGGGAGATTATTCATAATGCTTGGCATCAAATTTCTATAAATTTTGTACAAAATATTGTCGTTTCAATGTCTACAAGATTAGATGCAGTTAATAATAACGGTGGAATGACGAAATACTAATTATTTTAATGTAATAATTATTTTAATTTAATAAATAATCTTTCTCTATCGTTTTTAGTAATTTTTATTAACATTTATTTTAAGAATGTTTAATAAATGCCAAGACACACATTTTTGACAATTCCTGACTTACTATTGTGAGTAAAGATAGCCACTTAAGTAGTCACAATTTAAACCCACGCAGAAACAGTGTCCCGTTTTTTTTTGCTCACGACAGTATATTTTCGATATATTTAGTTCTTTGCAGAATCATCAACAGGAAGATTTGCGTAGTAATGTTTCCTTAATTTTTGTTATAACAAGCGATCAAGATCATTTGTAATCGATTTATTTATGATTTTGAGTCCGTATGTCTTTCCAGATTGTAACCGTTGCATAGTGTTTCAAAAAGATCTTCATCTCAGTAGGCACAGAGTAACTAGTACTCGCAAATTATTATAAGCCACTTGCCTTTTATTTATAACTATTTATCTAATGTCATTTTGACATTTGTCATTTTCTGACTAGGAATATATTTTCTTCTTCTAAGTATTTTTTTTTACTTAATATACAGTACTACTAAATAGTGTACATATTGCAAGAAAATGTTTTTATTGTTGAAGCACAATTTCTTAACGGAAAATGGCAATATTCCTACGCGGAATGTAAGCGACACTTGCAGTTTTCTAATAGAGTTGTGAATAGTACCGCTTTACATCATCACATTCATCTAGTCGTGGAGAAGTTTGGGGCTACATGATCTGTGTTAAAATACAAAAGTTTTGGTAGACCACGACACAGCAAAATATTGTTGAATGCCTGCAAAACCTTGTTGAAGAAAACCCACATACTTCAGTTCGTCTTTTATCAGTCAAAGGAACATATCTTCTAGTACCGTTCGTAGAATTTTTTTATATATGTATCCATACAAAGTATCTATTGTTCAGCAGATCTTACCTAGAGATCACTCTAGTAGGCTTAATTATTGCAACTTCTTTCAAGAAAATTTAAATAATGACGAAATAGGCGGGTTTGTAAATAAATAAAGTTACAGAACATGATCTATAAACAATCCAAACAAGCACATCGAAGTTCCTTTACATCCTGGTTAGCTGTATCGCGTCGTAGAAAAATAGAACCAATATTTTTTCACAATAACATTAATAGTCAACGATACCGAGAACTGTTATTAGCACCATTTTTAACTCGAGTGCAACGAGACGAATTCAATGGGGGCTATTTCCGGCAAGATGTAAAAAATTTTAGAAGTTTATTTCCCTCATCGAGTTATAAGCATAGGTGTTTGGCCAGCGCGGTCACCAGATTTTACTCCGCTAGATTTTTCTATTTTCGGATTGCTAAAAAATGAAGTATATAAGACGAGAATAATTAACTTAAATGACTTATAACACCAAATGTATTGCAGAGTATTTTTGACAACATGAAACGTCGTACCATTCTGTTCAACGCATAATGCAGTTGAACAGAACGGTGACCATTTTGAACACTTGTTATAAATTATAATAATTAAAATTTCTACGAATTAGCAATTTACCTTGGTTGTTTGATTAATATCCCGTCTTTAAAATTTTCTTATTAAATAAATTAATAATCTAATTGTACTTGTTATTAATTTCATCACCATATCTCTCAATGATAAATTTTGAGATAACCTTCATACAATTTAATCTATATCCGCATTTCAAGAATGCAGCAGATCATAATTTATAGATGGACAACAGGATGTAATTCTTTTTAGAACACGTTGTATATTCGACTGACATTTTACTTAACGTTTGTAATGTAAGTACAGTTTAAGTAACGACATACAATTTCGGATTCGTGAATGACTCGATTACAAATTATCTTGATCTTGATGTCGTCATAACTCTCTGATTTTAATGTTATTTTAACTTCATTTGATAATATGTAATAGATGAAAATGTATTGAGAGTTTTTGTCAAGAAAAGTAAGAGGGTTACTTTCAGGCGGTTTACAAATATGTAAATAAAATGCATATAGTTTTATAAAGAATTTATTGGATATGTTGAACATAAGCAAATATTAAGACAATAATTTTTATTTATCCTAGTGCATAGTAGTGTTTACACATTACATGAGAGTAATAACAGAAAAATTAATTTACTTAATTTTACAATCATACAATTTCTATTATCAAAATTAAAAAAAATATATCCACTAAGTTCTTGCATAATTCATAAATTCTCAAATTAATTTATGATCAATTACAATAATTTTATTATACTATTATAATGATAGTTTTATCGCTATGCTATGACTGCTTCGTTTGTCAATATTAGTCATTTTTTTGTCAGCGATTATGTTTCCTTGTTTGAAGGAAAAGAATATTCTTGTTTCCACATACAAAATTAAATTTTCTTCTAAAATATTTTGACATTCTGAAACACCAGGTGTTGTATTTGCTCTTGAAATGTTTTACAACTGACACTATTGTTTAATATTAATGTTACATTTGCTCAGAATTTCATTTCGCACTTGTGTAAATAGTCAAACAGTTAATCACTTAGGTAACATAAAATTTAATCATTTTTATATTCGCGCAATACAACACAGTTGATACAGCTATAACCGACATTTTTGGTCCAAAATGTAGTTCTATCTCTAACACAAGTTCTTTATTTATTGCGGTTCTTTATATATCTAGTGACTTTAGTTTTAAAAAATCGACAAATTAAGTAGACGCACCCAGATACAAAAGAAAGATTGCGAATTTGAAGATATGCAGTTCATTGATATTAATATTTTAGTTAATCGTAGATCTCGACGCGACGCGGCTGAGCATGTGATATTATAAACACATACATCAGTAATACAAAGGTATTTTTAATAATATAAAATATTATAAAAAATCTGGTGTGAAGAACACAAATGCAGGTTCACCATTAATATTTTTTGCATTTGCATTTGTGTTCTTCACACCAGATTCTTAATAATATTTTATATTATTAAAAATACCTTTGCATTATACAAAACTGGTGGGGTTTACCTACTCATGTATGTTTCAATTATTCTGATACATACATCAGTATGGCGATATATATCAGTACGCGATGTATATTGAAAACATTTGTACATATTAACATGTACTGAGTAGGCCACTGGAATGTGGGGAAAAATAACAACTCTACTTATCTGCTATGGAAGTAAATCACGTCTAGTAACAATTCAAGGAAGATTAATAGCTATTAATATAACGAGAACATTAAGCGATTTATAATACTCGAGGACGTTGCCATCAACAATTTGTCTGTCATACAAAATACTTACGTCAAAGCTTGCACGTTTTTGAAATAAATTAATAAATCATGGAAGAATTTGATGTTCCCGCAAATATTGTAGAGGCTGCAAATAGTGCAAAATTAGATTTGTTGCTAGCGAAGTCAAAACTGCATTACGAAAACGAATATCGTCTGTTTTGTAAATGGCGAGATGAAGGACATGTTCAAGGTGCTGGGGAAACCGTCTTTCTCGCTTATTTCGTGAGACTGTCAAATTACTACGCTCATTCATGTTTGTGGCCAAAATATTCCATGTTGCGAGCTTGCTTGGAATTAAAAGAAAGAGTAGAAATTGATAAGTATGGTGCTTTGATCAGATTTATCAAGAAAAAGAATTTTGGATATCGAGTTAAAAAATCCAAAATACTCACTAGAGAGCAAGTGATGAATTTATGCGTACAGCTCCAGACGAGGTATTTTTGATGATAAAAGTAGCTTTTTTGATTGGTCTAGGAGGGGTTTGTAGAACCATTGAATTAGCGAGAATGTCTACGGACGATGTTGAGGTTTTAGAGACTAAGGTAGTTGTTACCATTCCTGACAGAAAACTCACAAAAAAAGTTTTTTGGCCTTGTACCTGACGGTGACATTAATTCCGTACTTTTATTTAAAAAATATGTAGCATTGCGACCGCGTCATGTTACGCATAAGAGACTGTTTATATCGTACAGAAATGGAAGGTGTACAATTCAGCCTTGTGGTATTCATTTATTTTCTAAAATACCTGAAAAAATCGCTACATACCTCAAACTAGAAAATCCAACTTTGTATACTGGTCATTGTATTACAAGATCTTCAGCAACTTTTCTAGTTAATGCCGGCGGAGACATCTTAGATCTGCAAGAGCTGGGTGGGTGGGAGTCGAGCAAGGTTGCTAGGGGGTATTTAGAAGACAACGTAACGAAGAAAACTGCAATTGCGCAGAAGATTCAGATGGGAAAGGTTTTAATAAACAGTGAACTCTGAACAATCAATTGAGTTTTCACGTAAAAATGAAAATTTGGAGGACGTAAGCGACTTGAACATCATGTGTGTTGAATCATCCGAAAAAAAGGTTGTGAAGCTGCAGAAGATCGCGGATTTAAGACAGATATGAAAGACATATCTTTCAAAATTGAGAACTGTCAAAATATCGAAATTCATGTTCACAAATAATGTACAATTTGACGTATTAAGGTTTTGTATCTAACGTATTATGGTGCTGTATCTAACGTGTTATTACTATGTTCGTTACTAACGTATTATGAGTAACTAAAGTATTATTAAGATATTGTAATATTATGTTCCTAATAATTATCAATAAATGTTTCACATAAAGATGGCATAATAGTTGATGATACGATAAATGTGATTTTTAACGTCAACAATGTTCATGAACCACTATTATACTATATTTTCAACTAGTAAATCCCAATTTTTCAGCCGGATAATGCGCGACCACGTACCGCGAAGGTTATTTTAGAGGCTTTGGGGCTTTGGATAATGCTAATGTTGATCACTTATCATAGCCTTCTCGTTCGCCGAATTAGTCACCAATAGAACACGTAGGATTTGATAGGACAGAGAATCAGTAATTTACAACACTCTCAAACAATATAGCTGTCCTTTCGAAACTTCGAATAGCGTACCACAGGCTACTACTAGTTCGTTTATTTTAAGTATGTCTAATAAACTATTTGATTGCCTAAGAAACAGAAGAATCAACGCATTGTTAATGTTTACATGAATTGTTACAGTCATATTATGCTGAAATTTTTATCGTGTCTGGATACGACTAAAATATATATTTCCTGAATATTTCATTAAAATATATGAACGTTTATATTCTGAAATACTTAGTCCTTTTTTTTAATTCCATATAACTTTCTATTCTTTTTACCAAATTTTGTACTTGTCTAAATTAGGCTAATTTGCCTAATTTTTATAATATGGTAGTGTTACTAAACACGCTCTGGTTCGGTTGTGACGGCGTGCTAACAATAAAGGGAGTTATTTAAAATAAATAATTGGTGGTGCTGGTGATGCATCAAAGGTCCAGGACGTGTGCTGAAATAACTATATTACAACTTATTAACTAAATAAAGCACAGCAACGTTGTCCTTAAAGTTTTTATTTAATATTTACTAGAAATAAATTATTAACAGCGTTGATATATTTTAAAATAATTAAATAAAAGTAATGTATTCAATGAACGTTGTATAAGTAATTAAAAATTGATATGCAAAAATTACTCTGGAAAGAAATTAATTAATTCAATTAATGTGAATGCAAGTAAAATAAAATAATTTCTACAGACTCTACAGATTTCTACAGAATTTCTACAGATATGTGGAAATCAAGGCCGAACGGGGCTTGAATGCTGGAACAGCACGTGTCAAGTTTAAGCGATATGTCACTTATAAGAGTTGAAAACAGAAGAAGGAATTTTGTGTAGAAGAGAACACTGGTTGTCGAAAAAGGTTTTGTTTTATGGCTTAAAGTGGAGAGAGATCGAAGCTGACGATGTCTTGAATAATGAATTAATCAAAAGCGTGAGCTGAAAAGTTGTGATATCAATGAAATAAATATCATTAAAATATTCCTTGTGAAAAAAGCTTTAAAATGATATGCGACACGACATAATTATAAAGAAGAGTACCTAATTAATTAATAACTAAAATGAAATGTATCTGTATGAATTGTAACCGAACGTTAGATGGTTGGTGACCGTTCTCAGTCAGGTAGATGTCCAAGGGTTGGTCGGCTAGTGCAATAACAAAAGAAAGACTTTCTATTTGCAATACGATTATACATAGAAAATGGCTAAGCTTGAGTTTATATTTGAAATTCGAGATATATTAGAAGAAATATAATTTAAAATTTAACATTCTTATATATATAGCAAAGTTTTTTTTAATTGACTTGTAAATAACACAGAGAAGCTCTGTAAGATTAGGTTAAAATCTAAAATGTATTTCCCATACCAGTAAGTGAAAATAAGACGTAATCTGGAACAATACACAATGGCAACATCATCATAACTTCAACAGGAATGCAGATTAAATCTCTCAATGTTGTTTTCTCATTCTTCTGCGGTCATTAGATTGAATAAGATCGCGATGGATTTCTGAACCATACTACGTTGCAGTCTATATCCCACTATAATCACCGTCTACGCATTAAAAAATGTTAACGATGGTGTTTCATTATTGGACTCATAACTTTATTTCCATACAAAATCACTCACAACGTTGTAGAAGTATCTTCTTCAGAAATCTCTAATAGCCAGTGGTTTAAATGACTATCTCCCCCGTCTATTATGTATCAATGCTATCTTGTATTATCTGAACTACACATTTATATCTACATAATCATTTTTTTTGATTACCTTATGACAGCTAATGAGACGGTGTTTTTTAATGAGCCTTGAATATTCGGTTCCTATCAAATTTCATAAATTCGAAGAAATACACGGTATCTTCCCGTTTCGTGCGTTCCCCTTTTGCGCTTCGAAAAATGTTACCTGAAATATTCCATTTCGGGCGTCCAAACTATTTTTTTTCCTGAATCCCATTTTGTGCGCAAAATTTGCAGGTAACGGTAACCCAATAAAAGCATTAAGCCTCTATTAAGATAATTATTAAACTCGTCGAGGGATTAAGAATCAATTTTTTTTTATAATTATCCGTACATTAAACTTGACTAGGAATTAAGGTACAGTGGTTTGAATTTATATTTATTTATAGTTAAGGGACTAAAGTTGTTTACCTAGTAATCGCCTACGGATTAGGAATCAATTTGTTGTGAATTTATAATTACTTTTAATTGCGTAACGAATTAATGTTGTTTACAATAAACTCCGAGGATTCACTATCAATTTATTATTATTTGTTTCTATTGTTTGCTTGGTTCCCCTTCCACCAATATAGGGATGATGTAAAATATTAAACTATTACTAAAATAAATTAGTTTTTCGGAAATCTTGTAAGTGCAGTTAAGTTATTCAAAAGCTTTCGTGAATTTTTGTTTCTGATGGAAGTGATAGAATCAAAATTGGAAAACCAGGCATCCTGTATTCTAGATACAAGTTCAACTTAAAAGCAAAAAAACAACAACTTAACTCTTCGATGGATTTGTATAAACAGGAACTGCTCAGAAGCGATTGTTACTGATGAAATAAAATCAAAAGTTATAACTGAGAAAAGCCATAACTATGTTCCAGATATTGCAAAAAATGAAGTCGATAAGTGTTTATATAAAGCCAAAAAGAGAGCAATAGAAGAAGCGATACCAGTATCGCAAATATATCGACGAGAGATGATCGTTGCTAAGGACAGAGGTTTGGATTTCGTTACAAATATTCCACAGCTTACACCAGTGAAACATGCATTGCATAATGAGCGACACAAATCGCTAGGGATTAGTTTGCTTCCGAAAGAATGAGAAGATATAGAGCTCTTCGAGTTTATGAAAGAGTATGTCATAATTGACGATGGTATGGAAGAGAGGATTCTTGTATATGCAATGGACGGAGGTAATTTATTAGCAAAAGATTCTTGTTTCCTATTCGATGGGACTTTCAAAAGCTGTAGTTAAGTGTTCTGCCAATTATATACAACTCACGTGGATATTGGAAGTACAGAAGAATGATTCCTGCTCTATATGCTATCCGACAAAAAAGAGGCGACGTATAAACGATTTTTTTGTAATTAAAAAAAAATCAAGATTTTTTTACTAAGAAAAATGAATTTTTTATTTTAAAGTTGCCGTAATTAATGCTTTAGAAGAAGTTTTTTCAACTACAGTTATCAAAGGATGTAACTTTTATTCTAATCAAGCTCTTTGGTGTAACATACAAGATTTAGGTCTAACAAACTTGTATAAGGAAAACGAGGAAGTAAGAAACTACATAAGGAAATGTGCTGCATTAGCTCATCTGCCAGAAGATAAAGTTCCAGATGGTTGTCTCTGTATAATGGAAAATTCTCCTACCGATGAAGCCATTGTTAATTTAACGATTATTTTGTTGATCAATGAATTCAGAATTTTCGCCAAATATGGACTTGCGATGGAGACCGCCCTCGGACTACAAATTCTGTAGAAAGATAGCATAACAGACTCAACAGACGGATCGGAAAAGCACATCCCAATATATTTGAATTAATGAAAGTTATTAAGGAAGAAATGCACTATTATAATAGTGTTTTCGTGCAAAATTGTGTGTACATAAGTACCCCTAAAAGGGTAAAAAATACTGTGAATTAGATGGGCTATTAAAAATAGTTGCAAGTGACCTAATTCAAAATAGCCAAAATCTTAGTGACATATTGAGCAAACTGAAATATATTGTAAAATTATAGATATATTTACTTTTAAATTTAATTAAGGATTGTATAATACATATAGAGATTAGATAAACGTTACTCTACATAGAGTTAAAGGTACTCTTATTTTATATTGTTTAATACATGTACTACTTTCTGATAATATATATGCAATATTGTGCATGTGTCTTCAAAGGTTACCGTACATTTCTTGTAATTTGAAATTAAACTGTTAAATCAGCAAAATTCGTTAAGTTTGTCTTGATTTTTCCCTATTTCCTGTAATATATAAAATTTACGCACGAACTGGGAATTTAAAAGCACATTCCATCTATAAACTGAACCCTCGAAAAGGAAAAATTTCGTGAAACGCACGAAAAGGGAACCCACGAAACGGTCAGAAATCAAATACACATTCCTATCTTAAGATGTTTTACACTGATACTTTTCCATTGTAATTTGTACGGAAATTCAAAGCGGGCTATTTCCTGGACACCAACGCAATTATGTACATATATGCATGAAAGGGTCTTGAGCTAATGAAAAGGTCTTAATTTTAATGTAGATTTCAAGTAGATTTTAGTTTTGTATTCCTAATAATTATTAATAATCGGGCGTAGAGAACACAATACAAGTTCATATATGTGTGAAAATTGCTCTTTCGTTACAAATATGAACTTTTAATTCTCCACACCCAATTTTTAATAATTTCATATTATGAAAAATGTTTTTGTTTTATTTAAAAAATCGTGAGTTCTTACTCACTCAAGTTTGTTTTGTTTTCTATTCCTTCGTTTGTAATAGAGACAACCTCTAGTGCGATTTTGAGTATAATTATGATTATTAGTAAATTGTATTTAATGAAATACGAAGCAGTGTTTGTGTATTTTCTTCTAAGAGGCATGTAAATGAGAACTGTAGTGGCAGCACGGTACTTAGGTAAGTTGGAATATTTTCACCAAAATGCATTGAGCGGAATAAGCGTACACAAGCTGCCGAGGGTGTGCCAAGATTGCATTCACTTGTGAATGAAGATTGCGTATAACAGCAAGGCAAGATCAAAAAATAAAAAAAACTAGTATTAATATTGAGGAAAGCATTACCGGAGCTGATGAACATGACTACAAAGGTCTGTTTAATGCGACTTAGACAGCGGTTGATTGAAACAGAAGCTACTTACTACAACCTGATAGTCAAATTGGTACTATTTGCCAAGAAACATGGTAAAAAAATTGGTGGAAAGCCCGTAAAACGTACGGGTTTTTCGCCAAAGATTAGAACTGAGTATATTACGGTCCTGTGCGATGAACTATAAAACGCGAAAAAGCAAAAATATCTAAAAAAGTAGGCTTCTTTTAATTTAAAATAGCAGTTCTCAGAAATTATTTATTTGAATTTGACGAAGCTCCAAAATTGTAATATTTTTATTGCACCACTAAAAATCATGATGGATGAAATGAAAGGTCAAAGATATGCAATAAAATTTTAAGTTCGTCGGTGAAAATTGGCAACGGAAACTTTTTCCGTGATTGAAACAGTTTATTGTTATGATCTGATAATGAAGCAGTAGAAGATGCAATGAATAGATCAAAGGAGGGCCACCAGCAAAAAAGCAAGCCCGCAAAAGCTATTGTCCTAACATTTTTCGATTACAAGGGGAATTGAGTATACGTATAGGATTCCACATAGTATTACAGTAATCGCGAATTATTATGAAGAAACTTTGCGTCAGTTAAAGAAGGATCAGGTGTATGGTATTTTAATCACTATATCGCTCGCGTGTGGCTATTGTTATAGAATTTGTTAAAAGTCGAAATGGCAAGTGTGTGTGTGTGTACCGTATCCCCTCCACATAGTCTTGAAAGAGTCTCATATGACTACTATCTGCACCTTCAAGCAAAAAAACCTTAGAACACGGCGGTTTCAAACAGAATTGAATGCTGTTAAGACTTTAGAAGCGATTTTGAAAAAACCCTCAAAAAATGCCTTCTATCATGTGTTTGAACAATGATATTGGGTTGCGTTATTACACTACATGAGGACTATATGTAGTCTTTAACTATCGGTGTTTATAACTAATAATAATAATAATAATTCATGCCTTGACATCCCCCAACAGCTTAATGACAATTACAGAAGGAATTGATAGGCTATGAGTTATTATTATGCCCACGCAGCTTACTTAAGAAACTTAAGATATTTAGCTGTCGGTATTCACCTTAAAGGAGAAAGAAAACCACGAAATCCTTCTCATATAGCCGAGGTCTGCATCCGATAATAATCCTTAACATCCCCCAACAACTTAATGCCAATTTCAGAGGGCATCAGCAGTTCATAATTTATTATTACGTGTAATTATCAATATTCCAATTTTAAAGTTTCTCTTTTAATCGTTTTAATTTGGCAAAATTGAAAACAAATATAATAAAAAAAGAAATTTGTATCCATATGCCCTGAAACCAAAATAATTTTAACCGAAAATACGGAGATTATTCCGAAAATTTAAACAAAATTAAAAATATGTCTCTCAGTTAACAATAAATTGCAATTAGTTAGTTTGTCGTGTTATCGATGTTCGCAAGACAACATCACGTAGAATATTATTATGTATGTCGTACATCATTATGTTAAAAAAGTAGTGATTATAATTCATAATAGTGTCGCAAACGCGTTAATAACATTTTATTATTTACTTAGTAATTAAACTCATTACATTTTTATTGCACCGTGTAAACGCAACTTATTAATGAAAGCTGTTTTACACAAATAAATTATATAAAGTCATGTGTAAAAACGTAAATTCTCAAAGTGGAATTAAGGTTATTAGTTATTACATACATCATTATCCTCATGTTATTTTATAAGAGAAAATTCTCCTAGAATTTAATTATTTTATAAATTTTAAATGATGGAAGTATAATGTGTTTGAACTATTCTAAGTGTGTCATAAGTTTCTTTAACAAAATAGGAACAATTTACACAAGAAAGAGAAAATAAAATAGTCAAAATTATATTGAGGCAACTTACTGTTTGAAAATTTATTTTATTTAAATTTTTTTTAAATTTATAGCACCTTCAAATATTTACGTATGCAAATTGAAACAGACTTGCTAATCAGTTTTTAATTTCCTTATTTCTTTTTTTGGTTATTAAAAGTACCATGTATAAGAATCAATACAGGTGTAAATTAACTTGGAAAAACCGTGACGCCATCATTACTTAAGCATCTGTTTATCAAATTACAGACAATAAAACGAAATTCATTTGTGTTACAAAATAAATATACAATTAATGGTATTGTGTTTAAAAACTAAGTACATATTTTGTTTTTATATTTTTATAGTTTGTTTTGTACAAGTGTTTTTGCCCACTACATCCAAACATCCAAATTGTCATAAATAGAGCTGAGGATGTTTGCGGTACGGCAGGACCGTATGTAGTGCATCCCCACATTTAACTATTTATCTAAATATTCTCTGAAATGATTTGCCGGATCTCATAAATTAATAGAATGATATTTTAGTATGCACTGGATATTGTTATTATACAAAATCATAATAGCCATTTGTATTTATGGATCATAAATAATAATACGCATGTATTTGTATTTGGTTGTGAATTCAATTTAAACTTAAAACGAATCGTAATATTTTAACGACAAGCCGTCCTTACAATACATGCATTCGAGACAAAGTGTGCAACTCTACGAATAACTTCCATAATTGATCGAAAATGGACATTTTGGAGCTGAAGTAAAGCCCCTATTCTTAGAAAATTTTATTACTGTCGTTAAGAACTATTATTATAAACAACAAAGGCCCTTTATTAGTGTTGAAGTTTTAGTTTCATTGAATTTCCATGTTGTAAGTAGTCAATTGTAAAGTGTTCATTCACAATATTCTAAAACAAGGTGTAAATTTAACTAAAATCCAGAAAAACACATTCTGATAATATATTACTAGATTAGAAGCTGTGTTTATTACTATTTATTATATTATTTTTATAACCAAATGCAATAAAAGCTACGAAAACAAAAGAAACCTCGATTTATTAAAATCTTGTCACACAGCCTTTCAAAGCCTGGCAGCACATATTTTGCATATATTTTATATATACTACCTACTTGAACTAGGTGAATGAAGTTAGAAGTTATAAGTTATAACTTCTAACTTCATTCACCTAGTTCAAGTAGGTAGTATCTATATATAAAATATATGCAAAATATGTGCTGCCAGGCTTTGAAAGGCTGTGTGACAAGATTTTAATAAATCGAGGTTTCTTTTGTTTTCGTAGCTTTTATTGCATTTGGTTATAAAAATAATATAATAAATAGTAATAAACACAGCTTCTAATCTAGTAATATATTATCAGAATGTGTTTTTCTGGAATTTAGTTAAATTTACACCTTGTTTTAGAATATTGTGAATGAACACTTTACAATTGACTACTTACAACATGGAAATTCAATGAAACTAAAACTTCAACACTAATAAAAGGCCTTTGTTGTTTATAATAATAGTTCTTAACGACAGTAATAAAATTTTCTAAGAATAGGGGCTTTACTTCAGCTCCAAAATGTCCATTTTCGATCAATTATGGAAGTTATTCGTAGAGTTGCACACTTTGTCTCGAATGCATGTATTGTAAGAACGGCTTGTCGTTAAAATATTACGATTCGTTTTAAGTTTAAATTGAATTCACAACCAAATACAAATACATGCGTATTATTATTTATGATCCATAAATACAAATGGCTATTATGATTTTGTATAATAACAATATCCAGTGCATACTAAAATATCACTCTATTAATTTATGAGATCTGGCAAATCATTTCAGAGAATATTTAGATAAATAGTTAAATGTACATACGGTCCTGCCGTACCGCGAACATCCTCAGCTCTAGTCATAAATATGAACAATAATGCCTGTGTTTTGTATACAGTATGGAGACAATAAATCACATCTACAATTATATTTTTCTATTAAAAGACATAGAGGCAACTAAGTTTTAAATTAAGTATAGGTGCCAAAGTTATTGTTTCTGAATGTACATATTAAAAGTTTCTTTATCGTTGGAAAAATTTAGATATTCCAATCTTTTAGTAATTAGTCTTTTGCTATTAGCAAGCCAGCTCCTTAATTATTATCTTATTAACCCATATTATCCCAAAGGTAGAAAAATCAGTAAAACGAACACTACAGTTAGAAAATATTTATTTTAGAACCCTTAATAATATACTTCACTAGTAAAAACAAATAAAAAATTGAAATGTACACCAAAAAATACTGGTGTGTAAACGAACCACTGGTAAGAAATGTGAAATATTATTTTCGAACAGTCGACAAATAATTAACAATTTCAACTAACATGTACTATAAAAACGTTTACCTTACAAAAAAACAATTAAAATTAAAATATTTTTTACCTAGGGCCTCATCTGATACAAAAAAAAAAAACAGTACAATAATTGTTGATGCACGAACGAACCACTGGGAAAATCCCGATTGATTTTTGATGATGTACGAAGCATAACGTATGTAAATGTACGTTACACTTTTTGCAAAAGTAAATTGTGTGACTATGGTAAATTCTACACCTTCGTCGAGCTTTATTAACATGAGAAATCATGAGTTCATCTATGAGAACCATTTGTTCATCTAAGGATAGGCTGACTGCAAATATTCCTAATTGTAATCTTTTTTTATTTATAATATCTAAAAAGGGTCTAACTTTCATATTCATCATTTTTATCCAACAGATTATTGTCAGATAAATGTAAGTTTTGCATGCTTATGTGGTGATGAATGGAAAACAGTAAAATTTCTATAAAATTTAAAAGTTCGTTTTTTGATAATGAAAATTCAAATAAAGAAAAAGAACTGAAAATGTAAAGATAAACATTTCGTACAAACATTTGTATTCTTCTTTAGTGGTACACTTTATTATGTTCAATGAAATAATTGGAATACTTCACATCAAATTTACTTTATTATAACTACTATACAATTCTAAATAACTAAAATAATATACAATAATATAGACCTACGAGAATTAATATCGATAATGGTATAAAATAGACATATTAAAAGTACAATAAAAAAAACATATTTTCTTAATAAATAATTCATGATTTAATGTTTTTAATTTTCTTGTAGTATTTTCGTTCCGTAAATTCCTCACTAACCTTGTGCAGTACCAAGGAAGTCTGTTTAACACAAATAATCTATTATTGAGCATCAAATAAAATGGTAATGCTGTGTGGAAGACATCCACGAAAAATTTAATTAAATCATTAAGTCAATACCTTGTCTTTTACTGTTCATCTCCTACCTTTTGGAAGATGCTTCGCACAACGAAGTTGAGAAAACAGTAATGATTGTGCACTTGATGATATTCCTGTTGAATAAATAAAATAATTAGACAGATAAAAAAAAGAGGAAGAATAATTTACCTTTAAATATATATTTGATCATTGAAGACTCATTTAAGTTTAATTTTGATATATTTTGTACAGCCTCTTTTTTGTGCATATTGATTTTAGTTTTCAAATGTGCTCATGTTCTTTCCTTATTGCATTCATTAATGCTTTTCCTTTTTTCTTTCTTTTTACTGTTGATGTGCCTGATATATTTACTTGCTGATGGGTAATAAGACACAAACTGAATTGCAAATTGGTGTTCTACAGATACTGTAGGTAAATTGCAATCAATTACTGATGTATTTTCTATTGCTTGCAATGGTAGTCTGTGTGGAATATGTTTCTTCTTACAGTCGAGAACTTTTTGATATTGACATGATTGTTCGTGCTAGATGGTACAGCTCCGGAGTAAAATGTGTAACATATATTCTTAAATTCCTAATACTTCCTATGACAAATTTTAAACCCATTACTTCCAAACCAAGTCTTGGATCAAAAACATGGTTGCCTAAATATTAGCTGTTTTGTTATATATTCATTTATTACTGACGTTTAAGGATTTCATGGAAAATAATGTAATTTTTCCACACCTACTATCTCCTTTGCTGCACGCGATGTACAAAATTTTGCAGCCATTTCCATAATTTTTATGCTGAAAAGAAAATATACTTGTAGCATAATTGAAAGCGTCAATGAGAGTAATTAAATATTTTTTTAAGAACTTGTAAATTTTGGGCAAACAAAGCATTTTGGAGTAACACAATATGGCGTGGGGTATGATGAAATTTCTTGTAAATCCAACTTACTTTTTCAACAGCAAAAAAAAACACTATACCTAGTCCAGAAAAAAACTGATCTGGTTAATACTTGATTGTATAATAAATATTTCAATAACTAAATTTAAATCCCGATATTGTATTATAATTCAGAACGATATGGAACATAAGTATCTATAAACCACGAAAATAACATAACCAATAAAATTGAAAATATAGAAAATTTCAAAATTATACTCCGAACTTACACGATTGATGAGACACGAAGCTGTACGATAACAGTGCCCTCTTTAAATGACTTAAATTTTCAATGATGTTGCCGGTCTCGTTGGTCACTGTTCAATAAGCTATTCAGCACGTGTTGATACAATATTAAAAAACAAGTTTCATAAGGCACCATTTTGCCGCACGAGATCAGTTTAGAAAACGAGCCGGCAATTCAATAACTAAATTCAAATCCCGATATTGTATTATAATTCAGAACGATATGGAACATAAGTATCTATAAACCACGAAAATAACATAACCAATAAAATTGAAACTATAGAAAATTTCAAAATTATACTCCGAACTTACACGATTGATGAGACACGAAGCTGTACGATAACAGTGCCCTCTTTAAATGACTTAAATTTTCAATGATGTTGCCGGTCTCGTTGGTCACTGTTCAATAAGCTATTCAGCACGTGTTGATACAATATTAAAAAACAAGTTTCATAAGGCACCATTTTGCCGCACGAGATCAGTTTAGAAAACGAGCCGGCGAGTTTTCTAAAGAGCGAGTGCGGCAAAAGGTCTTATGAAACGAGTTTTTTATACTATTTTTTCTATTTTGCATTTTTTACATTAATAAATTGGAATTATTTAATTTGAAAGTTCAGAGTTTTATTTTTGTATAAAGCATGCAGTTGGTCACATTGATACGTGACATTTTCAAATTTAAATCTTACATATCTTACATATTATTTATTAATTTTCGTTAACATTACTTGATATTTTATTTAAAAATATAAACATGAGTGACATAGAAACCAATATATCTTGTTGTCAATTGTATATATTATATATTGTTTGTGTAGAGCACGTATATATATCATATCTGTCAAATATACTTAAATTCTTAGAATCAAATGACAGCAATGATATTTATTTCTGTGTTCGAACAGCGCCAACATTGAAAAACGAAACAAAGCGTATCGAAATTAAGCTCATTTCGATACGGTTTGGGCTGTCATAATGAGTTCATTTCGAACGCAAAATAGAAAAAACATATTTTTGACCTTCAAGCTATGTATTGTATTATTACTAGAGAACGGACACGCTTACCACCCAGTGCAGTACTGGCGAAAGGCTATATTTCTAAAATATTTAATTTATTTATATAATTGGAAAACGAACGGGTGGTGATCTATAAAATTACGAAATATATATTTATTTGTTGAAAAGTTGTATTTATAAAGTTTTTAATTTTATTTCTATAATTGGAACATTTTTATTTGTTCATTTTGTCGTTCTAGTTGACTAAAGGAGTATTAATATTGACTAGCAATAGTTTCTCAAGGTTTTCTTCTGTCAATTTTGTTCTCTTTGAATTAAGTACATCCTTATAAATAGAAAACGTCATTTCTACATCGCAACTGGTTATAGGTGCATACTGGAAATATTCTTTTATTTCTTCATATTTAGCCGTTAGATTTTGTGGAATTGTCTCCATACATAATTGCTGCAATGTAATTAAATCTGGATTTCTATTAAGAATTGCTTCAAACTTTTGCCGAAGGCCACATCCGAAGTCACTTGGAATACTTTTCAAATTATTAACAGCCACATCTAATGTGGTTAATCCGTCATTTAATTTGAGATTTCGATTTTCAAAATAAGTGACTAGTTTTGGCAATTTTCCAAAATGTTCGTGAAGAAAGTACAACTGATTTTTTAAATTTGGGATTTGTGTGAGCTCCTTGCACTCACCAATACTTCTAGCATCCTCCTTTAGCAGTGTTACGAAATGTTTTAGACTATCGAAATTCTCAGCATAATAACTAGTAGCTTCCAGCCATGTTCCCCATCTAGTTATTATTGGAGTGGGAGGCAGTGACAGAGATGGAAATTTTTCGCTGAAAAGAGCTACTCTCAATGGTGCTTTTCTGAAAACTTTTTTAAAAGCTGATACAAGTCTATCAACTTCCGGATCTCTGATATATTCACAGATTCTGTGGAGAGCATGTGCTACACAAGTAATATGCAGCATATTAGGATATGTTTTCTTCAATAGTCTGCCTGTTTTTAACATATACGCAGCACTATCACTGACAAATAAAAGTATTTTTTCTTTGTACGTGGCGTCCGAATGAAGCATTTTTTGCATATTCTCCTTAATGGTTTCAGCAACTGTTTCCGCATCAACTCTATTTATAACACTTGTTGCTATTACATATGAGTTATAGGGAATAGTTGGATGTAGTACACCAGCTACAACATTTACCACACAGCGTTCTAACATACCCACCGTTTCGTCGGCGCTTATCCATATGTATTGATTTAAAAGATGGCTTCTAATGCGTTCTACTGTTCTCGTATAGCACCTAGAAACATAATATTTGCGTAAAGTTGATTCATCAGGAACATTTCGACCAGTATATTTTGAAAGTGGGATTGCTAAGTTTATTTAAATGGAATATTAGCCGCCATAAAAGTTTTACAGAGTTCAGATGTGTTTGCGATTCTAAGTGACGAATTTTTGACGATATTTTACGGATTTTGTAATAAATTTCGGTATCACTGACAATGGACATACAATCAGTATGACCGTCAATCCAACTCGCCATTGTTTTACAATGCCGTTCTCGACATTCTTCCATATCATGTCTGAAAAAGTAACTTAAACAATGCTCTAGATCTAAATAAATGAAAACTAAAAATGTGTGCGTAAGTTATTGAAACTGAACGAAATTCAATGCACACTTACGTCGAAATAATTGGTAGAAATAGATTCAATCAAACGATATTAAACAGGATCTATCACAAAAATTACGATGTAAATAACAGTTAGAACTACGAAAACAAGAAACTAACTCACAGCACTTTATTTATCTTACGAAATATAAACACTATAAAAAGCACTATATTCTCCTAATACTATAGCTGGCTTGTCCATTGTTATCGCTGCGAGCCCAGGTGTCCGAGTAAGTCAAACAAATACTTCATTGAATTACGCCGGGATGTACTCAGCGACGTTTTACAGAATTCCAATTGCCGATTGCGTTTTATGGAAATTGCGTCCGTTCTCTAATTATTACGATTTGAGAATACACTTTTCTTTGAAACAAACATCTAGCAAGAGTATTTACTTTGTTTTCTGAAAGATATAAAATGGACTATTAAAGAAACAAGAAACTATGTAGAAAAACCAATAAAGTTATGTGGAAGAAATAAAGAAAAGTATTGAATCATTGTGTAAGAGTAAGAACACATCCAGTAATTATTGAAATGGTTTCTTTATTCAAGATGTTTAAGTATTGTGTAAAGCCGGTTTCTTTATATTTTTTTGCTGTTGACAAGAGTGCATTTGTACTTTGAGTTTTTATGTGCACTGTTTCCTTTTTGAGAATGAAGTATGGGTATTATTCCAAGTTTTGACATTGACCATATATTACTTTCTTGAGAGTGGAGTTTATAAATTTATGGAAACGTATTCAACTATTAATCATAACATACAGATAACATACGTACTTATATGTCGAACAGGTCTTTTTGTCGCGTGAAGTCATTAGAAACAGAAACACTCACGTATCCACAGCTCACCAATAATGTTAATGCATTATGTCAGATCAAATCATGTCTGTATTTGGTGATGTCGATTGATTTATTTCAGGGCCTCTCTATTTAATCCCGTTTTTATATCCAGCGAAAGGTATATTATCTGTTAATTAAAGAAATTTTTAGCGTGAGTTGGAAAATTCTTCGTCGAGGAATCAGAATTTATTCGTCGAAGTGACCGAAAAAGAATTTCTAGTACACGAGAGGAATTGTGCGGTGACTAATGACACTGATTTATCGGATTTACTTTTAAAAAGTGTTTCAGTTAATTAAACAAATTGATCTGTTGAAATTACCGACTAAATAGTGTTTATGTATTAAGAAAAAGTACTTATTTTTCTTAGATGTTTACTTATAAGAATTTAAGAGTAATAATGTATTTAAACGTAGTTTTCTATTAATCTTGCAGAATGTAGGCCTTGAAGATTTCACGTTTTTCATTTTCATAGATTGTTTTTACAGTGATGTGATCACACTGATCTGATCACTTGTATTTTTTCAATAAGCTTTTATTCTGACCATTCATCGTTGTCATAATTAATTTTCCAGCTTTTCAATTTTTATTTTCTATTTTAATTATTATATATATTCATATATTATTATATAATATTTACAATTTCAATTCAGTCTAATCCACTTGTTTATCGATCCATGGATAACTAATTAAATATTTAGAATGCGCCTATTAACTTACAGCATTTATAATTTGCTGGAATTCTTAGTACCTTAATTAGTCAATGTCATAAATTGTTAACTACGTATCTATATAATATACAAAATAGGTGCATTTTAGATTTTTTAAATTTTGACATAATGTGCAAGTTAATGACGATATAAATAGCAGTATAGAATTATACAGTGCGATCATAAATTATTGAGGATAGTATGAATTTGCCGCCATACAAATTTTTCGTAAATTTAGTTGTACTGAGGGTTTACCTATGATATTTCTCCAGTGGCGTCTCAAATGGGACTGTTAACAGTACTATTAATCGTTAAATAAAAAATGTACTTTGGAGTGTATAAAATTAACTTACGCCAACAATCAACTTAAAAGAACTCAAAATTTTAGTTTATTTAATTGAAGCACATATAACATAACAAGAAACTACATAGGTATAAAACAATTTTCACATAACAGTGTTTAACAATCAAAACAGATAACATTAATTTTTAAATATATTTTACAGCAAATGTTCAAAATGTCTTCCGTTAGCATCTAAACATATATTATTAATTTCTTCTATAATGGTTGCTTATATAATTAATATAGTTCATTTGATAAATCTCGGAAATTCGGCTATATGTTAAATATTTAATTAGGATGTTATTTCGCGCGTAATTTGAAAATGTAAATCGATGGAATTTTGCTAAATTTCATCAATTAGCTATTTAAATATTAATATCTGTTCCTTAATAAGTAATTGAAGGCATTTCTAACAACACTCGAACGCAAGAGCCTTGGTGGCGTAGTTGGTTAGAGCGTTAGTCTAGAGAATTGAAGGTCGTGGTTTCGAGTCCCACCCAAGGACTAAATTTTTCATAAATTTCGTTAATTAGCGTTGTAATTTGTAGATAGCAATATTTACATTTTCACATTACTTCGCGAAATAACATCCTAATTAAATATTTAATATATAGCCGAATTTCCAAGATTTATCAAATGATACATATAATATATATATATATATATATATATATATATATATATATATATATATGTATATATATATATATATATATATATGTATATATATATATATATATATATATATATATATATATATGTATAATATATACACATTTATATACAAATGAAGGATGCCCTTGAAATAAAGAGACAACGTATGATAAATGGAAAGATTATATAGAACATAAATCTAAAGTCAATTACGGCGCGAACTCCGAATTTGAACACCCTAAAGATTGAATACATGAAGCCTATGAATTCAAAATATTCAGTATGTGTATAAATAATAAATACCTCATATACACATACACTACAGCGTTTGTTTACATACGTAACAACTGAATGAGATGAACAATATCAAATCTATTCCTTTTGCTATTGTTGGTCAATTTTTTTAAAATATCGTCTTTTATAATATAGTCGATCGCATAGTGGCGTGACAAAATTTTTTGAATTTTTTTGTCATTTTTTTTCTCGATTATGAAATAGAATTTCGGGAAAGTATTTTGGATCTATATTCTATATAATTACATCTTTCCATTTTTCATACGTTGTCTTTTTATTTCAAGAACACCTGGTATAAACTATTAACTGTAATATAACCGTGATTTTGGCTTTAAAAATATAGAGATGATCAACGTTAAAAGAAACAACATGTATGAAAAATCTGTGTTCAACATAACATAATTTATAACATGACAATCTGCATCTAAATCACGTAAACACAATTTATATGTTTTATGTCAGAACGCTATACAGCTATAAATAATACGCAGTTTAAATATGCATATGTAAGATTTATTTTTCGTCACCCATTGCATGTACGTAAAAGTATTTAGATTCAATGATCCTTTGCCTACTTCATTGCAAACGTCAGTCTTCGTTACATTGCACGTTAAATTTATTATTTTCAAACGCCTAAAACATTTGACCATATTTTAAAAGCCCCTTTCGCTTTGATCTTTTCTAACATAAATCCACGTAACCAACAACAGTTAACAGAAATACAGCATTCCTCGGTTCCTCTGCTTTTTAATATCAATATGTTGATGTGAAATGGTATTTATCACGAAAGGTTCAATACCTAGTTATTAGTAAATCTCACGATGTGTAACATGCCTGTTTTGCCAAACTTTTGGATGTTTTACATTTTCCAAGCTAAGCGTTTCTGCAGGTTATTTAGGTGGAAACGAGGATGGTCTATTGCCCAATAAATGTCAAAAGAATTACTTTTCAATTAATCCAATCATCATCAAAATTACCTGCTAAATTACATATGCTGTTTACGATATCTTAGTTTAATAATTATATTTTTAGTTTAATACTTAATAATATGAATCGTTTTGATCTAAACAACTTGAATATATACACAAGTATACTTCGTTATATAGATTTATATTTATAAACATTTCGCTTGAAAACAATAAGTAAATATTTTCATCTCTTAGTCATATATAAATGCTTTTTTATAGCATGCATAAGTATGTGGATGTTTTTTAAAAATATTTACTTTCTTCTGATTTAATAGGTGAATCCACAAAATGTTATAGTTCACTATGGCTTCTTCCGTATTTCTTTCCTGGAAATCATACACGTTGCGAATATAACAGGTGTATCTCTAACAGTTTAATCAATTAATTTTCATCTCGTAAACATCGCCACAAATTTACGATTTTTCACGCGGTTTCCTGTTTTCAATTCTTTTCCCGTTAAGTATAATATTTCGACTTCATATACTTTTTAATTAGTGAGCTTTTTTTTATATCTTCCTGTCGTCGCTGTTTTAACAATAGCACAACTGACGTTATCATTAAGTATATTTGGTTTAATTGAACGTGGGAGTTAGCTATTTGTTTTACTACTTGCCATATCCTAATGTATTCAAAGGTCATTTACATTTGATAAGCAGTTTTAAACTTATTATTTTCCTGTACAGCCGAAATATTTTAAACGTAATACTTCAACATTACTTAATTGTATTTCGCAATATACACTCAAGCTCATTGACATTTGAACATTGAGCACTTTTTCGAGCTGTAATAATATGCTTTGTGATATTTATAGGATACGTTGACGTTTTCTTCTTTTATTATCTTATAATTAGTAATTGTATAGTTTTGTTAAATAATAATTCCTAAAAGAATGTTTATTTTGTTTAATAGTGATTTTTCTCGTTTAATAATGATTATTTCCCTCATTTTCTATCTACCAATAAGATCTTGCATAATTTCAAATTCAAACCAATAGGAACAATATTGCACGGATTAAATGGGCTCTAGCTTTGAACACCAATAGTATTTCCGATAAATTTCAAATTTCATCCAATTAGGACGGTATTATTGATTTTGACAAAAGTTATCAAATTGTACATGTTCTTCTTAAAAGGTATATGTTATTGGAGAAATAATCTTAATACAAAAGTATTTTTAATAATATAAAATATTATTAAAAATGGGGGTGTGAAGAACACAATACAAGTTCAAATATATGAACTTGTATTGTGTTCTTCACACCCCCATTTTTAATAATATTTTATATTATTAAAAATACTTTTGTATTATACAAAATTGGTGGGTTGTACCCACTCAAGTATGTTTCAAATTATGTTGTTAAATAATCTTAACATATACCTCTCAAGCTGTCAATTTTATCACACAAACTGCTGGTAGCTATATTTTACTCAAAATTTTGCTTTTAAGCAAATGCTCTGGAACATTTGCCAAGCAAAATTTTGCGAAAAACAACTACCCGCAGTTTATCCGATAAAATTGACAGAGCTCGGGATATAACCTATGATAAAAACTTGAATTTATTACTTTTCATCTTGACGGATAATTTATGCAATAGATTTAAAATAATATCTTGATAAAATAATATAACATAAAGTAAGAAGCATCAATTTTTAAATTTCGAAGTAAGATCTACTTAAAACTAAGATTCAAGCAAAAATTGCATTTTTCTATGCAACAAGTAATGAGTAATTTGTTCCATTAATAATATTAATAATAATAATAATATTTATTAAATTTTCCAATAGGTCACCTCAATACAGACAATATAAACAAATAATAAATATATGTAATACATATGTGAAAAAAATTAACAACAAAGTATAATTCAATAAAATAATCAAACTACCGAAATTTAAAAGAGTAGGGAAAGAAAAGAAAACAAAAACATTAAACTAAGAAACAAATGAACGAAAAATGTCTGCAGAACAACTATTAAAATTCTTAGCAGACTGCATCAGAAGCCCTCAGCAAAATATTTGTTCTACCCGTTGGAAGTAGAAGCTCTTCATTCACTCTTGAGATTGCACGAGGTACTCGAAAATTCACTTCTGCAAGTAAAACAGCAGACTCGATCTTATAAAAAATTACATTTTTGATAAAGTTTGAACTAATTAGGTGTCGTCTTGCTTCCAGCGAATCAACTCCATGACGATCCAAGAGCAACCTGTAGTATTAAAGCACGATTTTAGAATTAACATTTTAACACGAAAATTTGTACGTATATACATTTTTTAAGAAAGTACCCTTTACATTTGCTTTAGTTTCGCTTCAATTGGCTTGACTCAACTTGATTTGAAAGCTCCTTTATACCTCTAAAAAAATTTTTTCCAGCTAAAAATTCTTTAAACGGTTCAAGAAAGGGCTAGTTTCAATGCAGTGCGGTGAACAACGTGGAGTAGCCAAGCGGCCGTATCAAGGCGAGCGTTCAGTAACGTTTACGTACTCGCATCATTTATGTTCGTGACTTTCATAAGTGAGCATAGGCGATGCGGACGCATGAATATTTACACATCAAATAATTATAAAAAATATATTATATAACGTGCTGAAACACTTACTGCTTTAAAAAGCTTCTATGAAATCACAAACTGGGTGGCATCTATTAAATATTTGAATCATTGAATATGCTTCCACACTTGTTACAGTCAAAGAGTACGGCGTGCGGAATAAATATTTTTCAATGATGAAAACGACCGTTCCACGACAACTTAATCGATCTTTCCACGCACCTTCACAAATTTGTCTTAGTATGAGAAAATCTGAATCCTTATCAATAACACTTTCAAATGTTCGCATTACACACTAATATTTTTCGCCTTCCGCCGCACATAGGTGTGACTGAATCCACAAACGACATCAAATCATTTTGTAATTTTTCAATTCCCTCCGCTAGTCTATAGTAGTTCTTGGGAATAGTTTCTAAATCACTTTTTACCACCTGACTATCTTGAAGCATTTTCTGACTTTTCTTGATAGGTTGGGCGTGTCTCGGATCGACTTGTAAAACTACCTTCTTTACATCATCAAAATATTCGCAGTAGTAAAACGCAGCCTCTAGCCATGTTCCCCATTTTTAGTAATCGGCTGTGGTGGTTCAGACACTTTGGGATACAGTTCGTAAAATTTATTTGTGGGTTTTGGGGATTGTTTACTGACACTGCCTTCGTATGAGCTATTAATGCATTTACTCGTAACATTTAGTTATCAATTGCGCCAGAAGGTTTAAAGCATGGATTTAGCATGTTACATGTAACAGATTGCCACTCTCTTCTTTAAGAGATCGGCCTAAGGAAAGCATGTTAGCAGCATCGTCACTCACAAACACTAAAAGTTGGTTAGTTGAAACTTGAAGTTAGTTCAATGCGCTCAACACCAGTTTTAAAATTTCATCGTTAGTACATTTTGCAACTCTTCTGGAAGAAAGTAAGATAGAGGATGACGGTTCAAATTCTTCCATTGTACATACCATTGCATTCACCACAGAATTTTTTGCCGATCGATTGATTCGTCTACACATAACCTCAATTTTTTATCTTTCAATTCTGCTTTAATTCTTCTTTCAACATAGTCATGAGCAGATGGCATAACGTTTCTTATCGATGTCCGACTTGGTAATGTATAATCCGAACACTTGCTCGAGAAGGAGGCAAATGCTTTTTGGTCTAGCAAAGTGAACGGTAGATTACATACAATAAAACAAATACCTATATCAAATGTTAATTGTTCGCTGTATCGTTTGCCACGGATTGCAGAACAGTGTTTTATACTTTTTAGTGCTGATACACGTAAAATAGTCGTCGCAGCTTACACATTTAATTCTATCGCCTTCGAATTCTAAATCATACTCGCTATTACGTTTTCTAGTTTCTTCGAAATACGCCGCTTCCGAAACGAACCTGAATGCGACATTTTCTAAGTATGTGTGTACTGACCAGTGGAATAATGCTGAACAAGTGTGCTTTGGTACGGACGCTTGAGTTTCCGTGCCGCGCGCTTCTCCCCTCTACGTTGCTCTTGGCACTGCACTGGAAATTGCCCCTCTTTGTCGAGTCTAGTGTTTTGTAGCGGTACGTTTGTCTGAGAAATATTAAGATTTTGTCTTTTTTTTTGGCCTTGAAGATAAGTCGTAATATTATTGTTCGCACGTTTGGGTTCATAAATGAAAAAAAACGCACCCAGATTTCATCGGTAGTGACAATGAATACCTAAACTCATCTCTTTTTTCATATGGTTACAGCAAACTTCTGTTCTTTAATCACCAATCATTGATCAACTTAACGCTAACTTTGCAATATTTTAGCCTGTATACTCAACACTACTGATATACACTTGTAAAGTGTTAGATGTAGCGTATTGTTAGCTGTTTGTCTAGATGAACGACAGCATTACCTTTATTTTCATTTTCGCGATTAACTGAAGGTGTAGCTTCTCGTGCGTGTGCTTTATTTTGTACAACATTCTAACGTTTCTAAAATGATTTTGACCCTTTAAACACTCGACTTTCTGGAAAATATTTAATTGCAGTTTTGTGAAAGTTTCAGTCATTATTATAAGTTGATCCACATTAAAATGGCAGAACTTTCCGGTTGCAGCTGGTACAACTGTCAAAATAATGGTGAATCAAATGTCATCCAAAACGTAACAGCCAACGTTACCTACTTTAATTTTTTAAATAATCTCCAAATAGGGATTTAATTTTGATAATTACAGTTAAATCTCAGCACCTTCGTAATACTGTATTTGCATATAATAGGTAACAAGAAGATATATTGAGAATTTTAAAATGTTAGTTTCATTTGATTGCGTTAATACAAACATACATTGTGAATTTCTGTAAGCAAATTTCGGTGTATAAATGTGTATATACTATTGATACTGTTCCAATTCTCTTGTGTAATACATTATTACTAAAACGTGCAAATTAATACAAGCTAAGCACGATCGAATAATATTGCCGCGTACACAAGAGATGTCAGTTGCAATAACAAGAAAAATGAAATATTCACAATGCGCCGTATGCGCGACTTTTAAAACATTATCAGGACACTGACACTTTTTTTAATACGCAAAGAGGAGTGGTTGAAAACGATGTACTACGAACAAGGGATACAAACTTTAGCAGAAAATGCCCCTACGTGACAGAAAATCATCAAACATTCTTTCTAGCAAGCTTTTATAAGACACTAAAGTAACTATTTCGACAGAAAGAACTAGCCTCGCAATTCGTAAATATCTCGAGAACCAAAGCAGATAGCGAACTCTAGTTGGTTTATCGGAATCAGCCGGTTCGGTTACATATAGGGTTCTCGTCAAAACAAGGCAAATCGCCATTTTCGCAGTTTTTAAATTTCAAAACGCCATAACTCCCTCATTTCTCATCCGACCGCCGCCAATTTTACGTCAAATTAAAGATCTCGTCATGAGGATTAAGACGAGTATACAATGTGCCATTCTAGGACCAACCGTTTGGCCGCTAGGGCCACACGAATTTTTGCAAAATCGACATTTTCGATTACGAAATTTACGGTTTTTCTGGCATAACTTAAGAAGTAGGCGACCGAGAAATCAAAATGCGTCGGGCAGTATAGGATAGGTCGCCTAGAATCAGCTGGTTTCCGAGATACAGAGAGGCGTCGAAATCGAACATCATATTTCGGCGAAATTTTCGCGATTTTGAAAAATTTTCAATTTCGTATTTCTTCTCAAAATCCACCGTAAGATGTTCTGGGACGCTAAAGAAGACTGTCAGAACGATTTTCCGCGAAAACTTCAAAACGTGATAACTCCCTCATCCGATAGCAGCGATATTGCGCTGTTTCAGCAATAAGAAAGTTCAGTG